>OX377204.1:50602063-50631306 GCA_947396885.1 Heligmosomoides polygyrus polygyrus | reverse complement strand
AAGACTTCGGTCAAAAAAAATTTTTCGCTGAAACTTTGTTTAGGGGGGTTATTTGGGGTGGTGATCACGAATCTGACATTCGTTTTTCACGATTCGGTCGGAATCCACCCATACTGTTAACAAGGGTGGTCCAGGCAGGGTCACCGATTTCGTTGAAACTTTGTCTAGGGGGGTTATTTGGGGTGCTGATCACGAATCTGACATCCGTTTTCCACGATTCGGCTGAATAATATAGATACAGGAAGGCACAGGATTACATTCTTAAAGTTTCTGCCGATGACGGCAGGTAGAGGCAGAATCGTGAAAAACGAATGTGAGAGTGATCAGCACCCCAAATAACCCCCCTAGACGAAGTTTCAGCGAAATCGGTGACCCTGCCTGAACCACCCTTGTTAACAGTATGGGTGGCCTCCGACCGAATCGTGAAAAACGGATGTCAGATTCGTGATCAGCACCCCAAATAACCCCCCTAGACGAAGTTTCAGCGAAATCGGTGACCCTGCCTGGACCACCCTTGTTAACAGTATGGGTGGCCTCCGACCGAATCGTGAAAAACGGATGTCAGATTCGTGATCAGCATCCCAAATAACCCCCTAGACGAAGTTTCAGCGAAATCGGTGGCCCTGCCTGGACCACCCTTGTTAACGGTATGGGTGGATTCCGACCGCATCGTGAAAAACGAATGTCAGATTCGTGATCACCACCCCAAATAACCCCCCCTAGACAAAGTTTCAGCAAAACTTTTTTTGACCGAAGTGTTGTCGGTGGAGTCGGAACTTTTTACTAGTGCCACAAAATATCTATCGTTACATAACTATAGCTTCACACAAAATAGGCTTCGAACAAGTGACACACAGAAGTGAACATTTTAGCTAATCTGTAGTTTGAAGCATATGTTATATCTAAACATACTCTATAACACACTATAATACCCCTAGGTGGATTACCTATATGATAAACATAGATTTTGAAAAAGTGCAAAACGAACGCAGTCTGCGGGATCCAAACCCCCCAACCCCGCGCTTACGAGCCCGAGCTCTTCCCTACTACGCCACCTGTGCACTGCACTTACACGCGATACGGGCCCTCATCCCGCGCGCGCCCGTCAGCTGTGGAGCAGTGAATCAACAGGGCGCCAACCCGCGACTTCCGTCGCCCCTAACTCTGCGCAGAGCTGTATTGGGGTCGAGATACCTGCAGTTTGTTACTTCTCAGGGAGAGGCGGTTCTGCCCATATACAACATTTGCGCCGTTCCGACCTACCGTTGAGATAGTATCCTGGTTAGACAGTTCCCGAGCTTTCCAAAATGTCATTATCAAATTGTGGAAAATGCGAATTGGATGGGGGGGGGGGGGGGAGTTTACCTGTTTTCAGTGGTTTTCTTCCTTCATTCAGAAGGCACATGAATGTCGAGTGACATCAGAAATGGTCTAACATAGTTTATCACACATGTGTTGAATAACATTTTAATTTCGTGCAGCACAAAGTGCGGTATGAGGCCGCGCCGCTCTATATCGTGAGCAGGGATGGGCGGAAATTTTTAAAATTTTCCCAGAAAACAGAAAACAGAAAATCGCTTTCGTCAGAAAACAGAAAAGCCAAAAACGCCAGAAAACAGAAAATTTCGAAATTATCATACGACCTAATTATTCAACCCAAAGATCCATTTTTCCCATAGCGAATCCTTTTGCATGAATAGAAATGTGGTCGTGGAAACCAGCGTTTTAACTTCCGTTTATAAAAGTTTCTAGTACGCTCCAAATTCAATACAATCGGCAAATTGTAAATCTTGACCGCTAGATCATAGGAATCGCAACATTTGAAGTATGCAACACTACTCATCAACTCCGTTTCACAGCTTACGCCCTGATTAATGGTCCCACTAATAAGAAACTAGCCTTTCAGAGTACCGAACACAATCAAGCCTCAGTGTGCGCGTGTTTCAACTCCATTGCTTGAGTTTATAGACAGCATCGCAACATACTCTAAAGGTGCGCATTCGATGAGTACTGGCTGCGGCAGAATCTATATTCCTAGTTAGTCTTGTTCTTCGAGAATGCCTTTCCTTGTACGAAGCTGATCGAAGTGTCGCGAGAGTACAAGCTGCCGCTGTGTCTTACGTTCATCGACCTTCGAAGGCAATAGACTCTGTCGAAACTGGAGCGGCGTCGAAGTCCTGTTCACTCAGGGGTTCCTACTCAGTACATCAGAGTCCTTCGAGAGCTGTACAGTGGATTCACGACCAAGATCTCTCCATTCTACAACGACGTCATCATCGACGTGAAGACAGGTGTTTGGCGAGGGGATACCATATCCCCGAAGCTCTTCAGCGCCACCCTCGAAAACGTCATGCGCGAACTAGAATGGGAAGACATGAGAGTGAAGGTCGACAGCCGGCATCTGCAGCATCTAACATCGAGCATTAGCCAGGCAGAACAAATGCTTGCTTTCTTCGATCGTGTAAGTGGGAACGTTGAACAGCAGTTGAATCTTACGAAGACGAAGAAGATGAAGAACGGACAACTCCTGCTGGTTCCCACTTGAACAACTCAATGATCAGTGGGACGCGAGATGATACAGGTTATTCACGAAAAAAGGCTCCGCAGAAAGCGATCATTGGGGATGGCCGGCCAACAATTTTCTACTTTTAAACCAGAGGTGGAGAATAAATCCATCCACAAGAACTCTAGGACAAGAAGCTAGTTAATACATATTTATTAGGGAGGGCCATAATGAGACTCTCCATGCCGTGCCCATATATGTCGCGCCTGGAGTCCGGTTTAGTGCTTCTCGAATTTGAATGTTTGTTTGCTACTTAGTGAAGGCCACCTGAGAAGTGACCACTTTCGCCCTTTCCAGAAGCATGCCAAAACCCCAGTCTGTCTCAATTCCCAACTCCGAGCAGCCCGGACTCAATAGTCACCCAAGATGAGGAGTACGTGTTCTACCTTAACCCTGCCAAGCAGTGAGTCTGGGTGAGGACTGGTGACCTGTTACCGACCTTTGTTACGCGAGGGGATATGCTCCCGGCCAGAAGCACCATTTGAGCTTTTGAGTCTGCGCACATGGACCGGTATACTAGAAGCTGTTTTACAAAAGCACGACGATGGACTCCAAGGCCATGGTGAACTAAATAGAAGAGATGACCGGCGACTCCCACTGATTCGGTCTCAGCGCCTCCTCTTCGACAACGCCGCACTCCATCGGGCAAAAGTGACCACGGATAAGCTTGCCCAGCTGGGCTACGTTCTCATGCCTCACCCACCGTATTCGCTGGACATCTCTCCATGCGACTACCACTACTTCTTGAGCCTATAGGACTTTATGGTCGAAAGGGACACAAGGACCCAAGAAGACCTCGACAACCATAACGAGCAGTGGATCAACACCAGGACTAGGTAGTTCTGGAAGGATGAGATCAGGGAGTTGGCTGATCGACGGCAGCAAGGTTCACCTTAAATGTTTACATTCCTCAGCACCGTTGAGTTGTAATTGAGTTATAAAGAGATAAATAAATTTGTTGAATTTGTCCCATTACTTTTGGCCCACCTCAATAAATGCCCTCAGAACACTATTTTTATAGTATTAGTATAAAGTTGAAAGTAATCGCAGACGCTCCAAACTAATGTTGGTATCGAAAAGAATACAAAGAATTATGAAAGTCGAAAATTGTCCAAGGAAGGAACTCCTTGTCAGCAGCACTTACACTATCAACCAAGCAAACAAAGCGGCATAGTTCATGAGTTTATGGCGCAATTTGTGCACGAGCACTTCCAAAAACACCATATGCCTGCCATTTAAAATACTCTAGAAACATTATTTTGGAACGAAACTCGTGATTCAATGATACTTTTTGGATTCTTTTTATTGGATTTCTATGCTATAATTTTGTTCGCAGCTCTTTTTTCTGTTTTCTGGCTAATTTTTGGCCATTTTCCCAGAAAACATTAAAAAATTGCCCAAAATGGCCGGAAAATCAGAAAACAGAAATTCCGCCCATTTCTGTTCTGGATACAGGCCAAGAGCCCGAGGTTGAATCGGCGAGGGGAATGTGTCTATATAACCCGCGAGCTCACCCCTTACAGATCGATACTATCTCATTTTCAACGAAATTTAACACGATTTGTCGGGGAAGAACGTCATGCTGACATAGCACCTCTAGTAGGATCTCCTACGTTGTCTTGATTTCTTCAGATTTTCAATAATCACGGAACAGTATCTTATAGGTGTATCGGTCTGAGCTTGGGAACGTCGATAGCTGAATTCAATGACTCACGTTTCATTTTGGGTCTTCTGATTAGGGAGGCTGGCATTTGACAAGTATGATGAAGACATCTGCAACGGAAGGACTATGGCGATGATGTCGATGACCCCCTCCTGAAATCGCAGTTGCTTCGACGAGGACCTCGCTGTGTATTTGTTCAACAGTCACTACAACATCATTGAGAGGCAGTGGTAGCCTCACTCCCCACGCTCAGCTGCGCGGCCTCGGAGGTGTCGTCCTCCAT
This sequence comes from Heligmosomoides polygyrus polygyrus, assembly GCA_947396885.1. Classification (NCBI taxonomy): domain Eukaryota; kingdom Metazoa; phylum Nematoda; class Chromadorea; order Rhabditida; family Heligmosomidae; genus Heligmosomoides; species Heligmosomoides polygyrus. The sequence continues at coordinate 50,626,797 of OX377204.1, read as the reverse complement.
CATCAGCCATGCTTCACGGTTCACTTAGGGTTGACTATTTGCGGCAGTGCTACTTTGTGTATGACATATTCTTGATGGGCGATGAAAAATTTGCGAGGCACTTTGGTGTTTCCGAAGGATATAGAATTCCTGGGTAAGACAGCAGTGAGGAGAAGGTGAAGACCTTCGCTCTGCTCAATCTAGCCCCTGAGTGTGCCGAGAATCTTGACTGGGCTTGCACATATTGACTTCTTCAATGCAATTTGTGTCGTTTCTTCTTTCGATTGAACACAACACCTTCTTTGGCACGTCGCCTGACATGCTACCTTTCTAGCCGCTAAGAGTCAGTTATGTGGCACACACTGATCGCAGCTCGAATTTGAAATTTCGAACTGGCTGAGGCTAAAATGATCTACAGCTGTAGACAGCGATAATATCTGATGTTTGGAAGGGCAGGGTATCGAGACCAAACACCGAAGGTGGCCGAGGGACTCTCTCAAACGGACACCGCTGACCTGCCCTCGCCTATCGCGATGTCGCTCTCTGGTAAATAACCCGACAGAGAACGTCCGGGCCACCACACTGCGCTCATCACAACACTAAATGTAAAGCGCGACTGTCCAGAACGTGCACAGAAGCACTGTCTTGTATCCCCAGAGCGGTTTCACGGTCTCCAGCTAAGTGGCACAGAACCGATATACCTTACCTCTTGGGAAGAAGTGGGTTTGGGCAGGAGAGCAGTTCACTGGAAAAGTATTATACCTGGCCCTAGTTTTGTTGACACGGTTCTGGAGTCCAGCTGCATCCTTTCTCTACTATATTTACCACTTGCATCGCCGCTGCCTTATGCTTTTACAGAGGCCTAGCAAGGAAGTGCAGAAGGAAACACAGGTGCAAGTGCTGTGGTTCAGTGTAGCGGATAAGCCTAAAACTATCCGCTACACAGAACCACTGCAAAACTATAGATCATTTCATGGTGACCAAATAAGCAAGATATATAGTGTGTTTTACAACTACGGGTCTGCTCTAAAATTTGCCAGTGCCAAAGTTTTTGTAAACCTTACGAACCTTTCGTTGCAATCATCCACCCTTGTGTGCCATGCTTACATGAAATCTGGACTACGTTTACTTTGTTAAATGTCGTGCTTCTTAAAGTTTTTAAAACGTATTCTGACCGTATCATACTTATAAGTCCACATGAGAAACCTGGGTGGAGTGAAAAGGCATCGAACATGGTCTTAGCACGACCACCATCAGGGATGAACTCCGTGTTGATCCTGTGAAAATCTCCCATCCCTTTCTGATTGATCTAGAACTGACTCGAGCAATCGCCTGCTACGAAATTGGGAGCAGCATGACTAGAAGCCGAAGATTTTATTCCACCCGGTAGGTCTCTGCCAATCCTGTGATGAATGTGACTCGGCAAAGTTTGGACGAGAGCATGGGAGCATTTAAATCGGAAATAACGAGCTGATTGCTACCTACCGCTATGGAGGAACGCGCGCGCGGTGCACACTGACTCAGGCGAGATCGTCGAAAGGATCTCACGGTGTTCAGCCACAGCAGCTTCGTGGGCAACTCAGAGGTGGTGCAGCGGCATTCCACGTTCCGTTCAGTGATCCGTTAGAGATCAGCACCTTCATATTAATAATGATGGCTACAGGAGTATGCTGAGGAGGGTGAAAATATATCCTGACGTCTTGAAGACTTAGTCGTCGTGAATGAAGAGTTTCAGAGTGCTAAACACCTACGCAGTTCTTTCCAGTAGTTCAAAATTTCAATAGATTTTCCCCTACATTGTGGAGATTTAGTAAAAATTTATGCATCTAGTTTACGGTCAACCATGATAGGGAGTACAACGACACGATATGAACAGTACTCATGTTTTATGAACTCAAAAGAGGTCGTTTTGAAAGCGTCGATCAGTCCATTGATGTTAACGACTTGCTCAGTAGCGTAAAAAGTAATGCCTATAAAGGCTCTCGAGAAGCTCGTGAGATTCGCTAATAATTCATTTGATTTTGCCCGTTCACTATTGTTGCTTTCGTTCGAAAACAGATAATTTCTTTCAAGTGGTTCTGTAATAATGTTACAGTGAAACTGCGTTAGGAGAAAAGCAACACTAGTCAATTCCTCCAAGTATGTGCACCGTTTTTGCGCAACAAGCACTATTTGGTCCCATGGGAAGGTTTGGAACACATATGAAAAGTCTGGTACCGGCAACTTTGGGACGGAGCTACAGTACCGTCGTTAAACATCCGCCAGAACGCGGCCGGCGGCAGATTAATCCACCGTTTCCACCGCTTTGCCATAGTTCCCTTCAAAGTCGATTATATCTACTGAAATGCACATTACAACATGATCTACCCAATGGCGTAGGAATCTTGACAAGATTTTGGATTTTTGAGTTTGAGATAACGTAGAATAGTCGGGCCCGTAAGTGACTAGACCTGACCCACATTCTCTCCTGAGTCTCGCCTAATTATGCCCCTGGCAGGAATGGACCTGCCCAAAGGGAATTTTCACATTTTCGAACGCTGTCAAAAATGTGTTTCATGCTAGTTTTAGGTCTTGCCTTTGATATCAAAACTGTCTAGATTGACTCTATTTACGTCATTCTCAACTGCCGAACTTTGATATTTACGAGGCCGCCGGATGGCGCAGAGCGGTTGACGCCGAGAAAATCATCTTATTTTAGATGAAAGCCTTTATTATGCATTTGAGAACGCTTAGTGGCAAGAAACAGTTATTAAATGCATGCAGCAGGAGACATGCAAATACGCGAGTACGATATACCGATATATTGTAATACATTTTTTACATTGTGCTATCTGCGATGCGTTTCCATTCTGTACAGCTCTCTTCCTTTCAAGTATGTTACCACCGAGCTTCAACGATCTGCGCCAGCCATTTCGCCTTATTGTTAGAGTTATAAGGCGATGTCTATATATAATAGATGAACCCGAAGAACTTGCTGTCAAATTTGAAAATAGAGATCGTACTTCCACTAGGGTCGACTACACCAAGGAAGTGAGTATCTCTTACTCTTTGACTAGAAAAATATTATTATAAAAGATTATTCCTCGTTGTAGTGCATCTATAAATACTACCAGGTGCCAATTGTAGCGAGGGAAGCCGTTTGGAGAACGGTTAAAAACGCGTTGAACTCGAGAGCGCGCTGTCTAAAGTATGCTGCACGTAACATCTCTATAAGTTCAGCGAAACATATTTTAGAAAATATATAATCATAGTAATAATTATAATTATAATATATAATATAATTATAATATAATATAATATCTTATTATAATATATAATATATAATATATAATATATAACGTATGTTATATAATTTGTCATTTATTTGCATGTCTTTTGGCTGCATGTATTTAATAATTGTTACTTGCAATTAAGTGTTTGTTAAGGTAATAATTGTTGGTAATAACAATAATTGCTTAATACATATTTTAAAGATTATTATTGTATGCTACATAATTTTTCATTTATTTGCTTACCTTTTGATTACATGTATTCAATAATTGTTACTTTCTATTACTTGTTTACTAAAATAATAATTAAAAATAATCCTATAATAATAAAATAATAATTATTGCTTGCAATAAGTGCTAAATAGAGAAAATCCTTTTTCTGGAGCTAAATGATTATAACCAAGTGAGTTTGGGGAAGACAGTACCTCATTGGTGAACGACCTCGGTTGTGTGAGTAGTGACAGGAGAGAATCGGTGATTGCCTGCCCAAAGGACATTACTGGCGGGAAAGGTTGGGTCAGTGCAATCACGACAAGAGTCTGCACTCCAACTCTTGATTCGTCTCAGGGGATAAATAAGACTCGAGTGGATCGGAGTAATTTTAAAGAATTTTGCGAATGTGAGCTTCGCTAATTGACAGGAGCGGTTCTGTAAGGTCTCTGCAGAGCTCGCCTTCGAATGTCATTTTCGGATTTGAAGGGAACTGCTTTTCTGAGGGATTGCAGCTGGCAGGCGCGACGAGCTAACCTCGTCATTTTTGCTGTGCTGTATCTCTGCATAGCATCTGACAACATATCCAGCTCCATACCGATCTCCGCGTGGAGACATGAATTTGCATGCGTAAATTATCCTCTGCGGCATGTGTCTCCTTGGAAGGATGATACACTGCCAACTTGGTAGCTAACTACTATTTTTGTTTTGATCGAAGTATATCTAAAACCTGTATTTGCAATCCGCACCTCACAACCGAGAAATTGAGCAAAAATTAGCTCTCGAACAAAAGCGGTGCGGTCGTAAATAAGTAGCGAAAACGGAAGAAAATCGGCAGTTGAGAATGCATGGAATGCTGAACTTGGTGGCAAACTAGCCAAATTTGATGTCAAAGAGATCACCGTGGTGAGGCAAAGCCTAAAATTAGCACATGAAACTACTTTTGACAGCGTTTAGAACTTTAAGAATTTCATTGGGCAGGTCCATTCCTGACAAAGGGCATAATTAGGCGAGACCCAGAAGCAAATGTGGGTCAGGTCAGGTCATTTGCGGACTCGACTATTCTAGGTTATCTCAAACTCAAAAATCTGAAATCTTGTCAAGATTCCTACGCCATTGGGTAGATCATCTTGTTCTGATTCCAACAATGTGCATTTCATTGGACATAATCGACTTTGAAGGGAATTATGGCATGCGGTGGAAACGGTGGATTAATCCGCCGCCGGCCGCGTTCTGGCAAATGTTTAGCGACGGTACGGTATAATTATGATGACACGCACTCAATGTACGTCTTTCGATATTATCAATTTCCGCTTTAGTCGAATCGTTCAATTTGCCCGAATATTACTCATCCCTGCCCGAACACCTTACTGCGCATACTTTCTTTTCAGAAACTTCCTCCTGCTGTCCACTCGACCATATCCATACATACACTCATTCGTTCTGCTCCAAAACGCTCCGTCACACTAGAAGATCACGTTCGGATTCAAGAAATATCCATAGGCTAGTCGTGATGGACTGGTTCACGTCACGGCTGAAGCTTCTTTGGTTTGTGAGCCCTTCCCCGTCCTGGTGCAGCATCCAATTGTTTTCGCTTGAAAGAGTGGTCACAACCTGGCCCTTTACCGTCTTGCGATTGCTAAGCGGCGAAATATCGTTCGAGACAAGCTGTCCCTATTGTCGCTTTTATCGCTGAAATAAGAATGGCCTGCAAAGGACAGCAGTGAGGATTTGGCGCTACCTCGACTGATTGTTAGACTGAAAATGTAGGAGAGAAAAGTTTCGCAGGAAGTTATTCATGGAGTGCGTGTTACGCTGTCGGCAGCTGCAAAGCTTCTGGCACTCCATGTGAACCGACCGCCTCCCAGCGCTCCCCCCCCCCCCCCCTTCCCGTCCTGCCCAACATTCAAAATCCACGGAGTCAGTGAACTGGCGCCAAGGGTGTTTGAATGATAAGACGCAGATTTCTCATCGAATGGCCGCAGCGAGTGATTGTATGGGACTTGCCCCTTCGAACTGCCACTATGATCCCGTAGAAGCAGAAAGCGCGGCCCAGTAGGAAAAGACGTCTTTATTCTATTCATTCCACCAATAAGGCACGTGGTATAGAGCTACATGAACGTAGAATTTAAAAGAAACGCGCTGAAAAAGAACAGCAGCAGAATAACTGGGTTATTTTTAGATTTTGGAAGCATTAAAAAAGGAGCACGACGCGCGATGAACTTTGTCCTTCTTGGTGCTATTACAATCCTTATTCATTTAGGTGATGGGAAATCACCTCTTCTAGACCAGAGTTCGAAGACGAATTACGAATTGGATCGTACCGGTACCAAATCTCGTCTTACAATCAGATAAGCAAGGCCTCATCTATACCGGTGGATTCGTGGAAGCCAAAGCAAACTACGAAATAAGAAAAAAGAATCTTGAAAGAATCTTAAAGGCGGCAGATGAATCGAATGGTCGTTTTTCAGAATATCTTACAGCAGCGTCGGTCGCCGGCTCCGCCGGCGCCGACGCTGGAATGTGCGGGCCACGCAAGGCTAGCCGGCTTCGCCGGCGTCGCATCCGCGGGCCACGCTAGGGACGTAGCCCAACCTAGCTACGGATGCTTCCTCACCCAGCGTCGGTCGCCGGCTCCGCCGGCGCCGACGCTGGAATGTGCGGGCCACGCCAGGCTAGCCGGCTTCGCCGGCATCGCATCCGCAAGCCACGCTAGGGACGTAGCCCAACCTAGCTACGGATGCTTCCTCACCCAGCGTCGGTCGCCGGCTCCGCCGGCGCCGACGCTGGAATGTGCGGGCCACGCAAGGCTAGCCGGCTTCGCCGGCGTCGCATCCGCGGGCCACGCTAGGGACGTAGCCCAACCTAGCTACGGATGCTTCCTCACCCAGCGTCGGTCGCCGGCTCCGCCGGCGACCGACAGGCTAGCCGGCTTCGCCGGCATCGCATCCGCGGGCCACGCTAGGGACGTAGCCCAACCTAGCTACGGATGCTTCCTCACCCAGCGTCGGTCGCCGGCTCCGCCGGCGCCGACGCTGGAATGTGCGGGCCACGCAAGGCTAGCCGGCTTCGCCGGCGTCGCATCCGCGGGCCACGCTAGGGACGTAGCCCAACCTAGCTACGGATGCTTCCTCACCCAGCGTCGGTCGCCGGCTCCGCCGGCGCCGACGCTGGAATGTGCGGGCCACGCAAGGCTAGCCGGCTTCGCCGGCGTCGCATCCGCGGGCCACGCTAGGGACGTAGCCCAACCTAGCTACGGATGCTTCCTCACCCAGCGTCGGTCGCCGGCTCCGCCGGCGCCGACGCTGGAATGTGCGGGCCACGCCAGGCTAGCCGGCTTCGCCGGCATCGCATCCGCGGGCCACGCTAGGGACGTAGCCCAACCTAGCTACGGATGCTTCCTCACCCAGCGTCGGTCGCCGGCTCCGCCGGCGCCGACGCTGGAATGTGCGGGCCACGCCAGGCTAGCCGGCTTCGCCGGCATCGCATCCGCGGGCCACGCTAGGGACGTAGCCCAACCTAGCTACGGATGCTTCCTCACCCAGCGTCGGTCGCCGGCTCCGCCGGCGCCGACGCTGGAATGTGCGGGCCACGCCAGGCTAGCCGGCTTCGCCGGCATCGCATCCGCGGGCCACGCTAGGGACGTAGCCCAACCTAGCTACGGATGCTTCCTCACCCAGCGTCGGTCGCCGGCTCCGCCGGCGCCGACGCTGGAATGTGCGGGCCACGCAAGGCTAGCCGGCTTCGCCGGCGTCGCATCCGCGGGCCACGCTAGGGACGTAGCCCAACCTAGCTACGGATGCTTCCTCACCCAGCGTCGGTCGCCGGCTCCGCCGGTGCCGACGCTGGAATGTGCGGGCCACGCCAGGCTAGCCGGCTTCGCCGGCATCGCATCCGCGGGCCACGCTAGGGACGTAGCCCAACCTAGCTACGGATGCTTCCTCACCCAGCGTCGGTCGCCGGCTCCGCCGGCGCCGACGCTGGAATGTGCGGGCCACGCCAGGCTAGCCGGCTTCGCCGGCATCGCATCCGCGGGCCACGCTAGGGACGTAGCCCAACCTAGCTACGGATGTTTCCTCACCCAGCGTCGGTCGCCGGCTCCGCCGGCGCCGACGCTGGAATGTGCGGGCCACGCCAGGCTAGCCGGCTTCGCCGGCATCGCATCCGCGGGCCACGCTAGGGACGTAGCCCAACCTAGCTACGGATGCTTCCTCACCCAGCGTCGGTCGCCGGCTCCGCCGGCGCCGATGCTGGAATGTGCGGGCCACGCCAGGCTAGCCGGCTTCGCCGGCATCGCATCCGCGGGCCACGCTAGGGACGTAGCCCAACCTAGCTACGGATGCTTCCTCACCCAGCGTCGGTCGCCGGCTCCGCCGGCGCCGACGCTGGAATGTGCGGGCCACGCCAGGCTAGCCGGCTTCGCCGGCATCGCATCCGCAAGCCACGCTAGGGACGTAGCCCAACCTAGCTACGGATGCTTCCTCACCCAGCGTCGGTCGCCGGCTCCGCCGGCGCCGACGCTGGAATGTGCGGGCCACGCAAGGCTAGCCGGCTTCGCCGGCGTCGCATCCGCGGGCCACGCTAGGGACGTAGCCCAACCTAGCTACGGATGCTTCCTCACCCAGCGTCGGTCGCCGGCTCCGCCGGCGACCGACAGGCTAGCCGGCTTCGCCGGCATCGCATCCGCGGGCCACGCTAGGGACGTAGCCCAACCTAGCTACGGATGCTTCCTCACCCAGCGTCGGTCGCCGGCTCCGCCGGCGCCGACGCTGGAATGTGCGGGCCACGCAAGGCTAGCCGGCTTCGCCGGCGTCGCATCCGCGGGCCACGCTAGGGACGTAGCCCAACCTAGCTACGGATGCTTCCTCACCCAGCGTCGGTCGCCGGCTCCGCCGGCGCCGACGCTGGAATGTGCGGGCCACGCAAGGCTAGCCGGCTTCGCCGGCGTCGCATCCGCGGGCCACGCTAGGGACGTAGCCCAACCTAGCTACGGATGCTTCCTCACCCAGCGTCGGTCGCCGGCTCCGCCGGCGCCGACGCTGGAATGTGCGGGCCACGCCAGGCTAGCCGGCTTCGCCGGCATCGCATCCGCGGGCCACGCTAGGGACGTAGCCCAACCTAGCTACGGATGCTTCCTCACCCAGCGTCGGTCGCCGGCTCCGCCGGCGCCGACGCTGGAATGTGCGGGCCACGCCAGGCTAGCCGGCTTCGCCGGCATCGCATCCGCGGGCCACGCTAGGGACGTAGCCCAACCTAGCTACGGATGCTTCCTCACCCAGCGTCGGTCGCCGGCTCCGCCGGCGCCGACGCTGGAATGTGCGGGCCACGCCAGGCTAGCCGGCTTCGCCGGCATCGCATCCGCGGGCCACGCTAGGGACGTAGCCCAACCTAGCTACGGATGCTTCCTCACCCAGCGTCGGTCGCCGGCTCCGCCGGCGCCGACGCTGGAATGTGCGGGCCACGCAAGGCTAGCCGGCTTCGCCGGCGTCGCATCCGCGGGCCACGCTAGGGACGTAGCCCAACCTAGCTACGGATGCTTCCTCACCCAGCGTCGGTCGCCGGCTCCGCCGGTGCCGACGCTGGAATGTGCGGGCCACGCCAGGCTAGCCGGCTTCGCCGGCATCGCATCCGCGGGCCACGCTAGGGACGTAGCCCAACCTAGCTACGGATGCTTCCTCACCCAGCGTCGGTCGCCGGCTCCGCCGGCGCCGACGCTGGAATGTGCGGGCCACGCCAGGCTAGCCGGCTTCGCCGGCATCGCATCCGCGGGCCACGCTAGGGACGTAGCCCAACCTAGCTACGGATGTTTCCTCACCCAGCGTCGGTCGCCGGCTCCGCCGGCGCCGACGCTGGAATGTGCGGGCCACGCCAGGCTAGCCGGCTTCGCCGGCATCGCATCCGCGGGCCACGCTAGGGACGTAGCCCAACCTAGCTACGGATGCTTCCTCACCCAGCGTCGGTCGCCGGCTCCGCCGGCGCCGATGCTGGAATGTGCGGGCCACGCCAGGCTAGCCGGCTTCGCCGGCATCGCATCCGCGGGCCACGCTAGGGACGTAGCCCAACCTAGCTACGGATGCTTCCTCACCCAGCGTCGGTCGCCGGCTCCGCCGGCGCCGACGCTGGAATGTGCGGGCCACGCCAGGCTAGCCGGCTTCGCCGGCATCGCATCCGCGGGCCACGCTAGGGACGTAGCCCAACCTAGCTACGGATGCTTCCTCACCCAGCGTCGGGCATCCGTAGCGTCGAGCACGTTGAAACTTACGCCTACTCCAGACTGATTCCTAGCTTCGTACTACTCACTCAGTATAGCACGCAGAAGAATGTCCTCAGCACTCATTCTTCATCTAGCGTTGAGTTCACAGCCTATTGCAGCTTGTCAAGCCTAAAGAAATGTATGACAGTTCTGTCCAGTCGTCGTGCTTCGAATCGCTAGGTGTGGCGAATTCCAGAGGTAACTTCATTAGCCACTAATTTTGAGGGAACGTACGGGAAGAATTATTCCGAGAGACTAGTATACTCGAAAACTGGGGGTGAGACGGGAACTTGGTTTCCGCTGTTGAAGAACCACTACAAACAGTGACTTAAGCTTCCCTCCTTTATATATATGGTGAGATGTTCTGTCTCTGATTTCCCTATCTCCAATTTGTCAGATAGAAATCGTGGTCGGTTCAGTTTGAGAAAAAACCGATAGCACCACTCAAATGATCGATAATATCGATCGATATCGACTGCCTGATCAAAACGCCCAATCTACTGTGGAACGCTCCCGTCGGCCAACATAATCGGGCAACTCCAATCCCGATCGGTTAGGTCCGAGAGCACCACTGGTTATTTGATTGATAGCGTAAATGCCTCTTACTTGAACCAAAGTGGGGATATGTGTGCTTCTCACTGTTGTATTTGTTGTTCAACTTCTGCTATCAATCGAATAAAAATCCGACAGCTTGGAAGGGTGTAGAAAGTAGGAAGTTTATGTGGGCGGGAGAAACTGATGGGCTCAGTCCAACCAACTTAGAATGGGAGAGTCTTACTTACAGCCTACAGAATCAGGCGCAAAACGGCTCGGGTGGACAGGGCTCATCGTGTTAAGTGGTTGTCAGTCCCTTTAAGAAGCACACGAGTAGATATAAGTGGTACAACTAGCAGTGGGGATGAAATAGGCTGGGGCGAGAGGTCCACGATGTAGGAACGCCCAATCCGTCGTTTTGTGCTGTATGAAAATTCAAAATTATCAGCAGCACTGGTGGGTTCTAGCCCTATGGTGAACCAAGTTAGTTCACTTCTGCTGTGAACGGGCATATATGTGCCTTCCTACCAAGGGCATACTCTAACGTGTAGAGCGAGGAGCACTAGAATAGGGCCGCAGATTCTCACCACAACACTGACATCAACTTAAGACTCTCGAAGAGAAACAAAGTGAAACGGTGGCAAAGCCAGTAACGAAGAGCGGCACTATTGATTAACACAGCAGGAGCTGTTCTCAGAAAAGTGAAGGCGGAAGCTCGCACACATCAGAAGGTTATGCCCGAACACAGAGAAAGTAGCAAGAACAGGAATGAGCAGTGACCTCGGCCATGCACACAGGCGGCAGAGTTGTACCCTGCGACAGGAGCCTTCAAGGGGGTGAGTTCGAAGCAGTAGCCACCCAACACGTGCGCGGGCAGAGCCGCGGCGCCGGCCTGTTTCACAACGCCTCATGTGTCCTCCTCGGCAGCGGCGATTGCTCACCTCCCTGCGCTTCCCTTCGGAGAGAGAAGTCGACAACCTGCCTCAAACTTGGGTGATTAAACCATCGAGCCCGCGGAGTTTACGAATTTTCCCACGGTCACGTTGAGACAAAAAAGCCCTCCTCTATTATATATGGTGGGATACCAACATTTATGATAAGTATTAGGTTGTCCCATAAGTCTCAGCCGTTTTTTTTTTCAACGATTCACTGCAGATTTCGCCGGCGGTCTCTTGCATAGCGCTGCATAGCTTTCGAAAGAGAATGATTTGTTCTATCAGAACATGTATCGCATTTCTTTCTTCATCATGAATTTTGTCAATTTTTAGGTCGTTGAAGTGAAAAGTGAAAAAGAGAAAAAGTAGCCATTTGCGCACTTGTTCTCTCCGCTTAGGTTTGTAATTTTTTGCGCAGTTTTTCGAGCATTTGGGAGACAACGTTCTGTACTACAAGAATATGTGTTAGTGCTATTTGTTCATTTGTCCTTCATTGATTTTTAGGTCATCAAATTGGGACGTCCGAAGGAGGATGGTTATTTTTGCCGACAGCTCCTGCTCTGTGGTTGGACTTTTTGAGTTGGTGTTATATGTCATTCGAAAGAAAATGTCTTTCTCTATAAGAATATGTGTCGCGTTTGTTGATTTCTATTGAATATCAACAAAATGCCAAAAAGAGAAAAATCGTCTTCACCAACAACTTCTCCTTCTTCCGGAGTTGATATTCGACAGAAATCAGCGTGAGCCAATAAACGCGACACAAATTCTTACTGAGCAAGACATCCTCTTCCAAACGACATATGACACCAAGCAAAAAAGTTTAACCACAGAACCGGAGTTTTGGTGAAAATTCGGACGGAAAGGTCGGAATTCCCAATTTGATGGCCTAAAAATCAATAAAGGGCACGTGAGAAAATAGGGCCAATACATATTCTTGTAGTACAGAACATTGTTTACCAAGTGCTATAAAAAACTGCGCAAAAAATTACAAACCTAAACGGAGAGAACAAGTGCGCAAATGGCCACTTTTTCACTTTTTCACTTTTCACTTCAACAACCTAAAAATTGACAAAATTCATGATGAAGAAAGAAATGCAATAAATGTTCTGATAGAGCAAAGCATTCTCTTTCGAAAGCTATGCAGCGCTATGCAAGAGACCGCCGGCGAAATCTGCAGTGAATCGTTGAAAAAAACGGCTGAGACTTATGGGACAACGTAATATGTACAGGTCACAAGGAGCAGTCTGTAGAAGGGGCCGGTAACACCTGCTCTGCTATGTAATTGGGCTGTTCGATAATTAATGTAGGTTTTTCTCATAGAGGCGTCAACTGTATATTTTGAGGCATGCAATAGTGATTGCGTGGCTTACATTAGTGCATACTATTTTAGAAGTTAAACTTCATCACATCTTCTGCCAAAGACGGAGCGTAATTAGTAAAAGCAAGTTGGTAAAAAATTAAGTTGAAAATGGACAAACAGAGAAAGCATTTTCGACATGCTTTATTGTTTTACTTCCGAAGCGGTAAAAATGCGGTGCAAGCTCGGAAGAAATTTCGTGAAGTTTATAGTGAGTACTGCCTTACTCAGTTGCAGTGTCAGCATTGGTTTGCTCGCCTTCACTCTGAAACTTCAATGTGCAAGATGCACCTTCTGGTCGTAGAATCACTACATACCGATGACGACAAAATAAAGGCGTTACTCGAAACTAACCGGCGTATGCCAATCGAGAAGCTTGACATATCGACATATTCCACCTTTACTTACACCCTTACAACAGCCCGTTAACAGTCAACCACCGAAACAGAACGGAGAAATCAAGAAAAAACGCCGTGAACTGGCCAATCGCCAAGGCGTGGTGTTCCATCAAGTTAATGCCAGACTCCACACCTCTTGGATAAGCCGTCAGAAATTAACAGAGCTCAGTTGGGAACTGTTCACATCCACCCTATGGTCCTGAATCAGCAACATCAGGTTACATACCATTTGTTTCGCTCCCCTCAAAACCATTTGAATGGTAAAACTTTAGATTGCGATCAATGGTCAAAATATATCATTGATTAATTTTTTGTTAACATGAATTAATTAACTTGTAAAAATATTATATTTTTTCCACGGATCTCCCTCGATAGAGAGCCTTCGGGCTCTCTTGTTAAGAGGGATCTCGGGCCGCTTGTCGCAGGGCCACGTGGCGCGTCCCCGGGTGGTGGATAGGGGAACTAAACGCGAACCAAATGCGACCGTGTACTGCCCAGAGACGCAGGTGGGATGCAGGGGATGGACTCCTTGCTCCTGCTGTGTCGGGTCGATGCGTTCCTTGTGCGTGGGAGCGGCATGTTCGTGCACAGTGTGCGTGGATGTGTCCGTGACTGTGCGGATTGTAACTGTGTCGGCTCGGCCAAAAGCTTGCACTCGGTAGACTGGGAGTACATGTAAGGCGATTCGAGGCCGCCTTAAGTCTCGCCCCGTCCCTTCGGGCAGTCTGGCTGGCTGCCCGGAGTATCCCGCCCGCACGACAGAGCCTGACTAGCTACCCGTGTTGTATTCAAGTCAAACACAGCAGCACTAAAGGGCCTCATTCCCCTGACCCCGAAAGAGCCCCCATTTCTGCAGCGATGGGAAGGACGAGTACGGAGAGGCTGCTAAAACCTCAGGGCCTAACCAGGCTGCGCAAAAAAAAAAGAAGGACTAGGATGACGATCTGTACTTACAACGCCCGCACGCTTGCGTCGGAAGCATCCGTCGAGGACCTCATGATGCAAGCCAGGAAGATCAAGTACGACGTCATCGGACTGACCGAGACGAGAAGACACCACCCCCTACACGCCGCCTACGACTCCGGAGAAGAACTGTTCCTCGGAACATGCGACAGCAGGGGAGTAGGCGGCGTTGGTGTCCTCGTCAACACGCACTTGGCCATGAACATCGATTCGTACGAGTCTCTGACAAGCCGAATCGGACGTCTGCGACTGAAGCGATGTGGCTCCGTGCCAGCCTTGACGGTGTTCGTCGCGTATGCCCCAACATCCGACTACGACGACGAAGACGTCGAGGCCTTCTACGTGGAGCTGGAGAAGTTCTATAAAGAAGATCACACCTTCTACAAGGTGATCGTCGGCGACTTCAACGCCAAGATCGGGCCACGAAGGTCGCCGGAAGAACTTCACATCGGAACCCACGGTTTGGAGTGGAACGAGCAAGGTGAAAGGCTGTCTGAGTTTATCATGTCGACCAAGATCATCCATGGAAACTCGCAGTTCCAGAAGCCTCCCTCCCTACGATGGACCTGGGAATCCCCCGGTGGCCAGTTCCACAACGAGATCGACCACATCATCTTCAATCGCAAGTATTGCCTGACCGATGTCTCCGTTGTCCCCAAGTTCTACACGGGATCGGACCACCGCCTCCTTCACGCGAGGTTCCGCTTTTCGCGTCAAGGAGAGAAGGCCGCGAAGTTCAAGAAGAGGAATCCCAGAACGACCATCAACTGGGATCTCTACACCTCTTTTGCCGCCCTTTGGGAAGATGTCGGCATGGACAACGTCGACGAGGAATACGATCGCTTCGTGCACCATCTCCACGATAGTGCTAAGGGAGCCGAGAGCTTGAAGACCACCAAGAGACGCCTGTCTCCGGAAACTGGTAGTTGCCTGACGCTCGTGCTGCTCCGAGCTGATGCGCCAGCTTGGAGCAGCACGAGCGTCAGGCAACTACCATCTGACGTCCGAGCTTGCAAAGCTATGCAGAGCGGCGATAAAGGAAGATCTCAAGGAGAGAAGGGCGAAAGTGTTGGCTGAAGCAGCAGAGGCAGGGCTGAGCATCCGCAATGCCCGCCGGAACTTCGCCAACTTCAAGACCAAGATGACCGCTCTCCGACGTCCTGACGGAACCATCACCTCTTCCAGAAGGACCATGGAGAAAGTCATCCACGACTTCTACTCCGATCTCTTCGATAGCCACGTCCACCTGCCCCCATGCCATCTTCCGCAGGATGGATACGACGTCCCCTCTGTTCTCTCTTCCGAAATCCGACACGCCATCTCGTCGGTGAAGAAACGTACAGCACCCGGTTCTGACAGGATCAGAGCTGAAACACCTGAAGAACCTCCCGCCAGCGCTCATCAACACCTTGGCGCGGCTCTTCACACGCTACCTGTCCGAATGCAAGGTTCCATCTCAGTGGAAGACCAGCAAGACCGTTTTGCTGTACAAGAAGAGAGACGTGCACGACATTGGCAACTATCGCCCGATCTGCCTGCTGTCCGTAGTCTACAAGCTGTTCACTCGAGTGATCCTGAATAGGATCAGCAGAACGCTGGACGAAAGACAGCCATGCGAGCAAGCAGGATTTCGAGGAGGATTCAGCACGATCGACCACATACACATCATTACGAAGCTCATCGAAGTGTCGCGAGAGTACAAGCTGCCGCTGTGCCTTACGTTCATCGACCTGAAGAAGGCATTTGACTCCGTCGAGACTGAAGCGGTCATGGAAGCCCTGCTCACCCAGGGCGTTCCTACTCAGTACATCAGAGTCCTTCGAGAGCTGTAAAGTGGATTCACGACCAAGATCTCACCATTCTACAACGACGTCGTCATTGACGTGAAGAGAGGGGTTCGACAAGGGGATACCATATCCCCGAAGCTCTTCAGCGCCACCCTCGAAAACGTCATACGCGAACTACAATGGGAGGACATGGGAGTGAAGGTCGACGGCCGGCAACTATATCATCTTCGCTTCGCTGACGATATCGTGCTCATAACACCGAGCATCAGTCAGGCGGAACGAATGCTGGCCGACTTCGATCGTGTATGTGGAAGCGTTGGACTGCAGCTGAATCTTACCAAGACGATGTTCATGAAGAACGGATGGGTTTCTGATGCCCCATTCTCGCTCAACGGAACGAACGTCTCCGAATGCTTCAGCTATGTGTATCTGGGTCGCGAAGTCAACATGGCCAACGACCTAGCACCAGAGCTGAGCAGGAGGAAACGAGCGGCTTGGGGAGCTTTCAAGAGCGTCGAAGAAGTCGTGAAGAAAACGAAGAACGTCCGACTCCGTGCCCACCTATTCGACTCCACTGTTCTTCCTGCCCTAACATACGCCTCAGAGACCTGGGTTATACGAAAGCAGGATGAACACGCGATCAGCGTCGCGCAGCGTGGAATCGAGAGGACGATGCTCGGAGTGACACGACTCACGCAAGTGAGAGAAGGCCTCCGGAGTTCCGAGCTTCGCCGATGTTCGAAGATCAGAGACGCTGTCGCATGGGCCAAGTCGTCGAAAATTAGGTGGGCCGGCCACGTAATGCGATTCGCAGACACCCGCTGGACGAGAGCCGTCACAGATTAGATTCCGCGGGATGTCAAAAGAACACCAGGACGCCCACCAACGCGTTGGTCGGACTTCTTCGTGAAAGCCCTGAACGACCGATATGACGCTCTTCGTGTCCCTCGAGCGAGGAGGATCCATTGGACCATTCTGGCGCGCGACAGAGACGAATGGAGACGCTGCTGGCGCCCGCTCGAGCAAGTCGATGATCAACGGGACGACAGGTGACAGGTGACAGGTAAAAATATTAAAAAAAACAGCCTGATTTATCGAACAACCCAATTCTCCTCCTTGCTTTCCCTGAAAAGCCACCACAAGAGCGTGCAGTAGAGGATAATTTCCTGTTTGAGGCGAGACTAACCTCTTATTCCCGTTCTCCCTTTCTCTTCTCTTCCTCTCCGCTTTTCCTCTTTCCTCATGCTTTCCTCCGATTCCTTTATTTTCACTTTACAACTCTGACATCTGACATTCCAGCAGTGGATTAACGAGCCTCCATGGATGCGTGGTAACATCTTTCATATGAGTGGCTCCATCGGAAAACTCTGTGGCGCAGGTATAGCACAAGGTCGTCGACATAAATGTGCTATCTCATGCTCTCTTCTCCTGAAGCGACCTCTATCTAACGTTCTTCAATCTGCAAAGATATCAGCACACCACCATTTGAACTATGATAGACCAAGCATATTCAGAGGTGTCGGAGCTAATTTCGTGGGGTGGTGGTGGTGTGCGCTATCTCTCTGGGTGCGTGATGTAATTCCTCCCATGGAGCGAGCACGTGCCCTCCACACGGCAGAAGGTCGCCGCCCTCCCGGTTCTACTAGATTGTCGCGGAAAGGAAGCGGCAAGTCCACAGCGCTTCCCAGAACACGGAGCAGGGCAGGGCGATAAGAAGGCGAAGGGTCTTTGTGCGGGTCGCGCCGCCATCGGCAGTGCTCTCCGGGACCGCTCTCATCGCGACGGTGCTGAGCCGGAGGGAGCGCCTCGGGCCGCGCTGAGTCACCGCGACCTTCGCCGAAGATGGCCCCGAGACGTGTTCCGGCCGCTGTGCTATGACATCACAGTCGCCGCGCCTGTTGTCGCTGCAGTCACCGGGGCCAAACCGACATCTGGCGCTTCCGACCACTGCATGGAGATGGCCATAAATAGCTCCGTGCTCTCTGGTCACAGCCAGCAAGCGCGTCGAGTCCACCCATTGATAGCTCGCTGCGCTTTGGTCGCTCCCAAGAGGCATGCCGAGCTCGCACTACCTATTTAGCGAGGGTGCACTTCTCCGTATCGGCCGCGACGCATTGGCACGGCTCTGTCCCTTCCCGTCATAGTCTTCATGTCCATTCTCGGGCAGCAATTAGCAGCTGCGTTTCCACTAACTCCACACGATTTATATTGGCTGCACATGTTCTCATAAAATTGATGTAGGCAGAAGTGAGATAGGCGTTCTGGACGTCTTCGTCTTAATGACTGTTTAAATGTCCTTGACTCCTACAGGAAGGACCACTTCTGATTACCCCTATTTCTGTGACGGAATTTTTGAAAGATCGTGGTTTTCCTGGAAACCACTAAGGAGGATTGTTCTCGTTCAGAGTTATTGATATTAGAGCATTCGTAGCTTATTGTTTGATCTTTTAAGCTGTGTTGTTTGTGATGTTTCAAAATCACCCGTCCCTCTATCTAGGCTTGAGAAACAATCAGAATACACTTGGCAGGATCTGAATGCCAGCGGTTTCTATTAAAAAAGGAGACCTAGGGAAGTGAACAATGGCCCTTCCTGCTTCACGGATTTCTTGGACCCTCAGATATCAGCAAATTGTAGTAGCTGTAGTATTACACATCATCGTGAACTGAGTTGTACTTCATGAAACAGTCGCAAATAACACAGCCTTTATTTTTGTTTGAAATAGAGGAGAAGGGAAACAACATCAGGTTCGAGAAGAGTATGTAATGGTCGATGCTGTGAACCCACTTTGAGGTGCACCGGGCATTGTTCAACGAGGTGTCCTGGAGGAATTTTGAATGCGTATTCGGGCTATACAGCGTCTTGCATTGTTCATTCGAAGATCCAGTTTGTCTTGCTTCCTAGGCCAAATAAGAACTGAACCAATCAAGGAACATTGAGGAATATGAGGACTGGTTTATTAAGGCAGTAACTAAAGCTGAAGGCAGTTCGCGATTCATGGGAGAGCTACGTCTCCTGCCAGGTGGCGGAGTCGAGCCCTGGTGCACCTAGTTCTGAGCAATTAATCTTCGCGCCGTAATGGGCTGCTGGGTGCAGTGGCAGAGATGTACTCGTTGGGCGATTGCTTCCAAGCGGATGATACAGGGAATCGCCCTCCATTCGGTATCAGCCCTGCGCTCCCGATACCTTTTGCGTCGCTGCCGACCAGGCCATGGCAACCGGCCGATGTTTCTGCGTGGGAGGGTCACGTCCCGGCGATTGTGCCGGAGGTCGAGGGCGATATCTGCGGGTTGGACCCGACTCTCCAGTGCACTGTGGGCGGCCCTTTCCCGAGTCGGTGCGGCTGCACCCGGCAGTCGCACAGCGACCCTCGCACCCACATCGTACCATTCGCTTCTCGTCGCCGGCGCTACCCGGTCCTGCCTCCTCCTTCCAAATGGGCCCACACTCCTTGACTACCGTCTTTGGTACCGTAACCTGAGTGCTGGATCTAATAGAGGGTTTCTATATTTCCTTGGCTTTCCCACCGTCTCGAATCGCAGACCCTAGCAGAAGCCCACCGCAATTGCAACACCTTCATCAGTTTCGTTGGCATTCGTCATTTGGTGCTCTATATCTTCTCCAACGCGGTTTAGACGGCGAGTTCAGCCTAATACAGGTCACATTCAGCTAAAACCGCATCCGCAAGTCGCCTGTCAACTTGCTGGTGTGATTGAAATTACAAAGACGGGAGTTCAACCTGCCAGAAAATCAAGTCTATTGAGTACGACGAACGGCTAGCGTTTAACGCTACCACTCAAAAGGTATGCGATTGCTGCAGTGCCGAAGGTGCCCACAGTAGCAAGTTCTGTGCTTTAGGTCCATCGGCGAAGAGCAACCGAGGCCTTCTACAGCTTCCTTGCTTTCCTGTACGACAGTGTTTACGAAGGCGAACCTCCTCCGCGGCCAAACAGCCCTAAACAGCTACTACGCTTAACACAAAGATGATGATCAAGCAGATGGAACTTATCGGAGACAGCAAGGTCGTAGTGTTTGCGGGATCGATAAACACTGAACACTGTGGCCGGAAGTCATTCGCTGCTCGTTTAGGTAGGCATCCTCGATGGCGATGTGGATCCGATCACCCTGTGCCGACAAATCGCCCTGAACAACGACAAGGATGTGGGTCGCTGAATTCGCTCCACAGGTTTTTTGCTTGTTCTGATTCTAACCACTTCATTGCAGGATGTGGACGATGCCTTTATGCTGGTTGATCTGGACACATTGTTCGAGAGATTTGCGCTATGGAAGCGCGAGCTGCCTATGATTGAGGTGGGCCAGTCTCCCTGCGCTATTTGTTTCAGAGTTAGCATATTTCACCAAGACTGCACTCTCTGCTTCTTTGTCTGAGACAGACGCGGTCTTATCTTGCCGACAGCCTTTCCGGTTCGCTACGCTGGAAGTCGGACTTTGAACTGAAGCCGTAGGAAAACGTAGTCAAATCGATTTTTCTCAATAAGCGAACCAATAGAATGTCTTTTTTGATAGGAAACCACAGCTTTCATCTTAAATCTTCCCGCTTCTGTTGCTTCGTGGTTGGTAAGCCACACCGCGGCGAGCAGATGTTTTAGATGCTCAGTGAACAGAGCGGTTTTAGTCTTTCTGGAGCGGTACAGCACATGCTGATACTCTTTTTTCTTCAGCCATTCTACGCCGTGAAATGCAACACGGACCCAGTCCTTGTTCGCACTCTGGCCGCTTTGGGAACAGGATTTGACTGCGCGAGCCGTGAGGAAATAGACATTGTACGTTTCTTGCTGCTCAGTACGCCTTCTCGCTACCAGGTGTTTCCGTAGGAATCGAGTGTTCAGGTGATGGATATGGGTGTGACGGCGGACAGAATCATCTACGCGAATCCTTGCAAGACACGATCGTTTATCCGCCATGCGAAGGAGAGGCATGTGAACATGATGACGTTCGACAGCGCCGAAGAGCTGATGAAAGTGGCACGACTCCATCCAGACGCGGAGTGAGTCCACTCGAGTGTTGGCGGCATAAGAGCGGCTTACAATTCAAGCCGCTCATTTCAGGATGATATTACGTATCGCGGTCTCTGACCCGACGGCCACCTGCCAGTTGAATCTGAAGTTCGGCGCGGACCCTCTGAAAGCGGCTCCCCAACTTCTCGTCAGTGCCAAGGAACTCGGAGTGAACGTTGTTGGAATTAGGCAAGCACGGCAGCCAAGTGCGCATGAGGGGTTGGGTGACGCTCCTCAAACGATGCTCGTTTCAGCTTTCACGTTGGATCGGGATGCAACGATCCTATGGCATTCCGTGAGGCCATCGGCTATGCGAGACACCTGACAGATTTCGGACAGGCCCTCGGGTTCAATATGAGAATAGTTGATCTGGGCGGCGGTTACCCCGGCGCATTTCATCACACCTCGTTCGATAATGTAGGTTTCTCGAGAATGTCTTTGGCAGTCTAAGGAGCGGTCTTTTTCATTTTGTTTCAGATCGCCATGGTTATTCGCTCCGCAGTAAACGAATTCTTCCCACAGGAGATGGGGGTGCGTCTGGTCGCGGAGCCCGGAAGGTAGCGTCTGCAGCAAGCGAATGCCTCACATCAGAGGATCCCTGGAAATGCTGTCGATTGCAGATTCTTCGCCGCGGCTCCGTTTACGCTGGTCTGCAACGTAATCCACTCCACTGAAGTGTCAGCCGACAAGATCACCAAGCGATGTAGGTGCTAATGGTCGTTGCGGGGGAACGACATCTCCAGGGGGAGTTCACAGTAGTGGCCCGCTGTACGGCTGCCGAGTTGCCGGCGTGCACCTTATCTCCAGTGGGCTTGGTCGAGCGCCCAAGTTTCTTTTCGTAGCTGGCTTCGATAGCGACTGCTGTGCACGGCTAATCAACTAGCGCTTTGATCTAAAACCTGCAGTTCTCCGATAAGAGGGCAGTGTTAGTCGCATCCGAACAGAATTGAGGATCGGCCTAGGAAGACACTTCAGTGGCAGAGGACGAAGTCGAAAATGGACGGGACTGGTCATGTACTCATGGTTCGTACTTCTCTGAGCTGGCTCGTTCAGACTAGGTGTTCCCGATTTTAACTTAATAGTTGTGAAAAAAGGAAAAAAACTGGAGCAATTGTGAAAAAAGAACATATGGACCTAGGACTGAGCCATTTATACTAACCGTAAGGAAGATACTGAGAGAAAGAAAAGCGTATTAGTAGACAACGATGCTGGAACCGAAGCCTTTAAGGCTATAGACGAAACAGAGTGAAATGGAGTATAAGAGCGGGAGGAGGAAAATACCGGAGAACTTTTCTGTACTTTCAGCTGCTTAGATGATCAGAAATGTCAACTTCTGTGGACTCAGAGTATCCAGTAAACGGAAGAGGACCTTTGAATTTAAAGTGTGATAGGTAACAAGGAAGAGGTGTTGCGAGCTTTTTAAGGAGGATATGCTTTAGATATCCGAGCGTCACCTTTGCTGGTCCTACTGGAAAGTGCATGGAATTTCCACTTATTCATGATTTCGTAAAGAACACAGCATTCGTCTGTGTATTTTTAGCTGAAGACGCAGATCATCGCGGCTTCATGTACTACGTGAACGACGGAGTGTACGGCTCGTTCAACTGCATTCTTTTCGATCACAACAACCCAGTTGGGATGCCGCTTTTCGTGAGTGGACGAAAACTCTCTGATGGACTTTTGGCGCAAAGGATTTTTTTTTGTTTCAGGACGAAATTGCCGAGGAATACCCAACGACGATCTGGGGACCGACCTGTGACAGCCTCGACAAGATTGAGGTGCGGAAGCTTGTCCTGGATGCGCACAACGTCGTCAATCACTGATATTGCAGGATATGAAGCAGATGCGTCATATGTCGGTCGGCGAGTGGATCATCTATAGGAATATGGGAGCATACACTTGTTCGGCGTCGACCACGTTCAACGGATTTCAGAGACCTGTCGCCATCTACGTGATCAACAGAGAGAATTGGTGCGTTTTCTTCGATGTGCACGTACCGCCGTTCTCTCTTCAGAGGCAATATTTCTCTCCTTCAGGGCAAGCATCTCGTGTTCAGCTCACGTTTGAGCAGTGGATCCAGGGATCAACAGTGACCGTTCGTTTTGTGTTGCTATTTCAATGATCACTTGAATGAGATGTTGGTAGCGCTTATTGTTCGTCTTCTGTTGACATACCGATGTCACGATTTGTTTATTTTGGACACAAATAAAGCATTTAAGAGTTAAGAAATAGGGAGACCCATGCTTAAGTGTTGAACATAAATCTACATAGAGCTAGAGGTTGCTGTGGGGTGTCAGGTGATACGTGGTGCTTAGAGTCGGATCACTTATAAAAAGTATGGGTTGTTCTAGATCCCAATGCAGGAGAGTTGGATTACGGTGGGAATCCACTTCTACATCCTACACCCATCGCATTCGTTTACCTGCTGTTTGAATAGATCTTCAAGCGCCGGCTCGTAGTCCACC
The DNA here is from genome assembly GCA_947396885.1 of Heligmosomoides polygyrus polygyrus. NCBI lineage: Eukaryota > Metazoa > Nematoda > Chromadorea > Rhabditida > Heligmosomidae > Heligmosomoides > Heligmosomoides polygyrus. The sequence continues at coordinate 50,603,631 of OX377204.1, read as the reverse complement.
AGGAGGACGTGCACATGAAGCAGTAGGGGGCTGCTAAATGGCGTTGACAAACCTTCTCGGATGCCCCTCACTTTCCGCCTTCTCAGGAGTCGTGGAGGCAATTTGAACACTCGGAGTGCTACACAAGCATTTGTGGGAGCAGTGGAAACTTTTTGAACCTTTTCTACTACTGAATCATTGGGATACTATGGAGTCTTTTGGAAGTGAAGCGACGCGGAGAGAAGTTATGTAGTAGCACAGTTGAGGGATCGCCTATTGTCATGTGTACCCCGACATCAGGCCCATTATGCGGGTTTTCCATCCAGGCTAGCCAGGGCTTCCATCTTTTTGTGGTCGGTGAATTGCTACCAGACGTGCCTGAAGAAAATAACTCTGACTTGTTCGTCGGCTGGTCACCGCAAGTCATATAGGCCAGCGCCTGAACTTGCGTCATTATATTCCGTCGAAGTAGAATGCGTGGGTGGGCATACAGAGGAGGCTTCAGTTAATGTCATCTTTTATCCTTTACCTTTATTTTTAGCGTTCAGGGTGCACTACATGCGGAGTTCTCAGAGGAAATCACGGAAACATACAGGGCATTTTACTTTACCGAACCCGAAATCAAGTGTTTCAGTCTGCTCATCTTTTGCTCAGCCGTTAATTCCTCCAGCCTCAAAATGTAAATATCACGTGATAAGTGGCTGAATGTCTGCATCATCGTTCGTCCATATGTATCGATTCCGACCAGTTGTTAGAGATTTGGGTGGTACTCCAGGGAATGGCGTTTAGAAAAGTAGGCTATTAGTGCTGCATCAGGTGTCCTAACCAGGAGACTATCTCAAAGGTAGGCCGGAACGGCCCAAGTGTTGTGTATGGGCAGAATCTCGCCTCCCTCCGGGAAACAACAAAATGCAAATGACTCGACTCCTATAGAACTCTGGGCAGAGTTAGTGGCGACGGAAGCTGAGCCGTTGGCGGAGTTAGCTCTCTGTTGCGCTCGGATTGTGAGCTCAAATAGGCTGGAAAGCGACCATGGGGATTACGCCGCCCTCTGCTCACTGCGCCACCGCCACTCGCTCGTCATCGCTGTTTCCAGCCAACTTGAGCCCACTCTCCGCGTGCATGCGGAGGGCTAACGTCCCAACGACTCAACTTCCACTCTCCCTAACTCTGTATTGGGATCGACATATTTGCATATTGTTGCTTCCCAGAGAGAGGCGATTCTGTTCATATACAACACTTGAGCTGTTCCGACCTACTGTTGAGATCCTGGTAAGTACGTCTGGATCACGAAGAGTGATTTCTCAGTGTGCAGCTGAGCATTCCTGTAAGGGTTGATCCGCGTCTGCCCGTTCGTTTGCCCGGCCGAGGGGGACCACAGGAAACGGGCAAAAACGTTGTAAACCTTAGCATCTGCATCTGGTTGCTGCTCTAAGATTTGTCACAGGCAACTATCAGTGAATTTATTGGCAGCCGATCATCTAGGTTTTAGGTACATCAGGGGCAAGTAGCCAGGCTATGGATGGGGATCAAGCGCCAGCGCCGACTCAAAAGACATGTCACGGATGCCGTGCACGGGGTCGTGATTT
>OX377204.1:50485857-50601863 GCA_947396885.1 Heligmosomoides polygyrus polygyrus | reverse complement strand
CAATTGCTCTTTGAAAAATAGGGGAAAGATATTTTCTAACCATATAGAAACCAGTTTTCAAAAAAGGGATCTTCATACGGGGCGAGGGGGTTCGATTTTTGGCACGTATTTTTGCAACAATGGACCAGAATTCGAACCCCACCCGCCCCCTATGAAGACCTCCCTGATGAAAACTAATTTCTACATGGTTTGAAAGCGCTTTTCGTCTTGTTTTCAAAGAGATATTAAATCTTTTAAAATTCGAAAAACTTACCCGGATATAATTATTTATACAAAATCACTTCAATTTTTTTCGCTCAAAAATCGAAGGCCTCAGCCCCGTGTGAAGATCTACTTCTTGAAAACAGATTTTTATACTATGTAAAGGCTCTTTTCTTCTGGTTTCTAAAAATCCTTTGGCTTTTTCAAATTGTGGAAACTTACCGAGTTATAGTCATTTTTGTGAACGTCGAATTTCGTCGCTCCCATGACGTCGGTGCCATATCGACCAGTGGTCGATCCAATCTATTCGTTTCAGAAAACCATGATTTTTACACTGTGCATTGAACGAGACCTGTTAATTTTTGTGATTTCAACTGTGTGCGCGATCTGGTTCAGGTAAAAAATTATTATTCATGAAACATGAGAATTTGCAAATCGATCTTCCTGATCATATCGGAGATCACTGCGAATAAGCTTTTTTTTTGATTGTACATTAATCACATCTTGAACTCTAAGATGGCACAATTTTCACTCTCTGATGCTCTTCCTCCAGAAGGCAGAATTTTTTGCCGCGAGAAGTCCATCCTTCAGTGGCGATCGGTGATATCGGATAACGCAATGGCTCCACGTAACCTACCATATTTCGGAGTTTGTGTGACATCTCTGAAAAATTCACAAAGCTTTTAAAACAATAAGAAGTGTGGGTTCTACGCTTTAAAAAGCAGGCTGTAAAATAGCGGCCGCCATGTAATTAACGGTTTCGAAAAATTTCGGCAAATCATACAAATCGGAGCGTCTGTTCATACAGTGGATCCTTTCAGAAAAACAGGTTTTATTACCGTTGTCAAACTGTGGATTAAAACTTTATTGCGTACAACTCCACTTTCTGATGCTGTTTCCTGCAGAAGAGAGAAAATTAGTTCCGTGACAAGTCCATCCTCCGGTTGCCATTCGGTCATCGCTTCGAAGAGTGCTTCCAAAAATCTTGTAGGAAAAGCACTTATTTTTCCTTAGCAATTAACAGTTCAAATTTTATAGACGGCAATTTAGGACGTAGATGTCGCTCGTTCAGGTAGAAAACTGTCGCGTCCGTGACTTCCTGAAAAAAAAAAACTGAAAAATGGAAACGTCTCATTGACTCCAAATCTGGGTGCAGAAAATCTTTATTCTTAACAAGTAATATAATCTTTATTTGAAACATTTTTATATTAATTTTTACAACTTTGCGGGACGAATGAGAGACTCCACGCCTTTGTAGGCATTCCTGGAAAAAATAAAACAAAAAAATTAAGATTAAAAACATCATCTAAAAACCTGAAGAATAAGAGAGAATCCTCTGCCAAAACCGGAAGAGCACGACCCCCCCCCCCTCCAGACGAGGCCACAGTACGACCCCCCTTCGATTCCCGAACCTCAAGCTTGACCCTGTTGGCGATTCTCAGTCTAGCAAAATGTGAATGGATGTGAATAGAAATCTGCTGAAACCACCATAAAATGTTGAAAACGCTGCTGAAAATGTTTGCCAGTATGTTGTGCTACACGTGGCTTGTAGGTGGATCTTTATTGGCGGCCTGACGTTTCGACTTTCCGTCGTCTTCGGAGACCTAAAAGTGGAGCAGAGGTTTATGTTTGCGCTCTACTCCACCAAGCGCCTTAGCCACCCTAGCATTTTCGATACCCTCCTAGAACCACTACAGAGAGCCCCAAATGAAGGAGACGAACTCAAGCATGGGATCCACCGCAAGGCTGATGTTCGCCCACGTATGTGACCAGTAAAGGCGAATGAGGCACACTGCACAAATGTCGCGGAGCAGTATCCTAGTTTACAATGAGACACAAACGGCATAAAGTCACTGGTAAGCGAGAGGCACTCATTTCGGTTGTTCATTAATGGATTTCTTTTTAAAATCTAGAACGCTTCTAACGTTTTCCTCGCTGAGATATCTCCCTCAATAGCCAAAATTCTACACTTCACCTCATATTCGTCCCCGTTATGCGCTTTAATTTTATGCTTTCTAAGTGGACTAGTAAGTAATCTTCGCCTTTTGCTATTTAGTGTTTTTTTACGCGTATTGCCAGAGCCCTTCACGTTTCCCGATGTATTTAGCGTTTCAGGTCCACTCAATCTCATAAATTGCCCCGATCTTTGAGCAATCCCCCAGAGTGTCACTTGGACAAATAACGCAGTTCTCCAACATGCACTGCTTATCATAGAGTCCGTTTCGAACAAGCTGCCGTTTTATGTTGTCACAAGTGCTCCGACACGCCTAACGGCGTGTTTCGCACTTGCGCGCTTCGCGCAACTTTGTAGCATCACTGTGACCTATGGAAAGTAGTTTTTGTAAAACATAAAATTCGCTAACCTCTTGGACCTGGTGCGTACTTTATTGGCATCAAGCCGTTCGCCACTTCGGTACCTTCATCGTAAACATTCTTTCCTCGACGGCCAGTAAGGTCATTGGTTTGTGCTGCGCAGTACTTCTGTCCCTCAGGTTGTTCCACCGCAATTGTTCTCATGCTCAACAGCTAGTGTTTCAAGTTATCGTTGACATGTCTTCCGAAGCCAGGTTCCCCTCTCTCGTTTCTTCTTACTGGATCTAATTGCTGGTCCGCCTTTACACCCCACCTTCCTGGTCCCAACTACTGGCCCACTTCTTTGTTTCCACTCTTGACAATTACTGGTCTCTTCTTGCTTCTTTCCTCGTCCTGGCCGCTCCTCCAGGTTCTTCCTTCCCTTCCTGGTCGCTCTCCTGGCCCACCTAGAGGTCCCCCTTACCGCCCTTCTCCACCACCCCTAAGTGGTCCTCCCATGCTCACGGCACGGTCGGTGACACGTATTCAAAATCAGGATGCTTGCTGAGCGACGCTAGGTGGCCCGCTTTCTGGATCAAGAAGCGCGGAGTCGCCGCTGTATTGAACATGAAGAGGCTATGCATATGACAGATTCCTTGTTCTCCGTATGAATTCCCCTACGGCTCCCTTCTTGCTGGTTCCCCGCCCTGGTCCCGCCTCCAGGTCCCTTGTTCCTGGTCGATCTCTCCTTCCCCCCCCCCCCCCCCCTCGGGATCTTCCCTACTACTCTACCCCAATTAAGTAGGCCTCCTCACGACACGACGACGGCAAGCGAACGCCCATTGTGTGACATCGGTGTCACATTTTCTAAATCCGTAAAAATCTCTTACTGGTAATGGATCCCCTTAATGATCCTCTTAACTGCTCCCCCCTTGCTTGCTCCCTACTGGTGCCTAAACCCTTTTTGGTGCCACCTCCTGGCCTGCTTCATTGCTCCCGCTATCGACCCCCCCCCATCTCGATGCTTCGTCCAAGTCGCTACCTCCTGGTCGCAGTTGATTCTCCATCCTCGAAGTCCCATCTTATACTCTTTTCCCTTTAGTGGCCTTCTAATGCTAATGGCACGAAGTTGGCGGCACGGCTTCTGAATCTGGACGCTCAGGAACGCACGTAAGTGCTGTTGTGTCAAGCAGTAAAAGGATGCGCTTTCCATGCTGCAGCAATTCCCACGTTCAATGGGAAATTTCGACCGCGCTGTTGATAATACAGCGTACCACACTTAGATTAGATCATTCGACCGCTCTCGCTGTGGATGATGCGGCCTACCTCACTTAGGTTAGATCATTCGACCGCTCTCGCTATGGGTGATGCGGCGTACCAGACTTAGGTTAGATCATTCGACCGCTCTCGCTGTGGGTGATGCGGCGTACATCACTTAGGTTAGATCATTCGACCGCTCTCGTTGTGGAAATGTTGTGGGAATGCGGCGTATCTCACTTAGATTAGATCACTCAACGGACAAACTCTTTTATATATAGGTGGTGATTAGGTTCACTAGTATTGCTTACCACTGCTCATTTCACAGCAGTAGGGTGTATGGACCTGGCGTGAATCAAGATATTCTTTGAACTTGACTTACGATACCATTTCACGCCAACTACCCCGCTCGATACTTTGACCTGGGTGTTGATATAGGCGAGCTAACAGCTTTTCGGAGTTTTCCTAGTAAGTCTAATGTACTGTGTTGCTGGTTCTGTAACCCGGAATATTCGTCCATTTCGGACTGCGTTGATGTTAGAATACAGCAATCATCTATATATCTACCGTTCAATAGCGGCGAGCGATCAAGCACCGGCTGTTCCACTTTACTCATATACTCGGACATTCGGGTTCGGCGAGCCGAACCGAACAGCAACACGAGCCACGCGGTCGGGTGGCTCAAGTTGCTATTGGGGGGAACAGCTGTTGCTATCGGGGAGAAGGCGGTCAACTGAGGGGTGGCTCCTGTTGCTATTGTGTTGCCGCTCGGTTGCTACTGTGTTGACGTTTGGTTGCTACTGTGTTGCCGTTCGGTTGCTATTCTATGCCGTTCGGTTGCTATTGTCTTGCTGCTCGGTTGCTACAGGGTATATATATATATATATATATATATATATATATATGAGCAGGATAAAAGAAGAATAGAGTATCAGCATTGAAGCCACAGACAGCTAGCTACTTGATGAACATCACCGAAGGCGCAACTTTCAAAGGGAGATATTAGCGGCCATTCACACTCTTCTACACCTTCCACTCAGATCATCGTAATCAAAAACTACTAACAGAAAAAGAACTCATGCACGCAACTAACGACAAGCAGAAGCAACACTCGGCAAGCTAGATAAAGCACTTTGTCATCACATATTAAATTCTCAACAAATTATGCTTGTATTTTCACACCCAATCGAAATCTGACCGCACAGTTTGAGCTAACCGAAAGAAAACCATGCACAGCGAAAAGCAGGAACACTGCATCAATGTTTAACTTCTATAAACGTGTGCGGCATCATCCAAAAGTAGTGTCTGTAGTTCAACCCCAATAGATTTTAACAAAATTGGGTTTTCGTGTGACAGTGGTACGAAAATGTGGGTAACGCTGCCTGCTCAGGCAATGGTCAACCTAGCACTTCTTCCATTCATGGGGAAACTGTGGTTCTACCATTCCCGACGCCCGGTGATACAGTGGCATACGTCTTTTAGAACAGCATATGAACAGGAAGCGCCTCACAACTTTGGTACCCCCTCAAAGTATAGCAGTTCGCCTTCATATGAATGACTCGGTGGAAAAGAAAGCAGGTTAACTGAGAGCCATGCATGTAAGTACCAAGCAGAAGGAAAGACGTTAAACATTGCTACAAGCTCTAGGAACCAGGATCTTCCATTAGGCATCTCTTGTGTTGGAATGAGATATTGAATAGAATTCATTAATTTTTGAGGGTGCAGGTGCAATTTGAATGCATATTTAGCATGTGGAGTTGTCATCCAAGGAAGAAGGCAGTGCTTTATTCTTCCAACGCAAGTATGGGACCAACTCACCACTCACCACCCACCGCGGAATTCAAAACCGCGTCGCACGCGCTGAATTTTGGGAAGTGCTCATGCCTCTGCGTCACCATTCCTTTGGGAATGAATAGGGTACCATTCAAATTTCTGTCGTTTCATCGTGTCCCATGGGCAGGTTACTCAAATTGCACTAATAGAAAAGAATCGTCAAGCTGGCAATCGAGGACGATTCGCATCCAGTGCGAGGGACGAGCAGTGTAGTGGATGCCATTAAAGAGGACCATTGGTTCAAAAGATCAAGCAGAATATTAAAGTCAGAAATCGTTTCGAGAACTAAAATGAGCCTCACGTTCAACTTCAAATAAAACCCAAAAGCAAAAACCAACTCGAAAGAAGGCTGCCTGGTCGTCCTCTTGTCCCCCGTCAAAAGCAGGAATGCATTGTTAATAGCAGACACCCACCCCTAGACTAGGATTTCAAGTAGTAAACCGGGAAAGAAAAATTGGTCATCGAAAAAGGCTAGAAAAATTGGTTGTCATAGCTCAGTAACCCTCTCCCCCCCCCAACTTGCATTGCGCCATATCGAAACCTCTTAACATCTGCCTCGCCCATCCCCTGCATGTAGTCCTCAGCACATCACCCTAATTAGCTAAACACATGAACAATAGCTTGGGGAGGGTTGTCCAAGCCATTCTTCATGCGTTTACACTCTAATCAACGTGAGGACCATGTAAGCGCTCAGGGCTAAGTAATATGGCCTAGTAAAAACCGTGCCCGGCTTCTACTAGGCCAGATAACTTATTATCCTGTAACTACGCAACCCCCCCCCCCCACCCGGTGGGAGAAATAAGCACAAACACACTAACCAAAACGAAAGCAAAACCAGATGGAAAAACCAAACCAACTCACAAGGCTGCCTTGTCGTCCTCGGTCGCCCTGTTGGCCACCGTCGCCAACTACTATCTGAAAAATCTTATTTAACCTCGAAACCACAGAAACGAACTACAGAAACGACTGACGCCCGCAAAACATGAAAAGTTTAAAAAACGAAACGAAAAAATCCCCGCGGATGCGATGTGAAGCGTGCCTAGGGACGGGAAGGGACGCAGCAACACACAACGCAATAAACTCGACGCCCATCGCTGCCGGACGCGATCACCACTAAACGGCCCGCGACGCGAATTCGCGAGGCGAAGTATTGATTCCCTATGTTTTGCACGTGGTCGCGTCGCGCGTCGCGCGCACACTAAACGAGCCCTTAGTAGAAACAGCCGTGTGTTGCTAAACTCCAATTTCTTCTTTTCGGCGCGAGCGTGTCCGATTGGAACATGCTAGTCACTGCGCCTGGATAGCAACATGTGCTCCGAGCCTCCAACAGAATAGCAACACATTGTTTCTATCGCAACAGAATAGCAACACCTGTTTCTGTTGGCAACCGCTGTTGCTATTCTGTTGAAGGGGGCGTGGCTGGGCGGAGACTGTTCGGCTCGTCGAACCCGAATGTCCGAGTAGGTGACCGCAAGAACCGGAGTTAGTCGTTGACCCATGGCCAATCCTCTTACTTGTAAATATTACGCACCTGACCATTTAAAGATATTGTAGTGTAGACATTCCTTCACTAGAGTCATGATGTTCGTTTTCGTAAGTCCAAGCGTGTTGATGTTGCTTACATGCAAATCCAAGATTTCAGATAATGCTTGAATAAGCTTTTCCTCGTTTTGAACGTTGGTGTGAAGCGATATAAAATCAAATGACTTCATTACACAAGTCTGGCCCAATCCCAGCTTTGTAACAATTGAAGGAATTTGCTCGTGTTGATCAGGTGGGAGGGAACCTTGGTCAACAACTGACCCACAATGATGTTAAGAAACCAAAAAATTCTATCAGTTGGTCCGCCAACACAACTGATTACTGGTCTTATTTTATAAGTGCCCACGTGGACAGCATGTCCTCTTGGGAGAGCTTGTGAGCTTTTATTAGGCTATAAAAAACCGGACAACACGGGTTATCCAGTCTTACGAGGAAACTATTTCAACGGTAGGTCGGAACGGTCCAAGTGTTGTATATGTACAGAATCGCCTCTCTCTGGGAAACAAGAAAATGCAAATATCTCGACCCCAATACAACTCTGCGCAGAGGAAGGGACGACAGAAGCTGATCCGTTGGAGGTGTTAACCCTATGCCTGCACACGGAAGGCGAGCTCAAGTTGGCTGGAAACAGCGATTATAAGGATTACGCCGCCCCTCTACGCACTGTGCCACCATCGCTCGCTCGTCATCGCTGTTTCCAGCCAACTTGAGCCCTCCCTCCGCCTCCAGGCATAGGACTAACGCCGCCAACGGCCCAACTTCCGTCGTCCCTAACTCTGTGCAGAGTTGTATTGGGGTCGAGATATTTGCGCTTTGTTGTTTCCCAGAGAGAGGCGATTCTGCTCATATGCAGCACTTAGGCCATTAGGACCTACCGTTGAGATAGTTTCCTGGTTAGATCCCTGAGAAAGCGTTTATTCCAGTGACAACGCAGTGGTCATCCAAAGGGTGTTGAGACGTCTGCATTGCAACTTGAAGTCTTCCTCACTAACGCGATGGAAAACAGAGGTGTCACTCAGATGAAGCTCGGTTATGGATCTATCCAAAGATTGGAGTATAACCAGAAACTCTCCCCCTTTAGCGCTAACGGAGATTCGTAGCGTGCTCACGTAACTCTCTGATTCTCTGACACTGTTTACGATTCAAGTTCGTGTAATGGCTTCGTCTGTGGCGTTTAAGTACGGCCAACATACCAGCAGATAAAACTCGAAACTTGACATCTGTGTCTTGCAGGAGAGCAAGTTCTTTATAGAACGTGCGTGGAAATGGCAGAGCTGGTAATCTTCCGTTAGGATTAAGAGGGACTCCCGGGCGTAGCTCGCTTCTACCATTGTTTCCCAATAGACCACTGAGCCTATGTAAGCCTCCCACCACTTTGCGGAACGTTGATGTTAATATTCTGGGAAGATGAAAATGATGGCCCCATACTTAAAACACTCAAAAAAAAATTGAGTTCGACTAGAACCGTGGCCCTTGCCGATTGGCCGTTATTTTGAACACCAGAGGTTCAACGGCCTGCCGGCCGCCAAACGTCTGGTTGGGGCGTCGCCCCAAACCCGGAGAATAGAACACCCTGAACGTCTTCTTCTCTTCTTTAGACCTTCTCTCATTCATTACAGTAAAAAAGCTGGTTTTGCTATATGGAATGGGATACGGAATAGGGCAAAAGAGGTCCATCACCTTCACTGGACCCCCCTTATCTGGTCCCTTATCACTGGTTCCCCTTTATTGTTAGCCCTTCTCCGGTTCACCCTTCACTGGTCCCCTTCCCCTTCGTCGGTCCCTGCTACTGCTCCCACTTTCACTGGACCTCCTTTTACTGGTCCCGTCTTCGCTGGTCATCTTATCCTCCACCGATCCCCATTACTGGTCCCACACTCACTGGTCCCTCTTTTATTCATCAACTCTTTTCCGGTCCCCATTCACTGGACCCCTTCCCCCTATTCACCGATCCCCATTACTGGTCCCTTCCTCACCGTTCCCCTTCATCTGGTCCCCTCCCCTTCCTTCACCGGTTCCCCCTTCACTGGATCCCCCTCACCGGTCCCCATTGCTGCTCCCCTTCACTGGTTCCTCCTTTATTGGTCAACCCTTTACCGGTCCCCCTTACTGGAACCCATCCTTCACCGGTCCCCCATTAATGGTCCCACCTTCACTAGTAACACGTCGTCTGAATCCGGAGCCCTCGCGCGACATCGATGACACCTCTCCTCAATCCGAACGTCCTTGGTGGGACATCGGTGACACCTCTTCTGAACCCAGACACCTGTTGACCCGCCTCGCTGACACCTCTTCTAAACCCGGACGCATGTTGAAGGAGGTGGGGGACATCTCTTCCCAACCCGCACCTCCTTTGCGCGAAATCTGTGACATGTCGTCTGAACATGGACTCCTTCGACAACTTAAACAATTGACAACTAGAACTGGTGACAACTAGAACCCCCCCCCCCCCCACCTTCCCCATACTTCCTCCCAACACACTCCTTCGGCACTTCTGTGCAAACAAACACACACTCACATACAGACAAACGACCGTTGTCGCTTATATATAGTAGGATAGTGGAATAGGGCAAAACAGGTCCATCACCTTGACTAGACACCCCTTAACTGGTCCCTTTTTTATTCATCAACCCTTTTCCGATCCCCTTCACTGGACCCCTTCCCCCCTCCCCCATTCACCGGTCCCTATTACTGGTACCTTCTTCACCGGTCCCCCTTCACCTGGTTCCCTCTTTCACTGGTCAACCCTCTGTCGGCCCCCCTTCACTGGATCTCTCCCCCACCTCACCGGTCCCCATTACTGGTCCCTTCCTCACCGGTTCCCCCTCACCTGGTACCCTCTTCACTGGTCAACCTTCTACCGGTCCCCCTTCATTGAACCCCCCCCCCTTCACCGGTTCCCCTTCATTGGACCCCTCCTCCCTTCACCTGGTCCCCTCTTCACTGGTCAACATTCTACCGGTCCCTCCTTCACTGGACCCAATCCCCCTCCTTCACCGGTCCACCCTCCACTGGACCCTCCCCCTCCTTCTCCGGTCCAACCTTCACTGGACCACTCCCCGCCTCACTTCACCGGTCGCCATTACTGGTCCCTTCCTCACCGTTCCCCTTCACCTGGTCCCCTCCCCTTCCTTCACCGGTTCCCCCTTCACCGGATCCCCCTCAGGGGTCCCCATTGCTGGTCCCACCTTCACTGAACCCCCTTAACTGGTCCCTTATCACTGGTCCCCTTTTTATTCATCAACCCTTTCCGGTCCCCTTCATTGAACCCCCCCCCCCCCCCCTCCTTCTCCTGGTCCCCTCTTCACTGGTCAACATTCTACCGGTCCCTCCCCCTCACTGGACCCTCCCCTCCTTTACCGGTCCACCCTTCATTGGACCACTCCCCCTCATTTCACCGGTCCCCCATTACTGCTCCCACCTTCACACGTCGTCTGAATCCGGAAGGCCTTTCGCCATATCGGTGACACCTCTTCTGAACCCAGGCTCCTGATGAACGACGTCGGTGACGTCTTCTCAAGCCGGACTTGCTTTGCGCAACATCAGTGACAACTCTTCTCAACCTGAACGTCCTTTGCGCGACATTGGTGACATGTCTTCTAAACCCAGACGCCTGTTGAACGACATCGATAACACCTCTTTTGAACTCGGACGCTCGCTTTCACGACGTCGATGACACATGTTCGGAACTCGGACACCCTTTGCGTGACACTGGCGCACGTCTTCCGAAGTCTCTCAACACGACGTAGGTTACACCACACAACTACAATCCCTCCCTCCTTCATCCCCATACTTCCTCCCAACACAGTCCTTCAGCGCTTCTGTGCAAACAAACACACACACGCACTCACTCACACACAGACAAACGACCGTTCTCGCTTATGTTTAGCAGAATCGGTGTTATCATTTGTAGAGGCTCGCCAATTGTATTGCCACGCGGGTCTTGGTGTAGATCAGAACCTCAAACTTGGGTAATTAAACTTTATTTAATACATTTACATATGTATTGGCATTATAAACAAATGTGGAGGAGAGGATATGGGCGATGAGCCCTTAAACGGACAGGAAATGGTGAGACGGCGGACAGTCCGCCAGAGGTTCTCTCGGAGTGCGGAGAGGCGGTGCCCAGCTGCCGATGTGCCGATGCACAAAGAAGTTATTGTGGAAGGGCACCGCGCACTCCGATGAATAAGCAGAGGACATAGGAAACCCCTATCGATTGGTCTAAGGAACAGCTACAGCCTGACTCATAGGGTGTTGAGCACTACAGTAGTCGGAAAGGATGTCGAGGACTTCAGGAGTCGATATACTCCCGGCCGGCAAGATGGCAGAGAGCATATGGTCCTGGTGGCCGTGTCCTTATACGCGGTCATACGAACCGTGACGGCTCCTGTGTGTCGGGGAGCGGTCCTGACTGCGCTCCTGATTTCCCTGCTGAAGGCGGCTCCTTTTGACTGTGGGTGAACGGTCCTGACTACGTTCTCTAGGTCCTTGTTGAGGACGACTTCGTTCGAGACGGCGCTCCAGTGTTATGAGCCTCTCCCTGTGTGCGATAAGTCGCTTCTTGTCGTCGTTCAGCTCACGTTGGCGGTCAGTGTAGGTGGTCCCGTTTTCCTTCAGCGCTGCTTCCATCTCTTGCTTTACACGACGTATGTCCTCGTCGGCTTTGCGGATGTCGCTGCGGACTTGCTGCAGCGTGGGTGGCTCTTTCCGAACTACCATAGACCGGACTGCCCTTTCTGGAGTAGAGTGTCTGCTCCTGATGACCTCGGGCGACGTGATCCTGGAACGTAGGCTTTCCGGGATTCCTGATCGCTCGCTGGGCGCAGTCGTGCTGGTCGCGCCTCGAACATTGCGCATTTGTGACCGCACGCTCTTCAACGTGGTTGCCAGGCGTTCCAAGTCCTTTGCGCTACGATCGGCCTTTTCCTCTAGTCTGGCTAGCATCGTGCGCAACTCGGCTTGTTCCTCCGTGATGCCGTTCAGATCGTCTCGCACAATAGGCTTTGGCTGAATTTCCACCATTTGCCGGATGGTGGTGAATTCCTTTCGCATCGTGTTGACGACATCCACCTTTGTCAAGGGGCACGGCGTCTTTATGTTCACGATTGCGTCGATCCTGTTGTTGATGGTAGTCTGCCATTGCACGAGTTTCTCCCATTTGGCCGCCTGTTCCTGTTGGCCTTGCACCACGACGTCGACTAGCTCCTTTAGCACCGTGGTCGTGACCGACCCATCTTTACGGAGTGCGGCAACTTCGATTGCGAGAGCTGCCACGTCTGGGTCCTTGCGTTGTCGGATGGCGTCTATTTCCTTCTGGAGACGCTCGCTGTCGCTGAAGGCGAGGCCCATGACCGCTGCTCCAGTCCTGCATAGCTTGTAGTATGCCTTCTCGATTTCGTCCTTGCGGTCAGTGGAGGGTAGCGATCCGTCTCCTGGTGCCTTCTCGGAGGTCTTTGCCTCTGGAGCTCTCGAGTGCGAGGGTGTTGCTGGTAACGTTGTCGTCCTGTGCTGCTTTTTGCATTCAGCAAGCTGCTTCTCGATAGTTTCCTTGCCCTTTGCCATTGTGGAGTAGGTGCTGTAAAGGGTAGTGATATTGAAGAGTTCCTGAGTGCGATTACGTAGATAACGGTGCGAAGAGCATGCGAATATTGAAGACACAGAGTGAATACATGTATATACAGATCGTAGCTCCTGATGAGCAACTACAGGTCCTTGTAGGCGTGCTGGCGCCTGCGATACGAGCGGAGGGAGTGGACACATGGTGAGACTGCTACCTTTAGAAGAGTGAGTGCGCATTTCATGATTGTCCGTGTAATCAGTTGACAGATAAGCTTGAAACACCATGTTGAACCTCTGATTCCGCAGCTCCATAGGAAAAGGTATCCTGTGGCAATTGCGATGAGGAGCAGTATCGTAAGAGCTATTACAAATTTGTACCACGATAGGAGGACTGAGGAGATATGGGAGAGATCCGGCAACACCATCTCGTTGTAGATGTTGCTTTCTCCTGCGATAATCTTCTCTGCTGTCCCATAGACTGTCCTTGTCCAATGCAGAACTCCGTTCAGTTCGAAGGGGTTCTTCGTGTAACCGCATGATGATGTGCAGGCTAGGTGAACATGTGCCTGCTGAAAGTTGAAGCGAATTGAAGATTTCACTCCTTGTGTCGTGCATGGCACGGAGAAGGTGTAGTCCTCGCATGCTATGGTGGCCAAGGTATCGTCGTCTTGGCTCATGCACGTAATTTGAGCTACTGCTCCCTGGGGGCAGTGATAGCATCCATTGATTTCTGCGTTGCTGACCTTACAGACCGAATCGGTGATCTGTTTGACGGTGGAATCAATCTCCTCGTTGACTGTCATTAGGAGTTCGGCCGTCGCGAGACTGGGCACTATAGCCCTAACGGAAACGTTCTCCGTTCCCACTAGGTCTTCTTCGAACGTGATCCATGGACGTCGCACTGGGAGGCGATTCCTTAGTTCACTGTGGAAGTCCGCAGTCAAATTCTGCTGTACGCATACGCAGTTGACTGTCAGTTCCGCAGGCTGACATTTGCAGTTCGGATGCACGTCGCACTGCAACAGTTTCGCGTCCTCATGAGATGGGCATTGCAGGGCCGGTAGCTGTTGGTCGGTCCATAGCGCAATGTTTTTCCCATCGCTGATGAATGACGTTTGAAGTGCTGGTATAGGAGGCACGGTGAGTACACTCATCTTGAATCGCATTCCGTGCATCTCTTGTGGAATGGTTGGGACGAGTGCTGTGGTGACGTTCTTCGAAAGCTTGCCTCCATCCCTTACTGTGAGCTCGACAAGCACTTCTTCCTTCCAGCGTGGGCACCGAAAGATCTCGAGAACATCGTCACTGAGCGGTTGAG
This sequence comes from Heligmosomoides polygyrus polygyrus, assembly GCA_947396885.1. Taxonomy (NCBI): domain Eukaryota; kingdom Metazoa; phylum Nematoda; class Chromadorea; order Rhabditida; family Heligmosomidae; genus Heligmosomoides; species Heligmosomoides polygyrus. Next base: position 50,587,858 of record OX377204.1, on the reverse strand, counting down.
CGTAGATACGGTAGAACAGGCATCCGCTGCTCATGTAGAAGCAACCGCATCCTGGTCCTCCACAACTTTCGACACAGAAAGTGACTCCCGGAAACTGGTTGGCTTGATGAAGTTCTGGAATCTTCGCTGTGGTATTCACGCCTGCACATTTATCGTCGTCGCAGCTTCCGGCGTGTGGACATCGCTTCGAATCCAGCACCCTCAGGACCGTGTTCCTTGTGAACATGGTGGTGTGCTTGTCGCATAGAAGTCTGAGCTCATTCCATTTGACCCTGATTTCCTTAAGTACGCTGCCCTGATTCTGGAGTCGGAAACAGGCTTCCTTGCTGAATGAGTTGATTTTGATGACTTCAGTGATGTCGACCTTGCAGACTTGACGATTGCTTTTTGACGTCGAACAAACGGTGGTTTTGTGCTCGAAGATGTCGACGTCCTGGCAGCAGAGGACTGCTGGCAGTCCACTGATCACGAGTGGAACGAATCCTAGGCGTGATGCAGAACGATGCAGGCGACGATTCTGTCGTCTGGTTAGCGTCCGACGAAGATATTTCACTATCGCCCACACGACTCGCAGAAAGTGGAAGCATACGGTGAGCAGGACACGGCAAGGGCGTCCAATCACGACGGGGATGTAGCACAGTGTGTAGAGAAGAGCTGTGATCGCGTAGATGATCACTGCTAAAGCGATAATCGCTGCTCGAGGTCGACACTCCGGGTTGAAGATATTCGCCGTGCAAAACCAGCAGTCGACCTGAGAGCAGAAGGGAACTGCAGGGCATCTCGTTTCCGTCGTCGTTACTCCTTCGCCATCAAAGGTCTTCCATTGCACCTGATGCTCTTGAAAGGTAATCTCCGGTGGAAATCGAATTGTCTCCTCGGTCGGGGGCTTCTCGCGAACCACGCAGAATCCTTCCGAGCAGAGTTCGTACTTCGCAATTTTTGTCGCGAAAATCCTGATGCCTTCGGGTGCACACTGGAGATTTCCACTGCTCGTAGGCGTGCTAATGTTCCTTTCGTGTTTGGCGGTTTGTGCGAATACGGAATTCGTGAGGGCCAGTAGGCATACGACCGACATCAAGGTGCCGTGATGTAACTGTCCATAGTCCACGCGTGGTCGCCGCCGAAGGTCGTATCTCGTTGACGTTCCGGGGGGCACGTCCTGGCTCGCGTCGATTTGCTCCTGCTGTTGTTCCTGAAGCTGAACTTCTTGGTCTCCCTCGGAACAGGGTGGCTGGACTTCAGAAACATTACGTATCCCGCTGTCAGCATCGTTGTCTCGGCGAGGTGACGATGCCATCGTGTCCTCATTTTCGTTCTCCTCTTTGAGTTCTAACGGAACGAGGAGGTTGATAGGGCGTCGTGTGATACGCTTGCTCGGTAGGATGAGCTCCACTTCTCGTATCACACCTTCCTTATTTGCGTTGACCTTGGTAATGCGACCCATCTTCCATGTGTTCCGCGGAAGATTTGGATCCATGATGAGAACAACTGTGCCTGGTGTAGGGACCTTTGGCGTACCGTGGTTGTTGCAAAGGTAGCGTGTATGTTGTTCTCTGAGAGCGGTAAGATATTGCTCGCTCCAAATGTTCCAGAATCGCTCGGTGAAGCGGTAGGAACTTCGTAGAGCTTCTTCTGTCTGGCGCCTCGTTCGTAGCTGGAGCATTTCCTCTGACGGATGGTAGTTTGGATCATCGTCCGAAATTTGGAGCCCTTCCATTGGATATGTGATGATCATATCGCGCTGAATGAAGTCGATAGGCCGAAGTACTGGCTGATCGCTCCAATGCTGTTCTTGATAGGTCAACGGGCGAGTGTTTAGAGTTCCTTCAATCTCGATTAGCAGCGTGGTGAGATCATCCATTGTCAGAATTGATCTTCCGATGGTCTTGTACAAGGACTGCTTTATGGTTTTGATCAGCCTCTCATAGAAAGCTCCCTGCCACGGAGCGTAAGGAGTGATCATCTGCCATGCGATCCCTTTGGTGGCCATCGTTGCTGCCATTGTCGCGTTTAGCGAAGTTGAAGACGCCGCATCTTGAAGAATCTGGTCTGCTAGAAGGAAGTAGGGCGCGTTATCAGATGTGATCGTCTCTGGTACTCCCCTCCTAGCAAAGAATCTCCTGAGGGCTTGAAGCAGTTGCGCTGTTGACATGTCCGGGGCGCACTCCAGGTGAATGAGCCTGGTGGTCGTACATGTGAGTATAATACCGTAGGCTTTACCGGCTTCTCCATCAGATTTGATGCTGATCGGTCCAAAGTAGTCGATTCCCACATGTTGGAACGGCCTACTTCTAGTCACTCTTCGTGATGGGAGGTCTGATAGAGCCGGATACCGATACGGCAAATTATTCAACCTCTGGCATGGGATACATTTCCTGATAACCTTCTGGACCTGTCTTCTTAACTGTGGAATCCAGTAGTTGGTCCGTACTTGAGCTATCGTGTGAGCTGTTCCCAAGTGCAGATGGGTGTGCGCATCGCGTATGACGAGTGTTGCCAGTGCGGATTGCGCTCCTAGCAAAATGGGATGCTTGCTGTTCTCAGGTAAGTCTGAGTTCTGCAGTCGTCCCTTGCAGCGAATTATTCCTTCTGAATCCTTTACTGGTGTCAGGCGGTCTCTTTGAGGTTGAAACTTTCCCTCAACATAGAGACGCTGATGATTGCGAAGAAGTAGTCGCAGTGCGTTTTGCCGTTCCGCGACGCTTGGAAATTCGTCTTCGCATTGAGTTCTCAGTTCTGGAATTCTGTCGCAGATGGACTCCTTTAGATCCGGATTGACTCGCTTTACGACCTTAGCTATCCATCGCAAGACGTACGAGAACACAGCTGTGGCCTGCGCGACCGATTTGTAACGCTTCCACTCTAGGAGATCCTGAACAGATTGTTGGGCCGGGGCATTTGCAGTGGCCCTGGCGGCATTCTGATGAACCTCCAGTGAGCCATCCTGATCCGTTGTCCTTGTGCTTGGCAGCTTCGAATGCGCCGGCCACCTTTCTGGAGGTTTGCCGTTGGACAGAAACAGTGGTCCATTCCACCACGGATGCTCCTCGAACTCCTCCTTTGAGAGTCCTCGAGTGGCGCAGTCTGCTGCGTTGATGTCCGTTCTCACATGTCCGAATGTGACGGAGACTCCTTCTTGCTCCATGTCGTCACAGATGGTTCGAATTTCGTTGTACCGATTGCGAACCAGTACGCCGGCGTTTCGGTCGAGGCTTGGGGAAGCTAGCCACGCGAGGGAAATCTCGGAGTCGGAGTACAGAGTGACAGACCGAACCGAAAGTTGCTGCTTTATGAGTCTCAGCGTCGTGCTGACGAGACGGGCTGCCATCGTTAGCGCATTCATCTCGAGCTTCGGGATCGTTGGATTGTCCTTTATAGATGGAAGCTTCGATTTTGCGACGAGTAGGGTGGACCGTGACATGTGGACTAGGTAGACGCAGGCTGCCATCGCTTGTTTGCTTGCGTCTGCAAATGCCACCAAGTGAGCTGGTGTTGTCCTTGTCCCGTCGCTGACTTTCCTGGTAATGCGCCGCACGAATCCTGTTGTCTGTGCTACGATTCGGTTCCATTCGCGCTGGTGCTCCATCGAAAGTTCTTGATCCCATTTGTAGTCGTGTTTCCATAGGCTCTGTAGAAAGAGCTTTGCTGACAGTGTGAGCGGTGTCATCCATCCTAGGGGATCGTATACGGAGGCGACTTGCTCCGAAACACTCCGCTTTGAGATCACACTCTTGCTCGGGTAACTGCATTCGATGTTGATCGTGTCTTCCTCAGAGTCCCATTTGAGTCCTAACACTTTTGGTTGTGTTGACTTGCTTACCATATCGGCTTGTAGACCCTGATTGACGTCATTTGAGTTCGTCCGAAATTCGCGTAGATTCATGTTGATCTCAGCGAATACTTGTCTGGCTTTGTCGCATAGCAGCCTTGCTTCCTCTGGTGTGCTAGCTGTCATGAGCAGATTGTCCACGTAGACGTTGTCCTTTATGCGGTCTGCTATTTCCCTGTCTTCGGTGTTCGCTAAGTGTTCTGCGATCGTTGCACCTAGCAGGAACGGCGAGCAGTTCAGTCCAAACGTCACGCGAGTGAATCGGTAGGTCACGATGTTCTTTGCGTCGAACGGCTTGGAGATATCTCGCATCCAGAGGCAACGTGTGGCATCTCGATCGCGTTTCTGCAGGTGGACTTGTAGAAATGCCTTTTCGACATCGCTTATGATGGCGATGTTCCCGACACGAAAACGGATGAGCATGCCTATCAGAGACGGCAGTATAACTGGTCCTTGGTGGAGCTTATCGTTGAGGCACGGCGCGTTTCGGAAATGTGCGGAGCCATCAAAGACCACTCTGAGCTTCGTCGTGTCTTTGTGTGGCGTGAGCACTGCCTGATGTGCCAGGTAGTGAACGATGGGACCGTCTGGTTCCGCGCGTTCGTCGACCTCCTCTATTATTCCTTTCGAAAGTTGCTCCTGGAAGGTACTGTCGTACTGCTGCAGTATGTCCGGCTGGTTCCTGAACTTCGTCTGCACGCTTTTCAGCCGGTTGTATGCAATCGCACGGTTGTCGGGGAGGTCTCTCGCGTCGTCTTTCCATGGTAGACGTACATGGTAGCCGTCCTCATGTCGTTCGACCGTTGCTCGAAATTGCTCCCAGACTTTGTCGTTGAGATTCCGAATCTCCTGCGCTTGGGGTCCTGTGTACTCATCGACTCCCGAGGATTCCAAGGCCCAGTAGTGATCCCACTGTGCTCGTTCCTCGTCGTCGCTAGTATGCGATTGCAGCGTGTGAAGCTGCGCGTTCGAGTTTTTGGGAGCAAAGCCGTTTCTTCCCGTTATCAGGTAACCAATCCTTGAATGCAACAGTTTAAGTCCTGATGGAAGGCTATGCTGAGCTCCAAGTCCTGTATCGAACAGTCTGAAGAGATCGCCGCATCCGAGCAGAATTAGTGTTTTCAGCGTTCGTATCTGCGGTGAGATGGACAGCTGAATGTGATTGCTTGCAAGGTACTGGCAGTCTTGCTCGTGGAGGGTCGTCCGTTTGACATCTCCATTGATGAAGTCGATTTTCGCCAGCTCGAACGTGTGTCTCTGGCCTTGACGGTCCTCAATCTCGATCGTAGTCGTCTCGCAGAGCTGTTCCGTCGGCGCGCTATTGCCAAACGTGTGGATCGTTAATTGCAGCTGTCCTAATCTCTCGAGTCCTAGGTGCTGTGCGTAGTCGTTAGTAATGAACGACTGGTCCGCACCAGTGTCAAGAATCATGTGGACATCTTCGAATTCTTGCGTGCTGTTGTTCCAGACTCGTGCTTGTCCTACGAGCAGCTCTACGGGTCGTTCCGACGACTTAGTAGGCTCTGGCGTGCGTAGGATGACGTTGTTGCCGATTCTGCAAGACGTCGAGCTCGGCTCCGGTACCATTGCTGCGAAGTTCTGATTGACAGTTCTTCTGTTGGACGCGTGGGTTTCAGGTGCGGCTCTTTGATGGACGTTCTTGGCTTGTCTCGGCTGCTGTGACTGGGGTTTGGATGATTTCCGACAGATCGAGGTATGGTGACCTTTTTCGTTGCACTGTCGGCATGCTCCGCGAGGACAGTCTTTAACTCTGTGGTCTCCTGATCCGCAGTTACGGCAAAGGTTGCGCTGCCTGATCAGGTCTGATCGTTGCTCAACGGTGGGAAACTCCTGACAAAATCGTGGGGAATGGTCGTCCTTCTTGCAGTAGAAGCAAGGAAATCTCGTTGCAATTTCGGCTCGAACGGTGGTATTTTCGGTGCGCGCCAATTTAGGTTTCCTTGCAGTCGGCTGGTAGCCAGCTGGTTCTTTTTTGACTTCTTCCAGAGTTCCACGGAGGTGCTCGATTTGATTTTCCATGTTGAAGAACTCACGAAGTTCGAGAAGTAGTCGTTCGGTAGTCCATTCCTCCGCAAGCATAGCCGACTTCTTCTTGAGCATAGATCGCTGGATCTTATCGGTGAACTTCATTAGGATCGTCCGCCTCATATGCTCCGTCTCCGTATTTTCTCCTTTCTGATCCAGTTGAGATACGAGGGAGAAAATTCTGTCGAATGCTTGATTCTGATCCGAGAGCCTGTTGCTCTTGGGCTGAACGTCCTGAATTTGTTGCAGCAATTGAACAACGACTGCATCCTGATTGTCGTATTTCCTCCTGAGGAGCGCTATCGCGACGTCGTAGCTGTCTGCAGTGATTTGCAGGTCTTTCATGACGTCCTTTGCTGGACCGGAGAGCGCCTCCAGCAAGTAGGTCAGCTTTTCGATTTTGCTGATACGTCGCTGGTGGATGACTGCGTCGAATATCCCCCAGAAGTGGTCCCAATCCCACAGCTGTCCGCGGAACTTGGGGATAGGCATCGGTGCCAAGTTTGGGCTGCTGACCTCCATCTGTTCTGTATTGATTACTCCTTTAGCGGAAATCTGATCCAGCTGTAAGGAGAGCTCGATCAATCGGTCCTGTGCTTTTTCGAGCAGACTCTGAGCTGCTGCGATGTTCTGCTCGACTTTGACCTGTTGATCCTGTGCTATCGGCTCTGGCATATCATCGACTGCGTTCGTGAAGCCGTCGAGTGCTGTCGACAGGTGGGAAGTTCTCGTTTCAAGCTCCTGACGTGCTTGTTGCATCCGGTGCAGTAGAGCTTGATCTCGCTCTTCCGAAGAGCTGGATCCTGAAACGAGCGATGAGGAGAGGTCCTTGTATTTCTGGAGCGTTTCCTCGACCGCGGTTCCCATTCGCGTGAGCCATGCCTGTTTTCCACTTAGTCGCGCTGCCATCCTGATTGTTTCTCGTCCTGGTGATGTGAGAACGTCTAGGGATCCTGATACGAATGCACGAAATCCTAGTTAGTCCTGGTGTGCGGAAGTGCGAAGAACGAGACGGAGCATGCGAAACTGATGAACAAGTAGTAGACTCACAGTTGATCCTGATTTGGCCGATGCACCAATGTAGAGGCTCGCCAATTGTATTGCCACGCGGGTCTTGGTGTAGATCAGAACCTCAAACTTGGGTAATTAAACTTTATTTAATACATTTACATGTGTATTGGCATTATAAACAAATGTGGAGGAGAGGATATGGGCGATGAGCCCTTAAACGGACAGGAAATGGTGAGACGGCGGACAGTCCGCCAGAGGTTCTCTCCGAGTGCGGAGAGGCGGTGCCCAGCTGCCGATGTGCCGATGCACAAAGAAGTTATTGTGGAAGGGCACCGCGCACTCCGATGAATAAGCAGAGGACATAGGAAACCCCTATCGATTGGTCTAAGGAACAGCTACAGCCTGACTCATAGGGTGTTGAGCACTACAGTAGTCGGAAAGGATGTCTAGGACTTCAGGAGTCGATATATCATTGCGATGGCCGTTTGCTGAGCTACTCTCAACATTGCGAGGCCTCTCATGAAGTGATTGTAGAAGCCTGTCGTACTTTGCACAAAGAGCAGCCTTAGCCCAGATGAAATCTCGGCAAGGAAAGCGTTACAGGTGTTCTGGATTTTAAAAGGAAATCCATTAATGAACAACCGAAATGAGTGCCTCTCTCTTACCAGTGACTTTCTGCCGTTTGTGTCTCATTGTAAACTAGGATACCGGTCGGCGACATTTGTGTAGTGTGCCGCATTCGCCTCTACTGGTCACACACCAGGGGTGTGCGTAAATGAAATCCGAAATTTCGTAAATCGTAAATCGTAAACCCTAAATCGTAAGAGGTGCCTGACTTATAATGCATTTAATTTCCTTGTTTTTTCCATTATGTTGAATCTAATCGAAGCTTCGTTTTGTTGGGACATTTTCAGCTCGAGCTGGACACTTTTCTAATTAAGATGGAAGCCATTAAAATCAAACAACACCTTTCAAATCAAGCTGGACAAGTTTTTGGATGACCAAAACCGCTTGTTCAAAAACACTATCTTAAAAGGCGCCTATACAGGGTGCCCGAATAAAAAGCTTACACTGCTTGGACGATCAAAAATGTTCATCATTCTACTAGCCATTGGCTTGCATATAAAACTATGACTTTGTAGAAACAACCGCAACAACTCCGAATAAATCAACAAAAACCATTCTATCCAAAAACAAAAAAATAATTTGATCGCTGGCCAACTCTTGCACAAATAATCCAACAAGCATCCCCTACTGAGTGTACGCATGGCACATTTCTATGATATGACACACCTAAAGGTCTAAGCATTCCCACACTTTGAATTGTACCCCAACAGCATTTTTGTAGCAGACCGAAAGGAATTGTGTGGCGATTGAAAGAGTATGATCACATTTTTGGACACTCATGATAGTCGGATTTTTGACTTGAAATTATAAAAGAAGATATTTTTGTGGCATTCTTTAGGAGTAAAGTAGAGAAGAAAGGTGCAGCTTGAATTGATAGTGGTTTAACTGATTCGTACAAGGTGCAATTTAAACGTATGGGGGAACACATGGTAGGGAAGTCGGAGGAGGATGGCTATTGCATGCTCCAGAATAGGAGTTCTTGATTACAGTCCTACCACGGGCAGTCAAGTTTTCCATACCTGCTGGGTTGTGAATTGGTACCTGATTTGTGTGGGAAGGATAAAGCACTGACCTCTACATCGGCGGCAACCGCAATTCATTCTATAGGGCAAACCCACGCTCAAATGACCTCTACGGTATCCCACAGAGGTAGAAAGAATGGATGGCGCACCTCAAACAGGGACTGGTTAACGTCGTGCTTTGTCCTTTATCATTTTTGAAGGCAAGCACAACTTCTAGAATGAAAGATCGTCTTTAATGATACCAGGTAATTACTTTCGGCATTTACTTCGCTCGCAGGTTTGTCTGCACTGGTCAAATTTCGGAAACTCCAAAATATTGCATTACTAATTAATGACTGCTTGCATTCGCTAGTCCTGCTCTCCGCTACCTTTGTAACAAACGCCATCGTATCTTTTGCCCAGTCTTTAGCATTCTGAACGGATCGCATAGGGCGAACACAATAGCCTCAATCAAACCACTGAAAACGAGACCAAAAGTGCCAAACTTTTCCATTTTCATCATGAAAATGTCAGACGTTTTGCTTAAGTTGCACCTTAAATGTGAATACACTCCGCGTCATGACGTGCAGTGATAATCAGATTGAAACATGATTGTTTTACTCTTTCCAACAGTTTAGCTGTTAGTCCACAGCCTCCAATCAAGTCCAATATTCCTTGACGGCTTTGCATGACTTCTACTCGTGTGCATTGGAAAGAGTCGTCTATGTGGTGAACAAGTGAAGAAGTTACAAGTTGACGAGGCGGTGGTTGCAGCATAGAACATGGTTCAGCAAGTGATCATCTCCATTCCAGTGCAATGATTATTTTCATGTTTTCCTGTGGACTGGAACGAAATGCTTTCAGGCCATTCGAATGTGAGATGTTGTGCAAGAGTGCGACCAGAAAATTAGGCTAGCCCAGTTCCATTGCCAGGAATTAACTAGAGCGACCCATCCACAATGCTGCGTTTTTCTGTCACAGCGCCACAGCAGAACATAAAAAGGTAAATAGGTAATAGCAACGAGCTATGAGGGAAGTCTTTAAAAGTGGGTACATCGTCATAATCCAAATTATGTCACGTTATGTGGACGTTTCTCATCCGTGGACCGAAGATCACATTTACGAAAATTTACGATTTACGATCCAAAATGTCGTAAATCGTAAATCGTAAAAAATTTGCCAAAAATCACCGTAAATCGTAAAATCGTAAATGGTAAATCGTAATTACGCACACCCCTGTCACACACGTAGGCAAACATCAACCTTGCGGTGGATCCCATGCGTGAGTTCGTCTCCTTCATTTGGGGCTCTCTGTAGCGGTTCTGGGGGGTCGAAGATGCTAGGGTGGCTGAGGCGACTTTTTGAGACGTACATACATAGACATACATATACAGACATACATATACATTTTTTTGAGACACCCTATAAAGGATAAAGACGGCGTTAGTCAATCCATTAAAATTTTCTTATTCTCGTCACGCATCCTACTTTTACAGACTTTGCCCGGGGGGGGGGTAATTTAGGGTGTTGATCACGAATGTGACATCCGTTTTTGAAATTTCGGTCGATTACGGTAGGTTTGGGTGACTGAGGCTGTCGAACCGATTTCGATTGTTGCATGCAATTTGCACCCAAAACAACTTCTCCTAGAGGAGAAGTTGTTTTGGGTGCAAATCACGAATCTAACATCCATTTTTCGTATTACGCTAGAGTTTAGGCGAAATCGGTGACAAAGACCTTAGTCACCTTCCGTAACATAGGAGGGGAATGGAGATTTGTGGACATTCTCGATAAAAAGATGTTTAGTGCACAATGAACCCGGAACTGCTACATGAGGAAGAATTCTGACTGATTTTCGACGATGAGTACCTTCCAGCAGTTGTATAATACTTTTGGAACCGCATATGCTGCAAAACAAAGGGTCGTTTAGTGCGATTTACATTACAGGGGATTCGACTCAGTACCATACTCACCAGCTTCAACCGTGGGTTGAGCGGACGACTTCGACTCCAGCATTAAGAGAGGATTCGTCGCACCCCACAAAACCTACCATTAACATTAGCAAGATGCATTCCGCTGATTAGCCGGACCAATGCATTCTGTTCTGGTTCTCGAATGACTCGTGAACAGTCTCCCTCGTCATCCTTGGCTCATGGACCGTCGTAAGCACAAGCTCGGGCCACGTGTTGCTGACGCTCCCCTTTTTAATTGCAATCGCGCTGTGGCGCGTGAAATTCGGGGCCAAAATTGACGTGCCGCTCCGCGGCGGGGTATAAAAGACGCTTAAGACGCTTGGTGGAGTAGATCGCAAACACAAACCTATGCACCACTTTTAGGCGTCTGAAGACGACGGTAATTCAAAACGTCAGACCTCTAAATAGAGATCCACCCATAAACCTCGAGTGGCACAACATACTGACAAATATAGCTTACCATGCCGAGGTTTCAAGAAGAGAGGAGTTGGGAACTGTTGCTGAAAATAATTGACGTTGGGATGAAATGTGTCGTTCATAGAGTTGAGGTAAAGCCCTGCACGGAACGCCGTGCCCCTTCCATGTCCACCATCGCTCTTCTGAACTTGTCGAGACCACGTACTGTTAATCAGAAGCTAAATCATAAGTGGTTTTTAGGGATAGATGTAACAAATGCGTGTTTCCATCGAATCGGTACTTCACCTTCCCTGTACCTAGCATTATATATATATATGATAAAGAGGGTTGGAATGGCAACATTCCGTGTAAAATATGGTGGTATTTCAACGGGAGTAAGGGTGGATGACCCATGTAGAGCATACAATGCATTATAAATGTATTCCTTATAAAACAAGTTGATTCTTACCTACTGGGAAAAGTAATCACAACGGTAATAGAGTCGACGGTAGGCGAATAATCCAAAAAAGAATTCCGAAAATGCCCAACAAGTCATTAGGCAGCCACTGAAGATATCGGGGAAATGTAGGAGAAGAGTGATAGCTGAAATGGGAACGAGCAGTTTTCGCATCAAACTGGACTCTATTTGAAACGAATTGAACACCTTCCCAATCGAAGCGGATCTCATCCAGATTTAACTAGACGCTCTTTATGATGGCTAACAAAACCTTCGATTTAAAATAATTGTTGAGACCTTGCCTAAAACTTTATGACCCACCTGTTTCACCAAAAAAGCACGCTCTGAGACCACTAGACTACTTGGTCCTGGAAAGTTTCACTTAGTAAAGAGCACGACTGCGCACACTCATTTCAAGGCGCGAGGAAGCAGCAATTTTTCGGTGCAACAGAAGATCGTCACTCGATTGTGGTTGTCGTTTGATTAGTCGTTGAAAATGCAGCCTAAAAAACCGCGATGTAAGTATTTGTCTGTTTCCCTTTTCTCGATTACCGTTGACTATTGTTTAACTTGCTGCTCTCACTGAAACGAAAGTCGCACCGCGCTGGACGAGTACATGGCTCGTTCTTTTTTAAAGCACACTAAAAATGATAATATCAGCTCCTCAAAATACTCTTTTTATAGCCAAAATCTTCTTCTTCTTCAGCGTTTCTCCCGCTTCGAGGCGGGGTCCGCTATTTTGGTGTGGTGACGCCACTTTACGCGATCAAATGCATGATCGGGATGGATACCAGCAACCTTTAGGTCCACATGCAACGTATCAAGCCAACGCTGCATCGGGACCGTTAGGCCGTTTTCCGGGCACATATATGTTAAGGCCAATCTTCCTAACAGTGCCACCACTGCTCGAAGAACGTGGCCATACCACCGAAGGCGAGCTTCACGTAACTTGTCAGCAATTGGAGCGACTCCAAACCTCTGGCGTATTTCATCGTTGCTAATACAGTCCAAACGTGTAACACCAGCCGTCCAGCACAGCACGTTCGTTTCCATTACGCTGAGGCGAGTCTCAACCTCGCTGGTTGCAGGCCAGCACACTGCTCCATACACTGCTACTGGTCGGACGATAGTTCGATACCGGAACGCCTTAAATCATCGATACAAGGTGTTCCGGTATCTTCCTGTTGCATAAAACGCCTGTCATGGAGCGCCATTTGGACCACGCTGCGCTCATGCGCGTGTTCACCTCGAACGTCAGACTACCATCAGACGCAATTCCATCCAAGGTACTTGAAATTTGTGTTCGTACTAGCGCAGTGCCATTGATCTCAATGGACCCGGCTTCGTTTACATCTGTCGTCAAGTATTCCGATTTTTTGACGTTTAGCTTGAGTCCGAACATCGCCATGCGGCCCTACCAAGAACGCTTGTCGGTCGAGTTCGCTCTTCTCTTCGCTTGCAAGCATTACGTCATCTGCATACAGCAGCATCCAGGGGGTAGGCTTCTGCAGGTCTCGCGAAATGACATCCATTACGACAATGAATAGGAGCGGGGAAAGCGGGGAGCCCTGGTGAACACCGACGGAGATAGGAAAGTCGTCACTGGTTCGAAAGGCTTCGACCTGGAGATTTTCATTTCCAGGTCGAAGCCTTTCGATCCAGTGACGATTTGTGCGTTCCTTAGCGAAATCCTCCTCCTCAATGCAGCAATGATGTTGTTAGCTGCGGCTGTGGCACACTTTTCCATTCATACAAGTAAAGCACCTGAATATCAAGTTGATTCATACTGTGAAAACGACGTCAAAAACTCGGCGGGGAACCAATTATGTCATAGAAGATTTTTTATCTAAAATAGTGGAGCACAAACATCAGTGTTTTTAACGACTTACAGGATATTTAACGGAAATTTTCGTTATAAAATCGCTTAAAATTTTGATGCTCGGAGTTCAACATCCCTGATTCGGGGATGTCGACGACAGCTGGCGTCCCTCCACTTCGCTAACAGACTGTCTTTTGTCTTAAACTTTGAAAGCTGCCTCCACCAACATTCTTCGTGACAGTCCATATCTGCGGCCGATTATGAAGACGAGATGTGAGAGGCCTCTATATGCCTTTTATCCGCTGCCCATATCGTGATCAGCCCTCGTGATTCATGCACTTGTCTATCGCTGGTGTTGAACATCCGTGCATCATTCGTTGTTCACTCGTTGTATTTATTTATTTTATTATGTTCGCCTTTCTCATTGCCTTGTGGTTAAAAAGCGGTCGGTAGTAAATAGGTCGAAAGTTGTAAATAATGTGAAACTGTGTAGAAACGACTGAAAATTGCTTAGAGGTCAAAAAGCCTTCAACCTCAAACGATCAGTAGAGGTGCAGCACAGGCACAGCCCGCGAGAAACGAACCCCGACGATCATCTGAGGCGACGCCGCTACCCGCAACTCCAAGAACACCACAAATTCACTTTATCAAGCGACTCATGTCAGCAAAAGCACACCGCGCCACCGTCATCCCATAATGCACTTCGAGGACGCTTGGTTTAACGACTTTGCATTCGGTTGCCGACGGTAACAACTGTGACGAAATCTGGAAGGATGCTACCGATGCGATAACTCGGGCTGCGCGCCTCGAGCTGCACAACGAAGCCTGGACGGCGTTGGGTCGACAAGCAGGCTTGGCTGTGGACTGACGATGTCAGAGAAAAGGTCAGGGAAAAGAAACGGCTATATCACGTATTTATTGGTGATAAAACGGTCAATAATTGGCGGAATTATCGAGAAGCGAAGAAAGCGGCAAAGAAGGCAGTGGCCGGTGCTAAAGCCGCACACTACGCTGATGTGAGTGAAAAACTGGAGACGCGCGATGGCGAGCGTTATCTTTACCGCCCCGCCAAAGCTCGCTGTCGCCAAGCAGAACACATCGAGAAGTTCTTTGGCATTAACGACGAGAACGGTCATCTTCTGATGCGTCGTAAGAGGACTGTGAAGAGATGGCGCGAATACTTCGAGGAGATCTCGAATGTAGAATTTGAACATCCTGCTGTTCCTTTTGCATTACCTGTATACGGTCCCGTTCAGAAGATCACAGTGAGCGAAACTGAAGCAGTCCTGAGGAAGATGAAGTCAGGCAAAGCCACTGGTCCCGATGACCTGCCAGCCGACCTGTGGAAGTCGAAGGGCTGGTGCCCTGCTGACTGGCTGACAGAGTTTTTCAATCAGGTTGTTGCTGAGAAGAGAGTGCCCGAGAACTGGCAGCAAAGCACGACCATCCCGATTTGGAAGAAGAATAGCAGTCCTGCGGACTGCGCTAGTTACCGTCCAATTCGCCTTCTTTCGCACACCATGAAAATCTTTGAGCGAATTGTCGATCGACGTATCCGGGATGTCAGCTTTCCAATAATCAGTGTGGTTTCGTTACCGGCTGTGGGACGGTTGGTGCCATACACGCCGTTCGTCTTCTGCTAGAGAAGCACCGCGAGAAACAGAAACCGGTGCATTTCGCCCTCCTGGACTTAGAGAAGGCCTTCGACCGCGTTCCGTGGGAAGTGATATGGTACGCGTTGCGACGACATGGCATCCCTGAAGAGCTTATTGAGTGGGTGCGCATCCTCTACTCGTGCCCAATAAGCCGAGAGCGAGCACCAGCGGCACCTCGATGGAGTTTCCAATCTCTGTCGGAGTGCACCAGGGATCGGCGCTCTCCCCACTGCTCTTCGTGATCGTCATGGATGCAATTACACGCGATCTGCAAAGGGCAGCTCCTTGGACGCTGCTGTATGCCGCTGATGTCATGCTTGCATGCGAAGACAAAGCAGAGCTCGAGCGACAGGCACATGCGTGGTGCGATCGCTTAGCATTGTTCGGACTCAAGCTAAACGTCAAAAAGACGGAATACTTGACGACGGATGTGAATGAGCATGGATCCATTAAGATCAATGATACTGAGCTCTCACGAATTACATCTTTCAAGTATCTTGGATCAACGGTCACGTCCGATGGCAGTCTAAAGTTGGAGGTGAACGGACGTGTGAGTGCTGCCTGGTCCAAATGGCATTCGTTGACTGGGGTACTTTGCGACAAGACAATACCTGAGTACCTCAAGTCAAAGGCTTATAGGACAGTCGTCCGCCCAGTAGCGACGTACGGTGCTGAGTGCTGCCTGTGACGAAGGAAATTGAAAGCCGCCTCAGTGTAATGGAGACGAAAATGCTAAGGTGGACGGCTGGAGTAACGCGATTGGACCGCGTTCGCAATGAAACCATGCGACAAAGGTTCGGTGTCTCCTAGCTGACAAGTTGCGCGAAGCACGTCTACGATGGTATGGTCACGTCCTTCGCGCTAACGACGACACCGTGCGTAAGATTGGCCTGAATCTTGAAGTCCCTGGAAAACGGCCCAAAGGACGCCCGAAACAACGTTGGCTAGATACGTTGCATATGGACTTGAAGTTAGCTGGTGTCCATACCGACCAAGCGTTTGATCGGGAGAAGTGGCGTCACCAGACCAGAAGAGCAGACCCCGCCACCAAGCGGGACAAACGCTATTGAAAATGATGATGATAAAGGATAAAAGGATGAAGGACGGCGTTATTCAATCCACTTTGGGATGCGCCACGCATTCTACTTCTACGGGATGTCGTGGAGGCGATTTGAATGCGTATTTGGCCATACGATGACTTGCGGTGGCCAGCCGATGTACAAGTCAGTGCTCAATCCTTCCCAGACAAGTCTGGTACCAATTCACCGACCCCGGAGGGATAGAAGGCTTGGTTGGCCTAAGCGGGAAATCCGAACCAGGAACCTGGTATTGGGTGCAGGCGACAGCCGGCGCTTCCTCCGACTGCGCTCCACGCGCCCATAAATAAATAAATAAATAAATAAATAAATGTATATATATGCTTACATTATAAATTGCGGTCCTTCCAATACCAAAAGCAGTTTTCTAAATTGTTTTCCTAGTCGAGGGAGGGAGTAATGAAAACACAGTTCACAGTAAATTGAACAGAAACCTGGAACAATTACAGTACTACATAACCGCGAAAACTCGTTAAAGCAACGCTATTACCCTAATCATTGAGAGGATAGCGGTTTGCGATTTCCTTCCAAAGCAAATAGAGCTTTGGATTACAACCGTGCTGCCCTGCATAGTGTCCCCCCCCCCCTGCACCGTGTATAGTCCCCTAATGAAATCTTTTTAATATTTCAGCGTAACGCTCGGACATTTCCAAGGGAGAGGATCGGTTACAGGGCACGGGTCAACCATGACTCATGTTTTTCGATTAGATACCTCACTTTCGTGTCTCGCTACATCACTCAACCGTTGGCCTAGAGTCCAGACAACGGAGCACTCCCGCGCTAGAGGGTCTCTACCGCAGGTGAGATAGGACAGCTCGAAGACCGCGCATCGTAAACCGTTGCTTCCCATCAGAACAATGTCGGTTATCAGAAACGTCTTATCAGAAACGTTGATGCGATGGGATAAACTATTAGCTTATCTTTTTTTTTAAAGAACAAGTGCTCCGAGGGAAGGGTCTCAGGCGTAGGTCTGAACGGGGAAAATTGAGAGTACTACGAGAATCTCCATCCTTCGTGTAGTAGAAAAACAAGTTTCGTTTTTGCTGAGTCCTTGAACCAAACGAGCTACGGGCCCTCGAAGGAAGGAGTACACTAACGCACCCTCAGCTTTGGGACGCGGCGAAAGGCTCTGCGGCAAGCGAGTCGGTCGCTCAGCAGGTTGCGGGCTGCTTCAAAGGTGCTAGTCCAGATGTTCGACTCCCGTGCTATGCTCAATTTTTGCATTTCTTCATAACCGCTGTCTCCTTCATCAATTTGATTCCTACACATCTTCAACACATTTATTTCACTCGTAAATTGTCAAAAGGGTCAGATTCGTGATCAGCACCACAGATTTGTCATCAACAACCCATGATCTCCACAGCCCTGTCAGCCGTACCTGCTGTAACCTACCGTAGTCAGCCGAAATTTCAAAAATGAATGTCAGATTCGTGATCAGCACACCAAATAACCCCCTCCCCCCTGAGAGAAGTTTGGGCAAAATCGGTGATTATGACCTCGACAGCCCTAGTCATCCGTGCCTGCTGTGAGGTCACTGTTTAACATTTACTGAAAAACACAATACGTTGTATAATACAAAAGTGAGAAAAGTGAGTGAAGCACAGCTCAAAGTAAAACCTTATTTGGGAGTTTAAGAGTGAGACTAATGTGTAGGAGATGTGTAGGAAGTAAGCTGATTTAAACTGCCACCAAGGCACCATTATACTTTCACGACTCCAGAGGTCGAGGAACTGTCGAAAAAAATTTTTCGCCGAAACCTCCCCAGGGGTTATTTGGGGTGCTGATCACGAATCGGACATCCGTTTTTGAAATTTATGCCCATTACGGTAGGCTGCAGCAGGTACGGGTGACTAGGGCTGTCGAGGTCATGAGGTGTTGATCACGAATCTGGCCCTTTTGACAATTTAGAGTGAAATAAATGTGTTGGAGATGTGTAGGAATCAAATTGATGAGGGAGGCAGCGGTTATGAAAAAATGCAAAAAACAGTGCATAGCATTGGAGTGGAGTCGAACATCTGGAACAGCACCTTTGAAGCAGCCCCGCAACTTGCTGAGCCACCGACTCGCTTGCCACAGAGTCTTTCGCCGCGTCCCATACAACAGTGCACGTGGGCACGTGCTGACGATACGCTACTGCACTCCGCCTTCGAGGGCCCGTAGCCTGTTTGGTTTAAGGAAAAACGAAGCATGTTTCTCTACTACACGAAGGGTGGAGATTCTCGTAGTACTATCCATTTCCCCCGTTCAGACCTACGATTGAGATTCTTCCCTGGTGAGAATAGCGCATTTGACGCTGTGTCAAGCAGGTAGAGGCTGGTATATTTCTGCAGATTTTCTACAGATGGTATATTTCTTGTTCTCTGTATTAATTACCACCAACGCTTCCTTCTTTCCGGTTCCTCGTCGTGGTGCAGGCTTATTAACAACTGACAGCAATTTAACAGAGAAACCTACAGCCGAAACCCCTGATAGCGCGCCTTATCAAGCGATATGGTGAGCGATCAGCCGCGTTATCTGAGTTTTCCGCTGTGGATTCTCTGTTAAAGTTATGCAAGTCGTTGATGAATCCGACCCCTGGTTCCACCTCCAGGTCTCTCCTTCCTGGTCGCTCTCTGGGTCCTCCCTCCCTTCCGTCGTGGTCTCCTTTACTTCTCTACCTCATAAAGTTGCCATCCCACGCTCATGGCACGACATCTGTCACATATCCTAAACCCGCACCTTTACTGGTCCACTCGTTATGGATCTCCTAGCTGGTCCTCTTTACTGCTCCCATTTATTTGTAACTACCTAATGGTACCTCCTTATTGCCTCCACCCTTCTTGGTGCCACATCCTGGTCTGCTTCATTGTTGTATGTGTCCCTCCTATTGACTATTGTGTCCCATCCTGATCCCTCCTTCAGGCCACTCATTGCTCGTCGCTCTCCTGCCTCCTCCTCCCCCCCCCCCCCCCCACCCTCGAAGTCCCCTTACTACTCATACCCCTTTATTAGTCCTCCCATGTTCATGGCACGAAGTCGGCGACACGGGTTTTGAATAAGGACGCTCAGTTACGCGCACAGTAGTAGCGACCCCTTATTCTGAATCCAGAAGCTAACGAAAGCGAGCAATTGCCGCTGTGTCAAGCAGAAAGAGGCTGCTCTTCCTCTCCTGCAAAAGAGTCCCACGTTGAATTTTGAAAGCGGCTGCTCGTCACACGATGCCGGTGATCCATCTTCCTAATCCAGACGCTTCTAGCAAGACGTAGAGAAGCCGTCTTCTCTTCTGAATCCAGACGCTCAAAAAGACGTGCACTTGCCGCTGTGAAGCGCTGCACTTCCTCTGCAGTACCAGCATCCCATGTTGAATTCTTAATTTTACGCTCGCCGCACGATGCCGGAGACACATCTCCGCTACCTAGATGCTTCTAGCGCGACGTAGAGGACCTGTCCTTTAAAACCAGAAGCTCAGAAGATCCATCTTCCGAATCCAGAGAAGCGCGCGCAGTTGCCGCTGTGTTGAGCTTGAAGGGGCTGCACAGATGGCAGATTACTTGTTTTCCGTATGCATTACCTTACGGCTCCCTTCTTGCTGGTTCCCTGTACTAGTCCCGCTTCCAGGTCCATTCTTCCTGTCGACCCCCCTCTCCCCCTCCCCTCCCTCGTGGTTCTCCTTACTACTCTATCCCAAATTAAGTAGCCCTTCCACGCTCATGGCACGACCGGGGGCAGACATAACTCCAACGCCGCGCGAACCCCCCTGGCGTCGCGCATGGTGCGCGACGAAATTGGACGAGTTGTCGCAGTCCGATGCTTCTGACGGCTGGAAACGCTTCCCACAGGGACATGCGGCACGCCTTTGCCTTCATCGTTTCTTGCAGGTACATGAATGTGGTTTCAAAAGGACGATCAGCGACAATTTATACAGGAATCCTATTCATGTAGATGGTTTCTAGCGTCAGTATTTGCCATCTACAACTTTCTCGGCCAATTTTTACCAGTGATTATGGTTATACTATGGAAAAAGGTCACTATCACCCATTCTCGGATCAATTGTCCTACTGCAGACTGTTGCCTACCACATTCTGTGGGCTCTTAGGTTCCTTGCTAGAAATGTGGTCTGGGAGCTTAAACACTGAGAAGGTTTCGTGCTCCGCCGCTAGCCATGCGTCACCGAGCGCACGTCCGCGTTTCAGCACCGCGACGTTGTACGCGGCTAGCTCGCGACGTCGCGTTGGAGTTAGGTCCTGGAGCCTTGCACGACGACGGCGAGCGGACGCCTATGCAAGTGAGTATATTGTAAGGGTTTGGAAATCCCGGAGTCGTATTCCAACTGCCATGACCCAGGGTTGACCCGCCGCGATCATGCCACAGGCACTCACGGAGACTATTTGAGGCCGCTGCGGCAGCCGTCGAGGAGTCTCCCGATATCGACCACCGACGCCGTCAACGCCAGCTGGACCACGTCGACCGCCGCCCTGGACGCCACCGACGTCGACCGCGATGAGCCCGTCGGCCTGATCACCCGTCGCGCCCTCGCCATCGACCGTCGACACCGTCGCCGATCTCCACGCCTGCCCGCCGACGTCACCTCTGGGCCCGATCGCCTCCTGTCATGATGTCGTTCCCGGATAAACTATTGTTAACACTGAAGTGTCACGCTGCTCGCGAGGGTGAACCGCCCGAGCCATTACTGGTAGCAGCGAGTGTGACGCTTGGGCAGGCAGGTCAGTTTGCTCGTTTTTGGCCCTGATGGGCCTCAGCCGTAGCATGAGAAGGGCGGATCTTTCGTTTTCGGTTAGGATCTAATTTGTTAACTTGGTTGGTGTAGCGCAACTTCCCCTTGGGACCGTTTTAACCCTGGAGTAGTCGATTTGTTTTTCTCAGGTCGCAACCAAGCGTTGTCGTTTTTGTCAATATCGGTTAACCCTTTGGGTACACAACACAGTTCTCGTTAGGAAACGGGATGGGTCTCTGCCCGTCTGCTTAGACTTCCGTCCTCTTAACGATATCACCATTCCTGACCACTTCCTATTGCCTCGGATAGAGGATTTGCTTGAAAATGTGTCTGGCAACCGGTATTATACCACTCTCGACTTGGCATCAGGATGCATGCAACTGCTGCTGGATGAGGATAGTCAAGCCAAATGTGGATGGGCCACGCATCGTGGAATCTATCAGTTCGCGTATCTTCCCTTCGGTCTTCGGAACGCTGGCGCTTATTTTTCACGAGCAATGGCGCGTATCCTATCGGGACTAGAAGACAATTGCCTCGCGTACCTCGACGACATCATCATTTTCAACCGTGACTTTTCCTCCCACCTTCAGTCCCTCCGTAAGGTCTTTGAGCGGTTTGGCGTCTTCAACATCAAGGCGTCAGGTAAGAAACTTACGTCGATTGCACAGTCAAAGATTACGTTTCTAGGCCACGAGATTTCTCACGACACTTACCGCCCGGCTGAGCGTAACATCAAAGCCATCAAGGACCTGCCGCGCCCGACAACGACGAAGGACGTCGAAACCTTCATAGGTATGGCGAACTTTTTTCGCAAATTCATCCAAAATTTCGCCTCTATAGCAGCGCCGTTGTACGACTTGTGTAAGGCAAAATCTGTTTTCGAATGGACGGCTGTACAGGAGAAAGCCTTCCTCGACATCAAGGAGGCCCTCGTGTCGCGGCCATGTTTGGCCTTTCCCAGAGACTGTGATTTTGTGCTTCATACAGACGGTAGTAAGATTGCGGTTGGCGCGGCTCTTTTCCAGGAGCAACCCGATAGCAAGAAATTAGCCGCTGTTGGATTTTTCAGCAAGACATTATCTGAGTCTCAGAAGAAATGGGCGCCAGTCCAAATCGAACTCTTCGATTTGGACTGGCGCCCTATGGAAACCTCACACGCGTACTCTTCGATCATAAGCCTATCACCTTTTTGCTTAAACACAATAAGACCCACGACAATCTGGCTAGATGGGCTGTAGAATTGCAGAGCTATAACATCAAGATTGAGTATCAGCGCGGTTCCTCCAACGTAGTAGCTGACTGTTTGAGCCGATTGGCTAATACCAGCGACCAATTCGCCGATGGCACCCCAGAAGCCGAGGACATAGTGGAATTTCCAGTGTGTTTGGTTGGACTTCCTATTCGAGTTCGTCCTCATGACGTGTTACTGGAGCAGAAGCAGGACAGTCTATGTTCGGCGTTAATGCATTTCTTAGAAATTGGCACATTCCCTGCTCGAACAACCGAAGAAGTCAAATCGAACGCTCTCGAGCTTGCCAGCACCACCGTTCTCCGCAACAACGGATGTTTGTACAAGGTTTGCCAACACCGTTCGCAACCTGGAAGAAGGTACGAGGCTCTTTTCTTACCTGCCAAGCTTCGCGAACCAATTTGTATCGCGTTCCATTCATCGCCCAGTGCTGGAGGACATTTCAGTTGGAAGAAAACATTAGCCAAAGTCGCCCGTAAGTACTTTTGGCCCACTATGCGCGAGGATATTTATAATTTCGCCCGAGCGTGCGAAGTATGCCAGCGGAAGCGAGGTCACCAGCCTAATCGTGAGCTTCTTCTCCCGGTCGCAGCTAACGCTGTATTTCACAAGGTGTACTTAGATTTGAGCGGTCCATTTCATGCTACCGCATCCGATAACAAGTACATTATGTGTCTTATTGACCACTTCTCTAACTACGTCATCGCGGTAGCCCTGCCCGACTGTACAGCGGTTACGGTTGCTCGCTCGCTTATGTCCGAATGCATCCTTAAGTACGGTGCTATGTCGGAGTTGATCACGGACAATGCCTCTTACTTGAAGGGCGAACTTCTTACCGAACTGGGTCGTCTCCTCCGCATCCACCGTTACTATTGCACACCCTACCACCACGAAGGTAACGATCTTTGTGAGCGCGTCTTCGCAACTTTTCAGGCGATGCTTCGAACATATGTGAGTGAAAATCATTTGGATTGGGATCAGTTTCTCCCGGCGTGTGCTTTTGCTTATAACACCAGCGTGCATTCGTCTACCAATGAAACCCCGTTTTTCCTCATGTTTGGGCGCGATCCCGTATTCAACGTCGACCTCATGCTTAAACATCATGTTTCAGGTCATGTACCTGCAGACGAGGACTCTAGCATCTACAAGGCATCCCTCCTGTCAGCGCTACATTCTGCATGGGCAACGGCAACGACTTTCAACGTGAAACGGAGCAGCGACTACAAGAAGCAACACGATAAGTTCGGACTTACCCCACTTTCAGTTTCAGTCGGTGACCGCGTTTATTTGCGAAACTTCGTGCCTACACCAGGACGCTCACCTAAACTTTGTTTTCCCTGGTTAGGACAGTTTCGGGTTATTGCTGTGGACCACCCTCATCTAACTATAGTTAGTGTTACTTCTCCTCAGTCACCACCCAAACGGATCCACTTCAACCAAGTCAAAAAGTGCTTCGAATTAAGCGGTCCGGTGTTCACAAGCCCGTGGGTCCATGTTGAAGAGGATGCTGCATTAAGTAATCACGGCGCATCCACTGTTACTGTAACGGGATATAATCATGACGTTCCCCCAGCCAGTAGCCAAATCCAGGTCCCTCAGTTTGCGCATTCTCACGCCACTCGTTTCAGGAAGAGGACAACATCGCTCTGACCTCCGGACAACAACTTCAGCTTGTCCATCTCTCTCGATCTCACTCTCAGGGCTCCTTCAGTTCCATCGTTTAACGTCCTTGTGTGGAGTGGAGATCAGCCCACAAAGCGGCGCCGCTACTAGGCGGGCGGTGATCAAGACAGACTAGTGTAGGGCGCATCAGCTGATGATCTGTTTGACCTAAGAATGCGCGCGAAGGTAAAGGGTATATAAGGTGACCACTTCAGTTACAGGTAACTTCAGGTCGACTCCTCTCTGCCTCCCGTCGTGCCGATCTCCATCCTGCTCTCCACCCAACGCCGCCAGCCTCCGCCTCCTCCATTACCCCTTTCTGTAAATTTATTGTTTAATAAAGTGTGTTACGAACACGTGTCTCACCGTCCAGTCCGCTCTGCGGATCTACAGAAACTGAGCTTGACACCACCCGGCTCACATGGGGGCCGAACCGGTCAAGCTCAAGTAGGCGGCGAGATTCTCAGTGTTGCGGAAAACACTAAAGACCACCGTGTCTTAGTGACACCTTGGAAAGGGTTGCTACGAAGTACGAGCACCCAGTCAGCGATCTTCTAGAACGCTACCAGGAAGCAGGGGTAGCCAAATTTGGAGTGCGCCGTGAAGTAAGGGTGCCTCATTTTGTGACGAACCGTCCGTCGTTACCGACGCTTCATTTTTGGTGAAGACCAATCAGTCTATATTGACCTTTGCAGACGGTACAAAGAAAGATGTCCGACTTCCAAATGGAGAGCGAAGATGCCGCACCCGGGTTTGGAAGCGAAGTGAATTTTCCTTTCACAGGAGTAAGCGAAGAAATTGGACATATCATCACGAGCACAGAGGCGCTGAAGGCAAAGTTGGACCACACTTTGGCAGGAGCGCGGATGCCAGCCAAGGCCCATGAAGGCATACAGGAAGCAACAATCGTGGAGTTTGATAACGCAATACGACAACTTGAGAGACTGAGCGAAAATAGCCAGCGTTGCAAAATTCTAAGTGATGCGCTTAATGTTATGCTGGAGGAGAGAGGAATAAATTCAAGTCAGGAATTAAAAAATTACATAACAAAAGTAGAAGCTGATGGGGAAATCATAAGAGATCTTTCCAAAGTGATGAATACTGATGCATTTCAGTTGAAAGATGCCGTGGAAAGCATGCACGAGGACATGGAGAGAGCAGACCGAAATCGAGAGAGTGGTGGGTCAAGAGAACCAACTTTACCGAATCAAAACAGAGTGGACACTATGAGGTTTCAGATGACGACGGCGAGATCGACCTGTCAGCCGTTTGTGCAAGCCTCAACGCCACGCTCGGATCTGATGCAAGAAACAACGCCAGCACTGGAGGATCAGGGTCAGTTTCTGTCCTACTTGCAGTCGTTGGCATGCGCAGACCCTGGAATCTTTAGAGGGCTAAAAAATGAAAACTTTAAAGAATTCCTAAGGAGATTTAAGCGAAGGTACCTCAGAGTACTTAGGGATGAATCAGTACTGGTAGAAATACTTGGTGACGACCACCTGCAAGGAAGGGCTAAAAGCGTTTTCCAAACCTTGCCATCTTCGATAAAGGCTCAAGGCTTTGATGCTGTAGCTAGTGAATTGGAGAGACTCCTAGCAAATGATTCAACAGCGGGAAGAATCAGAGCTTTGACTGAGTTGAGAAACATAAGGATTAGACCGAACCAGGAAGTGTCTGACTTTTGCATAACGCTGGAAAAACTGGCCATGCAAGCAAACTCTGGTAGGCACATTTCGGAACGATCAATGGAGCTAGCACAGATTTTACTCGATAATCTCAGACATTGGCCTGAGCATGCCCAACTCATCAGCGCACTTCATAGAGTAGATCCTGCTAGCGCATATGACGAAGTTAAGCAACTGGCAATTAGCATCGAACAATCGAAAACTATGTATGGTGCATTCCAGTCATCAAGTCGATTGCATTGGAAGCCCAACATAGACTCAAACGATAGGACAGTAAGGCAACGACAGGATGAACCCAAAAGGCCTAATCGACCTGTTCCACCTAAAGATAGAAGCGAGAGAAGTCCTATGCCGCTGCAGCCGCAGCCCCCCAATCGGTCGCAAGGTTCAACCCCAGGTTCGCGCAAATGTTATAACTGTTCGCGATATGGTCACATTGGGAGAGAGTGCCCCCTGCGACAGCCTAAAGTAAGCTGCATAAGGGAAAATCAGCAAACTGAGAGCGCGCCAAGTACCAGAACAGAAGTCCACCAGCGCAACTACATCTCAGAACTGGTTAGAAACGCCCAAAGCCTAGGACTAGTGGTGAAAAATATCGGCAACACTAGGAAAGACTTGATAGGTAATCGAGCCACTGTCCCAGTCAAACTTCTTGGAGGGAGTAATGCGGCTTTGCTGGACACTGGGTCCATGATAAGCATAATACCACTGGGCGTTCTGGTAAGAGCCAAGCAAAAGGGTTTTGACATTGACTCCTTGGAACCCATAGACAAGAAAGAAATTGAACCTGTTTTTGACGCGTCGAACAATCCAATGGTATTCCTCGGAGCAGTTAGGATTGACGTACAGCTTGAGGAAGGTCACAGGGCGTCTGTCGCTTTCCACATAGCAAAAGGAGAAGAGGATGAGATTCTGCTGGGAAACAATGCCTTGCCAAGTCTGGGTGTGCAGCTGTCACTTGTGAAGGACAGCCCAAAGCGTAGCGCTGAACCAGTTGGAAGGGATGACGTGACCGTGGAGCAGAGGACTTATATGCCTCCACATATGTCCGTCCTGGTACCAGTTCGGTGTGATACAGTAGAAGGAAATTCAGAAAGGATTTTGTGGCCCTCTAGAGAAGGTATCCCCACTGGAGTTTTCAAAATACACAATTGCGGATCAGTGTTACCGGTCACTAACACCACAGACAAGCCCATTCTACTTAAGAAAGGAGAAAGTGTGGGACACTGGGGCACGGAAAAATGGAAGGAAAAGTGGGATGACCTAAACCCCCTAATGTGGGATCAAGATGAATCGAAAGTGTCCAGGAGCGAAAGAATGGACATTCTAAAAGAACAAATCAGCCAAAATGCAAGTAGTAAGCAACTATCGAATGACATAGAGATTTTCCTCGAAGAATTCGAGGACGCTTTTGCAGTATCGGACAGGGAGCTTTCCCGTACAAGCCTCGTCGAGATGAACATTGACACAGGAGGTTGCGCACCAATCAAGATGAAAACGCGACCAGTGCCGCTGGGTGTTAGGACGAAGTTGAGAGACTTATTAAATGATCTCATAGACAGAAATATCATAGAAAAAAGCAACTCAAGTTGGGCATTTCAAATAGTTTTGGTTGAAAAGAAGGATGGAAGCCTGCGTTTATGCGTCGACTATAGGGAACAAAATAAACGAATCAAATTGGATTCCTACCCACTCCCTAGCATAGATGCAGTACTGCAGAGTATGGCCGGAAAAAAGTTCTTCACAACTTTGGACTTATGCAGTGGTTATTGGCAAATACCACTATCCGCAGAAGCAAAGGAAAAATCGGCGTTCACAACGCCAGAAGGCCTATTCCAGTTCTGCGTAACGCCTTTTGGGCTAAGTACTAGTCCGCTAGTATTCCAGCGCTTAATGGATACTGTGCTTCATGACTTGCTAGGGTCGGAAGTTTTTTGTTATGTTGACGACATCATGATTTGCACTGGAACCAAAGAACGCCATTTTGAGCTTTTAAGAGGAGTGTGCGATCGCCTTCGGAAATCAGGATTAAGACTTAAAGCAAAGAAATGCGTTATTATGCAAAACAAGGTCACGTTCCTTGGACATGAAATCGATGAGAAAGGAGTCCATATGAGCCCAGAGAAGATGGATGCCATAGTAAAGTACCCGGCACCCAAAAATGTGAAGGAACTTCGTACATTCCTGGGAATGGCTTCCTTCTATAGAAAATTCTGCTTGGGTTTCTCAAAAATAACAGCATGCCTGTTTTCTCTGACATCTCCAAAGATGAAATGGACGTGGGAAAACGAACATGAATATGCTTTTGAAAACCTGAAGAAAATCATCTGTTCCGCGCCAGTACTTGCTCAACCTGACATAGAGAACGCTAGGAACGGCACGAGACCTTTCGTGATCTTTACAGACGCGTCCACCGAAGGTCTGGGTGCAGTGCTTTCTCAGGAAGGTAGTGACAAGCTGCTCCATCCAATATTCTTTGCTTCCCATGGGCTAAGTAAGGCTGAAAAACGATATCATATTACCGATTCAGAGGCAAGAGCGGTAGTTTTCGCCGTACGGAAATTTCACATGTTCATATATATGGCCTCCCAACGGTGATAAGAACTGACCACCAACCTCTCACCGCTTTATTCAAGCGCAGTAATGTCTCGGCTAGAATTTTACGATGGTCGCTTGATTTGCAGCGTTACAAGCTGGAAATTCAATATGTCCGAGGAAAGGCTAATGCCGTGGCAGATGCGTTGAGTAGAGTAGCAGCAAAAATGAAATATACTGAGTCAGAAATGCAAAATGAGGCAGTAGTTAGTGCGATAAAAACAAAGGAAAAAACAAAATGGATGAGTGAGTTAGAACAAGATCCTCAGTTTTCGATTGTGATCGAATCGCTCAACAAAAATAATTTGGATGGGACAATTAAGCTTGTTGGTATGAAACATCCTGTACGAATTGCCGACTTTTTGATCGAAGAAGGCAACTTAAAGAAGTATAACGAGGACAGTTCCTGCGTGTGGGTTGTTCCACAGAGTCAGCGTTAACAGGTGTTTCATGAAGCTCATTCGGGAGTTTTTGCAGCCCATTTTAGCGCACACAAAATTTTGAACCGTATGAGAAAGCAGTTCTTCTGGCCAGGAATGGCGCAAGACGTTCATAAATGGACAGAGCAGTGTCAGAAATGTTTTGTTCATAATCAAAAGAAAGTAATGACACCACCACTAAAACCGATTATTACCAGTAAGCCCTACGAAATCATTGGAGTGGATATCTTGGAGCTTGGTATGTCAGCGAGAGGTAACAGATATGCCGTTACAGTCATTGATCATTTTACGAAATTTGCTGCCGCTTACCCAGTACCCGACAAATCAGCTGAGACGGTGGCTAAAGCCATTTTTGTTAGATGGATAGCTGAAGGGTGTCGGTGGCCCAAGACCATTCTTTCGGATAAAGGATGTGAATTCGAAAATAGGATAATGGAAGAGCTCACAAGAACAATGAATATCAGGCACGTTTTTACTAAAGGGTATAACCCACGCGAAAACGGCATTACGGAGCGTCTAAATGGAACCATAGTAGCTATGCTTCGAAAAGCAACTGTTATACCAACTGAGTGGGACACGAGGCTACCATTCTTGATGATGTCTTACAATATGATGCCGCACAATTCGACGGGAGAAAGTCCATATTTTCTTCTGCATGGGATGGACCCCTTGTTTCCATCAGAAGTAGTCCCAAACGGAGGAATTTCGTGGTACTCGATGGATAAATCTGTAGGGGATTACAAAGCAGAAATACGGCAAGCAGTAGCAGAATCCCACGAACGCGTGAGGGATTATAACGAAAGAGTGCGCAGCAGCATGAAGACTGCATATGACAAAACCAACAAAGTAGGTGAAAAGTCTTATTATAAAGCCGGTGATCGTGTCTACGTAATGTCACCAAGCGAGAGAGGCAAAAGTTCTCATCCCAAACTAGTATGTGATTGGGCAGGGCCGTTCCGTGTGTTGGAAGTGAGTCAAAATTCTGCTCTAGTCACCAGAATAGGAGAAAATACAGAGCCATTACGCATTCAGTTTGATATGTTGAGAGTTGTACCAAATTCAATATCTGACGAAAGAATTGATACTGTAACCATGAGAGGACGAAAAGGGCGCAAACCCTTAGTTAAGTACTGTAGAGTGATGACTTCATGTTTCAGTGCGAACCTGAAGTCGCCAGCCGACTGCGGCCATCTCCAGTACGAATGCATCGACGACTGCTTTGGAAAGCTGAGATTGTGCGACATTGAGGGGATTGAATTCCCGGGCGCATTGGCAAAGAAACTATTTAAAAATGTTTGGTCCGCGTGGAAAATTTCCAGCATCTTCATTCGCAACGATATCGATGTAGCCACGAAGATGAAACTGCACAAGGAATTTAAGGTGTGTCTGGACACGGATGCGCTGGCAAGAGTGCTCAAAGCAGCCTATAACTCTTGTGTTGAATGGACATAATTTATCTGTTCCACGGAAAGCATCGCACGACACGCTCCGATTGATGCATATGCCGTAAACAGGCCATACGAGATTGCATTACGTCAAGTAAAGGAGACGGTCGCGGAAGTCTCACGTCGAAAGCGGCCAACGAAAGATGGACCCGTCGGATTTGCAGCGCCGGAGAGCGCGAGAATGCTGGAAAAGGATGGCGATGAAATTGGAACACGCGCCCGTGTGATTGTAACTTTTCGGCAGCTCAGTGAAGTACTCGTGGAATGGAAGTCCTTCGGAATTTGGGTGATAGTCTGGCCACTGGACACCCATGCAGAGCATGAGGACATTGAGGCTGTGGCGCCTGCTGCGAAACAACACATGCAATCGGGAGGAAAAATTGTCACAGCCTGGCCTCCCTTAACCATTCAGAATCGAGTCAAGTGGATGATTCTCAGTAAACTGTGGAAAACTCTTGATGAAAATTTATTAGCATGTGACGTAGTCAAACAAATGGCGGTCACCTCAAGCAACAGGATCGAAGGGAGCAAAGTTTTCATTGAGGAAGGGGGTCCGGAAAGTGGTGCCCAATACTATCAGCCGTATGTCGGAGCCGTAGCCGCAAAGTATTTGTATGAAGTAATTCGTAGACGTGTGCCTAGAATGAAGCTCCCCATCATTGGTGTACCTCGGTCGCCGAGGACGGCAACTACAAGGAGGGAGGGCATGTGGAGTGGAGATCAGCCCACAAAGCGGCGCCGCTACTAGGCGGGCGGTGATCAAGACAGACTAGTGTAGGGCGCATCAGCTGATGATCTGTTTGACCTAAGAATGCGCGCGAAGGTAAAGGGTATATAAGGTGACCACTTTAGTTACAGGTAACTTCAGGTCGACTCCTCTCTGCCTCCCGTCGTGCCGATCTCCATCCTGCTCTCCACCCGACGCCGCCAGCCTCCGCCTCCTCCATTACCCCTTTCTGTAAATTTATTGTTTAATAAAGTGTGTTACGAACACGTGTCTCACCGTCCAGTCCGCTCTGAGGATCTACAGAAACTGAGCTTGACACCACCCGGCTCACACTTGCTTCTTTGGCGTGATCGCCATTTTCAAGAGACTATCGCGTTGTGGCACAGCGCCACCACTTAGTACCTCGCCTTTTCTTTTAGCTTGGTCCCGCAGAATACAGTGCGTCACAATGGACTCTTCCTCGCCTGACCTCTTCCACTGAAGGCGTATCTTTTAGACGATATTTTATTCTGCAGGTAATCTTCTCGCATTTCTCCCTTTTTCCTTTTTTCTCAATTGTTCGTTTCTCAGGTTCGTTCGTTTCTTTTGTTTTTTCTCACTGTTCTCCTCATTTCCCACTTTTTTTCGGCTGAAGTCCGAGGACGGACTTTTGTTAAAGGGGGGAGGTGTAAGGGTTTGGAAATCCCGGAGTCGTATTCCAACTGCCATGACCCAGGGTTGACCCGCCGCGATCATGCCACAGGCACTCACGGAGACTATTTGAGGCCGCTGCGGCAGCCGTCGAGGAGATCTCCCGATATCGACCACCGACGCCGCCAACGCCAGCCGGACCACGTCGACCGCCGCCCTGGACGCCACCGACGTCGACCGCGATGAGCCCGTCGGCCTGATCACCCATCGCGCCCTCGCCATCGACCGTCGCCCCGTCGCCGATCTCCACGCCTGCCCCGCCGACGTCACCTCTGGGCCCGATCGCCTCCTGTCATGATGTCGTTCCCGGATAAACTATTGTTAACACTGAAGTGTCACGCTGCTCGCGAGGGTGAACCGCCCGAGCTATTACTGTATTCCATCTCTTTCGCTTGTTAAAAAAGGAGACGTAAGGGGCCCAGAGAAATGAAGCTTAAGGATCAGAGGCAGTGAAGACGCTGAAGTGGGTCGTCAGTATTTCCCCGATCGGCGTTCAGGATTGTCATCTGTTGATATGGGCAAATGCTCTGCCTAAGGAAGGCGAGTAAGGAAGGCCGTGACGATGAGCCGCTTAAGTTTGTTGCTTGCTGTCTTCTACTGGCATGGGCTTCCTGGAAAACCTTGGTGTTATGCAAGCATCAACCCAATCTTGTCTCTCTTTTTACAAATTTAGTTTTGATAGACCTGTGTACCTCCTCTAATTGATGTCTGTTGGGCCACCTAAAACGTAGCGGCCACCAGACAGACGTCTGTTTCGAGACGTCTGCAAGCTACGAAAGTTGCATAGCTTCCCTCTTCTTGAAATTCAGTCCCCTTGCACTGCACGCCTCCGCGAATGCTAGTGGTTAATGATTACAGGGCACCGGTCAACCACGGCTCCTGTTTTGGCCGTTTCGTCGTGCCTTCGGCGCCGATTGCGTATGCCGCAGCTTAACCGACGACTGATCAGTCCGGTGATCGGCGGTGGAGCCGTCTGAAGGTGTTCGTTTTCCGTCTCCTTCTCGAGGGTTCAGGTGGGTGGTCGGCATTTGTCCGTCAAGCATTCGCCACAGCGCATTCTGTTTTGCAGTCGGAGCCGCTACTGGGAGGCCGACTCTGCAATGCACGTCGTGCGGAGGACGTTCTGTGCGGCGCCGTCTTTGATTGGAAGGGAGCTGTATCAGGTAGGCCGCAGTCAGAGGCACGGAACAACAGGGACGAATCGTCCGCAGTGCGCTGCTCGCGGTTCGAGCGCAGTTTCAACGGCTGTGTGTCTGAACACACGATTTTTCGCCGCGCGCGCAGCGAGTCCATCCCGATGCTTCGCACCCAAGTCGGCTGTGACGTAACATTTTCTCTAACGAGCCTCGAGGTGACCCCATACTGCACAGAAATATCACGTATAAGGGCCTCTACAGAGTCTCGTGGCAGCACCCGGAGAACTCGTCCATATCGCTCCCGCAGCAGTGGGTACCCACGCTGCCACTGTGGTGGAAGCCGCGGCGCAGACGAGTTGTCGCGGAGCCGCTAGTCGCAAAGGTCCCCGAGGGCTGCCCTAGTTCACAGCGGCTCTCGGTCCCAATTATTTGACACCGGCGGCTGCCGCGACGCAACCGCGCAGCGCAATGACTCAGCTGTTTCGTGCGCGCGATCCACCGACACTCGAGTACTCTGACCCGTGAATTGAACACTGGGCTAAACCTCACTCTACATTGATGGAAATTACAATGCGTGGATTACACGAAAACATTACGCATCTTTACCACGGTTGTCAGATGGATGGCTACCGCCCTTGCTTGCTGGCTGACTAACTGGTCGATAACTGAAGTACGAAATTTCAGCCCATAAGAGCTCGAACGAGCAGTATATTGTATTGGGAAAGTAGCTGTAGTGCAGCTCAGATAATCAGCGACTTTGGGTCCATGATCAACTAATCGCCTTTTCGAAGGGATTGTTCGTAATTGTTAAGCATGAGCAACCGTCGACTACTCGTGAAATCGTCAGCGAATACTACAACAATCACACCAGAAACCTATACCCATATTTGTACTAATGAGAGAAGGACACACCAGGTCGCAGTGACACTTGGAGGTAATATGTACAGTGATTTTACGAAGGGGCGAGAGCGAAACACCCAGGCAAACTTCTATCGCTCTGAGGGCGGTGAATTCGTACCTGATTTTTCTGAGAAAAGTAAAGCACAGATTTTTTGGTTAACTGACCACAGCAAGTCTGTATAGTAATCTGAATACGCATCAATTACCGCCTCACAATAGTCTGTGGAAGTACATTTCGTAATACTTTTTCCCAAACTTTGTTTCAGGAAGGAAATAGACATCCATAATGTTCAAAGCTGCATCCGCTGACACGCATCACCTCAACGTGCCGTGGCCACCCGTTCTCCTTTTCTTGAATGAGCGTTAGATTGTAGTCTACTTGGAACCAATTGAGTGTAATTGTTGAGTGGAGTTATTCTCATTGCGGCAGATTCAACAGTCTTGAAGCAGCAGTGCTAAAAGAGCGCGCAGCGCAGCAAGCGCAACGCCGCAATGTGCCGCACGCGAAGTCGCGGCGCGGCAGCCGCCGGTGCCGAATAATGGCGATCGCGGCTCTCACCCGCAGTGCCGGGAGCTGCCGTTGAGACCCGCGGGGGGGGGCAGATAGATGGGTGTCGATTATGATTCATCTAATTGGAAACATTTTTTTTAGTGAATCTACATGTTAGGAATGTAATGGATTGGTGCATAAATTCTGTTCATAGAAGTGTTTGACGACTAACAACATAAGGTACTAGTGTACTTTTTGTACCGCACTAAATCTTGTTCAAAATAGGTCTACTAGGGGTAATCTGCCACCCCATGCTCTCCTCCGCGTCAGCAGAGGAGAGCACAGAATTGGGCAGGGGAAGGGACTCCGGGGTGTGGGCTCACTAGCGCACCCGTGTTAAAATTTCTTTCATCCTGGAGTTCCCTGCCTTGCCCAGTACGGAAGCAAATAAGACGCGGATCTTTAATCGAAACGAGGAGATAAATCTGCATTCACATTCGCGCTGTGTAGCTAGTCGCCACGGCGTGCCCACTCCCCCTCGGAGACGGCCGCGAGTGCGTGCTGGTAGGGGCGGAGTCTCTGCGTCTCTTACCAGCGCGCGCTATTTCGCAAGGCCTTGAGCGATTCTAACTTAATATAACGCGCTTATAAGGCATTTCCGCAAAAAACGACTATGATATTCGTTCTTCCCATGGCAGATTACCCCTAGTAGACCTAGTTTGAACAAGATTTAGTGCGGTACAAAAAGTACACTAGTGCCCAACATAATCACCGTTAGTGTCGACAAATGGAGGCGTATGGAATCCTGCACTCAAAATGTAACGCAAAGAAACCTTAGCACGATATCAACACTGAAAATCTCCGTGACCTTCTAGCCACAAGTTAGCCATGTGAGGTTTGGGGAAAACCCTTGCACAGAAATGCAGCAACAAATCAGACCGTTCTTTTTAGTATGAGCTATAACTGCATCGGACAGACCTCCCGGACTCAACAAGACATCGGAGGGAATGCTGTCATCACAAGTGCTACCACATTATCTTCCAGCTGCTTGTCAACCAAGGAACTTTTAGTGAAGGTAAAACGGCGAAAGTAGAGCAAACGCAAAGTGGTACTGTTGGGTTATAAGGAGTGTTCTACTAGATTTCGGGGCTTACATGCAAGACCTCGCGGCGTCGCCGTTGTCATGGCGGTACCGCGGCACCCGCAAGATTGCTGCCGATCTAAGGGTACGTCGTGAATGTAGCTCTACACACAGCTTTCACCACAAAAGCATAGCGTCTGTAGCGGATCCTTGCGTGGTGAATGCTGTAAGTAGCGTCCGCTGCAGCCGTTGCGCTGCAGGTTAAAGGCAAGCGTGAGTCGACCCCTGTAGGGTGCGCCAAGACTCTCCGCCTCTACGATGTGTTGTGGAGGCGACTTAAAATCGGGGGGAGCCCGGTTTTCACACCGAAGAGGTCTCCGCCCGCTGAGTCCCCGCCTCCGCCCCCTTTTGCCCCGCCCATTTGGACCAGTTGACGGCGCACACTGCCGCCATTAATTAGACGTCGCGAAGTGGAACATTTCCCTTCTCCCTGAAACTAATGCTGGCGCAAGATTAACGAGCTCTGCAGCTACTACTACGACTACTATCCTGCTATTATATTACTTCGACTACTAATGCAACGCCATTGTGAGCGTATGAAAAACGGTAAGCTAGAAAACGCTTTCTAAAAGTAACATATCCTGGTTGTGAAGGCTTTCGTAATCGCTTCTCCATATCCACTGCATTCGTTTGCTATTTCACTGAGGATTCTGTGCATATTTGACTGCACAGATCTTTTTTGATAAGCAAAACGATGCAGAAGTATTTGTCTTTTGAAGAGGTCCACTACCTTGGTACCCATTTATTATAGTTTCACCTTTTAATTTGAGCCGTGATATTTTTTAAAGCAGCAGTGCCAAGTTCAAACCTAGAGAGGAGATCTATACCGGATGTCTTACTAAACTCTGAGCCCTATCCTGAAAGCAGCGAACTATATTCCTCTGCATTTCTAATTTAGGTGTGAGCGTGCTTAACGTTCTTATTTTAGAAGTTTTTGAACTCTTGGCGTTCTGATCATTCGGCAGCGTGCCCGTCCCCTTCACTCTAGAGTTGCTCACAGTGCCATATTGGTCCCTCATTTGGACATTGGTCCCTGGATTGGATTAATTGCTCGCTGATCCTGTGCGTTCATCAGATGTCTTGACCTGTGCCGCTCCTCGCACCTTTTACGGTCCTTCGCACCTACCATTGGCTGCCCTCAAGAGATGCTGTAGGCGCCTCTTGGCAGACGTAGGAGGCGCCAAATGCTAGGAATCAAAGTACTGATCTTCGAAGAGGCCCGCGGTTGGAAGAAGTCCAAATAACTTGTTTGAGTAGAGCACAATTAATCAGGGATGGGGAAATATGTGCTCAATTTTGTGCGCTGACTCCTTCGGTATCCTGCGAGACTCGACCTTTCGTTTCCTTCAACAGAAAAGGGAATTTCGAACAACGCGCCTCAGCTCACAACAAATTGATAAAATAATCCGTTTGCCAGGCATTTAACAGTGGAGTAGACTTCGGATTGCGTTGGTTTATCCGCTTTATGACATGTGATGAAGTTAAGCGATACCTTAACAGACCTTTTAAAGAGTAAGCGACTCCCTCTACCAATCCTTAGCTTTTAGGTAGTAATGTGGGGGACTAGTTGTTCGATACCCTGCAACTTGACCTTTTGTCTGCTTCAACAGAAAGTCTTTCGGACAAAGATCCTCACTCGGAACTGCGACAGGGCCTGCGATGAAGCTAAAATATATTAGCAATCATTTTTAAAAGTAAACGATTCGGCTGCTTCAACAGAAATTGTTTTCCGAACAACACTTCCCCGCCCCATAGGACGCGACAGGGCCTATGGTGAAGTTAAATGATAATTCGACAATGTTAAAGAGTAAACGACTTTCTCTACCAATTCAGCAACCTAGCGGCTGCAAAACGACTTATCCGCTCTCTATCATATGTATCGATTTATTCTCCGAAGTATCCATTCTTTACGTGACGAGGAGCAGATTGTGAGAGTCTCTATCCGAACTGCTTATTCTGCAGAAACACAAATAAAATCAATCGGTATTGGTCGACCAGTCGACATCTTTTGCTGTGGGACAACTGTAATACTCCTCCGATTCTGTAGTCATTCTACCTTCCACTCTCCCATCTCCCTCCAATATCATCTTACCAATGTACCGGCAGAGAAACGAAGTGAGAGTCAAGCACGCGCATGCTCGTGCAAGAAGCTAAAAGGCCTTTTGAAAATCCAACGCATGCTGTGCAAAGTCTGATCTGTGGCACGTTATCTGGATCTGAACGCACGTTATACGACGTCTGTGTTTCGTCTTCTAAATCCGAACACATGTGTCATAACGTCTGTGACACATTTGTGGAGTCCCGACGCACGTTTCACGACGTTGCCACAACGTCTATGACAGGTCTTCTGCATCCCGGCACATGTGCCTCGACGTCCGACTCACGTTGGACGATCACCTGTATCATCTGTCGTCCCGTTGATCATCGATTTGCTCGAGCGGGCGCTAGCAGCCTCTCCATTCGTCCCTGTCGCGTGCCAGAGTGGTCCAATGGATCCTCCTCGCTCGAGGGACACGAAGAGCGTCATAGCGGTCGTTCAGGGCTTTCACGAAGAAGTCCGACCAACGCGTTGGTGGGCGTCCTGGTGTTCTCTTGACATCCCGCGGAATCCAGTCGGTGACGGTTCTCGTGCAGCGGGTGTCTGCGAAGCGCATTACGTGGCCGGCCCACCTAATTTTCGACAACTTGGCCCACGCGACAGCGTCTCTGATCTTCGAACGTCGGCGAAGCTCGGAAGTCCGCAGGCCTTCTCTCACTTGCGTGAGTCGTGTCACTCCGAGCATCGTCCTCTCGATTCCACGCTCTGCGACGCTGATCCCGCTTTCATATGGCCCAGGTCTCTGAGGCGTATGTTAGTGTAGGAAAAACAGTGTAGTCGAATAGGTGGACATGGAGTCGGACGTCCTTCGTCCTCTTCACGACTTCTTCGACGCTCTTGAAAGCTCCCCAAGCCGCTCGTTTCCTCCTGCCCAGCTCTGGCGCTTGGTAGTTGGCCATGTTGACTTCGCGAGCTTGACACACGTAGCTGGGCATTAGGGGATGCTCGTTCCGCTGAGCGTAAACGGTGCATCAGAATCTCGCTCGTTTCAGTAGAAAAATGTACTCCATTTTTGTGTGGTCCTTGAATCAACCAATTTAGTTATCTCGAAACTTCACTATGGAATCGCTCCGCCGCACAAGGCAATATCTTCTAAACATCGAATATGCAGAAAAGTGTAAAATACTGCTTCCTTGCGCAGAATCGGGACAAGGAAGGTCTTGTCTGTGCAACAGTGTGATTCCATAGTGAAGCTTCGAGGTTCCGAACTCGGTAGTCTAAAGGGCTTTGCAGAAATGGAACCTAGTTTTGTACTTTATGAGCGCGAGGATTCTCGCTTAGGTATCCGTTCCTCCGAAACTACGGTGGACAACGCAGACGGGTTTTTTCCGGTTGTAAGTTTATCAAAAACTGCGTTTTTTTGTTCGGAAAACTCTCAGTCGAAGAAAACTAAAAGTCGAGTCTAAGGGAACCGACCAAATAGTCCCCCAGAACAATGCGTCAGATAAAAGGACTGATGGAGGGTTCATTTACTCTTCAGGAGTCGGTTAAGGTATCGCTTAAGTTCCTGTCTCGGTGTCGTGGGGTGAGTCTTGTTCGGAAAACTCTCAGTCGAAGCAAACTAAAAGTCGAGTCTCAGGAAACCGACCAAATAGTCCCCCAGAACAATGCGTCAGATAAAAGGACTGATGGAGGGTTCATTTACTCTTCAGGAGTCGGTTAAGGTATCGCTTAAGTTCCTGTCTCGGTGTCGTGGGGTGAGTCTTGTTCGGAAAACTCTCAGTCGAAGCAAACTAAAAGTCGAGTCTCAGGAAACCGACCAAATAGTCCCCCAGAACAATGCGTCAGATAAAAGGACTGATGGAGGGTTCATTTACTCTTCAGGAGTCGGTTAAGGTATCGCTTAAGTCCTGTCTCGGTGTCGTGGGGTGGGTCTTGTTCGGAAAACTCTCAGTCGAAGCAAACTAAAAGTCGAGTCTCAGGAAACCGACCAAATAGTCCCCCAGAACAATGCGTCAGATAAAAGGACTGATGGAGGGTTCATTTAGTCTTCAGGAGTCGGTTAAGGTATCGCTTAAGTTCCTGTCTCGGTGTCGTGGGGTGGGTCTTGTTCGGAAAACTCTCACTCGAAGCAAACTAAAAGGTCGAGTCTCAGGAAACCGACCAAATAGTCCCCCAGAACAATGCGTCAGATAAAAGGACTGATGGAGGATTGTTTACTCTTCGGAATCCTGACTATAATGCGCTCAGAAGCTATTATATGGTAGTAGGACGCTCCGACAGCTTAGGATCCTACCGTTACCCCTAATATACCACTCGGTAACTTTCCACTCAATACCGTCTTCTCTAGCAAATACGGATGTGATAATCTAGCATCCGCCATCAGCGCCGGTAATCCCGCCTCAGCCCTAGTTCTTGAGCACTCGGACAACTGGTACTCAATAAGCGGTGGGCGCGCCCCTTGCCCCGCCCCTTCGTATGGGCGGTGTGAAGAACACTGTTCCGCCCTTAAAATCGTATTTACCTGTACAATGGCTTGCGGTGGTCAACAGAGGAGCGTGCCAGAACTCATGCTTTCCGGACAAGCCTTGTACCAGTTCCCGTTCCCAAGGAGTGGAATCTTGGCTCAACCGGGCCAGTCCCGAGCCTTGCGATTGGATTCGGGCGTTCTTCCTGCTCTTTCTCCGTGCACGCCTATGCCTAAACCGCGCACCTGCCTGAGAGTTTGGTGGCTGCATTACGAAATCACGCGGACGAGTGCATTCCCCTTTCTGGCATGCTTCGAAGAACGCCACTCCGCTGCGCCGGGCAACACGTAATGCACTCTCCACAGTCGGCCACTATAGAAGGGATTTTGTCACAAACTTTCCTTTCGATTTATTTATTGATTTATGGCGTGAATTACAATCAATCACACGCGTGTAAGACACAAGCTCAAACAACAAATATAAAATTATGTAACTAAAACCATCTACAAAAAACCCTTTCTGGTTAAAACGTTCTTAAACTGACAGACAGACATGTTATGAAAACCTTCAGATTCGCCTATAAGCAGGTTGAGGTCCTTAAGGTTCCGATAAGTGAGGAAGTTAGACCTAACCTGTGACCTTGGCACTTGGGGATACAATCTAAGTCTTCCGCCTCTACTCCTCGTTAGTGGGACATCAAAAAACTCTATGCTTTCAATGGAAATTCTGTTTGTGAGAATTTTAAAAAGCATGATTAGATGCTTGATTTGCTCGGGCGAGCACGGTCAACGTCTTCATTCGTCCCTGTCGAAATAGTGCTGCGCAGGGGATGTCGTTTCGTATCTCTAGAAAGCGAGCATAGTTGTCTCAATTTCTCGTTGAGCAGCCGTAGTCGCACGTCCATCCTGCTTTCAAGGGCTCATCTTTCTGAGGCATATTTGGCGCACGAAGAACAGGGAAGTCGAAAAGGAGAGCAAGGAGTGGGCGTTCACTGTATTGAGTGGAGGTAATGCATATAATAGGCAGAAGCTTCAAAGGATCACTGTTTCTATTTCTTTAGGGACGTCATCAGAAAGTCTTAAACAATATAGCTGAAAGTTATGACTGAATGTCAGATTCTTCCTTTTTGTGCTGGTGATCTAAAAACAGAGTGGAGCTGTCTCTTGATTGCTTAGAGAACGCTGATCAGTGAGTCATTTAGGGCTTCTCATATGTGCGTCGTTTTATCCTTCAAACATGGCTGTAGAATTGAGAAAAAATAACGTGTGTACTGCCAGAATGTTTATGATGTCACTCCATTTTCACCACTCATCAGCCGATGACGGCTTCTTATGCGTTTGACTGTGTACTTCTCGTTCCGCTGCACTTACAAATAGCGGTGTGAGCTACCTATTTAAGGAATTATCATTTCATTAGTGTTACATTATCGTACCGTTGGGAGAAAAACGGCTTCCTGTTGCTCTGGATATGGGAGATCGCAAATCCTGTGAAGTTTTGACTACTCCTTTGAGATCCAAAGACGTCATCAGATGCGCGAGTTAGTTCATCAAGATTATATCCGAATCTTAAGCTGCGCAGTAGCAGAATAAACTAACGATGCTTTCTAAAAGTAAATCTGATAAGATACACTGCAATTGCTTAAAATGGCCTCCAGTCCAATCGTTGTGGTTTTTGATTCGTTCACTCATCCTTGTAGCTCCGTGAGAGTCGTACACATAAAATGCCGTTTGGTTCTGTGCAAAAGCAGTACAGATAAGCAGGTCATCTTTAAATAGGCCTTATATTCGTGCGGTAATTCTCACGATGAGCTCGAAATCATCTGTAATCGAATGCTTTGCTTTTCAAAGGCTTTCGCTTCCAGGGAGATTCTGTGGTTCGCCTCATCCTCAAGGACGCAAAGCGTCGCAATGCGCTCTCGCTGAATATGATCAAAGTGTTGGCCAAGGAACTCGAGGAGATCAACACCATCTCGAAGGTTCTTTGCTACCTCGCATTTTTCTAGCTTTCCTAATCGATTTCAATTTCGGGTTCGCTCAGTGATCATAGGAGCTGAGGGCCCAGCCTTCTCTTCAGGTCATGACTTACGTGAGCTGGTAAGTACGGGGTTTCTACAATAAACCTGAAGCGTTCAGTTTAACAACAGTTCTTTTTTCGAGAGCTGATGCTGGAGGGGATCTTCATAAGGAGATTTTTGAGCGGTGTGCTAATCTGATGCTCTACATAAGACGTATGGAGATTCCTGTAATAGCCGAGGTGGGTGTCAATTGGGCTGCTTCGTTTTATTGTTGTTCTTAGTCTTTCGTCTTTTTAGCAGATTGTTGTAGTCTGAGAAGAAGAAGGAATTAATGAACCTACGAGATGAGTAGAACATAAGGACGCGTTGATTAGCCTGAACGGTCGTTGGTAAATGAACCGAAGACTTCCTTGTTTTGTGGAGCTCCATCTGTGTGGTTCCTTTCCGCAGAATTTCACATGCAGCATGTGGTAGCAGTAACATCACCATCTTAAAGTGCAACGAGAGGCATTGACAGCTGAGAGAAGATGCTATGTAGACCCTGAATAGGACGTTGTTATGTGGAGTGTTGGACCTTTCGGCAGTTGTCCTTTTTACAGCGGAAAACCCCTTATAATGAATTATTCTGGACTTTGTAACGCTGAGGTCAGTCAAAATAGCGGTGCTGTGCCGTCACGCGGGAGGTTGCGCTGCCTTCGGCTTCTGCGGGATTTTTCCTAGTGTATCTTCTCTTTCTACGTCCTTAGGACGAATGATTCCAGGTCCTCGTTCTCATTCAGCCTTCTTGTTTTCCTTCTGACCTTGGTTGTCGGTCGACCTAGTTATCTACAGCAGAGCTCAGTCTCTCTTCTGTTTACCCTGATCGTGTGAAAATTTGGGTTGGTTATCAAGGCATAAGAGGAAGAGGGCGAAGTCGTTGAAAGGGTCTATATTTAATTGCGCAATGGTCCATGCATTTTTTGCGGTACACCGCACTTCAGTATGTTGGTTCGCACCAACAGCTCTCTGTTATGAAGTCGAAGAACTGATATTGGTTAGCGCAACATATTTTGTGAAGAAGTCGGTGTACTATGTGGGGAGAATACTTATAATAAACCAAAAAGCAATCAAAAGGAACTGAACATTACCTCCTAGCGTGGTTTGACGTACTGTTCAACGACATGGCTTCAGTAGTCGGATACAAGTTGCGAATGTACTCGCTTAACATTTCGCTCTTGGATACACATGCTCGGTTCCATGAAGAAGTGGTTTCACCGTGAACTAATCGTTTGTTCTTTTCGCGCCCAGCTACTATGCCTTCCTTTCCTCCTGGGGCGGTTGATGGGTGCCAGATGTGCGGATAAGGAACTGACATGTGCCACACACAAACGGATTGATTACCGCCAACATTTTCATTCTAGGATGGTAGTTTTTGAGAGGACATCTCTTTATCTAACCGCTTAGTATGTGTACATTGGACCCGACCGAATATCTTCGAATAGCTGGATGATTCGGATAACACTAATTTGCGGACCCCGGATTTTTCGTTGTCGTTGGTGATTCGCAAAAGGTCGATTTTGCTGGCCTCGAATTTTTGGATAATTAGGATCGGGATATCTGAAAATGATTCATTCGATACAATGGATACAATCGAAAGTCTTTAGATAATTGAGTGATCCAGATAACGCTAATTTCGCGGACCCAGATTTTTAGAGGATTCTGATAATGGCAATTTTGCGGACCTTTGATTTTTTGATGGTTTGGATAAGGATATCCGAATATTATTCATTCGATACAATGGGTACTAACCAATGACTTGTGTAGAACCATGGTCTCGCCGTAATACTACGAGATATGTATTTATTTATTTGGACGTGCAAACAAGTAGGATTGCACGTGTGGAAACAAAAAAAAAACACAAACAACTTGAATGCTAAACTACAACGAATAACAACTAGTTAGCTAGTTCAACTAAACAGTTCAAAACGGTTTTACTAGAAAGCTCTGAATACGCTTATACGGTT
This sequence comes from Heligmosomoides polygyrus polygyrus, assembly GCA_947396885.1. NCBI lineage: Eukaryota > Metazoa > Nematoda > Chromadorea > Rhabditida > Heligmosomidae > Heligmosomoides > Heligmosomoides polygyrus. Next base: position 50,544,550 of record OX377204.1, on the reverse strand, counting down.
ATGATTACACCACCATATCCTCTACCTCTAACCGCAAGCAAAGTTTCGACATGTCCAGCCTGGAGAGTCGTTGGAGACAGAATTGTCTGCTGATGTCATTCGAAATGACTACTCAAATGGTGGCACTACCACTTGACGAATTGTACACGATTCAAAACGAACATAAGAAGTAGCCAGCCGAAAATCTGTTTCTCCAAAGCCAAAAGCTCTATCCGCGCTTCCTTTTCACCGGCAGTGTTGTCTGTGAGTTCCTAGGATCCTCAACAACAAGAAAACAAAAACAAGCAAACGCTCCCTAATTCTCTGCCCAATTTTAGAGGCTCTTTGACAGATATCTTCCAGAGTAACCAACTAGTTGTTATGCGTTGTATTGTATTATTCAATTTTTTTGTGTTTTGTTTTCACATGGTGTTAATTTACACGTCTAAATAAATAAATAAATATGCCATAAGTCCAAGTTGCAATAATGAGTTCCAAACATTTTAAACACAAATTGTTTTATGCTTCATGCTGTTGTTCGTGTTGTGTGTACTCGTGTTGGTCTCCCTTTCTCCTCACCCTCTTTGTTTCCCTTTTAGTCCTTCATGCTTCTGCATATTGCAAAGAGGCTTTTATCAGGTGCGTGGCATCGCTGCTGCCGCAGGCTGTCAGTTGGTGGCGTCATGCGATGTCGTGGTCGCTGCTGAGAACTCCAAATTCATCGTTCCAGGGTTAGTCTTTCCTGTTAGGTTTGACTTATTATTTATTTATCCTAGGCATAAACTACATTAAAATGCACACGTATAAAGCGCAAAAGCAAAAAAAAAATAAAAGGTATATTGCTAAAACCATCAACAGAACCTTGCGGACTAAAACGTGCTCAAACTGAGGCATGAATGCTGAAAAAAAACTTCAGATTCGCCATTAAGAAGGCTGAGTTCACGTTAGTGTAGTTGAGGAAGTTAAACCTAATCTTTGAATCTGGAACTCTATATCTCCTCTACCTCTTGTTAGCGGGTGCCAAAAAACTCAATGCTTCCGATAAAAATTACTTTGGTGGGAATTTTAGTGAACATGATTAATTCAGCCCTTTTCCTTCTGTGACTTATCGTTAGACAGAGTCAGCCAAGTGGATTGTCTTCTTTGGCTGCGTTTGGAGTGTTGCTATATCGTGGCTTTAAACACCCAGAAATACGCGTGTAGTTGTCCTGAACGCTTTCGAGTAAGTGAATGTGCTTCTCCGGACAGGAGTTAGAAATGGAGATACTAGGTTCCATGTATCATCTGTCGTCCCGTTGATCATCGACTTGCTCGAGCGGGCGCAGCGTCTCCATTCGTCCCTGTCGCGTGCCAGAGTGCTCCAAAGGATCCTCCTCGCTCGAGGGTCGCGAAGAGCGTCATAGCGGTCGTTCAGGGCTTTTACGAAGAAGTCCGACCAACGCGTTGGTGGGCATCCTGGTGTTCTCTTGACATCCCGCGAAATCCAGTCGGTGACGGCTCTCGTCCAGCGGGTGTCTGCGAAGCGCATTACGTGGCCGGCCCACCTAATTTTCGACAACTTGGCCCACGCGAGAGCGTCTCTGATCTTCGAACGTCGGCGAAGCTCGGAACTCCGGAGGCCTCCTCTCACTTGCGTGAGTCGTGTCACTCCAAGCATCGTCCTCTCGATTCCACGCTGCGCGACGCCGATCGCGTGTTCATCCTGCTTTCGTATAGCTCAGGTCTCTGAGGCGTATGTTAGGGCAGGAAGAACAGTGGAGTCGAATAGGTGGGCACGGAGTCGGACGTTCTTCGTCTTCTTCGCGACTTCTTCGACGCTCTTGAAAGCTCCCAAGCCGCTCGTTTCCTCGTGCTTAGCTCCGGCGCTAGGTCGATGGCCATATTGACTTCGCCACCCAGATACACGTAGCTGGAGCATTCGGAGATGTTCGTTCCGTTGAGCGAGAATGGGACATCAGAACCTTGTCCGTTCCTCATGAACATCGCCTTCGTAAGATTCAGCTGCAGTCCAACGTTCCCACATACACGAGCGAAGTCGGCCAGCATTCGCTCCGCCTGGCTGATGCTCGGTGTTATGAGCACGATATCGTCAGCGAAGCGAAGATGATATAGTTGCCGGCCGTCGACCTTCACTCCCATGTCTTCCCATTCTAGTTCGCGCATGACGTTTTCGAAGGTGGCGCTGAAAAGCTTCGGGGATATGGTATCCCCCTGCCGAACCCCTATCTTTACGTCAATAACGACGTCGTTGTGGAATGGTGAGATCTTGGTTGTGAATCCACTGTACAGCTCTCGAAGGACTCTCATGTACTGAGTAGGAACATCCTGACTGAGTAGGGCGTCGATGACCGCTTCAGTTTCGACGGAGTCGAATGCCTTCTTCAGGTCGATGAATATAAGGCACAGCGGTAGCTTGTACTCTCGCGACACTTCGATGAGCTTCGTAATGGTGTGTATGTGGTCGATCGTGCTGAATCCTCTCCGAAATCCTGCTTGTTCGCATGGCTGTCCTTCGTCCAGCGTTCTGGTGATCCTATTCAGGATCAGTCGAGTGAACAGCTTGTACACTCGGACAGCAGGCAGATCGAGCGATAGTTGCCAATGTCGTGCGCGTCTCCCTTGTTGTACAGCAAGACTGCCCTGCTGATCTTCCACTGAGATGGAACCTTGCACTCCGACAGGTAGCACGAGAAGAGCCGCAGAGTTGATGAGCGCTGGCGGGAGGTTCTTCAGGTGTTCGGGTCTGATCCTGTCGGGACCGGGTGCTGTACGTTTCTTCACCGACGAGATGGCGTGTCAGTTCTCGGAAGGGAGAACAGAGTGGACGACGTATCCATCCTGTGGAAGATGGCGTGGGCAGGTGGACGTGGCTATCGAAGAGATCGGAGTAGAAGTCGTGGATGACCTCCATGGTCCTTCTGGAAGAGGTGACGGTTCCGTCAGGACGTCGGAGAGCGGTCATCTTTGTCTTGAAGTTGGCGAAGTTCCGGCGTTCACTGCTGATGGTCAAACCTGCCTCAGCAGCTTCAGCCAACAATTCCGCCCTTCTCTCCTTAAGATCCTCCTTTATCGCCGCTCTGCATAGCTTTGCAGGCTCGGACGTCAGTTGGTAGTTGCCTGACGCTCGTGCTGCTCCACGCTGGCGTATCAGCTCGAGAGTTTCCGGAGACAGGCGTCTCATGGTGGTCTTCAAGCTCTCGGCTCCCTTAGCACTATCGCGGAGATGGTGCTCGAAGTGGTCGTATTCCTCGTCGATGTTGTCCACAACGGTATCTTCCCAAAGGCCGGCAAGAGAGGTGTAAAGGTCCCAGTTGATGGTCGTTGTGGAACTTCGCGGCCTTCTCTCCTTGATGCGAAAAGCGAAACCTCGCGCGAAGGAGGCGGTGGTTCGGTCCCGTGTAGAACTTGGGGACAACGGAAACGTCGGTCAGGCAATGCTTGCGGTTGAAGATGATGTGGTCGATCTCGTTGTGGAACTGGCCACCGGGAGATTCCCAGGTCCATCGTAGGGAGGGAGGCTTCTGGAACTGCGAGTTTCCATGGATGGTCTTGGTCGACATGATAAACTCAGACAGCCTTTCACCTTGCTCGTTCCACTCCAAACCGTGGGTTCCGATGTGAAGTTCTTCCGGCGACCTTCGCGGTCCGATCTTGGCGTTGAAGTCGCCGACGATCACCTTGTAGAAGGTGTGATCTTCCTTATAGAACTTCTCCAGCTCCACGTAGAAGGCTTCGACCTCTTCTTCGTCGTAGTCGGATGTTGGGGCATACGCGACGAATACAGTCAAAGCTGGCACGGAGCCACATCGCTTCAGTCGCAGACGTCCGATTCGGGTTGTCAGAGACTCGTACGAATCGATGTTCATGGCCAAGTGCGTTTTGACGAGGACACCAACGCCGCCTACTCCCCTGCTGTCGCATGTTCCGAGGAACAGTTCTTCTCCGGAGTCGTAGGCGGCGTTTAGGGGGTGGTGTCTCCGGTCAGTCCGATGACGTCGTACTTGATCTTCGTGGTTTGCATCATCAGGCCCTCGACGGATGCTTCCGATGCGAGCGTGAGGGCGTTGTAAGTACAGATCGTCATCCTAGTCCTTCTCAATTTGCGCAGCCTGGTTAGGCCCTGAGATTTTAGCAGCCTCTCCGTACTCGTCCTTCGCTGAAATGGGGGCTCTTTCGGGGTCAGGGGAATGGGGGCGAGACTTAAGGCGGCCTCGAATTGCCTTACATGTACTCCCAGTCTACCGTGTGCAAGCTTTTGGCCGAGCCGACACAGTTACAATCTGCACAGGCACGAACACATCCACGCACACTGTGCATGAACATACCACTCCCACACACAAAGAACGCGTCGACCCGACACAGCAGGAGCAAGAAGTCCATCCCCTGCATCCCACCTGCGTCTCTGGGCAGTACAAGGTCGCATTTGGTTCGCGTTTAATTCCCCTTTCCACCACCCCCACGGATCTCCCTCGATAGAGAGCCTTCGGGCTCTCTTGTTAAGAGGGATCTCGGGCCGCTTGTCGCAGGGCCACGAGGCGCGTCCCCGGGTGGTGGATAGGGGAATTAAACGCGAACCAAATGCGACCGTGTACTGCCCAGAGACGCGGGTGGGATGCAGGGGATGGACTCCTTTCTCCTGCTGTGTCGGGTCGATGCGTTCCTTGTGCGTGGGAGCGGCATGTTCGTGCACAGTGTGCGTGGATGTGTCCGTGACTGTGCGGATTGTAACTGTGTCGGCTCGGCCAAAAGCTTGCACTCGGTAGACTGGGAGTACATGTAAGGCGATTCGAGGCCGCCTTAAGTCTCGCCCCGTCCCTTCGAGCAGTCTGGCTGGCTGCCCGGAGTACCCCGCCCGCACGACAGAGCCTGACTAGCTACCCGTGTTGTATTCCAGTCAAATACAGCAGCACTAAAGGGCCTCATTCCCCTGACCCCGAAAGAGCCCCCATTTCTGCAGCGATGGGAAGGACGAGTACGGAGAGGCTGCTAAAATCTCAGGGTCTAACCAGGCTGCGCAAACTGAGAAGGACTAGGATGACGATCTGTACTTACAACGCCCGCACGCTTGCGTCGGAAGCATCCGTCGAGGACCTGATGATGCAAGCCAGGAAGATCAAGTACGACGTCATCGGACTGACCGAGACGAGAAGACACACCCCCTACACGCCGCCTACGACTCCGGAGAAGAACTGTTCCTCGGAACATGCGACAGCAGGGGAGTAGGCGGCGTTGGTGTCCTCGTCAACACGCACTTGGCCATGAACATCGATTCGTACGAGTCTCTGACAAGCCGAATCGGACGTCTGCGACTGAAGCGATGTGGCTCCGTGCCAGCCTTGACGGTGTTCGTCGCGTATGCCCCAACATCCGACTACGACGACGAAGACGTCGAGGCCTTCTACGTGGAGCTGGAGAAGTTCTATAAAGAAGATCACACCTTCTACAAGGTGATCGTCGGCGACTTCAACGCCAAGATCGGGCCACGAAGGTCGCCGGAAGAACTTCACATCGGAACCCACGGTTTGGAGTGGAACGAGCAAGGTGAAAGGCTGTCTGAGTCTCTGGTCATGTCGACCAAGACCATCCATGGAAACTCGCAGTTCCAGAAGCCTCCCTCCCTACGATGGACCTGGGAATCCCCCGGTGGCCAGTTCCACAACGAGATCGACCACATCATCTTCAATCGCAAGTATTGCCTGACCGATGTCTCCGTTGTCCCCAAGTTCTACACGGGATCGGACCACCGCCTCCTTCGCGCGAGGTTCCGCTTTTCGCGTCAAGGAGAGAAGGCCGCGAAGTTCAAGAAGAGGAATCCCAGAACGACCATCAACTGGGATCTCTACACCTCTTTTGCCGGTCTTTGGGAAGATGTCGTCATGGACAACGTCGACGAGGAATACGATCGCTTCGTGCACCATCTCCACGATAGTGCTAAGGGAGCCGTGAGCTTGAAGACCACCAAGAGACGTTTGTTTCCGAAAACTCTCGAGTTGATACGCCAGCGTGGAGCAGCACGAGCGTCAGGCAACTACCAACTGACGTCCGAGCTTGCAAAGCTATGCAGAGCGGCGATAACGGAAGATCTTAAGGAGAGAAGGGCGGAAGTGTTGGCTGAAGCAGCAGAGGCAGGGCTGAGCATCCGCAATGCCCGCCGGAACTTCGCCAACTTCAAGACCAAGATGACCGCTCTCCGAGGTCCTGACGGAACCATCACCTCTTCCAGAAGGACCATGGGGAAAGTCATCCACGACTTCTACTCCGATCTCTTCGATAGCCACGTCCACCTGCCCCCATGCCATCTTCCGCAGGATGGATACGTCGTCCCCTCTGTTCTCTCTTCCGAAATCCGACACGCCATCTCGTCGGTGAAGAAACGTGCAGCACCCGGTTCTGACAGGATCAGAGCTGAACACCTGAAGAACCTCCCGCCAGCGCTCATCAACACCTTGGCGCGGCTCTTCACACGCTACCTGTCCGAATGCAAGGTTCCATCTCAGTGGAGGACCAGCAAGACCGTTTTGCTGTACAAGAAGGGAGACGTGCACGACATTGGCAACTATCGCCCGATCTGCCTGTTGTCCGTAGTCTACAAGCTGTTCACTCGAGTCATCCTGAATAGGATTAGTAGAACGCTGGACGAAGGACAGCCATGCGAACAAGCAGGATTTCGGAGAGGATTGAGCACGATCGACCACATACACACCATTACGAAGCTCATCGTAGTGTCGCGAGAGTACAAGCTGCCGCTGTGCCTTACGTTCATCGACCTGAAGAAGGCATTCGACTCCGTCGAGACTGAAGCGGTCATGGAAGCCCTGCTCACCCAGGGCGTTCCTACTCAGTACATCAGAGTCCTTCGAGAGCTGTACAGTGGATTCACGACCAAGATCTCACCATTCTACAACGACGTCGTCATTGACGTGAAGAGAGGGGTTCGACAAGGGGATACCATATCCCCGAAGCTCTTCAGCGCCACCCTCGAAAACGTCATGCGTGAACTAGAATGGGAAGACATGGGAGTGAAGGTGGACGGCCGGCAACTGCACCATCTTCGCTTCGCTGACGACATCGTGCTCATAACACCGAGTATCAGTCAGGCGGAACGAATGCTGGCCGACTTCGATCGTGTATGTGGAAGCGTTGGACTGCAGCTGAATCTTACGAAGACGATGTTCATGAGGAACGGATGGGTTTCTGATGCCCAATTCTCGCTCAACGGAACGAACGTCTCCGAATGCTCCAGCTATGTGTATCTGGGTCGCGAAGTCAACATGGCCAACGACCTAGCACCAGAGCTGAGCAGGAGGAAACGAGCGGCTTGGGGAGCTTTCAAGAGCGTCGAAGAAGTCGTGAAGAAAACGAAGAACGTCCGACTCCGTGCCCACCTATTCGACTCCACTATTCTTCCTGCCCTAACATACGCCTCAGAGACCTGGGCTATACGAAAGCAGGATGAACACGCGATCAGCGTCGCGCAGCGTGGAATCGAGAGGACGATGCTCGGAGTGAAACGACTCACGCAAGTGAGAGAAGGCCTCCGGAGTTCCGAGCTTCGCCGACGTTCGAAGATCAGAGACGCTGTCGCATGGGCCAAGTCGTCGAAAATTAGGTGGGCCGGCCACGTAATGCGATTCGCAGACACCCGCTGGACGAGAGCCATCACAGATTGGATTCCGCGGGATGTCAAAAGAACACCAGGACGCCCACCAACGCGTTGGTCGGACTTCTTCGTGAAAGCCCTGAACGACCGATATGACGCTCTTCGTGTCCCTCGAGCGAGGAGGATCCATTGGACCACTCTGGCACGCGACAGGGACGAATGGAGACGCTGCTGGCGCCCGCTCGAGCAAGTCGATGATCAACGGGACGACAGGTGATACAGGTGATCCGCCACCCGGGGACGCGCCACGTGGCCCTGCGACAATCGGCCCGAGATCCCCCTTAACAAGAGAGCCCGAAGGCTCTCTATCGAAGGAGAGCCGTGGAGGTTCCATGTAGCGATCTAATATAGCTCTTGTATGCACACAACAGAGTCAGGAAATCGTCATTTTTTAACAGCTCGAACAAGAAAGTTCAATATTTAGCTGTGTTTACGAGAGCACTGCAGTGTAGATTGAAATCTAAGTGGAATGGTCTGTGTTCATACAAGATCGTGGGTAAAGGATAGAAGATTGTAGCACGTCAATCGTAAGCACATTGTAGATGACAAGTGCTCCGACACGCGTAACGACGTGTCTCGCACTTGCGCGCTTCGCGCGACTTTGCAGCCTCTCTGACCTAAGGAATGTAGTTTTTGTAAAGCATAACATTCGCTAACATCTGAGACCTGCTGCATACTTTATCGGCATCAAGCCGTTCACCACTTCCGTGCATTCATCATAGATTGTAGATGATTGTGGATACACAACAATCATGGAAGGACTGGAAAACTTGCCTGTGAAAAACCATTGACAGTGGAAGTGTAAGTTGCATTTCTGCAGTCCAGTAACGTCGTTGGCACATAGGTGTACAATGGATCTGCAGGAGTTAACCCGTGTTCTAAAAAAGCTCTGTTTCACGTTTGGGTAAAAATTGAGAAGTTTGCACGAATTAGGTGTAAAGTGAGCGCGGCAACAAGATCAGGACTAGTTGTATGGGGAGGATACGTACCCCCAATCTCTAGCCCACGAGTCCGCACCACTATTCATTCAGTCGTCATGTTTCATGTTGTGTCATGTTACATCCGGTCGATGGTCTCCATTCATTTTGAGCTCGCTGCAAGTCGGATAGGGTTTACTAGGCGATAATTTTTTGCCATTTTTGTCATTTTTTGCCGCCCAAGGTTTCCGCAAGAACGAAACATAGTTCTGTGATCCTCGTCCGATGCTCTGTAAGACTACAAAGGTCTTTTTCGACATCTTGGGACCGGCTCACTGAACCCAGTATTCAACAAATCAAGAATCTGCCAAACGCAGGCGAATCGGGCGATTTAAAGTAGTGCTGCTGGCTGGGTAGAGGTCGGATGTTGACTGCTGATTTTCACTTCCATGGCGTCTAGTATCTCGGTAGCACGGCTCACCTCACTAGCATTAAGCTTATCGTTGGCAAGGGATCTGGTGAGACTGCAATTAGGGCGAAGCAAAGCAGGGGCGAAGTTTTATCGGTCGACCGGACACCGCGTGATCGCGAACTTCAGCAAAGAAATACCTGCCTCAGTATGCTAGCAACTCGAGGAGGTTCCATCCGTCACAAGGTAGCCAACAGGCTCCGTGGCACTCAACAGCAGAGGCAGACAGCAGAGCTTGAAGGAGACATAGGGCAACTGTGCGGTATTATTATCTAGAGCGGACTCACCATCAGTCCAACCTCGCAACACGATCGAGCAAAGCGAAATCAATGGGGAAAGCTTTGCACAAGCGTAAGCACAAGGTGGTGATGGTTGTGATCAGTAATATATAGCTTGAAATATGCATGCAGTTACATACTGTATTGAACGCGTACTGTACGCCGTTGGCTCTTTGGTTTCACCTCACAATCAGTCAGTTTAGACAGAAAGTTGGGCTGTTCTGTTCGACGCCAGGGATCGCACTGGTTCGCGCCGTTCCTCAAAAAGTTGCCTTGGACATGTTGCTCACCGCGGAGCCAATCGACGCTCAAAGTGGGTGAACATTGTCAATCATTGTTCGATTTATCGTTGATAGTCTTAGTATTGTTCTACCATAAGCTTCGAAGTTGTGTCTATGAAGCACACGATGAATAGAGACAAATTTTTCAGCAGCTCTGCGTAGCGGTCTTGTTTCTCGGATAGTGCCAGAAGATCAAGTGAAGTTCGAAGCCTTGAAAGTTGCTGAACAAATCGGTCAACACAGCCGTTCAGTAACGGCCCTCGGGAAAGCCTTTTTCTACTCACAAATTGATCTAGGGGTCAATGAAGCATACAGGTTCGTTGGAGCTCTTTGTTGAATTGAGCCACCTTTTAAGGCGTTAAGAGTAGCAACCATGTACACTGAGAAGAAGTTTTTATTCCTCGTGTTCACAGCGATATCCGGTACCCACTGACAGATCTTAGCATCCACTGATTCGTGCGATATAGATTCCAAGAGGTATCTGCTGAATGCATTGATGGTAGGGAACTCGTTATGACTCGCGGCGGTGGCACTATCGAGTGCGGCCAGGGGGCCACTTGTATACAACAGGGTGCGGCAAAATTATTCGTGCACCTAAACTTTTTTTTTGCTTTTTTTACACGAAATTTTCCTGCTTCACTCGTATAATATATGTTGACTGAACATTGTGAAACTCATACGCGCTTGAGTTCAAAATGGTTAGGCGATCCGACCTACGAAGTGCTATTATACAACTTCAAAAACCAGAGATATCGTGAGCAGCAATGAATCGGAAAAATGTGAATGTCGTGAGAGAAAAATCCGAAGGAACGCCAGGAGATCGATGCGTCAGATGGCAAAAGACGTAGGAATAAGCGAAAGGTAAATAGGAAGGATAGTCAGGGGAAAGCTTAAGACGTTCCCTCATAGTCTGCTGAAATGCCAGCTTCTTACGTACAATATGAAGAAGAGGAGATTGGAAAGATGCAAAAGGTTGCTGCAACGATTCACAGTGGCACGCGCTCGAGAGATCGTCTTTAGCGATGAAAAGATTTTCCCGCTGGATCCAATCTTCAACGTCTAAAATGAGAGGATTAGTGGGGACTCGCTTGCTGATGCTACCGCCAAAGGTCGACCTCATGGAAGTGCGAGAAAGCCTCAATCCATTATGGTTTGGGGAGAAGTCACCTTGATCTTCAGGAAAATCTCCACTTATTTTCGTAGAAGCTGGCCTGAAAATCAACGCAGCGGTTTGCAAGGACGTCCCGAAAAAAGTTCTCAAGCCAAGGGCCGATTCCCACTTCGGAGAAGCCTAGTGGTGCTTTCAACAAGATTCTGCTCTAGCACCAGGGTTAAGCTTGAGGTTCGGGAATCGAAGGGGGGGGGTCTTACTCTCTCGGTTTTGGCAGAGTATTCTCTCTAATTTCAGGTTTTTAGATGATTGCATCCTTTAATAAGTTATTTTTTCCAGGTGTAGCTATGACCATGCGGATATATACAAGCATCACGTTTCCTGGAGTAAAAAAAAGAATTTAATATAAAAAATATTGTACAGTGAAAAATCCTGTTCGCAGATTTACAGTCAATGAGAGGCTTTCATTTTTCCAGATTTTGCCAGGAGGTCATGAACATGGAGTTTTCTCCTGAAGGAGCGACATCTACTTCCAAAATTGCACTCTATTTAATTTTAAATGTTAATTACTAAGGACGACCTAAGAACTTTCCCTACAAGATTTTTGAAGCACTCTTCGAATCGATGAAGGAATGGCAACCGGAAGACGGACTTGCCTTGAGAAGATTTTTCTCTCTTCTGCAGGAAACAGCGCCTGAAAGTGAAATCGTACCCTATAGAATTTTAAGCCCGTGTGACTCACAGTGATAAAACAATGTTTTTCTGAAACGATCTTCTATATGATCTTGATTTAGCGTCATTTGCCGGAAAAATATCGACTCAAATCACGGTGGAATAATCACATATTCTAATCACATGGAAGATGTTAGTTTCAAAACCTGCGTTTTGACACATATAACCTACATTTATTAAAGCTTTGTGAATTTTTTAGAAGTCCCAAAGATCTTCGAGTTATAGCAGTTTGCTTGCGGCTACTGCGTTCTCTGACATGATCGACCGCAATTGAAAGATGGATGACTCTTCGCGGAAAAACTTTTCTGCCTTCTGAAGGAAATAACGACAGAGAGTGGATTTGTGCCATATAAAGTTTTAAATCGTGTTTAATATACATTAAAAAAAACTAAGCTTCCCCGCTGTGATGTCGATATGATTAGGATGGATCGTAAGCAAAGTTCTCGTTTTTCATGAAAAAATTATTTTTTAGCCGAAGCAGACCACCCACCTTTAGAGAGCATATTTGCTCTATTTTTTGGTGGCCAAGCGAGATTTTGGATTTTCGAAGAACTAGTCGAGATATGATCAATTTTCGGAACGTTACTCGGGTCGACCGTTCGCCGTCATCATCGGAGTGATCTCACAAAAACAAACATAACTCAGCTAGTTTTTTGAATTTCAAAAATCCCGCTAGCTTCTCGAAAAGTAGAGAACAAGCGCTTCTTTATGGTTGCAAAAAAAAATTTATAGAAAAGCGATCTTCATGCGGGGCGCGGGGGTTCGTTATTTTTTGATGGCTAAGCGGCATTTTCGATTTTCAAAAGGTTGGCTGAGTTATGAACATTTTTGTAAAATCATCTCGATGACGATGGTGAAGGATTCAGTTCACGACTTCCGAAAATTGATCATATCTCGGCTAGTTTTTAGAAAATCAAAAATCTCGCTTGGCCATCAAAAAATAGAGCAGATATGCTCTCTAACCATATAAGAGCTGATTTCCAAGAAAGGGGTCTTATGCGGGGCGAGAGGGGTTCGATTTTCGGTACGTATTTTTGCGAAATGGACCAGAAGTTAGACCCTTCTTGCTGCGCATGAAGACTCCTTTTTTGAAAATTGATTCTTATATAGTAAAAAAGAACTTTTCTTCTAGTTTCTTATACGGTAACGGGGTTTTGAAACTTCGGAAAACTTACCTAAGTACCTAGTTATGAGAATTTTTGTGTAGTCACTTCAATTTTTTCGCTCCAAAATTGAACCGTCCGTCGCGCATGAAGAACCCTCTTTTTGAAAACGGTTTTTAAATGGTGGGAAAGCGGTTTTCTTCTCGTTTTCAAAAAGCTAGAGTAGTCTCCGAAGTTCAAAAAACTTACCGAGTTATGAACCTTTTTGTGAACGCTCAAGTTTATGCTCCGATGACGGGGGTGCAAAGTCGACCGGAGGTCGATTTATCCTGTTCGATCCAGAAAATCATGATTTTTTCACTGTGCATTGACCAAGACTAGGAAGTTTTTGTGGCAGAATGTTATTCGTATGGGTGGTCTGCTTCGGCTAAAAAATAATTTTTTCATGAAAAACGAGAACTTTGCTTACGATTCATCCAAATCATATCGTCATCGCAGTTCCGTCATCGCTGCGGAGAATTATGTTTTTTTGCTGTGTGCAAAGAGCTTGGGTTTATATAGCTTCATTTTCGTTTTTTATGACGTTTCCTTAGGATGGGAGAACATTATTTCCATAGGGAAGTCCATCGTCCACCCTCGTTTTTCCGCTCCATAATCGATTCGATAAACGATTCAAAAAATTCATAAGGAAAGCATTTAAGTCGTCGTCAGGAAGCAATACTCAATATTTTATATAACACAATTTCATAGCACAATTTCAGATGCAAACGTCGCTCCTTCAGGTAGAAGAATGTTCCGTGTCCATGACGTCCTGAAAAAAAAAACTGCATAAATCGAACAGCGATGATTGGAAGACTGCTGCTAGAAAATCTTTATTTTGAAGTGTCGAAAATAGCATTCAAAATTTTAAAGAATTTTATTGTGGTTTGAAAACATGTATTGTTCAGGGAACTCGTTTCATTGTTCTCTTCAGTGCCGAAGCCGCGCCTGAAAAGAAGAATCTATCAAAGAGTTCAAAATGCACCAGAAACCTTGAAAAAATCAAGAAATACAAGAAATAGAACAGTGGAAGAGAGAGGGAGGGGGTGTACGAATACCGCTTCTGAGAGGAGGGGGGGGGGTCGTAAATTTCCAGCAAAAATCGAACTCCACGCTTGACCCTGTCCAGCACACAAAGCGAAGGTGGGTAATTTTGTAGCATCCTGTACCAACGATGCCCGCCCAGGTGGGCGGTTTGGCACAGTAGATATTGGCCTTGCATCATGGGAGGGTGCTCGTGGGTTCGGTTCTTGTGCTCTATGTTATTCTTCATTTCCCCTGATCGGCTGAAATTTGGGTGATTCTGACGTCCGCACTATTTTCAAGCGTTTTAGACAAATTTTCAGCTAGTTTCCCAACACTTACCTTCAGGATAGAGGATGAAAGGATAAAACAACAGCGTAACTCAATTCTTTTTGAGATGCGCCAGGTATCCTACCTCTACCTCCTCTACCTCTTGAATGCGTATTTGGCCTAACCATTGACTTGCAGTGGGCAGGTGTTGAAAGAGTCAGTGTTTTATTCTTCCCAGACAGGTTCGGGACTAATTCGCTGACCTCAGAGGGATGAAAGGCTTTGGTTGGCCTGGGGGAAATCCGAACCAAGAACCAGGTGTCGGACGCATGCGATAGCGGGTTCCTCCGACGGGGCTGAATGGCCTATCTCCAGGATGTTGTCCCTTTTTCTTGCGGAGGAAAGTAAGTTCGTGCGCAATGAAGTGGAAGTGAAAACGCTTCATAAACGATTTCGTGTAAGTGAAGAAGCGTACGTCGGCTGGCTGAATCTGTTTGGTGGCACCAGAATGCACCTGTGTGAGGAAGACATACTCAGATAAGGAGAACATAGCTTGAGCCGCCATTGGTGTAGGGAAACGAGCTGTAAAGAACCAGGAGATTTCATATGTTTAACACATTGACGACATCTGTGGTTGTTCAATGGTTCCATTGACGCCCAATTAGCTACTGGTATTCCCAGTGTCTCTTCGAAGTGGAGACTGGCCGTTGGCTATTCCGCGGTACGAGGAACACAACTTAGATAGCAAGTTTATGATGAACCCAAAATCAATGGTGAGGCAAACAGTGGAGCTGCTGGAGCCGTGTGTGAGATCCTTGTCGCTCGAATCTGCTCCTTATATGCACATCCGTTCATCAGGGCGTGGCTAAATTCAAATAGAAGAGTGGAAGACGGTGGGGCAGGCGATGACCTCTCCCGACGGTGGTGTATCTGCTGGTCATTCCACCGTGGGCACCGTCAACAGCATGGATTACGGTAGGGAAGTGAGCCCAACCCAACATGGGGGCCCTCTGGAAATAGGCGTTTCCACCACGCCGAACCAACACCTCCCGGGCTTTCCGCGTCTTCCGCGCATAGATTTCCTTTCACCGGAATATCATCAATCTCCTGAGGCACACTTACCAAGTGGTCGGAAGAAAGTCTATAATATTCTTCATTAACACCGACTGAAGCGATTAGAGCGGGATTCGCGCTTGCTTCTACAATTTTGAGAGGACCTGACCGGTCCGTTACCAACTCGGGATGTCGAGGCCTTCCCTCCTCTCCAGGGAGCTTCATGCAAACCGTGTTTCCGGGCATAAAAACACCCGCTTTTCCGGTTATTAGTCGTTCGTCGTAGTCCGACTTCATGTGGTCATTTGATAGGGCAACCCCATCTCTCGATCCCATATTGCAACAGGGTATCTTGACTAGCGTGACTTGTGGTGTAATGAACACTCCTTTAGTAGCATTTGCTACTATCACCGGGCCTACCGCACTCCGCGGAAGGGGCTGCGTTGTAGAAAGATTAAGCTGGATGCCTAATGCACTTAGAACATTCGTTCCTAATAGAAGGGTAGCACTCCTGCCTTTCTGAACGTGCATGATTACTCGAGCTTTGCCAGCTCCATGGATCCTTACATCGGCTTTAACCATACCCAAGAAGTCCATTTGCGTACCTGATGCGTCAAACACCTTCCGCTTTTGGTCATTGCTAACCAATTCTACTTCCTTATCGATGTCGAAGCCTCGACTCTTCGCCAGTTTCAGAAGGCCTGCTGGAAGGATCGAGATTACCGATCCAGTGTCTTAGGGCTTCCACTTCGATTCCGAAGATCACCGCATTAACTAGGGTCGGTTACCCACCGCACCAAGTTCTTGAACATCGCCTCTACTTCGGGCGCTCACTGCACCACACCATTCTTCAACGAATGTTGACATCGCTCTACTTGTCGAAGGCTCCCTGGTGGGTCGCCTATTTGACCTCTGCCCTGTTTCGCCAACGGGGTCATGTCTTGGGGGCGTCCTGGGACGGCAGTTTGCAGCGTAGTGGCCTTCCTTCCCACATTTGTAGCACTGCTGGGTCCTTTCCCCATGATTTGACGTTTCCGCCTCTTCACCAGGTACACGCTTTTTGAAAAGTTTTGGTTCTTCCGAGGATTCGTATTTCCTAGGCTTCACTACGTGGGTCTTTTCCAGTCGAAGTGCAACGCCTTTGACCATTCCGTACGCCTTGTCACCATGTGCGTCGAGTGCCGCTAACATGGGATACGAATCCTTCCAGTCTTCCAAGATGGAGTACAACTTTGAAGCGAGATGGAAATCCCAACTATCGCTCGGGTGTATTTGCCTGGAAATTTCCTCCATGCGACAGCAAAAATCGCTAACCGATTCGCTGTTACCTATTGCAAGATTGTCCCAATCTCTCATCAGTTTCAACTTTTCGCAAGGGTTCCTTCGCGCTTCTTTAAGCGCGATGACCACCCTGTTGAAACTGCCTTGCCTAACGCGCTCCGGTAGGCCTTTGTACGTCGATCGTGCCGATCCTACTAGGTGATTCACCAGTATGTCGCGCCGATCCCGGTCTGACCACACTGTAGACGGATATTTCACATCTACTGAACGAAGGAAATCACTTAGTGAATTCTTTCCATCATACTTGACGATAGCCGCCACGCTCTGTGCTTTAAACACTTCCTTAAAAACACTGAGCATACCATCGACAGAACGGGAAATGGCGCTAGCTTGTGAGCTCCCCTCACTACCGTATGCGCTTTGCATAACTGCAGCGGACTCAGCTACTGTCGATCCGCTGGAGGAGCTCCGAGACGATTGTGTCAACCTCTCTCTGGAGATTGACCTCTGGTGCCTCTCCCTCCCAACGTTCGTTGCGTGGAACGCAACCTGAGTGCTCTGAACTGGCCCGTTCTTGACTTTCTTCAGTGTTGAGAGGTGTTTCCCGAGAGCTGACCAGTCAACTTGGCGTTTTTCCGCACCGCGAGAACAGTTCGCCGGCGATCCGCACGGTCGTTGTTCTCCTAATTTTTGTCCGCTGTTCATCAGCCTGTTCGTGAGCTCACTCACTCGGTCTTGCAATTCGCTGTTTAGGGTCCTTAGAGTCTCCAAGGTTGATCCCTGTTCTTGCAATCGCAGCCTAATCGCGTCTGCTTCCAGACCTTGTGCTCTTACAACCGTAGCTACTTGCGAAGTCTCGCAGCCAAGTTCTGTCGCTAAACATTCCATTAGTGCGCTATTATGACCCGCAATTGGCAACATTGTGCGCAATTCTTCCGGTGTCATATTAATTTCCGCAAAAATGCTTGCTCCAGCTTGGTTTTGGACTAATCTAGCCCTTTTCTTAGCGATGTCAACGGTACCGCGGACAGCATCCAGAATGTTCTGCTTCTTCTGAGCAGAAATGTTCCGGATTTGGTCGTCAAGTGTCTCATCTATCCGTGAGACAATATGGTCAAACGCGGCCTCTAATCGAGCATCGCCTTGACTCATATCGACTTCTGTCCTGGCATCCGTGGTGTTATCCACTGCCATTTGTACCGGACTGAGTGCTCGTTCCGCAGCAATGTTGCCGCTCCTTCTGCTCATGGCAGAAGGCGCCCGCACACTACGGTTATCTTGGCTAGTCCCCCATGTGGTTGTTCAATGGTTCCATTGACGCCCAATTAGCTACTGGTATTCCCAGTGTCTCTTCGAAGTGGAGACTGGCCGTTGGCTATTCCGCGGTACGAGGAACACAACTTAGATAGCAAGTTTATGATGAACCCAAAATCAATGGTGAGGCAAACAGTGGAGCTGCTGGAGTCGTGTGTGAGATCCTTGTCGCTCGAATCTGCTCCTTATATGCACATCCGTTCATCAGGGCGTGGCTAAATTCAAATAGAAGAGTGGAAGACGGTGGGGCAGGCGATGACCTCTCCCGACGGTGGTGTATCTGCTGGTCATTCCACCGTGGGCACCGTCAACAGCATGGATTACGGTAGGGAAGTGAGCCCAACCCAACACATCGCGTGTTTCGCAGTGGTTACGCACGAGGGACAGTTGATTTTTAAGCTAGCTGCTGCGTACGCATCATTTATCTTGTGTATTGTATCCAACGGTATCCTACAGATTCGCTCTTTTTGCTGCCTCACTTTGAACGAAAATCGAGTTGAAAGTTCCCCATCAAAATTGATGTGCGTCGTCCCACGCGACCGCTTTCTTACGCAGCATAAATGCAGCGTATTGTCATCAATGTGTTAAGGAACTTTGTCCTTGTATATAAGTAGTGTGAAACGTTCGTACATCATTACGTCTAATACCTTTCTCATTGCCTTGTGGTTAAAAACCGTTCAGTAGCAAAAAGTCGCATCAAAGTTACTTTCCACAGCATGCAGCTGGGAAAATCTGTAGAAAACGCGTGAAAATAGTCAGGACCGCTAAAATCTCAGCAGTGAAAATGCAAAAATGACGTAGCGCACGAGAACTGAGCCGTCTCCTCCCATCAAGGAATGCCACTATCCGCTGCGCCCCAAACCGTTTGCCTGCGCGGGCATCGTGGGCATACACCACTACGCACAATCCATAATATATTTTGGAACTTTGGTTTAACGACCTGGCAAAAAGAAACCTATTTTAAACTAATTGAAGAGTGGATATTCTTCCTATATGGTTCGCTTTCCCAGTTCATATATACGCTTCAGTTTTTCTTTGTCAGAGTGGGGAAAGCATCCAGTGGTTGTCACTAGATGGGGCTGTCGTGTTGTCATGTGCTGCTGTGTCCTCATGATAGGTACAAACGCTTGCGAGTGAGTAGCGAAGCAGAAACACACGTAAAGCTTCGAATATTGGTCTTCCTCGCAGGTGCAGTACAGTGCTGTCCTTGGTGATGGCTGGAATGATTGTCTTCGTGTTGTAGGTGTAGTGCTTAAGGTAAAGGGAAGTTGACCTCTGCACATTGGTTTTGAATCACATATTCCTATTGGTCTTTTTTGTAGGTTCACGTAGTGAGCAAGTGTTACACTAGAATCTCACGTCGTTGCAGGTTCGGCAGCAAGGTGATGGCGGAAAACCTTAAGATGAAGGATACGCAAGAGGGAATAAAAGCGTTCGGCGAGAAGAGGAGGCCGAACTTCAGCCATACGGATGAGAAATGCGTTTAAAGGTTCTTTGAGCCTCCTACTCTGCATGTCTTATGTATGCTCAAGTGCATTCTCACCTTATAATGTTTACTCTACGTGAAGGGTACAGTTTCCGAGAAATGAAGTTCGCTGGCTTGTGACTGTTGGGGCTATGGGAAATGAAATGTCTGGGATCTACAGCATGACTGCCTGCTAAGGTAGTAAGTCAACTTCTGTCGGTGACCGCGTTTTCAAAAAATAAAAATTCGAGAGGGTCTACTGTTGAATACATTCCGTGCTCATGTAAAAGTAGGAGACTTGCTGCTTTTACTCTGCTTAAAAATGAAGCTGGTCTACCGCCCCGTTGACCATCGAATTGCGCGAGCTGTCTCCACCATCGTAGTCGCGTGCCGAAGCACTCGTATGGTCTGTGGCTGGAGCATAGGATTTGCGACACCAAACAGAACAGAACGTTTATTGAGCCAAAAGAGACAAAACAGGTTCAGCAAAAAGTGGAGCAAAACTTGGCTTTTTTAAGATTGACGAAAGCAAATCATAGAACTTAAGTGATAGTCAAATGTCAAGTCAAGTCAAGTCAAAAGTGATATTAGATTGTAGGGGTGTTACGCCGGACTGTTTCACCCGGGGCTGGATGTCTAGGGTGTGGCCTGAACCGGACAGGGAAATCGATTTATTTGCTCCTTATGGCACCAGCAGGGGTCGGTCGGTCCGCCTCTGCGTATCGGCCGCTCGTCAGGTACCACCGAGTCAAGAATCCTCAGGGAACGGCTGCTCGCCACCACGCACCAGATGAAGACTCCAAGACCCGCCGCTCGCGACCTCGACACCAGTGCAGACTGAGCCCGACGCGCCCGGGCCCCCTCTATATAGAGTTGCGCGCGGGGAAGACCGGCCCCCTAAGTGGACACGCGCCGCCCCGCCGCCTCCGAATGGCCGGCCCTGGGCACAGGCGTGGCAGACGGCGATCGATCGATCCCGCTGCTGGGAAAACACAGAAACACTGCAATAACATACACAAATACAACAGAACACTACACAGAACAACACATTAACCTACAAATACAAATACACAACGAAGATCACTTCTGCGAGGCCTCGCGCCTCGCCCATCCTTCACATGCCGCCCCTTAAGGCTGTATCGTCCCGATTCAGCACTACCGACGATACCTTTCGCGACTGCGTCTGTGGGCTCGAGACCCATCCTGTGCTCGCGCGTGGTCGTCGCAGTGATCCTTGCGCCCCTTGAGAGTCCTCCTTTTCCGTGGATTTTCATGGGCACCATGGGCCCGGTCCCTTCGGGCAGTCTGGCTGGCTGCCCGGAGTTCTTCGCCCGCACGACAGAGCCCGACTAGCTACCCGTGTGTACTCAAGTCAAAAACAGCAGCACTAAAGGGCCTCATTCCCCTGACCCCGAAGGAGCCCCCATTTCTGCAGCGATGGGAAGGACGAGTACGGAGAGGCTGCTAAAATCTGAGGGCCTAACCAGGCTGCGCAAATTGAGAAGGACTAGGATGACGATCTGTACTTACAAAGCCCGCACGCTTGCATCGGAAGCATCCGTCGAGGACCTGATGATGCAAGCCACGAAGATCAAGTACGACGTCATCGGACTGACCGAGACGAGAAGACATCACCCTCTACACGCCGCCTACGACTCCGGAGAAGAACTGTTCCTCGGAACATGCGACAGCAGGGGAGTATCATGTCGACCAAGACCATCCATGGAAACTCGCAGTTCCAGAAGCCTCCCTCCCTACGATGGACCTGGGAATCTCCCGGTGGCCAGTTCCACAACGAGATCGACCACATCATCTTCAACCGCAAGTATTGCCTGACCGACGTCTCCGTTGTCCCCAAGTTCTACACGGGATCGGACCACCGCCTCCTTCGCGCAAGGTTCCGCTTTTCGCGTCAAGGAGAGAAGGCCGCGAAGTTTAAGAAGAGGAGTCCCAGAACGACTATCAACTGGAACCTCTACACCTCTCCTGCCGGCCTTTGAGAAGATGCCGTCATGGACAACGTCGACGAGGATACGACCGCTTCGTGCACCATCTCCACGATAGTGCTAAGGGAGCCGAGAGCTTGAAGACCACCAAGAGACGTCTGTCTCCGGAAACTCTCGAGCTGATACGCCAGCGTGGAGCAGCACGAGCGTCAGGCACCTACCAACTGACTTCCGAGCTTGCGAAGCTATGCAGAGAGGCGATAAAGGAGGATCTTAAGGAGAGAAGGGCGGAAGTGTTGGCTGAAGCTGCAGAGGCAGGGTTGAGCATCCGCAATGCCCGCCGGAACTTCGCCAACTTCAAAACCAAGATGACAGCTCTCCGACGTCCCGACGGAACCGTCACCTCTTCCAGAAGGACCATGGAGAAGGTCATCCACGACTTCTACTCCGATCTCTTCGATAGCCACGTCCACCTGCCCCCATGCCATCTTCCGCAGGATGGATACGTCGTCCCCTCTGTTCTCCCTTCCGAGATCCGACACGCCATCTCGTCGGTGAAGAAACGTACAGCACCCGGTCCCGACAGGATCAGACCCGAACACCTGAAGAACCTCCCGCCTACGCTCATCAACACCCTGGCGCGGCTCTTCACACGTTACCTGTCGGAGTGCAAGGTTCCATCTCAGTGGAAGACCAGCAGAACCGTCTTGCTGTACAAGAAGGGAGACGTGCACGACATTGGCAACTATCGCCCGATCTGCCTGCTGTCCGTAGTCTACAAGCTGTTCACTCGACTGATCCTGAATAGGATCAGCAGAACGCTGGACGAAGGACAGCCATGCGAGCAAGCAGGATTTCGGAGAGGATTCAGCACGATCGACCACATACACACCATTACGAAGCTCATCGAAGTGTCGCGAGAGTACAAGCTGCCGCTGTGCCTTACGTTCATCGACCTGAAGAAGGCATTCGACTCTGTCGAAACTGAAGCCCTTGCTCACTCAGGGCGTTCCTACTCAGTACATCAGAGTCCTTCGAGAGCTGTACAGTGGATTCACGACCAAGATCTCACCATTCTACAACGACGTCTTCGTCGACGTAAAGAGAGGGGTTCGGCAAGGGGATACCGGCAAGGGGATCCCCGAAGCTCTTCAGCGCCACTCTCGAAAACGTCATGCGCGAACTAGAATGGGAAGACATGGGAGTGAAGGTCGACGGCCGGCAACTACATCATCTTCGCTTCGCTGACGACGTCGTGCTCATAACACCGAGCGTCAGCCAGGCGGAGCGAATGCTGGCCGACTTCGATCGTGTATGTGGGAACGTTGGATTGCAGCTGAATCTTACGAAGACGATGTTCATGAGGAACGGATGGGTTTCTGATGCCCCATTCTCGCTCAACGGAACGAACATCTCCGAATGCTGCAGCTATTTGTATCTGGGTCGCGAAGTCAACATGGCTAACGACCTAGCACCAGAGCTGAGCAGGAGGAAAAGAGCGGCTTAGGGAGCTTTCAAGAGCGTCGAAGAAGTCGCGAAGAAGACGAAGAACGTCCGACTCCGTGCCCACCTATTCGACTCCACTGTTCTTCCTGCCCTAACCTACGCCTCAGAGACCTGGGCTATACGAAAGCAGGATGAACACGCGATCAGCGTCGCGCAGCGTGGAATCGAGAGGACGATGCTCGGAGTGACACGACTCACGCAAGTGAGAGAAGGCCTCCGGAGTTCCGAGCTTCGCCGACACTCGAAGATCAGAGACGCTGTCGCGTGGGCCAAGTTGTCGAAAATTAGGTGGGCCGGCCACGTAATGCGCTTCGCAGACACCCGCTGGACGAGAGCCATCACCGACTGGATTCCGCGGGATGTCAAAAGAACATCAGGACGCCCACCAACGCGTTGGTCGGACTTCTTCGTTAAAGCCCTGAACGACCCATATGACGCTCTTCGTGTCCCTCGAGCGAGGAGGATCCATTGGACCACTCTGGCACGCGACAGGGACGAATGGAGACGCTGCTGGCACCCGCTCGAGCAATTCGATGATCAACGGGACGACAGGTGATACAGGTGATACCATGGGCCGGTATCGCTCCCTCGCGGCTGCAGGGTTCGACCAACGTTAT
Organism: Heligmosomoides polygyrus polygyrus; assembly: GCA_947396885.1. Lineage (NCBI taxonomy): Eukaryota > Metazoa > Nematoda > Chromadorea > Rhabditida > Heligmosomidae > Heligmosomoides > Heligmosomoides polygyrus. Next base: position 50,521,506 of record OX377204.1, on the reverse strand, counting down.
CTCCTGCCGGGGACGTTCTGCTTCCGGCATCACGAAGAACTTTGGGCGGCTCTCGCCCAATTTTCGTCGAGCTCTTGCGGCTTTGTCCTGCCGTCGCCGCTTCTTCAGCTCCCTCGAGGCACCTTCTAATGAGCAAGATATTCTCGCCGTCAACACTGGCGTTCGCGTCCTACGCCCATTCCTTTCGGGACTTCCTCTTTTTCTATGCGACATTGTGGCCTTGTGGTTGCAACCACCTCCAAGTAGTTGCAACATACCACAGCTTCTAATCTCCTCTCCAGTGCGCTGAGGTATGTGGTGAGCTCTACGCGCACCTCGCCCCTTGCTGTCTTCACGTAGTCGACCTCATCACCGTTGACCTTCGACAGCTGACGCTGAATGCTCTCCTTAGCAAGTATCCGTCGACCGACTGGCTCCATCTTTATCACCCTCTTACGCTGCGTGTGGGCTATACGAGGTTGAGGAATAGGAGTAGCTGCAGGAGCTTGTTCCTTGCTTTTCTCTGAGACTTCCGGAGGAGATAAGCGATTCTTCCTCGGAGCTCTCTTCGCCTCAGGTTTTTGGAGAGACACCGCTTTTGCACCATGACTTGGCTCCGCGAAACGAACTCCACTCTCCCGACGGTGATGACTAAAAACTGTCCGCCTGCCGCAGATGGTGTTAGTAGATTTTGGAGCGCGCGCCTTCCCTACTGCGCGCTCAGCGATCTCTGTGCCTTCGCACGTGCTCACCACCTCCCCTCACGAAACATCTTTGCTCCCGCAAAAGAATTCGTCACAGATATCTGGATTTGGTGTCGAGCATCGTGACCTTCTGAATCCGGAAGGATCTCACCAGAGGACCGCAGCACTCCATCTTGCTTCATTTCGTCACAACCTGGCGAGACATCTTTTGTCTCTCCTGGCTTCAGGCACAGCCGTTGAGCCACTGTGACAGTCTTAGAAGCCTTTGATTTAAACTGCTGCACCGCAGCTTCCTTAGCTTTCGCTTCTTTGTGCTGGCGCCTCCTCCCGCCGAACACTTCTGTTCTACCTGGACGACTGTGCGTTTGGTGGCAGGCTCCATCCTAACTTTTTCAGTGCACTCGTGCCCAGCACGATCATGTCGTCGCCTCCGGCCATTACAAATAGGCCGATTCTATGCCACGCACCCTTGCCAACCTGTACCGTTAGCCTAACAGCACCTTTGAACGACATAGGGTTGCCTGAAGCATCGCAGACTTGTTTGCTCCGGTCGAGATCGATTTCCTCGACGTCGGCGTTCAGGTCGTATCCGTTCTGCAGCGCATCCACAAGCATCTGCAGCGGAATGATGCTCACCTGCGAGCCAGTGTCCAAAAGGGCACTTCGTGTCATGCCCAACAACTGGACCTGCGCCGTGGTTTGCGCTTCCACCAGATCTTCATGGAGACCATCCGCTTTGGTGACTCCATATCTCCACTTACTGAATGAGGCCGTGAAGATCTTCGGCTCCCTTTGCGGGTTAGCCGGTCCTGTGTGTTTGTCCTAGGCTCGCGTGGCTTCACGCTGTGCGCAGTCTTTCTTCAAGTGCCCAACCTTGTTACAGTTGAAACACTTCCTTTTTCCAGGTTGTCGTGTTTGGGCTTGCTGGTCATCCGTGCTACCTCCCGGTGTATCTCCTCGATCATTCCTTGGTTCACCACCGCAGCATGATACCCTCCGCGTCGTTCAGGGCCCTCCACCTTGGGCGTTTCCATTTCCTCGTGCATAGCTTGCGCCATGCGCTTGCTCCTCTCACACCGTTGCGCCATGGTCTTTACCATCTCATAGGCTAACTCCTTCGGCGCGATCTCCATCGCCGTGTAGAGCTGGACGTATTTCGGCCAGTTGGTTAACTGGCTTAACAGCTCTCCGGCTCTCGTGCGAGACAGATTTTCTTCAGACTGGTCTGGGTACGCACTTCGCGTCAGCTCTTCCAGCTCGACGCAGTAGGTGCTGACGTCTCCAGTTTTCCTTAGACACTTCAACTCCAGGTAGGCCTACAGCTGAGTGGACGAGTCGTCCTCTCGCAATTTATCCTCGAGCGCCTTTATCAGGTGCTCAAAATTCCCTTCACGTATGTGCTTGGGCAGGGACTGGGCCACTGCTTTATTGTACCCGTCCATTTTGGACAACAACAATTGCGTTAGCATGTTGTCATGTAACCCTATGCTACCGTACTTCATGCGAAATTTCAGAACAAAGTCGCTGAAATTCTTTCTATGAGGATCCTTGTACGTCTCTACGTCGGGTAGGGTCATTGCTGCGAACATCGTGCCGAACGCTTCTCCCGCGTTACAAGACCCACTTGAGGATCTGCACGATCCCGTCGTCGACCGGCTCACGACCCTCGTCGGCTGAGGTGATGCACTCATCTTTCCTTGCAGACACGGATTCTGACCGAATCTTTGATTCTCTTCTAGACATTTCCCCTGGGCAGCTGCTACCGGATGAAAACCCGTACGATCGACCACATCGTCGAAATTGGCCGCCTTCGGCCGACCGTGGGCTGGCATACCAGTACAGTGCGTTTCAAAAGTATGTAGCCACCTTAAATTCAAAATTTTTACCCTTCGCCTTTGTTTCTACGAACCGGCGTTTGTCGCATTCAAATCCTCGTAGTCGGTAGTACTTATGTTGCTTTTTACAGGGAAAAGCCCGATCTCTAGCAAAAATAGATCGTTTTTGAAATTTTTTGTTTGTTTCAAAAGTATGTAGCCACTCTCAAAAAATACGATTTTTATTAAAAATTAATAGTCTTCTTATTACATCAAATACCCTGCTACGCATGCTACTAACAAGTTTCTGAATCACTTCGTCACCGATGTTGTCCCAGGCAGTCAAAATAGCGGTTTTCAGCTCACCAACATTGTTGAACTGCCTGTTATTCAAGTAGACCTGCCGGACCAAGATACTTCACATGTGCTCCATTGGCTTGCAGTCACATGAGCAAGCTGGCCATTCCATTACTCGTAGTCGACTACGTTGGAGCCGGTCTGTGGTCGATTTGGACACATGAAGTGCAGCGCTGTCCTGCTGCAGAACATGTGTCTGCCGTTTTCCCCCGTTAGGAAAGGCAGCAGGCTGGACTCCAGTACGGATTGACACCCTAGACTGTCCATACGACATGATGGGAATCTGAGCTTTAGCTTCCCCCTACTGCAGAAGCCTGCCCAAGTCATCAGAGACCCGCCTCCGAAGTTCCGTCGAGAGAAGGTGATGGGAGCCTGTCGTAGATCTCTCCAGTAATACCGGCAACCATCGGGACCATCCAGATTAATTTTTTTTGTCGTCACCGAAGATGACCTGAAGCAATAAGCTTGTGAAATTCATAACGTCGACGAAACCAGAAAGTTCCTACATTTTCTCATTGCGTCGCCGTGTTTTTGCGGGCAAACTCCAGTCGCGCCTGCTTGTGGAAGTTCGTGAGATGAGGTGCTTTCTACATGGTCTGTCTGCAGATGTGTTCATTCGATCGAATACAACGCCATATCGTTGTTCTTGATGCAGATAGACCCGTCTCAGCGCGAACTTGGTCGACGCTTCATGTGGAGTTCGACACCATGCGGCTGATTCGTCGACGATTCTGGCCCGAAATCACACGCAGACGACCCGGTACAGGTGCAAACCGATAACCATTGGGATTTCGAAGGTAGTGGTCGACACATCTTGCGAACGTCCGAGCGACGAGCAATGGCGCGGTTTGTCAAGCCAGCATCCTTGAGCGCTCGGATCTGAGCTTGTTCCTCGACAGTAAGGACACGTCCACGGACTGGCATAGTGGTTATTTTTGAAGAACAGGTCAAGCTGGCTATTTATGACAAGAACTTCCTGCCAAAAAGAGCGCAAAATTTGAATAGGAGTGTAAAAATGCCCGATATCCTGGAGTGGCTACATACTTTTGAAACTTACTTACTTTACTTTGATACTTTGATGGTCCTTTGTCGGCTGGAGGTCTTCTCAGCGGGGACCACAACTCTTCCAGACCGCTCGATCTCTGGCTGCTTGCATCCAGTGAGGCAGACTCCGCTCTCTGAAAGATCTTGAGAACGAGTCTGCCCATCCCGTTGGCGGTCGTCCCAGTGGTCTCTTATGGTCTCTCGGGAGCCATCTGTGACACGGAGACTCCATCTATCGTCCTTTCGTCGAAGCAGGTGTCCGGCCCAGCGATATTTGGACTTCTTCATGTACTGCAGCGGGTCTGCTAATTGCGACTTCTCCCGTAGCTCCGAGCTTCGTAGGCCTTCTTGCCATTGCTGACGAAGGCTTGTCCTTAGAAGACATCTCTCCAGTGCACGATGCGTAGTTTGCATCCTCTGGCGATTATCTTGTTGTCGGGCCAGGTTTCCGTCGCGTAACACATCGCAGGCAGTACAGAGGCGTTGAATATCGAGGCCCTGAGGCCGGGATCCTTGACCTGATCGGTGACTTCGCGAATCGATCTGAAGGCTGCCCATGCTGCGCGTCTCCTGCGGGCGATTTCAGGAGCGAGGTCGTTATCCATGTTCAGCTCTCTTACCAGATAGACGTAGGACTCGACCTGTTGCAGAGCGACTCCATTTAACCTTTCGAGTCCCCTGTCACACCACTGGTTGACTATAAATTGCGTTTTGGACAAATTCATGTCCAATCCAATCTTCATACCTGCCACATTGAGCTCGTTCAGCATTTCCTCGACTTCTGCCATGCTGGTAGAGATGAGAACAATATCGTCGGCGAAGCGAAGGTTGCTGATCCGTTTACCGTCGACAAGGTATCCTTTATCGTCCCAGTTCAAGTCTTTCATGGCATCCTGGAGTGTCGCTGTGAATAGCTAGGAAGAAATCGTGTCTCCCTGCCGTACTCCTTTTCCGATAGGAATTTTAAGCTTTCAATCGAACAGCTGGATGGTAGTCATGTGTTCGAGAAGCATTCGTCGAGAAGTTGGATGTAGGGCGACGGTATACCAGCGTGCACAAGTGCGTTCAAAACGGCGTTGATTTCCACAGAGTCGAACGTTTTCCGGTAATCCACGAAGACAAGGACAAGTGGGAGGTGGTATTCGCGGCTCCTTTCGATGAGCTGTGAGACAGTCTTAATGTGGTCCATGCAGGAGAAATCCTTGCGAAACCCTGCTTGCTCCACTGGCTGATATTCATCCAAGCAACGCTCCATGCGGTTAAGCAGTATCTTGGTGAAGATCTTGTACACAACCGAGAGAAGACTGATGGGTCGATAGTTGTTGATATCCCCCTACTGACCTTTTTTGAAGATTAAAACTGTTTTCGACTTCTTCCATGAGTCCGGAACCCTACCAAGTCGAAGGTAGTGGTTGAAGTGCTTGGCAAGTAGTGAGTAGAGGGCACTGTCACCCGCACGAAGGAGATCAGCAGAAATGCCGTCCGGTCCGGGAGCAGTGCCCGGCTTCATCCTTCTGATGGCATGAGCAACTTCTGATTTCAAAATGGGAGGTACTTCCTCAGCTGGTGGCATCGAGCATTTCGGGACAGTGATGGAAGAACGGAACAGATCTGTGTAGAATTCTTGAACGATGGCCTCCATCGTTCTTCGAGACGTTTGCGTTGTTCCATCCTTATCCACAAGGGCTGACATTATTGCCTTCTGATCGCAGAGATCTCGTTTGCAGCGCTTTATGCTTGAACCTTTCCCAGCCGCTTCTAACAGCTTCAATCTTCTGTAGGCTTGAATGGACTCCTTCAGTGCAATTCGACAGGCCTTCGAGATGGTGACTTTTTCCAGATGGGAAGCACTAGAATCCAGTTTAACAGCTGTTCTTTGCTCCAAGAGTTTAATCGCATGTGCGTTGAGTCTTGAAGCAGACGGTGATGTGGCTTCGCAAGAGCTGCTAGCACATTTCAACAGTCCTTTGGAGAGGAGGTCGTAGACTTCCGATGGATCTTCAAGAAGATTCCAATCATACGACTTTATGGCATATTCCAACTCCTCAGACTTGAATGTGGGGATCCTCACCAGTGCCGGTTTATGAGTGTCACGCTTGAACGCCTCTTTTTGAGAGTCAGCTCCGTACGGACAAGACGGTGATCCAAGCCGGTATCAAATGAAGGCAGCACGGAGACGTCGAACAGACTCCAGCGTCTGTTTGTAAGAACATGGTCGATCTCCGAACGTGTTTCTCCATTTGGGCTTTCCCAGGTCCATCGTCGGTTTGAAGGCTTCTTAAACATAGAATTTCCATGGTAGAGACGGCACGCGGATAGGAAGTCTATCAGGCGCTCTCCGTTTTCGTTCCTTGAGGAAGTTCCATGTGGTCCTAGCCTCCATTCGTCGTGATCATTCGTACCGACGATGGCGTTAAAGTCGCCAACGACAACTTTGTAGTAGCTCTTCTCGTCGTTGACAGTCCTTTCGAACAGCTTGTAGAATTCCTCCTTTTCTTCATCTGTGGCCGCAGATGTTGGAGCATATCCATTTATGATGGAGATGGTTCCTTGATCTTTGGTTTCCGGTTGAAGAACAGCTACTCGCGGACTGATGATCTTATAAGATCTACTAGGTGGTGCACTGTCGAATTGACGAGAAATCCAACTCCGCCAACATTCTTTCTGTCCACCTTTGCTCCGATAATGAGAAGCTCGTTGTGGTCGGTCCTTCTTATGGTTTCCGTTCTGCCTTTCGTTTCCTGCAGGGCGATAACGTCGTATTTGATATTGCGGCTTCTGTAAAGCAGTGTCCGAAGATCCTGCTCAGATGCGATCGAACGACAGTTATAAGAGCAGACGAATAGGCAGTTTCCGTGTCGTGGTGGGAGGGAGTTTCCGGTAGTCCGATTCCAATGACGTCCTGATAGTTTAACTCCGAGATTAGATGGCCCCTCGCCGGAGGTGGATGCAACCGACGTCGTAGAAGTCCACCTCCAGCGCGCGGAGGACTGGGGCGCGAATTTAGTTGTTTGAGCCGTAGCGGTGGTCTGGTTACTCACATGTTCCTGGCCAGGGATACAGGAGAGCCGTCCATACACGACAAAGCGTCGCGTACTGCGTGACCGTTTGTGCCGTTAGCCACCACAAAGTGATGTTCACCCCTTCACCGCGGTGAGGTTGCACATGAAGGGGATACTTTTGAAACAAACAAAAAAAATTCAAAAACGCCTAGTTTTTTCCGGAGATCAAGCCTTTTTCTGAAAAAAGCAATCTATCTACTTTCGTCTTCGGAGAATCCAATGCGGCTAACGCCAGTTTGTAGAAACGAATACGAAACGTGAAATTATCAATTTCAAGGTGGCTACATACTTTTGAAACGCACTGTATTCTCACTCTTCGCGGAGCGTGATACCTTCACTGGTGTGCTGGTCTCCTCGACCATCCCTTTATCGGGCGCTGGTGAAGGCTACGGCGATATACAACGAGATCTTCTCGCGCAGGAATTCGCTTCTCCAGTGCATCCCGCACTTCCTTGGTTAGCGCCTTCAACGAGCGGAGTTCAGCTCCTAGCTGCCGTAGCTCCCCGAGCCGTTCCTCGAGCGCCCCACATTGGGCCTCGATCTGCTCGCTCGTACCTTTCAGCAGCTCTTTATGTCCTCTCTTGGACTTCGTTTTGGTAACCTGCCTTACCTTGGCTGGTATCTGCCGCAACCGGGCTAGGGAGACATAAACCTTGTCGATCACGCCCCTCACCTGTGCAGGGCCTTCATTGCCGATCTCATCCACTTTCGTCATGAGGCGTTCAACCCTCGTCTCCATGGAGAGGTTCTCGGCTGGAGACGGATCTTCGAGCATCATCTTCTCGACGTCGTCGATCCTTATGTCAGTAGAGCCTGACATCTGCACTACACCGTCTTACTACGTTGGCGTATGGGCGACTCTTGCCACGCGCAACGATCCGCGCAAGAATATCCTCGCGAATCCTGCAGCAAAGACTCGACGCAGCTGTAGCATGGTCGATCCACTGCGACCACTACACGCGCGCCGACGCCGGAGAAGCGGCAACAAGGGGCCGGATTCACCAAAGTTACTGCAGTAATTTGATGAATCCGGCCCAAGAACGCCCCACCGCCACGTTGCGACACGCAACCGTAGGACACTCCTCCGCCAGCACTCTAGCGAAGACGCCGCACAGCACGCTGGTCAGCGGTCCACACGACCTGCTACACTGCCTAGTCTATGGCAAGGCTCGCGCCGTATCCGCTACTCGCGGTAATTTAGGCAGTTTACGGTAGATATGGGTGAGTAAAGCTGTCCGCGTTAGTGGGATCGTCTTCCTTCTCCAATATGGCCAGATCTATTTTCCAACCTTCGACTTCAACCCCCTTCGATGGAAAGTAATGCAGGCAAAGTGAAGATTTAGAAAAAGATGACAGATTCGTGGTCAGTGGCTTATATAATTCCCATATACGAAGTCAGGGCGAAATCGGTGGTTGTGACTTCGTCACCCTTATTCACCGGTATCCAATAACACGGTACCCTAGCGAAACCAAAATGTACTCTTCTTTTATAAAAATAGGAACAGACCACCTAGTAAATCCGCGAACCTCCCGGAATCGAGCCTTTGCTCCCCTTCCGAAAGTCCGCATCGCTTTCCAGTTGGTCATCCAGTCGTTACCACCATCGAAGCGATTTAAACACTTGAATGCACTCTGCAGCTTCGTCAAGGAGGCGTAGGAAATCATCGTATTATTATAATCTAACTTTAATTTGAGTTCCAAACCTTGAGGAAGTTAAGTTCAGAGCACGACAGGGCCATTCCAGAGGCCGTATTCATGAAGCTGGGGGAACGGGAGATAAGCGATATCATAGCGATATCATCTCTCGCCTCTCCTGTCTCGCTCTCTCGCCTCTATCGCTTCGCGTGGGAAGCCGGGAAGATTCCGGGAACGTTCATGAATACGGCTACAGGTGTCACTTTTGCCTTATCAGCCCGCTCTGAGGAGGTACAATTTTTTGCTATTTTTGGACCACCCAGTGGCCCAGTAAAAAAAGAAACACAGTTCTGTGATCCTTGTCCGATACTCTGCAAGACCATATAGGTCACGTTGGCGCGGCGCAGCAGTCCGGGCCGCCTCCAGCCGCAAGGGAGCCGCGTAAGAGCTGCACCTTGCGCCATTTTGGCGCCTCGAAGCCATGCGCTTGGCAAGTTGCCATACATGGCTCCACCCACCAAAATCAATATGGGTCCGATTGATTCGCACTTAGGACACGACAAAACTGGTAGTGGACGCTGACTGAAGTGAACCATACGTTGAGGGTCCAGCTGCACATTAGATACACTACCTTCCAGCGCACTCTCCATAACTAAGGATGAGAGGAGGTCAACATTAAATGTTTTTTAAAAAACGAATAAGACTCGAATAAATATGCTTCAATGTATCTGATGGAGCTTCTTCAGCGCAGAACTCCAATGCAGTTCACTGATTAACAAACTAAGGTGGCGGACAGAATCACAGCTGAAGGGTGGCAAACGAAATAGTGTCCAGGGTGAAGTATAAGCTCAGATGAATAGTTTGCAAACGAGTTTTTGCACATTCTTCACTACTGCCATGGGCAAATAAGCGCAACTCTCCCTCCATGCAGTTCTCTGGGTCCGGACGTTAGGTACCTCTCAGATACCTCGACTGGGCGCCCCTCCCTCGAAGCCCCGCCCACGCGGGCGAGTCGTCACGGGTAGCCGCGACCGTCAGCTGTTCCCAGCTATCAGCTGCTATTCTCGGTGGGATCGAAAGGAACATATTCTGCCCATATTTTCAGTCTGATTCCCCCATTTCCATCGTCCCCTATTAATCACTTGCTAATTCAAAGAGGTTGCCTTGTGATTAAGGCTACAAGTACCCTTCTTGATAAGCAAGATGATACAATACCTTCAAATGGGTTCAGGTGGCAGAGGAGTGGTGCCTGTAAGTTGATCTACTCGCTTTTGTTGCCATTTGAATTTTATCTTCCCCTTTGATTCAATTTTATCAAATCTTGATATTTTTATGAAATTATCACCTTATTGATCTTCAACATTTTATCCATTTTAGATGGAACTAGTAGATTTTTTTCTACGCAATAGAACCGCATTGGTCCCCCAATTCCATGGTTGGTCCCCTTCCATTCGAATAATTGCTCGGTTGTCCTTTCCGTTCACTGGATGACGTGACCTGTTACGTTCCTCGCACCTTTTAGGGTCCCTCGCATCTACAATATGGCTGCCCTGAAGAGATGCTTTAGGCGTCCTTAGCCTTTCTTTTTTGAGGTTGAGGTGCCAAATGTTAGATATGAAAGTAGTAAACCTTCGATTAAAGCAATCAGCCTATACGACCACGGCACATGAAGATCTCATGGTCTGAACAGCAGGAATCCAGTAATAGTAAGGAGCTTTCGTCAATCGGCGTGAGAATAACGGCCAACCTCAGGCAAAAATCGACATTTGCGATAAGTACTGAGTGTCTGCTCGATCTTGGTCACACGACGAAAAATCTTTTTGTTAGGATTCCCACCGCTCCTAATACTATGTTAAACTGATTTTTTTTCTACGCGGGACAGTTACAGCAATCACGAATTGCCTAACCGTCATCGACAGGCAGAGAAAGGAACATCACTTTCAAGCTACAATCAACAATGTCGCTCGATGTTGCTATTCCCATCAAAGCTTTCCGCCGGCTGTAAAGCATTCCCGTCGGCTATACATAAAATTCGCGTGTCTCCAAACCGAAATCACCACTCGCGTTCAAAGCTACACAGTAGTGACGAGTTTTCCGGGGCGGGTTGGATGAGTTCTCACACCGTATGTAGGCGATCGCCGCGGAACCGGTTGGTGGCTTCGACGCGGTAGCAGACCAGAAACGCGTCGAGCTGAGCTGTTCCGTGGCTCGACCAAGGGTGGGAATGCCTCGTTCTTTTCAGCTAATAGTGTTGGAATGTGGAGCCCCGATAAATAGGATTATTAGTAGAAATAGCCCCAGAGAGTACTAGAAGATGATTTCTGAAGCTGAAAACCAAGGAAGTGCGGATTTTCACCTTTGACTTCCGCTGTGCTTGCTTCTTACTGTTATAGCTATACAGAAACATTTGCTGACAGTGACTTGCACGTGGTGGCGTTCAGTGGAAGTAAATACAATACAATGCCTACACACATAGGACCTATCTGGCGAGGTAACTCCAAATGGACCTATGATTCTTAGGTTCCGTCAAGGGAAACCACTTTCCGACGTTCTTAAATAGATCCGTATTTTGTCTTTATTGTTTTTGGACCTGCAGGCGGAAACGAAAAAGGCTTCTTCATCAATAAACGATTATAGCATTTTTTGATTAGAATTCGAAGAAGATTCTGTTGCTGTGTTCCTTGCAGACACAACGTTGTGGGTGATGCCAGCGCAGAAGGAAAGCTTAGCCACAAGAGGCTTCAAACGTTGCTTCGAAAAACCAAATCCACTGTTATTTGGAGTAGGCTATTTAAATTTCAGCTGCTCTTGTAAGATTGGAACTAAGTCGTGCGGCAGCCTCAGGCAATTGAGATTTCTGCTTTAAAAAATAGTTCAGGCGCTATGGTAGTTAGGGGAGGGTCACATAGCATACCGTGGGGTGCAAGTATGGCAAGTGCTACATACAGCGATGTAGATTCAGTCTTATCTTCTATTTTCGATTACAGATCCGTATTTTGTCTGCTTCCATATTGGGCAAGGGAGGGAACTCCAGGATGTATGCCATTTTGACATGGTGCTTCACTCCAGCCACATCCCGGAATCCCTTCCCCGGCCCAAATCTAGAGCACAGAACAGAGCTAGAGCATTGTTTTTTTTAATTACAAGTGTGCCATCGTTTCTTTTTTCGTGTTAGTGGCACTTGGCGACAAGTCGTCTCCTTTGACGGATTCCGCGCCCCATTTCGACTGCTGCGCGCGCTCTGGGTCTCCTCCTTCCCCAGGCTATTTCTCTGCGTTTCCTGATTTTAAGGGTCTTCCTAGGAATCAGCGCTTCCAGCCTTCTTCATGGGCTTGCGGTCATTCGAGCGGCTGTGCGCGTCCGGGTAGGGTCGTTAGGAGGGATTTTTCGTTCTGCGTGTGTGTTTTGGTCGTGGTTCCTCCCGTCTTACTCCTTGCGCGTACCTTTCGGCTCCTATTGTGTTCATAATGGGTTGTGTTCGTTGTTTTCATTGTACTGTTTTGTATTCTATTGCATATTTTAGTGTTATAATGGATTTGTCTTGTTCTCATTTCTGTTATATATCTTGTTCGTAGGTTACTTTATGCATATATGCTCCGTTTATCTTGTTTAGTGCCTTGCTTATTGGGTAGTTTGCCATAGTGTTGCGTTTCTATCGTGTCACTTAGCATTTCCAGGGTCTTATATTATATCGGTGCTATTCCTATTGGTCTCCTTTTGGTCTCTATTTGTATTTGCGTAGTATCATCAGTCATCCATGGTTATCATCGCGTTATGCATGTCATTGCCTTATCTCATCAATAGTGCATTGCCATCGATGCTTCTAGTGTATTGTTTCGTTCGTGTGCGCGTGTTATTTATATTTACTAGAGTAAAGGTTTAATTACCCAAGTTTGAGCTGACTTCACCGCGTATCGGTCGCATCCATCCATCTACTTATTCCACGTGGCAGTGTTTATTCGTCTGATTGGAGTCACTTCAACACTATTTATAAGATGACCCCCCCCCCTCCCACACAACTTCCATAGCGCCATAGCACGCTATAGGAGAATAAGAAAATCGTTCAACCATCTACAGAACTCCGCCTAAATGGAATTTCCATCATCAATGAACAATATGGACAGATGTATGGCAAATTCCTCAAAACAAATATAACATGTGAGCCATAGACACTTCTCTAGTGGAAGCGATGAAAAGAGCTCATGCCCATCCCAACAGAGCAAACATTTGCAAACATTTTCAGGAAATCAGAGGTTTTCTATTGCTTCCACCTCCATGCTCGTATTGTAGTCAGCGCCCATTCCTAGCATCCGTCTCATTTTTCAATTCAACTTCCATCGATTCTTGTTGAGCATAGAAGCCTACTCGTAAGAATTGCGCGTAAGTGATGTTAAATCTTAACCACCAGCGAAAGAAGGTTGATAAGCGTTTGCTGAACTCTTGATGACTGAATGGAGCACTTGGGTCCCGCAACGATCGCCTATGTACGGTGCGAGAACTCGTCCAACCCCGCCCCGGAAAATTCGTCACTACTGTGTTGCCTTAGACGGGAGTAAAATCATCGGCCAGGAAATCGATAATATCGACCGATATTGGCCCCCGATCGAAACCCCTTACCTGGTGTGAAGGACTTGCGTCGGCGATCATAATCACTTAACAGAACAGAACATCGATCGATATTCATTGCCTGATCTATGTGTGATACCTCTTCTGATACTGAGAGTAAGTAATGATGTGAAGGACTACCGTCGAAGATCATAATCACTTAGTCTTTTTACTGATTCCCCTTAGGCGGGGACAAACTTCCATCGCGGCGATGCCAACGCAGCGCTTACTTCATAACTACTCCGCCGCGTGCGACCGAATTGTCAAAGGAAACTTCGCTGCGGCCGCCGCAACAGTGGCGGAGGGCATGCGCGATGCCTTCCCGCGCCCAACGCGGGCTGGCATACTTTTTCGAGCCGCGCGCGGTGTTAAGCATTGGTCCTGGGCCGATCGCCGTCGCGCTCCCTTGCAGAGTGATGAGCGATGCGACGAGCACTGAGAACCCCACATCCTTTCGCGTCGCTCTGCAAAGCTCATCGCCGCGATGGAATCGCGGCGACGGGAAGTATGCACCAGGCCTTAGTTGGCCCTTCACTGGTCCCCCTTATCGTTGAGCGACGATAAGTCTTGACACACGGGGTAAGTAGTGATCCCTTTTACTGATCCCCCTTACCGGAACAACTCCCCTTTACTGATACTGGTCCCCCTCCCCCAATGATCCCCTTAGCGTACGACGTCTTCGGCACGTCTTCTGAATCCCCAGGCACGTTGGGCGATGCCTCCGACACCCTTGACACACAGAGTAAGTTGTGATCCCTCTTATTGATCCCCTTAGTTGCCCCTTCACTGGTCCCCTTAGTCCTCCTTACTGTTCCCCCAAATAATCCCGCCTTACTGGTCCCTCATAGCGTCCTGTCTGCCCTTACGCCCCCCCCCCCCCTTACTGGTACTGCTCCCTTATTACTGCCCTACCGCCTTACTGGAACTGCTTCACATCACCGGTATTGGTCCCCCACTACTGGTCCCCACTTACCGGAACAACTCCCCTTTACTGATACTGGTCCCGCCTCAATGATCCCCTTAGCGGACGACCCTTGGGCTCGTCTTCTGAATCCACAGGCATGTTGACGACGCCTCGGCACGTCTTCTAAATCCAAGGTAAGGTCTTGGAACTACGAACAAGTGAGAAGAGCGAGTGCGGAGCGTAGTGTACGTAACTATCCAGCAGAAGCCCATGGGAAAAAGACAATTGAATCCCGGACTCAAAGCACCACCTTTCCATAACTTCGATTAAAGCAATCCCGCAATGTCTACACTCGCGACTAAATAGCCAAAGAGTGCGACGAGTTCTCCGCCAAGAATTGGTCGATCTTTCCCATATTACTACGGCTGTCGTTGCGGGACCACATGAGCTCTTCTTTTCTGTCTCACTGATGAGCGAGCAAGGCATAACGATATTACTCGGGCTTCATTCGTAGTATAAATGTCGGTTAGAAGGGGTGTGGTAGCTAAGTTGCGTTTATAACGAGACGTTTGAAGGTTGATGTCCTTTATAAGACTCTTGTAAAGGGCAGCGGACAGCCAAGATTATATTTTGATCGAGGCGAAGTCACTCAGATTTGAGAAAAGATTGCTGTAAAGTGCTGTAATATAATTGTTGTCTCTAGCTGGGCTAATCGGAACTCATCTCTGTTTTCTACGTGTTCACACGTGTAATTCGACTGTAGCTTACGTATGGGAAAACACATACGCCCTCTCCTTTACCTCTTCTGCCAGTTTCCAGTTTCCTCAATGTGTTATGCTTTTCTTTGATTTCCACCTCGTTTATTATGATTTCCGGCCGACAATCCGAAAAGATTTAAATGAAGGGGTTGGGAAGCACAAAAACGCGGAAGGGAAATGTTCAGAGGGATGATGGCGGTCTATTCAACGGCGTCTGGTATTGATTTGAACATGGTCGACTGTCGCGTGGTCCCGCAACGATTATCCGAGCACTGTGGACAAACTCGTATAATTGGCGGACAACTCGTCGCTATCTTTGGCTTTTTAGTCACTAGTTATGTTTACAACCGACGAATATCGTAATAAATCGTTTAAACCGCAGGACATGAAAGTCCAATTGATTCTTGGAAATGCGCATGCTAACAATCTAAACAATGGCGCTTTCTGTGTAGAACCGGAACTGAGAGCGGGTCGCGTTATAGCGGGAGCCATTTTGAATGCAGGGTTCCTTGCAAAAGTGCGCTATAACGGGAGTAGCGTTGTATCCGACGCGTCTTAAGCGGAGTTGATTTGTATTGGCGTAAAGGTAAGCTCGCCGGAGGCAGAGAAAATCCACGTTGTTTCGAGAGTAGCGTCTTATCTGGAGGCGATATAACGAGAGGAGACTGTATTACTCAAAACTCAGCTTAAATCTCAGATTCAAAAAGGATGTCGAGAAACTCCTAATTCGATATATTGTTGTTACTGTTTGTTGTCATTTGAGTGGAGAGCTATTTTCCTGGCCTAGCTATTTGTTACGTTACTGATTGTTGTCTGCTATTATGATTTCAATAAATTTTACTGGGTTCAGTGTACTGCTGATGTTGTGCCTGTCGAAGGTTGAAGCGGCCAACCATGACAGCTGTGATCAACAATTAAGGAAATTCTGTTCTACTTTAAGGAATAGTTTCCCCTTGCCAAAACAGACTGCGTGCGAATAACTCCCGTTATTTTGAACAAAACACAATAAGCGCTCTTGAATGGTTTCTGGTAGACTTCTGCTATTAGGGCGGAGCGATGGTTTTCCGCCGCTTCTGGCGTAAGTGGTTTTCAAGTTGCGGATATTATCGCTGTTGGACTCTTGAATTTTGAAGACATCTTGGTGCAATCCCAATGCGGGGTTCAGAGACCGAAAGCGATGGCCGTGAGGTATCATTTGTTGCTGAGTCATTTGTCGTACTAATTTGTACAGGGCATAAGTACCCTCTGCAAACTCTCGTACCCTTGCGTAGCCGAATAGCCTGCTTATTGTACTCTTGTGATGGGCCATGCCAGTAATAGACAGCAAAATTCTGGAAATTGCGCATTAGTAGAGAAGCGGAACTTTCCGCAGTTTAGAAGAGACGATGTTCCGCAATATTTCCGTAGCCCTTTTATAACCTTTCAAGATCTTCGCTTTATAGTGCAGTTCTGTTCCGCTATGAAGGTCTGTCGATAGAAATCTGGAGCGGAGATTCAACTGTGTGTTCTCTCAACTAGTGGCTTAACCTTAAGCGTATCGATTGCGATACACTGGCAAGATGCCAGCGTTGATGCGCAAGCACGGTCCCACCACGAATGTTGGTACGGTATTTTTTGAAAACGTGGAACCCTAGTAAGAACGCCTTCTCCTTTAGCGGCGGTAGATTACTCGCTCCAATGCTAAGTGCCGGCCTAGTCTGCCGCTGGCAACTATGGGCCTGCTCATACTTCGCGACGAGAGCAACAAGAGCGACAAAAGCGACAAAAGCGACGGATGCAGTGTGGTGTACGTAAAAAATTACGCAGGACGGAGCGTGGAGTACGCAAGTGTGGAGTACGCAATTATTCACGTACACCACACTATGTCCGTCTCCCCAGTCGCTCTTGTCGCGAAGTGTGAACAGGCGACGAGAGCGACGGCAGCGACAAGAACGATAGAAACGACAGCGTCAGCGCTCGAGCATGAACAGATTTCGCGGGATGGCTTGGTTTTCATAAATTTGCATGTTTTGCACAAACGACCAGTCGCACCCGTCGCGGTGTAGGACGCCGCGTACGCCACAAATCGAAGGTTCTCGGTTTGGGTTCTTCCTAGCACAACCAAGCTGCCCGGGTTGGCTATTTAGCAACACACTGAGTTGTCCATCTGATGAGCATCACAAGTCTTCACCTGTATCACCTCTCTTCACGTTGATCATCGACTTGCTCGAGCGGGCGCCAGCAGCGTCTCCATTCGTCCCTGTGGCGTGCCAGAGTGCTAAAATGGATCCTCATCGCTCGAGGGATACGAAGAGCGTCATAACGGTCGTTCAGGGCTTTTACGAAGAAGTCCGACCAACGCGTTGGTGGGCATCCTGGTGTTCTCTTGACATCCCGCGGAATCCAGTCGATGACGGCTCTCGTCCAGCGGGTGTCTGCGAAGCGCATTACGTGGCCGGCCCACCTAATTTTCGACAACTTGGCCCACGCGAGAGCGTCTCTGATCTTCGAACGTCGGCGAAGCTCGGAACTCCGGAGGCCTCCTCTCACTTGCGTGAGTCGTGTCACTCCAAGCATCGTCCTCTCGATTCCGCGCTGCGCGACGCTGATCGCGTGTTCATCCTGCTTTCGTATAGCCCAGGTCTCTGAGGCGTATGTTAGGGCAGGAGGAACAGTGGAGTCGAATAGGTGGGCACGGAGTCGGACGTTCTTCGTCTTCTTCGCGACTTCTTCGACGCTCTTGAAAGCTCCCAAGCCGCTCGTTTCCTCGTGCTTAGCTCTGGCGCTAGGTCGTTGGCCATATTGACTTCGCGACCCAGATAGACGTAGCCCGAGCATTCGGAGATGTTCGTTCCGTTGAGCGAGAATGGGGCATCAGAACCTTGTCGTTCCTCATGAACATCGCCTTCGTATGATTCAGCTGCAGTCCAACGTTCCCACATACACGATCGAAGTCGGCCAGCATTCGCTCCGCCTGGCTGATGCTCGGTGTTATGAGCACGATATCGTCAGCGAAGCGAAGATGATATAGTTGCCGGCCGTCGACCTTCACTCCCATGTCTTCCCATTCTAGCTTAGCGGTAGCTTGTACTCTCGCGACACTTTGATGAGCTTCGTAATGGTGTGTATGTAGTCGATTGTGCTCAATCCTCTCCGAAATCCTGCTTATTCGCATGGCTGTCCTTCGTCCAGTGTTCTGCTGATCCTATTCAAGATCACTCGAGTGAACAGCTTGTACACTCGGACAGCAGGCAGATCGAGCGATAGTTGCCAATGTCGTGCGCGTCTCCCTTCTTGTACAGCAAGACGGCCCTGCTGGTCTTCCACTGAGATGGAACCTTGCACTCCGACAGGTAGTGTGTGAAGAGCCGCGCCGGGGTGTTGATGAGCGCTGGCGGGAGGTTCTTCAGGTGTTCGGGTCTGATCCTGTCGGGACCGGGTGCTGTACGTTTCTTCACCGACGAGATGGCGTGTCGGTTCTCGGAAGGGAGAACAGAGGGGACGACGTATCCATCCTGCGGAAGATGGTGTGGAAGCAGGTGGACGTGGCTATCGAAGAGATCGGAGCAGAAGTCGTGGATGACCTTCTCCATGGTCCTTCTGGAAGAGGTGACGGTTCCGTCAGGACGTCGGAGAGCGGTCATCTTGGTCTTGAAGTTCGCGAAGTTCCGGCGGGCACTGCGGATGCTCAAACCTGCCTCTGCAGCTTCAGCCAACACTTCCGCCCTTCTCTCTTTAAGATCCTCCTTTATCGCTGCTCTGCATAGCTTCGCAAGCTCGGATGTCAGTTGGTAATTGCCTGACGCTCGTGCTGCTCCACGCTGGCGTATCAGCTCGAGAGTTTCCGGAGACAGGCGTCTCTTGGTGGTCTTCAAGCTCTCGGCTCCCTTAGCACTATCGCGGAGATGGTGCACGAAGTGGTCGTATTCCTCGTCGATGTTGTCCATAACGGTATCTTCCCAAAGGCCGGCAAGAGAGGTGTAAAGGTCCCGGTTGATGGTCGTTGTGGAACTTCGCGGCCTTCTCTCCTTGACTCGGAAAGCGAAACCTCGCGCGAAGGAGGCGGTGGTTCGATCCCGTGTAGAACTTGGGGACAACGGAAACGTCGGTCAGGCAATACTTGCGGTTGAAGATGATGTGGTCGATTTCGTTGAGGAACTATCCACCGGGGGATTCCCAGGTCCATCGTAGAGAGGGAGGCTTCTGGAACTGTGAGTTTCCATGGATGGTCTTGATCGACATGATAATACTCGACAAATACAGTCAAAGCTGGCACGGATCCACATCACTTCAGTCGCAGAAGTCCGATTCGGGTTGTCAGAGACTCGTACGAATCGATGTACATGGCCAAGTGCGTGTTGACGAGGACACCAACGCCGCCTACTCCCCTGCTGTCGCATGTTCCGAGGAACAGTTCTTCTCCGGAGTCGTAGGCGGCGTGTAAGGGGTGGTGTCTTCTCGTCTCGGTCAGTCCGATGACGTCGTACTTGATCTTCCTGGCTTGCATCATCAGGTCCTCGACGGATGCTTCCGACGCAAGCGTGCGGGCGTTGTAAGTACAGATCGTCATCCTAGTCCTTCTCAGTTTGCGCAGCCTGGTTAGACCCTGAGATTTTAGCAGCCTCTCCGTACTCGTCCTTCCCATCGCTGCAGAAATGGGGGCTCTTTCGGGGTCAGGGGAGTGAGGCCCTTTAGTGCTGCTGTATTTGACTGGAATACAACACGGGTAGCTAGTCGGGCTTTGTCGTGAGGGCGAAGAACTTCGGGCAGCCAGCCAGACTGCCCGAAGGGACGGGGCGAGAGTTAAGGCGGCCTCGAATCACCGACATGTACTCCCATTCTAATCACAAGTCTTACTCCTAATCAGTTGGTGTATGGGTCACGCTGTCAGTCACGGGGAGGAGGACCAAAGCCAAGAGATGCCTACGACAGGGTGGTGTATGCAGCTGGTTTCGCTCTTTTAGCTTAACCATGGGTGATTGTTGGCGAACTTATAAGCTTTGAGGCGAATCACTCAAGTTTACGATATATTGAGCGAGGAACGCGTAAGAGTATGAATGGTGGCCAACTGCCGAGCGTCGGGATTCAGAAGCCGTGGCACAGACGTCGTCCGTCGTGCGTCGGAATCCAGAATACCTTCTACAGACGTCATCCAACGTCCATCTGGATTCAGAAGAGTGAGGGAGACCAGTAGAGGGTGACTAGTTAGTAAAGGGGACCTGTATTTTCTCTCAGTGTCCACCGAGTGCAAGCTTTTGGCCGAGCCGACACAGTTACAATCCGCACAGTCACGGACACATCCACGCACATTGTGCACGAACATGCCGCTCCCACGCACAAGGAACGCGTCGACCCGACACAGCAGGAGCAAGGAGTCCATCCCCTGCATCCCACCTGCGTGTCTGGGCTGTACACGGTCGCATTTGGTTCGCGTTTAATTCCCCTATCCACCACCTGTGGACGCGCCACGTGGCCCTGCGACAGCGGCCCAAGGTCCCTCTTAACAAGAGAGTCCAAAGGCTCTCTATCGAGGGAGATCCGTGGATTTCACAACGTGCACAGTAGTAATCCAACAATGCTTCTTCGCCTGTATACAGAGTGTCTCAAAAAATGTATACACTGTTTGAAAGGTGATAACTTTACTCACAGTAAAGACACTGAAGGAGTTGCGTTCTTATATGAAAGCTTAAAAGAAAATAAACTCTCTGACATATGAGTCATATGGAATGCATCATGCACTCGCCTGAAACCTTGCATTTTACACTCGATTGATTGTGTTCACTTGAATACTTGTTATAATTTTTCTACAAAGTGGCCGTATCCATCGCTTTGTGCTTTTTTAAAGTTGGAAACTTATAACATACTGTGACTTGCGAAAAATGCAGGGATCCTAACAATGCTGGTTGTATTTGAAAGCTTCTAACATCACTGCTAGTGAAGCTTTTGAAGGTGTTTGAAACTCTTATGAGATCACAGTTTAACAAGATTTCTGCGACGTGTAAATAATCAAAATCGCGCCATGCACTCGTCTGAAACCTTGCATTCGGACTCGATTGATTGTGCATGGGCCGAATGCTTGTTACAATCCTCTTACTACTTGCCCATATTAACCTGCGCCGTGCTTATCTTAGCGATTAGGACTGTCTTTCAAAATTACTTGAAAGACATGTGACGTGTGAGTTTATTAATTGCACAATATATCGCTATCGCTATCGCTCTGATAACGCTCTCTACACATCTGAGCTCATAACAAGAGTCATGCCCGGCTCTAGGCTCTCCTTCAAGGAGAATCAGTTTATCCTGAAGTGCTGCTGGAAGTCCGCAAATATTGTAGAAGTTAAGAGGCGATTTTCCTCCAAATTGAACCACGCATGTGGTTCCCAAACAATCAATCGAGTCTGAAATGCAAGGTTTCAGACCGGGGCACGACCCAATTTTGACTATTTTGCTCGTCACAGAAATCACGCTATCCTGCTCTGGCATACGAATCTCAAACATCTTCAGAAGCTTTAATAGTAGCAATATTAAAAGCTTTCAAAAAGTACCTGCATTTTTACGATACCCTGCATTTTTTGCAAGCCATAGTGTGCTTCTAAGTTTCAAACCTTTACGAAAGCACAAATCAATTAGAACGGTTACATTGTGAAAAATTGTAGCAAATATTTAAGCGAAACACAACCAATCGAGTGTAAAATACAAGGTCTTAGATAAGTATATGGCGCAATCCACATCGCCCATATGTCAGAAAATTGTTATTTTCTTAAGCATCCCTGAGCCCTTAACTTCCTCAGTGGCTTTAATGTGACGAAGTTATACCTTTCAAACAGTGAATATATTTTTTGAGACACCCTCGTCCTACGTCTTACCCCACCTTGAGTACTGCTCTCAGGTCTGAAGCTCATACACTGTGGACCTACTGCAGATTACATCAGAGTTTAAATTCGCGGCATTCACCGTTATACAGCGAGCGCTTAAAATTTCTAGCCTTGAAAACTTTACCATGTAGAAGGGTAGCTGCGGATCTTATTTTCTGCTTTCGCTTTCTTTGCGGTGAAGTAAATGTGGCTCCAAGCGAGTGCTGGATCCTAAGCCTTCCATCCGACGTTCAAGTGGATTTATACTTGACTACGCTAAATTGCGAAATAGAAAATGTTGGTCCATCTCGTACTCATTCGTTTTACTAGGAGGCCCCATCTCTTACCTAGCGAGCTACTAGCGTCTCGTAACAGCCGGATTTTCAAAAGCTTGAAAAGATCGACTTATTGTAGTGTCTAGGGATTGAGAGGTTTGAATCTTCTTCTTCTTCCTCTACCTCTTCCTCTTCTTCTTCTTCTTCGCTAAAAATAACTGGTGTTGAGAGGAAATGAAGCGCTCTTGGAATTGAGCTGGAATCTTGCACTTGGGGTCACATCCCCTTCCAGCTCCACGATCAATCTCCTGAACTGATCCAGAGCCTCAGGTATACTGAGGCTGCCACTAGGGATCTCTTGCAAATTGAGGAAAGAAGTGGAGTCAACGGTCGAGGTAGATATGAAACTTTCATATTGAAATGGGCACCTCTGAAGCGAAGGGAACACCTTCCGATTCGAAGCGGGTGTTTTCCAGATTTAACTGAACACTCTCTAAGAATATGCTTTAGAAACTACTACGACGTTCTTTGAAAATGCATAATTCAAGTATTCCAGAAAAGTAAACACTCTGTGGGTAATGTTACGAAATTTTTGTATTTAAGAAAAAATAACGATGTTAAGCTTATTTCATAGTGCAAGTATGCAGCATCGCTTAATGTATTACCAAAAGATCGCGATATTCAGCTGCTTGCTATGTCCGCTTGATTGACGGTGTAATGCTGCTTACTTAAAGCTGCGAAGTAAATCTATATCTGCTTTTTTTTCAATTTTTTGTTGTGCGTTGACTAGTGCATAACTCCACGCGGGCAGAATTTTCCTATCAATACAAGTCGAAAGTTGGAAGTCGCACAGTTCTAGCGAGTGCCAGTGCAGCGAGTTGATTTATGAAGACGAAGAAAGTGCTCGGTCTGTTTTCAGAGGTGTTCAATTTCCTTTAAGAAAGCTCAGTCTAACGTGAAAATGGTATATGAAACCCGTACAATAATGTTTTATTTCAAACAGTAGCTAGTTATATTTTTTTTAGCGAAATTATAGATATACCGGAAATTAAACGAAAACGTTTGTTTAAAAATCTTCAAAAATTGAACGCTTCGAGCTTTGCGCGCATCCCTATTTCCAACGAATTATGCTGAGCACAGAAGAATCTTCAAAGGCGTTCATTAGACATCTGATCCAGTTTTTTAGAAGGTAATGTAATTTATCCGGGATTCACTCTGGATGGCTTTTTAACAGCATGCCTAATTAGCATTGATGGTTACAATGCAAAAGCCCTCCTAGGCAAAGTGATGCTGGCTTCGAGCAGCAACAAAAAGCGCTAATTCGCGACATACAGCCAAGTTGACGGTTCTCAGAAATGCCCCACTAATTGTGCACACTGAACTTCAATCTTAAACAACTTGATGAGCCTTCAGAGCTTGAAAACTTTCCGACATAGAGTTGAATAGCTACCAGGAAAGTGGAAAAAGCTTATATACGTGCACTTCAAACAAGATGACGGTCTTCTCAAACCGATGTTACTCGTGCGATGTTTTGCTTAACGTTCTGTTCTTAAATTCGGTGCTACTAGTCCGAACATTCTGAGGAGAAAAAACCGGAAAGCATGAAGTGGCTAGAACAAGGTAGGAATGTCAAGTGAACGCTCTGATCGCTTGTGCTCTTGAGCTACGAAAGAGGAGGAGTTGTTGTAAAGCTATTTGGAGGAAGTTTTTTGGTTTTATTACGAAACCTTGGTCCGTCTTGATCGATGTTTGCTTTTCGCACAACCAATAGAAACAAGATCGGAAAGTTGAAGCACTTTCGAGCTAGTTGCAAGTAGAACCGCTAAGGGATCAGAATGCTATTAGGGCTCTGAACTCAGAGGCAATGTGAATGTTAGGAAATGCTTTTCAGCTTTATAACTGAATGACAGAGAGAATTCCAAGGAATGACAGCTCCTCATCCCCTAAAGGATGACGCGATTGGGTTCTGGGTCAGGGTCAAGAATAGGACGAGGTTGTACCGCGGCATCATTTTGTGGGAGAGGTCGTGCAATGCCTTGACTCTGAGAGAGAATTGCCTCATAATTTTTTCCGCTTTTTAGGCTGTTTATTTCTTAATCAACTGTCTTTCCAGGTATGGTTTCAACAATGTGGAGAGTCACGCGCAGCTTTGTTTGCTTAATGAGACATGTCGTGATTGCATTGAATTCTATAGTTTTGAACGCTGAGTGCTCTAGTGTTCAAAAATAAAGGCGTTCTTGGGGCAGTCATCGGCGGTTCTAATTTTTCGCACATTTTATCGGAATGTCATAGCATGAAGCATTTTCTCGACACCTGAATGAGCAACATCTTGACCTGAAACTATACAAAATGTCGGTGCTAACTGCTAATGACAGTTTAAATGCCTCTTTGAGATCTATGCGATTTTTTATAATGTGCAAAGATTTTATGAGACGCTCTTCGAGTTCAACTCAGTTTCCTTAAGCCTCAAGTGGCTGGCATTCGGGACCCACCAGCACTCACCCGTATATGGGGATGAGCCGGCCGCTGATATCAGCGTGAAGCCAGTTAAGCCGAAGGTCTTGATTGAAATGATTCAAGTCAGTTTCGGCGGCGTGGAGCATTCGCGTCCGGTAAGCAGGAGGTGCGGGTTCGAGTCCCGCCAAGCGCTAGAGTTTTGATGGCAACAAAACCTGGGTATAGCAGACTCCATGTCCGACTTTCCATGAATTTCGGCATGATGTTTTGTGTTGAATTGTTGGTTCGTGAAGCTGTGCACCGAGATTGTCACAGCACTTTATTCAGCTTACACTTCGGCGGTTTCGCCTTCTTCGGAGCCTGGAGGAGTCCAAACAATACTTGAAGAACTACTCCCCAAAGGTCACTTCATACTACAGAAAGAAATTCAGAGGTCAATGGAATGAAGAAAGCGATGCGGAGAAACAACGAAGGGCTAGCCTATGTGGTGGGAGCCGAGCAGCTCCATCAGTCATCGTCAGATGGAGGTGAACGTTGGTGAATGACTTAAGCTCTAGGGACCACCTACCCTAAGGACCTCCTAGGGCATGACCCTTTAGGTCAAAACCCCCAGAGGCTGACAAAGGGTGCCAGTTCTTGCGTCACCGCCACGCACTCGTATCTGCGATTGATCTTGGGGGTTCGCGATGCGATCCAGAATGCCTCTAGCGGACACGTCGCTCCCGCGTGCAAGGGTCGTGACAGCCACCTGAACTATTGCGCCGCTATGACAGTCTCCCCGTGCTCGCCCATAGGAGTCGATCTCTGCGACCTTCTAAGGCCGTCTACGTGCTCCTTCACCCTTATATACAGCGGTCTTCTGGTTTCTTTGACGTACTCCTCCTGCATTCCCTGCATGACATAGGTACACTACCCCTGAGTTCATGCAATCACCTTGTTATCTAAAAGAACGGACTACACACGAGGTGATAGGACAGCTGCGGCGGTACAATCGGTTGCGGACTAGTTGTTCCTTCAAATACATAGGAGGGACGTCTACCACTTACCCGTTCATGGAGGTCTGCTTTTCGAAGGTGTAAAGGAATTGTAAGGGGATGAAGTACTGTAGGGAGATGGGGCTACGGTAGAATAGCCAATCCACGGGAGACTGATTAGGCCACCCAGTAACGCCTAGCATTGTCTTACCCGACGCCATTGGGCCCCATTAAAAATACCCGTGCGGGAGTTTGCCCACTGGCTATCGGGACCCCCCTTAAGCCACCACTTAGAGCCCCCGCAACCCAGGGAGTACAGAGAACGCCCTCTCGGGAAAAACAGTGCTGTGTGGGCTCGGTGGTGCTCGGCCCTCAGGCTGACACCTGCCCTCTTTATTTTTGGTGTCGTTGCACATAATATTTATGTCTGAAATTATAATAAACTAATGCGAGGACTGAGCGTTCTGTGCGTAAGCTTATGCTGTATAAAATAAAATAGAACAACAAGTAATAACACCGGGCGTTCAACCGCTACACTGTCCAACACAGTGGGCGCTCTGTGTTATTATAAAGGCAACCGCGATTTTCCGTATTGACCTCGTCGGATATAAACGTCATGCAGAAGCAAATTTTGTTTCGCTTGGCCTCGCTCCTGCTTGCAACCACTGAGCGATGTCTGTGTTTGGTAGAAATCCCCATAGAGAGGTAACCATTCAAGGAAGCGATGTGCCTTCTCCCTAGACAGCGCCTTCTGGGTGCTGTTAGACGACACTGCGACCGCTGCTGAAACATATTGGTTGACTATGGCCTATTTCATGTTTGCTGGATGTGCAGAACTAAAGTGGACCAATATTTTTTTGTTACTAGGTTTGCGATACCACTTCGTTTTGATCAAATTTCCGGACAGGCTAAAGTGCACATTGAGGAACGGGAGCCAATCGTTGTTTGATGTTTCCCTAGTAAGGCGGATATTCTCAGTCTGCTTGTTTAGAGGATTGAAACAGGTATCCATTTCAACTTGTGTTGAACACACCACAAAGCAGTCGTCTAAATACCGAATGTAGAAGAATCGCCCGCGCTCCAACACTGGAGCTTCCATTTTAGACATGAATACCACTGCTAGAACTGAGGCTAAGCTGTGACCCATTGCTAGACCTCTTATCTGCTCGTAGAAGTCTCCTATCCACTTAAAAACATTGCACGTGAGACACTCATTGATGAGCGTCATTAGCTGGATGATGATGAGGCCGTATAAATTGACGCCCGTCTGAAACTCTGTAAGGATCTCCCAAACTGCTTGTAGGGCGTTGTCTTTCGGTACGTTCGTACAGAGCAGGGGTGTGCGTAATTACGATCTACGATTTACGATTTTACGATTTATGGCATTTTTTGCTGATTTTTTTTACGAATTACGATTACGACATTTCGGGTCGTAAATCGTAAATTTCCGTAAATGTGTGGTCAACAACCAACTGGCATCCAAATTTATGTAAACCTAATTATAAAGATATGCCCACTCTAATGGTCTTCTTTATAGCTCATTATCACTTCCCTTTAGAGTTGTTTTTTGATGCTCTAATGTGTTACTGTATTTAAAAATACAGCGTTCTGTGCATAGGCTTCTCGACTCCGACTTACCACTTTCCTAGAGAAAGAGAGACGAGTATTCTTGATCCACGCCGTGTTTGGTAATGAGGTCTAATCAATTTTGTTTATAACAGATGAACGCTATCCCTAACAAATAGAATTGACGAAGATCCACGATCGAAAATCATTCGTGATTGGAGACGGTGTCTAGAAAGTTGCTACACTCAGATGCAAAAAATAAACCACTGACGTTTCTATCGGTTAGCATTGCACCTCATAGGTCGGAGCCAAGTGATATTCAAAATGTGGTAAAACCGAGCGCGTAGCGTTTCAAGAAAAGGTCAGTTGGTTTTGAATGTTTTGATTGCAGCTCCATCTTCAGCTGTGTGATTGTGTTTATCGTACTCGCCCAATCTTATCCGTTTAGGATCCTGCAGACCCCCGAAGAGCAAACGTTCGTTGCATAACTGGCGAGGGGCAGCTCGAGCGAACGCAGATTTATTAAATAACAGTGCAATGATTTAGCTTTTGAAGACGGACGAGTGCAGGCAAACCTGCATTGGAAACCGGCACTCTGGATTGGTTTAGGTCATCGAGACAGTTGATACTGTCGATTGATGGTTCAGAACTTGAGAGCACTTTTAAAGTTACAAAATTCCTTTGCTGGAATCTATACAGATTTAAGAGATCTTCTGAATTCAAATATCGCGCTGTGGTCATTGCTTGATACCTTCTCTGATGTGTAACTACCTTCTTGCAACGGTCTATCTACCGTTTTCACTTGCTGCGGTTAAAATGGACTTCTGCAAACTCAAACTGAACCTCTTTTAATTTAGACTACATTGTTTCCAACTCGCAACTCCAATGGGATTACTTTTAAATCAATCCAAATTCTTCTAAATCAAAATTGTCTCGTCTACTGAATTATGCCTCAAGAAGGTGGCCTCAAGGAATACGTTAACCTTCCCGTTTTAAAGCGACTACAAATGATGTCAAAGAAATATGGCCATACAGTTTCGGCGGCCAAAACTCTCTTATCGGTCTGCTATGGGACTAATTCGAAAATGCAGAAAAGCGGAGATCTTTTTGGTGCCTCACACGATAGGATTGCGCCTTGCGTTCATTCACTGCGTATAGCCCAATCCCATCGTATGACTCCGTATGTTTGCCCGATTACAAGACGCGCACTTCCTGTTTTCGCCGCATTGGTCAGTGGTGAAGCTAAAAAATTGGTAGTAAGCTAGGAATTTAATGAGCATTCAAAAGATGCAGGCCTTTTGTTGGAATACAATGCAGAGGCTAAGGTAGATTTTGAATCTACAAATGCTTTCGACTTTCCTGAAAAGTGTAAAATTTGAATTAAAAGATGTCTTATTAGCAAGACGCGAAAAATGGAAATAGTTTGGTAAGAAAACTGTTCAGCTTGAGCTGAAAATAACACGAAAATAAACAAATATGGAATGAAATCCGGTAACATTAGCAGAAAAAATCCTCTGCAAATTTAGATGTACTGCACTACAGGCCGAGGTTACAGGTGACTCTTATTTACGGTTTAAGATTTACAACGATCTTTTCGTAATTGCGATTTTCGATTTACGAAATTTTAAATTTCATTTAACGATTCCATAACGTTCCTCGTCCAAAGTTATACGGTGCAGCTTTTCGAGGAAAATTTGGGCGTTTGGTAGATGCGCGGGCACAAACTTCAAATGTTGCATCAAGACCAGATTGGGGGCCACGAAATCCTATCAGTGGCACCCTCAGCATTGCATATGATGGGTCCAACTTTGAAACATCAAGGGCGATCGCAGTGTCTCCCTTGAGTAATTTTTGGGTTTTTATGAGAACGTAGAGCACACGACATGTAGGTAGTTCGGTCTTCAAGGACACCGTAAAGGATGTAGGGAGGTTTTCCGATTTGGTAACTTCGGACCACACTCTGCTTAGCCTACGGCCCTGTCTAGTAAGCTCCTGTTGGGTTGAGCATTTGTAGATGGTATCATATTGAAGATGTAGCCTTGTGGTTGCTCTATCTAACTGCTGCATAAGTACGAGGAATTCTCCTCCCTTATCTCTAACAGTGACCTTTATTCTGCCGGTTTCGATCATTTTCCTGATTTTCTGCAAACCTCGTTTCTCCCCTGGTTGTCGACTACCTGTACACCGCTGCAAAATGGTGAGGGCAGAAGTAGAAAAGATGCGGAATTTTGCATCAGTCTCGTAGTTTGGCTTCTGCTGCACCCGATACGTGCTAGGAAATGGAGGGGCGGTATGCCGGGACCACTTACAGTCTGATGCCCGTTACCTCGCTCATCGACGAGCACGTAGGCGCTCTTAGAAAGTCATAAAGATCGACTCCTATGGGCGAGCACAGTGTAGACTGTCATAGCGGCGCAATAGTTCAGGTGCCTGTCACGATCCTTGCACGCGGGGCGACGTGTCCGCTAGGGGCATTCTCGACCCCATCGCGAACCCCAAGATCAATCGCAGAGACGAGTGCGTATCAGTTACGCAAGAACTGGCACCCTTTGTCGGCGTCTGTGGGTTTTGACCTACATGGTCATGCCTAGGAGGTCCTTAGGGTAGGTGGTCCCTAGAGCTTAAGTCATTCACCAACGTTCACCTCCATCTGACGATGACTGGTGGAGCTGCTCGGCTTCCACCACATAGGATAGCCCTTCGTTGTTTCTCCGCATCGCTTTCTTCATTCCATCGACCTCCGAATTTCCTTCTGTAGTATGAAATGACCTTTGGGGAGTAGTTCTTCAAGTATTGTTTGGACTCTTCCAGGCTCCGAAGAAGGCGAAACCGCCAAAACGTAAGCCGAATAAAGTGATGTAACAATCTCGATGCGAAAAAAGTCAGCTTCACGAACCAACAATTCAAGGTTGTTATAACAGCTACAACCTCGATACCAGCCACTTGAGGCTTAAGGAAATTGACTTGAATCATTTCTATCAAGGCCTTCAGCTTGACTGGTGTGGATATTGCGTTCGATCAAACAGAGCCAGTGATGTAATGGCGTAAAGTATTCCGCCCGGTCAGCAGGTGCGGGTTCGAGTCCCGCCAGGCGCTAGAGTTCTGATCGCGACAAAACATCGTTACAACAGCTTTTCGGATGGTCATGGAGACGTAGCCGAATACGTCACTTGTCACTGAAAAAAATTGCTGTATCATGTCGTGAAGGCAATTTGAGTGCGAATTTCGTCTTTACAATGCCTTGCAGTGACCAGCTGATGAACAAATCAGTGTTTTAACTTTCCCAGGCAAGTCTGATACCAATTCAGCGATCCAGGAGGAGTGGAAGGCTTGGTTGGCCTGGGCAGGAAATCCGAAGCAGGAACCCGGTATCGGATGCCCATGACAGCCGGCACCACATCCGACTGCCGCCCACGTTCCCATGCACATTCCCGCCCGGTCAGTAGGTGCAGGTTCGAGTCCCGCCTTGAGCTAGAGTTCGGATCGCAACAAAATCTCGTTATGCGTTATACGTTGTCATCACCACTTGGACAATGAAATTTTGAGATAAATTCGAGCCGCACCGGAAGATAGCGTAACAATACCAGTGGTAAGATGGTTCCGCTAAGCAAACAGAATAATGGGAATTAAGAACCAGCTTTGGCTTCTCTTAAAGTACTTATGAATTTCTTGAGAAAACTGTTGTTACCCGTAAGCTGTAAGGCTGTTCTGGGTATTAAGTTGTCCGGATAAATGTTATGTGAGAAATGTTAGTGCATATTATGGACCTAAAACTTCAAAACGACATATCTCAGCTCAAACACAACCTTATTAATCGAAGAACAATTCGAGTATACTCATCCTTGCCAACGAGATACTAGCTTACCTACTAGTTGCTGGAAGTCCGGAGTTCTGGAGCGGATGCATTCGTCGAAGGTAGTTTCCACCTGGGCTCGGTTACTGAAGCATTTCTCACTCAACCACTTATCCAGATGCTTAAAGAAGTGGTAGTCGGTTGACGAAAGGTCCGATAAACTTGGTAGAATTCGTAGCCCAACTCGTTCAACTTCCGCACTTCTGCTTAACATGTGGTCGCGCGTTGTTGGGGAGAAGGACTGGTCTTTTTCTATTGACCACTGTCGGGTGCATACGTCGAAATTTTTCGTGCATTTCGTAGATCTGTGGGACGAACTTCTCTGCCTTCGTTGTTGCGCCGGAATTCAAGAAGCTGTGGTGAATCCATCCAGAAGCAGACCACCAACCATTACCACTATCTACTTTTTGTGCAAATTCGGCTTCGGGAACTGCTGCGGAGCTTCGTCGTAGCTCAACCACTTAGCCGATCGGCGCCGATTATCGAAGAGGATCCGTTTCTCGTCACAAGTTATGATGTGGGCATGGATCGTTATTGTTGCGAAGAAGCAGCGCTGAAGACACTTCGAAACGACGATTTTTTTTTGATGGCCGTTCAACTCGTGTGGTACCCATTTATCTAACTTTTCGTCTTTCCGATTTTGCGCAGATGTTCCCAAACACTTGATTTGCTTAGGCAGAGTTCTTTTGCGAGTTCCCGAACGGTCGCACATGTATTTGCTTCCAACAAAGTATTCAACTCGTCGTGTCAGTGCCAGAGCGACGTCGGCGACCTATCTCATCCTCAAGATAGAATTGACCTCGACGAAATTTTTGAAGCCAGCGCATCACCGTGGATTCGTTAACACTTCCTTGGCCCCATACCTGGTTGGCGCTCCGAGATGCTCCCCCTCGGTACGACCGAGCTTGAACTCATAGGAGTATATCTGCCAAAATTACTGCTCTGACAGGTCCATTTATAGCCCACAAACTCTGTCGTCAGGTAATCTATGTTAAAAGCGAATAGCACAGGGAGAAAGCGCACAAAACCGGCTTTGTAGCAGTGTGCAACTATACACTATTCCAGGGTAAAGCTTTGCCAAAAAATCCCGCTCGCTCTAATGTTGGAGGTCGAAAATCTGCATTAATTTCCAGACAACCTAATATGTGCCGATGAAGGTTATCGCTTGATTAACCTAAACGGCAAACGCTCTTAGGGTTGGAGAGGAAGATCGACACAATTTGAAATCGAGATAACCGCGCCTGCAAGGCCTTCTCTCTCATAAACCCCATTGGTCAGTGCTGCTCTCCGGAAATACAACGGGCGGCTATAGTCTTAAAAACAGGGGAATCACGCGGACGTGCGAACTTCCCCTGTATTCCAATGATACATGTCCTGGTGATAAACTTGCGTGACGGATGTCAGAATCGCTTGGTCGTTGTGCTTTACTCGATGCTCATGCATGATGGAGGAACTGCCTTGTTTTGAGTCAGTTTAGAAATGGTTCGCAAAGCAGATAACTATATACGAGTTAGTTATTCTATGACTCTTGATAAGTATAAGACACTAGAAAATAAACAGCACACGCGAAACCTAATAGGGAAGAAAGTAGTCGAAAAACTGCTGTGAAAATAAAGTTTCTGCTTAGTATGACAGTAGAACAGCAGGAATGGCAATATCATACTTTCTGCTAAGTATTTACAGAGTTGTGACGATACTGGGACGATAAAGGTCACGTTGAATGCTAACTTTGACGACAAAGGCTACCTTGTAGAGAGTAAACGGATCAGGAGCCTTCGTTTCGCAGACGATATTGTTCTCATCCCTACCAGCGCGGCAGAGGTCGAGGAAATGCTGAACGAGCTCAAAGACAACTTATAGTCAGCCAATAGTGTGACACGGGACTCGTAAGGTTAAATGGAGTCGCTCTACAACGGGTCGACTTCTACGTCTATCTGGGCACAGAGCTGAACATGGGTAACGATCTTGCTCCTGAAATCGGTCACGAGACGCGCAGCATGGACAGCCTTCAGTTCGATTCGCGAAGTCACGATCAGGTCAAGGATGCCTCAGGGCCTCGATATTCAACGCCTCTGTACTGGCTGCGATGTGATATGCGACGGAAACCTGGCCCGACAACAAGGCAATCGCCAGAGCAATGCAAACTGTGCATCGTGCACTGAAGAGATGTCTTCTGAGGACAAGCCTTCGTCAGCAATGGCAAGAAGGCCTACGAAGCTCGGAGCTAAGGGAGAATTCGCAATTACCAGATGCGTTGGAGTACATCAAAAAGTTAAAATATCGCTGGGCAGGACATCTGCTTCGGCGAAAAGACGGCAGACGAAGCTCCGTGTCACAGAATGACTCCCAGGAGACCGTAAGAGACCACTGGAACGTTTAGAGGCACATGGTGCGAAGTTGTTGGTAGGCGCCCGTTTTAGAAAGTACCTTGAATAAACGTTCGATCTCATTTGCGCACAACTCTTCCGAGCACCCTGTCCTACAAGTATCTGTACAAGCATAAGTTGTCTCCTTCCATTTCTACTGGAAAAGAATATGCCGTGACGCTCTGCGAAGTAGAAATAGTAACCCACCCCAAAAGCGTATTCTTTAAAATCGACGCTTTTCCTGTGCCCCTCATTTTGTCAACAACTTCTGGGAAAGAGGCCTCATTTTTTCTGTTTGACCCCTTCTGCTGGCAGTATTGGATTATTCGACAATAAGTGTCGCTTTGCTAATGGAAGGCGTGGAGTGTATTTTCTATATACATAGTAGTGATTGCGTAGCTTACATTATTATATGCTACTTCGAAGCAAAGACCTTAAACAATCTTCGGCCAAGAACTGGACGTAATTACTAAAAATGAGTTGGTAAAGAATTAGGTTGAATATGGACAGTCAAAGAGAACATATTTTATCGTCTTACTTCCGAAAGGGCAAAGATACGGTGCAAGCTTGGAAGAAATTATGCGAAGTTTATGGTGAGGACTGCCCTACACTGGACGCCAGTGTCTGCGTTGGTTGCTAAGGCTTTCGCTCGGGAAGTTGCAATGTACGAGATGCACCACTATTGGTCGTACAATCACTAGTGATGACGTCGAAATAAAGGCGTCATTCGAAACTTTGAGCTGATCCAAGAAATCAAACTGCTGATTCAAATGTCTGCTCTCGTCAACTATCGAAACTGAACGAAAAATGAGAACAAACGTCCCGAACTGGCCATCTCCAAACCCCACCCCTTGGACATACCAAAAATTATCAAAACTCAATGGGGAACTGATGCTTCATCCACCCTATAGCCCTGACCCCGCACCATCAGGTTACCATTTGTTTCGGTCTCTTGGATAGTAGAACGTTTGACTCCGATCAAGCTGTTAAAAATCAGTTGCATCAGCTCTCTGCTTCTAAAAAACGAGGCTTCTTCGGAGGCGGAAATTTTCAGCTTGCAGTAGGATGACAAAGTGGCCAATGTTTCTTTAAATAATGTTCGTTTTTAACATGCATAAACTCACGTTGAAAAATATGTAAAGAGCGACGTTAGTTATCGAACAACCCAGTATTTACCAAAACAGTGCTCCTCATCGACGACTGGTTTATGCCAGCTGTTCTGGCAACTACTCTAGACATACCAGTGGGATTTGCCTGATTCTCTTCTGAACATTTCCTCAGTTTTTGAATAGGCGGTGGAGATCTGCAGAAGAAACGTCAAGAATTTATCCAACCTCCCCGTGATTGTGAAGTCATGACATGGAATGGAGCCGCGACCCGTCTGCTACTGATGTAGGATGATCTACCAAAATCTCGATATGCCCATATGGAAATTCACGTATAAACGTTCTGCTATCTAGCCAGTGCAGGCCTTATATTAACACGGTTCCGCCTGTAACCAGTACAGGATTTCAAACAGAGCTGCAATAAATCGCTGAGAACAATCGGCTCTGAACTTCTTCATGCCAATACCAATTGCATGCATTAAAGAACACTAAAATTTTCACTCGTGTTGGCAGTAAGGTATTTTTGACTATCCTTACCTTTTCTTATAGAAATGTAATCGACCAACTATGATTTTTGTGCCCCATTAAAGCGGCGTTCTACAAAGGAAGAGAGAATAGTGCGCAAACAATGGTAAGTTGCCCAGCGAAATTTATTTATTCCGAGCAAATGTGTAATGCACGGATCATCCAAGCAAACTAGCTTAACTAACCAGCCATTTACGCTGCTTTGTAAACTAATTACTACAGTCCGTCTTCGATTTGCTACGAATCCCGGACCGGCTTGTTGTGTATGCTACCCGTAACCGGCCGTGCTCTAAGCTTGATACTATGCTTGCCATGCTCCGCCCTGCGTGGTAAGGTCATCAGCTACGTAGAACCGAAGGCGATCCGGCTGGGATTGTAAGAGCGATCTCCGCTAGAAAGTGAGAAGGAGCTAAAGCAGCTGTTGTGCTGAGTCATCCACTGATACGCGATGAATTCAGAGATCGCCTTCAGAAACTTTGAAAGCGCCGTCTGCAGCGGATAGGCGAATTAGCGGATCGAACAGGATGTGCGTGATGGCGAAGTGACGGTTCACTCGCAAAAAACACAAACAAAACAAGCTTTGTACAGTGATTGCAGAAGAAACTAACATGAGTGTAGGACGGTCAAACGTGGCTGCAAGTCGAGGAGAGCAGTACGCTGATCACCTTTGTGAAGCTTAAATGATGTTGTAAACTGCATGATGAAAAAAATCCTAATATTAGCGCGGCCTCTTGACTTGGCGGTTGGCCGAGAAATGTTGTCAAAGTTCAGCAGTGCCATTTAAAATAAATAAAATGATCTAGTTCATACGATAGATTCACAAAGGTGACCA
>OX377204.1:50360576-50485657 GCA_947396885.1 Heligmosomoides polygyrus polygyrus | reverse complement strand
TGTAGGACGGTCAAACGTGGCTGCAAAGTCGAGGGAGAGCAGTACGCTGATCACCTTTGTGAAGCTTAAATGATGTTGTAAACTGCATGATGAAAAAAATCCTAATATTAGCGCGGCCTCTTGACTTGGCGGTTGGCCGAGAAATGTTGTCAAAGTTCAGCAGTGCCATTTAAAATAAATAAAATGATCTAGTTCATACGCTAGATTCACAAAGGTGACCAGCGTACTGCTCTCCCTCGACTTTGCAGCCATGTTTTACCGTCCTACACTCATGTTAGTTTCTTCTGCAATCACTGTACTAAAGCTTGTTTTGTTTGTGTTTTTTGCGAGTGAACCGTCACTTCGCCACCACGCACATCCTGTTCGATCCGCTTAATTCGCCTATCCGCTGCAGACGGCGCTTTTCAAAGTTTCTGAAGGCGATCTCTGAATTCATCGCGTATCAGTGGATGACTCAGCACAACAGCTGCTTTAGCTCCTTCTCACTTTCTAGCGGAGATCGCTCTTACAATCCCAGCCGGATCGCCTTCGGTTCTACGTAGCTGATGACCTTACCACGCAGGGCGGAGCATGGCAAGCATAGTATCAAGCTTAGAGCACGGCCGGTTACGGGTAGCATACACAACAAGCCGGTCCGGGATTCGTAGCAAATCGAAGACGGACTGTAGTAATTAGTTTACAAAGCAGCGTAAATGGCTGGTTAGTTAAGCTAGTTTGCTTGGATGATCCGTGCATTACACATTTGCTCGGAATAAATAAATTTCGCTGGGCAACTTACCATTGTTTGCGCACTATTCTCTCTTCCTTTGTAGAACGCCGCTTTAATGGGGCACAAAAATCATAGTTGGTCGATTACATTTCTATAAGAAAAGGTAAGGATAGTCAAAAATACCTTACTGCCAACACGAGTGAAAATTTTAGTGTTCTTTAATGCATGCAATTGGTATTGGCATGAAGAAGTTCAGAGCCGATTGTTCTCAGCGATTTATTGCAGCTCTGTTTGAAATCCTGTACTGGTTACAGGCGGAACCGTGTTAATATAAGGCCTGCACTGGCTAGATAGCAGAACGTTTATACGTGAATTTCCATATGGGCATATCGAGATTTTGGTAGATCATCCTACATCAGTAGCAGACGGGTCGCGGCTCCATTCCATGTCATGACTTCACAATCACGGGGAGGTTGGATAAATTCTTGACGTTTCTTCTGCAGATCTCCACCGCCTATTCAAAAACTGAGGAAATGTTCAGAAGAGAATCAGGCAAATCCCACTGGTATGTCTAGAGTAGTTGCCAGACCAGCTGGCATAAACCAGTCGTCGATGAGGAGCACTGTTTTGGTAAATACTGGGTTGTTCGATAACTAACGTCGCTCTTTACATATTTTTCAACGTGAGTTTATGCATGTTAAAAACGAACATTATTTAAAGAAACATTGGCCACTTTGTCATCCTACTGCAAGCTGAAAATTTCCGCCTCCGAAGAAGCCTCGTTTTTTAGAAGCAGAGAGCTGATGCAACTGATTTTTAATAGCTTGATCGGAGTCAAACGTTCTACTATCCAAGAGACCGAAACAAATGGTAACCTGATGGTGCGGGGTCAGGGCTATAGGGTGGATGAAGCATCAGTTCCCCATTGAGTTTTGATAATTTCTGGTATGTCCAAGGGGTGGGGTTTGGAGATGGCCAGTTCGGGACGTTTGTTCTCATTTTTCGTTCAGTTTCGATAGTTGACGAGAGCAGACATTTGAATCAGCAGTTTGATTTCTTGGATCAGCTCAAAGTTTCGAATGACGCCTTTATTTCGACGTCATCACTAGTGATTGTACGACCAATAGTGGTGCATCTCGTACATTGCAACTTCCCGAGCGAAAGCCTTAGCAACCAACGCAGACACTGGCGTCCAGTGTAGGGCAGTCCTCACCATAAACTTCGCATAATTTCTTCCAAGCTTGCACCGTATCTTTGCCCTTTCGGAAGTAAGACGATAAAATATGTTCTCTTTGACTGTCCATATTCAACCTAATTCTTTACCAACTCATTTTTAGTAATTACGTCCAGTTCTTGGCCGAAGATTGTTTAAGGTCTTTGCTTCGAAGTAGCATATAATAATGTAAGCTACGCAATCACTACTATGTATATAGAAAATACACTCCACGCCTTCCATTAGCAAAG
Source organism: Heligmosomoides polygyrus polygyrus (assembly GCA_947396885.1). NCBI lineage: Eukaryota > Metazoa > Nematoda > Chromadorea > Rhabditida > Heligmosomidae > Heligmosomoides > Heligmosomoides polygyrus. The sequence continues at coordinate 50,483,484 of OX377204.1, read as the reverse complement.
CGACACTTATTGTCGAATAATCCAATACTGCCAGCAGAAGGGGTCAAACAGAAAAAATGAGGCCTCTTTCCCAGAAGTTGTTGACAAAATGAGGGGCACAGGAAAAGCGTCGATTTTAAAGAATACGCTTTTGGGGTGGGTTACTATTTCTACTTCGCAGAGCGTCACGGCATATTCTTTTCCAGTAGAAATGGAAGGAGACCACTTATGCTTGTACAGATACTTGTAGGACAGGGTGCTCGGAAGAGTTGTGCGCAAATGAGATCGAACGTTTATTCAAGGTACTTTCTAAAACGGGCGCCTACCAACAACTTCGCACCATGCTTAGCTAGCTTAATACAATGGCAAAGAGCTAGCTTAGAACACCTAAATTCAGGACGCACTACCGCTGCTCGAGGCTTTTCTTCCGAAAACAACATTTCTGACGGGAAACTTACATTAGATCTAAGGAAGATGGAAAGTCTGCACGGTAACTGTTCGAACGATTTGCTAGTCAAACGAAAGTGTCTGACGAGTGCAGTGTTCCGATGTCCTGAAGACAAAAACGCAGCGAAAACTCGAAAAGTAACACTTTAGTAGCCGTCAGCTCGAACACCCTTGTTATAAAGCTTGCGATGAAGTTGTCTTCGACAACGAGAAGCACAGGCTCAGGCGATCGTCTCCAAGGTTTCGCAAGTGTATATTCTCGCAGAGTCGCAGAGGACGCAGTCGCAAGGTAATAGAGTTCGTCGCAGTCTAGCTAGCACCTTGTCGGCTTGTAAGAAAACCTTTGAAATCTTGGATGATTACTTGGAAACAGGGGTGTGCGTAAATGAAATCCTAAATCTCGTAAATCGTAAATCGTAATTACGAAAAAATCGCCGTAAATCGTAAATCGTAAACCGTAAATCGTAAGAGGTGCCTGACTTATGATGCATTTAATTTCCTTGTTTTTTCCATTATGTTGAATCTAGTCGAAGCTACATTTTGTTGGGACATTTTCTGCTCGAGCTGGACACTTTTATAATTAAGATGGAAGCCATTAAAATCAAACAGCACCTTTCAAATCAAGCTGGACAAGTTTCTGGAGGACCAAAAACCGCTTGTTCAAAAACACTATCTTAAAAGGTGCCAATACTCTGCCATCAAATTCTGTTAGCCAAATTAGAAATGCTTGGAATTCGAGGCAAGATGTTGAACTGGTTTAAATCGTACTTATCTAATAGAGGTATGACGGTAAGGATTAGGCATAGTGTATCCACGAGATATACTTGTGAAAGCGGTGTTCCTCAGGGAGCAGTTTTGTCTCCCTTGTTATTCATGATTTACACTATTGAACTGCCTCAAATTCTGAAATCTTCGGCTTATGTTAAACTACAGCTGTACGCTGATGATGTAAAGATATATGGAGTTTATGATAACAAAACTAGAGTGGAGGTTCGTTCTTCTCTGCAAATATCTATTGAAAAGATGCATCTTTGGGCTTCTAATTCGGGTATACCGCTAAATGCTGAAAAATGTACTGTTATGCACTTTGGAGATGAGGATTTGCCTACTTATGTTGTAAGTGGTAGGGCACTTACATCATTTGTTGTCGCTCAACGAAAGACCTTGGTGTTATATTCGACACTGACCTAAACTTCTCGAGTCACATTGACGACATAGTTCGTAAAGCAAACAGTACCCTCTTCTGCTTGCTTCGTAACATAAAATGTTCAGATAAGGAAATATTGCTGAGACTCTACAAGTCATACGTACTGCCTCGTCTTGAATACTGCTCTCCAGTTTGGAGCCTCCACTTAAAGAAAGACATACTTAAAATTGAAAAAGTACAGTACGTGTTTACCCGACTCTTATGGTACCGTATATCGCATCCTTTAGGTAGAACCGATATCCCTTGCTATGTCGATAGGCTGAAAACATTTGGGATGAAAACGCTGGAGGAAAGACGCATTATCTCAGACTTAACTTTCTGTTTCCGAATCCTTAGAAGACAATCTAAATTATCGGCTAGTAAATACTGGGTGTTCATGCCAACTAGTATACGCAATGGTAGCTTCAACTTACATTATCGTAAAATTGGCAAGAAAAAGCATTCGTTAATGTTTAATAGTCTTTTCAACCGTTGCGCTAGGTGGATGCAATTGCTTCCACCTCACATACTAGAAGCCGACAATAGTTCCTCATTCAGAAGGAGGCTAGAGAAGCTTGACCTTGCTCAGCTGTTAGGCAATAGGTGATGAGTATTGATATTGAGCACATTCTGAATGACGGATCAATTTTGTTGAAATTCGCAGGTGTGTTGCCTGCGGGTTTTAACGAAGTTGGTCCGTTATTCAGAATGTGCTCAATGTCAATACGTGTGTTGCCTGTTTCGTGTGTTGCCTGTTTTGTAGTGTGGGACTCAGTTGTTTATTCTCATGCCATAGCCTCACGAAAATTTGGAATAGATGCAGCGAGTTTTTATTAGAGTTCTTGTCCATAACTGTACCCAATGCTCCTGCTGATTTTAATTATGAAGAAAGCCTGGAACTCCTCAATATGGAAACTTCGCGGTACAGGTGTGTGTTAAGCGTCATTGTTTGTCTGTTTCAAGGTTCCTGGTGGTGAATCGAATATCAGAACGTGTGCGAAGGTAAATGGCAGACATCAAGACTAGTGCATCGTTATCAAACTCCATCTGTGCAGAACGCAACTTTCACATGCATTTTGACTCTGTGACAGCTAATAAACTGAGCTCTTTTGTTCTTGTTTATTTATCCTGTTTTGTTGATATCACTATGTTTCCAGTTATTGCTTTAATAATAATGGTAATTGGGGTTTCAGTGCAAAGCACTTCGTTACGTACATGTTGTTTCTAACCTTCTCATCTTCGTATTTATTTTTTTTTTCATTCTAGTTTATATAAACACCTACATGGTAATATTCCTCGGAGTGATTTTTTGGCAAGTTCAGTTTCTATGGAAGCAATACCGAGAGGAAGCATAATGTGGCTGGTTGCTCGCCTTGGTATGCTCGGAAATTAGACCGGACTCCAAGGTGCTTCGCTCTCGTAAAGTTGCTCGAAAGTGATTTCTTCACACACTGGGAATCACGCCATAGCTATACTGAACTTCTGGCTTCTCACTCCTGACGCTTATGATAAACTTCTGCCTAAACATTTTCTTAACCTATTTCGACATAATTATACTGTATTTTCGTCATAATTTTAAAAAAATTGCTCTAGTACTTTGAACTGAAACTCCAAATGCTTAGGAAACATAGACTTCCTATCTTAAAGTATACATAGTGATGTCCCCCATCTGGCTTTGTTTATGTTATTGTTACTAACGCCGCACATGATATTTTTTATGGTTACCGCGTTTTTATTTTTTTTGTTTGTTGTGTTCAAGCGCACTTTTGGTGCATTTAAATAAATAAATAAATAAATAAATAAATACAGGGTGCTCGAATGAAAAGCTTACACTGCTTGGACGATCAAAAATGTTCATCATTCTACAAGCCATTGGCTTGCATATAAAACTATGACTTTGTAGAAACAACCGCAACAACTCCGAATAAATCAACAAAAACCATTCTATCCAAAAACAAAAAAATAATTTGATCGCTGGCCAACTCGACGAAAACAGTATTTGCACAAATAATCCAACAAGCATCCCCTACTGAGTGTACGCATGGCACATTTCTATGATATGACACACCTAAAGTTCTAAGCATTCCCACACTTTGAATTGTACCCCAACAGCATTTTTGTAGCAGACCGAAAGGAATTGTGTGGCGATTGAAAGAGTATGATCACATGTTTGGACACTCATCATAGTCGGATTTTTGACTTGAAATTATAAAAGAAGATATTTTTGTGACATTCTTTAGGAGTAAAGTAGAGAAGAAAGGTGCAGCTTGAATTGATAGTGGTTTAACTGATTCGTACAAGGTGCAATTTAGACGTATGGGGGAACACATGGTAGGGAAGTCGGATGAGGATGGCTATTGCATGCTCCAGAATAGGAGTTCTTGATTACAGTCCTACCACGGGCAGTCAAGTTTTCCATACCTGCTGGGTTGTGAATTAGTACCTGATTTGTGTGGGAAGGATAAAGCACTGACCTCTACATCGGCGGCAACCGCAATTCATTCTATAGGGCAAACCCACGCTCAAATGGCCTCTACGGTATCCCACAGAGGTAGAAAGAATGGATGGCGCACCTCAAACAGGGACTGGTTAACGTCGTGCTTTGTCCTTTATCATTTTTGAAGGCAAGCACAACTTCTAGAATGAAAGATCGTCGTTAATGATACCAGGTAATTACTTTCGGCATTTACTTCGCTCGCAGGTTTGTCTGCACTGGTCAAATTTCGGAAACTCCAAAATATTGCATTACTAATTAATGACTGCTTGGATTCGCCAGTCCTGCTCTCCGCTACCTTTGTAACAAACGCCATCGTATCTTTTGCCCAGTCTTTAGCATTCTGAACGGATCGCATAGGGCGAACACAATAGCCTCAATCAAACCACTGAAAACGAGACTAAAAGTGCCAAACTTTTTCATTTTCATCATGAAAATGTCAGACGTTTTGCTTAAGTTGCACCTTAAATGTGAATACACTCCGCGTCATGACGTGCAGTGATAATCAGATTGAAACATGATTGTTTTACTCTTTCCAACAGTTTAGCTGTTACTCCACAGCCTCCAATCAAGTCCAATATTCCTTGACGGCTTTGCATGACTTCTACTCGTGTGCATTGGAAAGAGTCGTCTATGTGGTGAACAAGTGAAGAAGTTACAAGTTGACGAGGCGGTGGTTGCAGCATAGAACATGGTTCAGCAAGTGATCATCTCCATTCCAGTGCAATGATTATTTTCATGTTTTCCTGTGGACTGGAACGAAATGCTTTCAGGCCATTCGAATGTGAGATGTTGTGCAAGAGTGCGACCAGAAAATTAGGCTAGCCCAGTTCCATTGCCAGGAATTAACTAGAGCGACCCATCCACAATGCTGCGTTTTTTCTGTCACAGCGCCACAGCAGAACATAAAAAAGTAAATAGGTAATAGCAACGAGCTATGAGGGAAGTTTTAAAAGTGGGTACATCGTCATAATCCAAATTATGTCACGTTATGTGGACGTTTCTCATCCGTGGACCGAAGATCACATTTACGAAAATTTACGATTTACGACCCAAAATGTCGTAAATCGTAAATCGTAAAAAATTTGCCAAAAATCACCGTAAATCGTAAATCGTAATTACGCACACCCCTGCTTGGAAAGCTGTCTATAATCCGCTTTATAAGTGATCCTCCGACGGAACGCTGCCCGGGAAGGAACGGTAATTAGCGAGGCGGCTTCGATATGGGGGATCAAGGACGAAGAGCTTTGTCGCTCCATTGTAGGAGCAAATATTCTTCTTCATCATCATCTTGTTCCACATTGTCTTACTGGATTCTTTTGGACTCCACGCGAGTGTTTGATCAGTGTGGATACCAGCATCGCTTGGGTTCGCATGCAACGCATCAAACCAACGAAAGTCCAAAAGATCTTCACGAAAATTCTCTACTGCCGTGTTTTTGGTGAGCAAAAAGAACCGTTTGTCGTTCCAGGATATCGTGAAAGATTGCAAAAATTCAATTTGCACAGCCTCTACTATCGGCGTGTCTTTTTAGATCTGGTTTTTGCCTTCAAAATCATCAAAGGAATGGTGCGATTAAGGCCGTCGAAGTATTGGATCTTCAAACCGACTTTTGGGAGAAGGCGATCGTGGAGTATGGCTTATCATAAAACAGGCCGTTTCAGGGTCTATGGACGAACTCCTTTGTAGTGCGAGTCACGAGATGGCTTGAAAGGCTCCCCCCACAGCTCCTAGCTTGTTCTAAAGTTTCTGTTTTCAGAACCACCTTGTCGAAAATCAATATCTTAGACATTATAGGATTGACAGATGTCTCATAACTGGGTAGTTTCGATTGATTGTAGGTGTCCACTTCACGGCCCAATGTTTGAATAGACCCAGCTGTGCATTTGACCACTAGCTCTTGTGTGCTTGTGTTTTTGTTATTTGTTCAATCTTTTCCCAATTTTTCAGTCATAAAGAGGTTTTGAAGCAGCCGACCTCCTACTGAAAAAATAAAAAAAGGTATGATGTTGCTTTCGTTGGCCGCTGTTTAATGTATTAATAAGTTTTTTGTTTTCAAATTTCTCTCGATATTCCAGCTGATAAGGTTAAGCTAGATTCTTCAACCATTTTCCCTACGTTACTTCGTATCTGGCCTATAGAGCATTTGCAAGCTCAGCAGTTTTTCAGTGCGCTCGGATAGACATGATACTTCCTGACCGTCACCCGTGGTGCGTACCAGTATAATGAGGTTCCTGAGAAACGGAGCCCGCCCGGTGATGCGTGCTCAGGGAGTTCTGAAATCGCTTTATCTCTTGAAGGGCATCGTATGACTATAATGTCCGGGTGGCTGGGTGGCTCTAAAGGCTCCCGGTTCTGTTGCTTCATTGGGGCCATTCTCAATGGCCTCCATTTTATGGTCTCAAAGTGACTTATAGCAAATTTGTTTTTATTTTGCGGATATATCTTTTCTTCAATTGCGGCAACAGCATCATTAACAGCAAGGTACGAAAGTTTTGGGATGAAGTAGGGGAGTGCTTCAAAACCTCTGTTCACCAGTGGTCGGATGTTCTGTTAGTGTTTTAGGCCAAGGATGGTTCTGTTGTTTTGTATTGCTCTGGTTTGTTTGAGCTTGGGTTAGGTTATTTCTTAGGTTAGGCTGCTTCATGCTAGATCAGCTAAGGTTTTACTCTGTTATCGTAATGCTTGTTTTTATTTTGTTTCTACTCTGTTATGCAAATTGTTGTTTGACTTAGTTGCATTCCCGTGTGAGCACGTCTCTCGCGACGTAACAAATAAATAAATAAATAAACGCTATTTCGACTAATCTCCAACTTCTCTCTTCTGCAGACCTCGGCATTGTAATTTGTTAGTCAGTTAAGCTTTTTGTGCCAACACGAGGCTTTAGGTGGATCTTTATTCAGCAGGGCCTGACGTTTCGACCTCTCGTCGTCTGCAGAGGCCTGAGTGTGGTGCAAAAGTTTGCATTTGCGCACTACCAATTGAATCCTGAAGAGCTGATGTTCGCCTATGTCAGTTAGCCAGTAGGGACGAATAGGGCATACTGCACACCCTTGTCGCTGGCCGGTCCTTCTATAGTTCACAATGAGACACAAACGGCAGAAAGTCACTTGTAACAGAAAGACACTCATTCCGGTTGTTCATTACTGGATTTCTTGTGAAAATCCAGAATGCCTCTAACGCTTTCCTTGCCGAAATGTCTCCTACAACGGCCAAGATGGTACATTTCACCTCAAGGTCATTCCCGTTGTGAGCATCAATCCTATGCTTTCCATGTGGGCTGGTTAGCAATCCACGTTGTTCACTTGATAGATGATCCCTCACATTTACTGCAAGAGCCCTTCCCGTTTCTCCGATGTGTTTGGCGTTACGACTTGGTTATTTCGACTGCGATTTAGGAGGTTTTCCTGAGGTTAAGGGCGATCTCCGGAACAGTGTCACACCACTAGCGCTATATACGTGGCCATACGGCCGAAGGCGAGCTTCCCGTAGCTTGTCATCAACTGGAGCGACACCAAATCTTTGACAAATTCTATTGCTACGAGCACGGAGAAAACCCGTATCGTCAGCTGTCCAGTGCAGGGTGTGGTGTCCCTAATGAAATTGAAGTCTGCCGACCGTACGAGCGCACTGCAACTGCACTTGACATGTGAGTTCTTGTCTTCACTCGCCAGGGCTACGTCGTCTGCACATACAGACACCTTCGAGGAGTGTGAACCTTCGCTATGAAGGTCTCGTGAGATAGCGCTCATCGCTCGCTGGCGAAGTCGCCGAGCGTCTGTGGTGACGTCGGCGACGTCGTCGATAGATTCAGTGGCGACAGGAGAGCATCGGAGCACATTTTTAGCATCGCAGCGCGTTTTCAATGTCATCACATGGTAATCATACTGCGGATAGAAACCCTAGGTGACCACATCTGCCTCGAATTTGCTTAAATTGTGCGCTTTTCTTAGTATGTTTCTAGTCTTGATGATGATTTTCGTTTTGTATGAACGGTTGCGTGCTCGACCATTATTAATCTGGCGAATTTTCTCTTACCAACCACATTTGCTTTAAGAAGGATGAATAAGTGTGATCTGAAGTCTGATCTGACTATTGATTTACCAATTGAACGATTTTACCAGCATTTTCGTTAAATTTCTTTATTGGAGTTTAGCAAAGACCTTTTTTATTAAATCGCATTTAAATTAAATTTACGCGGAATTTTCAAAATTCAAAGGAAAATTTAACCCTTAATTAATATGAATTGTATCTCGAAAAAGCCCTTCGTAGAGGTTTGCAGTATCATTTCAGAAAACGAGGAAACACTACGTGTTTTCCACACAATTTCATGTTGTGTTACTTGAACTGCAATAAAGTAAAAAGGCCCAGAAAATGCGAAAGTTAGGGGTGAGAAGGACAGAAAAGCGAAGAAAGGTGACAAAGTAAAGGGAAGGTAAGGTTTAGGTTCCCACTCCCTCCCAAACACTCAGTGTTCTAGCGAATGGGCGTACGCAAGACGGACGTCTTTTGCACTTCTCGATTTCGTAATTCGAAGTCCGGTGGTGATGGTGGCAGTGCCGGGAACGAAGAACCAACCCACAACCAAAACACTCCATCGGAGCGCATTTTCTGCTACCCTTCGATGACGTCGGCGACGGAAGTATAACACCTCCTGCGGAGCTCTCGGCGACGCTGTGTTGTGCGGGCTGCTACGCATTGCGTAGCAGCCCCTACAGCACAGCGTAGCCGACGTCGGCGGCGCGTCGCCGAAGTATAACATAGGCCATAGGAGACTCCGTCGTCGTGATGGCAGTCGCTCGCACTCTACTCTTTGGGCGAGAGTAAAATATGCGCACCCACTCAAGAGCATCTTCGGAAACACCGTGCTCTCGTAATGAGTTTCCACATGGTCTCAAGCCGCACACGATCAAAAGTTTTGACCAACTTCAGCAGGAGCAGAAACGATCGGTAATCACAAACAAAAAAACGCTATTTCATTGCAGGGATGGTTTGAATTTTTTTAAACTGCTTGGAACTTCACCATGTGGCGCAGTCTGGAGGACTCCGATCTGGCCCTGCAGGCGTGGCAATGGCGCCTAAGTGTTGTCCGTGGTTGCTTGAAGACCAATTTTCTCCTTAATAGCCGCGCACCTGGACTGCAGAAGTGAAGAATTTGTGAGGATTTAACTCTACAACAATTTGAATTATTGTATAAGTCATAGTGAAATTGTTCATTCCTTTCTAAGCTGGAGGACATCAGATTCAAAATTTTGTTGCTGATTAATTCCCGAGGAATTCTACTGTATGTGGGCCCACGAACGTGGATGAAGAGCTTCCCGGTGAAGCTACTCCGCACTTTCCTTAACATGTCGATTTTGGCCATTTTTCGCGATGCATATGTTCCTTCGAACGGTTGGGTTTTGACGAACATAAATTTTGTATGCCTTAGTGAGAAGAATCTTGAATAAGAGAAACAGCCCCTGTCTGGCTTCGCTAGAAATGTTCTTACAGTGTTCCACAAAGCAGAAGGAGTCAAGAAGTCAAGAATAAGAATAAGGTCACTAATACAGTCCCCTCTCGTTATAACGCATTTGAAGGGAGCGGAGAAAAGCCGCGGTATAATGGGAGTCGTGTCCTAGCCGGAGATGACCTTTTTTACACACTTCTAAGCACAGATTTATCTCAACCATATGAAATGACTAAATATGGGTATAACAGTAGAACATGACCATGAAGAGATTGTGAAGGTGACTTAGATTAGATTATTATTGATGCGCTGTCCCTAGAGATACTCTCTGTTATACACATATGTATGTGTTAGGAGTAACAGGGTACCACGAGTAGTGAGACGTGATCAATACCTCAGCTGTGCAATCCAATGTTGCAAGATCTTTTGTTACGATCAAAGCTATTGCATCAGGCGGCACTCGAACCAGCAGTCCCTGCCTGCGGGCAGGATTTTTGTACACTATTAGCGCTGTTAAATATCGCGTTTCATCCGCGATATCGGCGTTGCAAATGGCTTATCAGCACTCTTCCATAATATGGGACGCACTGATCAAACTGCATTGTGGCTGCAATCAATTCGCAACGCAGAGGGTACAGGCATAACCTTCGATCTTGGAATGGTCTGAAGTTTGGAAATGGCCACTAGCCCCTGAGAAAACTGTTATTTATTTATTCATTCATGTATTTATTACATGGCTAAAATCCATGTGAAGAACAATATGATTAGAAACAGTATAGAATGACATCCATATGACATTGGCCAACGATCCAGACCAAAGTATCTTACTATATATAATTCGCTTAATCCGTCGGTCACGTTGTCAGTCACTGGGAAGGGGACTGAAGCCAAGATATGCCTAGGACAGTGCGGCGTATGCCAGCCGGGTCTTCTTTCAGCTTAACCATGGGCGATTGCCAGCGAACTGAAACCCCGGCGGCGGATCACCCAAGTTTACGATGTATTCAGCGAACAACGCGTCAAGGTAAGAATGAACACGTCGGCAGCCGTGCATGGCGAGCCGTAGTCGTGCCGAACACGTCGCCAACCGTGCATGGCGAGCCGTAGACGTGCCGAACACGTCGGCAACCGTGCATGGCGAGCCGTAGACGTGCCGAACACGTCGGCAACCGTGCATGGCGAGCCGTAGACGTGCCGAACACGTCGGCGGTACAAAACTTCAGGCCTGGGGGTAATCGAGGTCGCTGAACACGAATCTGAAGTCGGATCAATCGATATCGATCGATATCATCGATTTTTTGAGGATGACGTTTAGGTGGCGCGAAACTTCGGCCTTGGGGTAATCGAGGTCATTGAACACGAATCTGGAGTCGACCAATCGATATCAATCGATATTATCGATGTTTTGAGGATCACGTTGAGGAATATCAGCCGATCCATCTCGATTAACATAATGGTCAGAAGGCCTAGGGAAGAATAGGAAACCCGTAGCGGCCATGGCGTCCTATTCTCGGGGTTTGGCGGCGAAGCCCCCAACCAGTCGTAGGCGGCCGCTAGGCCGCCGAACGACTGGTAATAGAATGATTGGAAAGTCATGCGATAACAAACACCCAGATAATGAAAGATAGAAAGGAGAACAAACCGAGAGGGGCTCTGCCACATGATCTCGTTATGTCGCAGAATTATTTATGAATCGGCCTGAATTCGTAAAAAAATGGCTTCAGCTTGTATGGAATTGCTGTGTTTTTGTCAAGTTTCATATAATCCGAACCTGCTCTATTAACAAAAAAATTATGTCGAATTGAAGATTTTGCAGTACTTAGTGAAAGTTTCTCTCCTCCACCTCGGGCTCTAGATGGTCTCACCATGAAGATATCACGTTTGTCAAGTCCACAGAAACCATGGAGAATTTTGTGAACCATTACAAGGTCGTATATTCTTTGTCTGTATGAAAGTGTCTGTAGCCCAAGTTGCTTGTTTCTTACTTTACTGCTGGGAACAGCATGGTAATCGAAGACATATTTCCTAATAAATAGTTTTCTAGTGAAGCTATTTTGGACTTTTTTAAGTCTAAGTATATTTTTCTTCTCAATTGGTTAAAAAATTGTTGCTCCATACTCAAGTATCGACCCAGCGTAAGCCTTATAATCTTTGACAAGGACAGATGGGTTTTTTTGTGGAAGGACTTCTGAAAAGAGTGTGTACTAAAGCCATCCCTTTATTTGCAATTTGTTCACAATGCGCGTCCAAAGCCAAATTTGCATCAAGGAGAACCCCAAGATCTTTTGCTTGATCAGTGCTTGTTATCTCATTTTCACCTCACTTGTATGTGTAGTTGAGATTTGTTCTTGCTAAATGCGGCGCCTTAGATTTTTTCTTTTGACAAGGGGAGCCGCCACTCGTGGGACCAGCGATCAACAGCGTCTATGGCTCGCTGCAGAAGGTGTTGATTATGGACTGGTGAGCTATGGCAAATTTTCAAGTCATCCGCAAAAGCTATGCATTTCACCCCTGAGCTCGTTATTGGTGACGGTAATTCATGGGTATAGATATTAAGTAGAATAGGGGATAGAACGCAACCTTGTGGAACGCCACTAAGAGCCGATTGAGGTGCTGAATAATTGGAATTCACGCGTACAGTAAAAGTTCAAAGAGTGGATACTCAAATTTACCGTGCGATTACAGTCTAGGTGGCCAGCAGTCCCTGCGTCAGACGCCCTCGGATACTGCCAACACCCGCCATGTTTGCGGCTGCGCTACAACTTACGCAGTCGCCGAAGCACCCTTGTCACTATCGTACATCTCCACAGCACAGAATCATCCAGATAACTAAACATTGAGTTCCGCTAAACTCCCTCTTCAACGTGGGGACTATCAATATTTTTGAAACGACAACTACTGTAATGTCGAACAGAGGTTATTGTGCAAGTAGGGTTCTCAGAAAGTATTGCCCTACGGTTTTGAGTTTGAGCAAAACTGCAACATTTAATCCTATGAACATTCCTGATAACAGAGACCATTGAGTAACAAAAACTGACCTTTTGGAAAACTCCGGCTAGTCTTAAGAGAAGGTTTCATTGCTCGTGGAAATCCTTACCTTTTGCGCTTAGATAATGGTCGATGGCCCGCCTTTCATGTTTAGATTTCTTGAATGGAGCCTTTGTAAGCCCTTTGGGCTTTCCGCACCCAAATTGCGCTCTCAGCAACCTAAACAGGGAGACAGAGCGACTACCACGGAATGCAGGTGAGGGCACTATGTAGAAGAGATGCAGTGCAGAGAAGGTAGTTTTGTCCAATTAAACGGCCAATCAGCTTCCTGCACTAGAGCTTGCTGGGGGATAGATTACAAGAAAGTGAGAGATCAACACGTAGTCATCATTCGGATGGCTTCGCGGCTATTCTCACTTTCTCCCTTTTCTCGTATGCCGAAACTCTGCTCAATCGAAGGACCAGAGCACAGTCTTTCTTATTATAGTACTGTTTGGCAACAAAAAACTTCGGATCTATCCTAATCCGGGGGGGGGCACATAACTAAAAAGTAAGTAACAAAATGAATTAAGACTTACCGAACGGCTCCTAGAGAACGAGTTGGAACCTAAAAAGAACCTAAAACGAACGAACAAACAAAAAATAAAAAATCGCCGCGGTTTACAACCGTCTCGGCGGGAAAAGAACGACGAAATGGAGGCATGCCGCGTGCTGGCTGATATGTTATAACCAGGATCTGACATGGTTACTAGGGCGCTTGAAGCAGCATGCCGCGTGCTGACCGCCGCCTGACATGTTATAGCCAGGATCCAACATGGCGAGGAGGACACGCAACTTTGCCGGCTTACAACGATAGCAAATGTAATTTTTCGTTTTTTTTTCTTTGTGGCTTTTTCTTGTTTAGGGTCCCATGTTGTTCTATAGAAGCTGCTCGTTACGGCTCAAGTGGATTTGTTACATATAATACCTTTTGGGCGCGTCTAGCGCAGTCGGAGGAGGCGCGACTGTCGCGTGCACCCGATACCAGGTTCCTGGTTCGGATTACCCGCCAAGGCCAACCAAGCCTTCCATCCCTCCGGGGTCGGTGAATTGGTACCAGAAGTGTCTGGGAAGGATAGAGCGCTGACTTGTTCATCGGCTGGCCACCGCAAGTCATTATATGGCCAAAGCGCGTTCATGTCGCCTCCACGACATCCCGTAAAAGTAGAATGCGCTAGCGCATCCCAGAAGGGATTGAGTAACGCCGTCCTTTATCCTTTATTATTTAATACTTTTTACTTATGCCCCCCCCTGGACTAGGATGGATCCAAAACTTCTGCCTTGTGCATTTCTTTATTTATTTATTTAAATACGTTTCAGGACGTGCCACAAATGCAAGACGAAGAATGTAACAGAAATATGCCGGGTGACCAAATTACGAGTCTAGAAAGAAAAAAGTGAGATAAAAGTGAACAAATTTCCAACAGACAGGTAGTTACGGCAACGCTTAGAAACAAAACGGAAATCAAATCAGAAATACGAGGACCAATCCACACGGATTGGTCCTCGTATTAGACAACCAAACGTAAGCAGGGCTGGAGGAGGCTACCACACATAAATTATTGCCGGTAGCCTAAATTTAACCAGCATCTCTTAGGCAAAACTCCTCAAGATCAAATGAGCATGAGAATATTATTGAGGCAGCTAAGCTTGCTTTTCCGCGTCAGCCAGCTACGACGCCCTTGGGTAGGTACCGGAGCTTCGGCACATGGGTACGCTGGCCGTCCCATGGAACCGGCAACTAGGACAAGAAACCCGCAGCATCAAACTCACAAAAGTTGTGAAAATGGACAACTATCAAAGCACAAGAGCCCAGATTTGGTTAAAAATATGCTGGTTCTCACAACCCATGTGGACTATAGAGTAGGCTGTGCAGTACATGACGAAGAAGAGTACGTGAGAACATGCGGCAAGTAAAAAAAAACTCAATTTGGCTATGTGTATAAAAAAATACTTGTAGAACATACAACAAAATCAGTAATGAGAGAGAAAAAATCTCTTAGTTAATAATAGACCACATAAGGCACTTAATATGAAGTCGGCTGTTCCTGACATATTGAGACCCATAACAAGTCAAATGGCTTCCAGGCTGGATTGATGGAATTGCCCTGAATGAAGGTTCGTGATAATGTTATTCAACACTGCCAATGAGACTTTCCCCATTTAAGTACATATAGACTGTAGTTGTGCTCGAACAAATATGCTCGAATAATTTATTCGAGTGGTCATTGATTTCTCGAATATTCGATGTTTCTAGATTTTCGAATATTAATTCGAATTCGATCATCGACAGGGAGCAGATATTCGTATATCATTCAAAAATCGATTATTTCAACTTTATTTGAATATCGAATAAACTTCAAATCTTCATGTGTCGAAAATCTAGAAATAAATTCCTAAGCATTGTAGAAGGTTAATTCTTTCCAAGTTTCGTCTAAAGGTGCGACTATCCTTAGATGCTAACACTTCACTAGGTAAATAATGAAGCCACCTTGCAAACCGTAACAGTACGAAATTGAAAAACTGCGATTTCTTTCTATTCCGAATTCTGACATAATCTAGTTTAAACCCACCTGAACGTTCACTGGAATGTCTAAAGATCCAAAACTTGCTAGGTGCCAGTCTTACCTCTCCACGAAGAATGCGGAAACAAAATGTAAGATCCGCAGATATCCTTCTATACAGTAATGTCCTCTGGCCAAGTAGCTCTAAGCGCTCACTGTACGTCAGCAAGTGTCTCCAACTCACACGGGGATGTAACCTGCAGTACACCAGTCTCGAGAAGGTTTGCTGCACCTTTTCAAGTTTACGTATTTGCTTTTTAGTGCATGGGCTCCAGACCTGAGAGCAATACTCGAGGTGGGGCAAAACGTAGGATTTATACAGACGGACAAGTACGGTTGGGTTATTGCTGTGGACGATGCGAAAAATAGAGAAAAGTGTATTATACGCCTTCCTCACGATTTGGTCAATGTGGGATGAAAAGCTTAATGAGGGTTCGAATAGAACGCCAATGTCCTTGGCGGTTGGACAACCCTCTAATAAGAGGCCATTTATTTCGTATTGGGTCGCGGGTAGATCCCCGTAGTGCAGCACAAAGGATTTGCCAAGATTCACGGTGAGGCTCATTTCTGTGGCCCATGCACTAAGCTTTGCAATAGCATGTTTTAAAGACTCTTTAACTGCTGCATAATTTGCACTATGATATATGCCGTATATCTTGATGTCGTCGGCGTATAACTGTACTCTTACATTCGGTGATACCTTAAGCAAGGAAGGGAGTTCCATCGTATAAATAAGGAATAATAGTGGGGAAAGAACAGCTCCCTGTGGGACCCCGCTAGTGCTGTGGTATCGGTTGGAGAACCATCGACCCACTTTTACAGTCATATGTCTCTCATCAAGATAAGACGCGAACCAATTAAGCAGGTTCCCATCTATACCGAGAATGTGCAATTTGTAAACCACATCAATAGAATTTCCTTGGTTCAGCGCTAAACTCTAATCATACAGGCTATCGACTAGATTTGTGGTGGTGTAAAGGCCATACAAAAAGCCATTCTGTTCAGTTGGAATAAGGCGAAGCCTGTTGATAAATGATAAGAGTTTTCCATTGATGATTTTTTCCATAACCTTTATAGGCGGAGGCGTCAAACTTATTGGGTAATCAGATACGCACGAAGCGCCAGATGTTTTAGGAATTGCGGTAACTATTGAATCTTTCCATATTTCGGGTACTTCACACAACATTAAGAAGACGTTGAAAATATGAGCAAGGGGATTGCATAAGGAGGCGGAGCACTTTTTATAAACAATTGAAGGAATACCATCATAAGGTTTAGTGATTGATGGCTTCAAGTGCTTCAAAATCTTTTCAACCTCTGCAGGATGGAAATAAACATTGCTCATTCGATGTCTAGAAGGTGGTGGTAGAGCAATATTTGGTGAGCATGATTCCTCCTTTGAAAACACAGACGCAAAAAAATCTCCTAGCGCTGTGGCCTTACTAAGTTCGCTGAAGCACTTCAAGCCATCCTTATCAAGCAGAACTGGTAGGCGACTTCCAGGCTTCACCTTTTTGCGAATGTAGATATGCAGCTTTCTCATTGAAGACTGTGCCGAATAACGGCGTTTTCGATTAGTTAAAAACTTTTTTAAATGCCAATCAACATCAGAGCAAACCTTCTTATATCCGGGGTCGTACAGAGGATTTGGCAACGTTTCAAACAATCGCTTTTTCTGGGCAAGCAAATTTCGAATATGCGGAGGATACTTAAATTGGTAAGGTTTCTTGAACTTCAGTGGGACAAAGAGAGATAAGTGTTGATACATAACCCTGCAGAACCGTTGATATAAAACAGATGTCGACGAATAACCATCAAAAACTGCTAGCCAGTCTACTTTAAATAGACATTCGTTTAGCGAACGGTAATCGACACGCGAAAAATCAGGCCATGGAACTAAATGGTTTTCAGGGATGCAGCAAAAACTTACGAAAAAGTGCAACATCTTGTGATCAGAGGTAGCTAGAGGAGGAAGTGTGGTAATTCCATTGACTATAAGTGATGTTGTAAACACAAGGTCAAGAATGTGATTAGAAAACGTCGTAATGTTGACCAGTTGAGTAAATCCAGCATCATCAAAGAACTTCAGAATGCTTGATGAACTGGTATGCAATGAAGCGCAATCGCTCCAGTCAATATGCAGATTAAAGTCACCTAGTACTATTGTGTCCCTTCTAGCAGCTGCAAGGGTAGTAAGTAACGCGACGAGGTTTTCGTCATCGAACTTAAGGGATTTAGGTGGACGGTAAACGACAAAAAACCTCAAATGAGAAGAGGTATTTGCCGAAAACACATCCATACATAGGACATCAGATTTCAAGGAAAAATTGTGCTTCAGGGTATGCACAAGAAGACAACTTTTAACGATGCAACACACACCTTCTCCCCTAGCTCCTCTTCGATCAGCTCTATATATTTCATAGGGGCAGCCAAATAAAATTTCCGAATCTAGAACTTTCGGGTTCAGCCAAGTTTCAGTAATAAAAATTATATCAGGCTTCGTGATAGAGATGAAGTGCTGAAGGTGGTGCAGCTTGTTAACAAGGCTTCTGGCGTTGAACAGGTAACACGAGAGCGATGGAGGACTACCATGCTCACTCACGCGTTTCCCGAAACCCAGCTGAGATTTCGGAAGCGCGCCTGAGCTCGCCACGGTATATCACCCATTCACGTACCTCCTTGCCCTGTTTCTTTCCCTGGCTAGCTTTCGCAA
The DNA here is from genome assembly GCA_947396885.1 of Heligmosomoides polygyrus polygyrus. Taxonomy (NCBI): domain Eukaryota; kingdom Metazoa; phylum Nematoda; class Chromadorea; order Rhabditida; family Heligmosomidae; genus Heligmosomoides; species Heligmosomoides polygyrus. The sequence goes on along the minus strand of OX377204.1, from coordinate 50,465,625 downwards.
CTCATATTCCTTCGCTCTTTCCTCCGCAGTCACGCTCCTACGAACAAAAACGTCCGTAAAGCGTTTCCTCCTACGAACAAAAACGTCCGTAAAGCCAGCACTGCGAAGGAAGCGTGCATTAGCTAGCGCAGTTCTCCAGTGGAAAGTCGAGGGCAGCACCACTTTTACCAACCGTGGACGATCTTGACTCGGCTTGCCCATCCTGTACAACTCCACTGGTCTGCACTCCACTTGAAGCACATCTAAAATATTCATTATTTTTTCCTCTAAATCGTTCTGACGGCAGGACGGCGAGCAGTTTGCGGCCGCCTCCTTTAACCCTGTGATCACGATACTACGGGAACGCTTTTCTGTTTCAATGTAGTCAGAAAATTCCCTTGGAATTTTCTCGGCCAGCGCGTTCAACATATCGGCGATCAAAGGGTCTTTATTTCTGTTAGTAGACTTTTCATTTCATCGAAATGACCACGATGAACACCTTGAAGCACATTGCTCCGAAACTGCACAGCCTTCTCTGAAAAAAGCTTTTCCAATTATACTGTACTTCTCCAAGTATACTGACAAAAACTAACTAACCGGCGCATTACAAATCGAAAGATAGCAGAGAAGCTTGGCATATCGAATTCGACCGTCTAATTGCACTTGCGACAGCATGGTCACCCAAACAAACTGGACGATTGGGTTCCTCATGAAACGTTCCGACTCACTATACGCATTTACGTATACGAGGGCATAGTCTGCTTTGAACTGCTTCCAGGAAACAAAACTATAGATTCGAATGTCTGCTGTCTTCAACTATCGAAATTGAAAGAAGAAATCAAGAAAACACTCTGAACTGGCCAATCACCGAGGTGTAATATCGTGAGAACGTAGACATCACTCCTCTTTGATACCGTCAGAAATTGGAAGAACTCAATTGGGAACTGCTGCCACATCCTTCTATAGCACTGACTTAGCATCATCAGACTGCCATTTATTCCGCTGCCTTCAAAACCATTTGGATGGTAAAACTTTTAATTCCGATCAAGCTGTTAAAAATCAGTTGCAAAAAATCTTTGCTTCTAAAAATCAAGGCTTTTCAATGGAATTTTTCAACTTACTAAAAGATGGCAAAATATTGTCCAACAAATGGTCAATTAAATTATCATTCATTAATTTTTGGCGTTATTATGAATAAATTCACTTTACAAAATGCAAAACATTATTTTTCGAAAAACCCAATATTTTATTCACTCCAGCGTTCAACGCGACTTTATAAGAATCGACGCTGACTCCAAGTCATCGAAACACGGGGAGGGAATATAAGCACACCGTTTTAACTTTCTCGCAAACCACTCTTTGTGTGTATCCGTGTCGAAAATGCATCGCAGCGAGTGTGCCATTTACCTGAGCAAGCAGCTCGCAAATGTTCCAGTGTCTTCGACAAGACTTTCGGTCCCATGGCGGGTCTTTTTGTTGCCCTGCTAAGCCCTCCACGAGGTCGCTAAATGCCTTTGTTGGCAAGTGTTTCGACTGGATCGCCTTCGTTGCGGCCTCCAGTGGTCCACTGAAGGAGCAGCAAAAGCCACACAAGGTAGACCTGCAGTACGGGACAGCACCTAGCCCAGGTTAGAATACGAGTCTCGCAGAGCCAACAATGCCGTTCAACAACCTCATTAAGAGCATAGGACAGTAAGACATCGGAAAGGTTGCCCTACGCGGATTTCGATAGAACCTAGAAACTGGGATTCTACTGAACACTAGATCAGTGCAGGGCAAAGTAGAACCTACATAGAAATGAGGCCTGACGCTGTTCATTTGGCGTCACTAACAGGACGCGTCTCTCGAGCAGCAGAGCTTTGCCGACGTCAGTGGTTTTGGGCTAAGTCATCGAAAAGCAGATTCTACGGCCACGATAGGCCTTTAAGTAACGCTTGTTCGCGTAGCACTTCCTTAAATTGCAAACACAATGTTTCAGGCGTCAGTGTTCATGGAAATTGTTTTCGAATTCATTGGTGAAATCGGCTCACGAGAAGGTGGTCGTCATGCGCATTTTTTCTTTTAGGGTCCACTAAAAACGTTTCGTTTCATTTCAGTTTCGGTTGTCTTCGGGTATGGAAGGCTGGAAGCTCAATTGATAACAATGCAGGAGTTGCTCTAAAATTTGCTGGCGGCCACACTTTCTATTTGTGAAACTTTTGAAATCAGCGCATCACCATGGATTCGATATCACTTTTATGGCCCCTACCTGGTTGATTTTCCGAGTTGTTTCCGCCGCAGTACGACCGAGCTCGAACTCATAGAAATAAATCTGCCGAAATTGCTGCTTTGACACGGTCGTTTATAGCCTATAAAATCTGCTGTGAAGTAGTCTATATTAAAAACAAATAGGACAGTGAGAAAGCCCACAAAACCAGCTTTGTAACAGCATACAATTATGCATTAAAGGTGAAGTTTCACATTGAAGTGCATTCTAGGTAAAGTTTTGCCAAAAAAGGCGTTCTAAAGCTGGAGGTCAAAAATCTGCATTAAAAAAATCCATACATCCTAATAGAGACTAGCGGTTTCCTAATTATATTAGAGAAACTACGACTGCTTGTGCTGACGTAACTGTGAGGAGCCTGACGCACGATCTCTACCAGACTTTATAATCATTCCGCCATTATTCCTGCAATTCTCAGAACGCTCGCCTTGTTAGGCGCCATAACCACTCAACTTAGCGAAAATCCCTTCAAGACGTCGACAGTCAGAGCAAAGCGTTTTGCTCTTTAATTTTGTTGTACAGGGAGTCCAGTAAATATTTTTATAGCTACCTAGCGATCAGGGGGCGTACAGAATAAGGCAAAGTTGAAGCGGTGTCCAACTACAAGCGGCTTGCACACAGGAAACGCAAGTGTGGATTAGGCTTGGATAAGGTCCTGCTCTGCCTTAGTGGCGCCCTTCGATTGTTACAGAAAGTCCAGCACGGCGTGTCAGAATAATTCTCGATGAACCGCCCCCAACACTTTTCTAAGATGTGACATTAATCCTTCTGGGTTCCTTGTTGGTTCACATTTTTTTCTCTCCACTGGCGTGGTGCGTATCGAAAAGTCGTAATGCTGAGGGATTTGCTGCTGGCAGACTTGCTGACTGACCCTCTCCAAGCATAAGGACGGGCCGGTGGACCCAGGACGGCTTCGCGTCGTTGAGGAGCGCTCTCTCACTAAAATCTTGTCTCCATGTCCACCAGCAAAGTTTTGCCGATTTTCACTGCTGTGCGCAGAGAAGGAGATTCTCTGGAGAGGGTGAGAGACCTCTCTGGACGTGAATGACACGAAGTGAACAGTATACGAAAACTCCACCGCTTTCCTTGGACGACGACTCAGGATCGTTGCTATGTTAAATGCTGACCTGCTCAGTGGCGAAAATTTTGCCATTGAAGTGGATGATTTTCAAACACTGCACACGGAGAATGGATGCCCCAACAACGCATTGCATTTTCTCCTCGCAAGCTTAAGTAGTCCCTGTAATCGTTGAGCGTTCTGCTTGGTGGCGTAAAAACTTTCATCCAATGCCTGTTTTGAAGAACGTCTTCAAGATTTGGTCACATTACCGTAGATTTCAGGTGGGTTGTTAACCGATCAGTTTTGATCAGTTTTGTGCCTAAAGAAGGAGAGGACTTGTTCTCAGGTCAGGACAGAATCGCTCTTCATTTCAGGTACATTCAACGCGTCAAATATCAAGAAAATTCACTGTGTACAACTAACCAGGGAGAGTATAGTACAGCTAGGAAAGTGCTAGGAGATGCCTACAATGCCCTTCACAAGGATCGAGACATCTTTCATCTCCGAAACCAAGGATTAGTGAACATCACTGTAGGACACACTGCACATGGCAACAATCTCAGGGCGGTAAGAAAGGCTTGATGTAATTTTTTTGAAGAAATCCTCAGCTCCGATGAATCGTAACCCATGATCCAACACGAGGCATTTGTGGATCATTCTCGAAATTACTCCGTGGTAGGCATATATGGTCACGTTGCCTTCCATTGCATTAATCACGATGACAACTACACGAGAGCATCTTCAAGCCATCGTCTTCTATGCATGACGTCGTGACACTGAATCGACGGCAACCGTTCGAAACATCAACGGAGTAGGACAAGGACAACACTTCCATCAGCACTGTCAAGTGATAGTTCGCCTTCTTTAAGGAAGGGGACACCGACTTCGAAGACAGACCTCTGTTGGGACCAGGCCCATGCGTGGGGTTCGACTTTTGCCGAAAATTTACGGAGCGGACTTGGTACGACCTTCCCTTGTCTCCATCACGATCTTATTTCTTATATTTGTTTTTCAAACTTTAGTGTGATTCTCGTACCGATTAATTGGTTCTTCTTTCCAGGTGTGGCTTTACACTGCAGAGACGAGACTCTCGCGCAGACTAGTACACTGAGGAACACATGTTATTGAATAATTGATTACATTTCTTGATTGATTAAAACAAATAATTGATTTATGTCTTGAATGCTGACTGATTCACGGTTAAAAATGAAGATTTTCTGGTAGCAATCTTGACTTTGACTTTAGTGCCTTCCCCACAAATATTTTTTGAAACGCTCTTCGAATCGGTGACGGAGTCCCAACAAAAGGGTGGACCTGTTACGAAAATAATTATGTATGTCCCAAGTAAAGAAAACAACATCAAAGCGTGGAATTGTTTCTTTAAAAATTCCAATCCCTGGCTATTATAAGTAAAAAACACAGGAATGTGACAAGGCATGGCAAGGCGTATTCTAAGTCTTCAATTTTCATGAAAATAAATTTTTCTACCCTACCTATGCACGCAGAATTTTGCAACATTAAATATACATCTCTCCTTGATACACTTTTATATGAACGAATATATCAGTTTTGCATGATTTGCCAAAAAATGTGTCTCGACAACCGAACCTCCTTAATCACACAGATGATGCCCCTTTAAGAAGCAGTTTTTCAGAGCATAGAATCCGCATTTTCTGTACTTTGTAAAAGAAAAACATGGCTTTGTCACTGTGTGTCAAGCAGGGATTGCATTTCTGTAGGGTACAGTTTCAATTTCTGACGTTGCTTCTTTCAGAAGGAAGAACATTATTTCGGTGACAAATTCGTCGTCCATCGTTCGATCTTGGCTCTGTTATGGATTCGGAGGGCGCTTCAAAACACCTTCTAGGGAAAGCACTTAAGTCAGCGTTGGTAAACCAATAGCACTCAAAATTTTATATAACGGAAATTCAAAGCACAATTTCAGACGAAAATGTCGCTTCTTCCGGCAGACAAATGCGTCGTGTCCATTACGGCATCCTGAAAAAAATCCGCAGATCGTGATGAGAATTCTAAAAAAATCTTTTTTTGAACTGCAGAACAATTAGTATTCAAAACCTTAAGGAATTTTATACTGTTCTCAAAACATTTCATGTAAAGTAACTAGGCTGCGCGCGATTCTGTTCAATTCAAGGGAGAATTCAGGAGTCGAGCCACATCTGGAAGGAACAACCTATTACGAGATGCAAGCATCACCTAACAAAACTGAAAAGTTCGAGACGATTCTCTGATAAAAGCAGGATAAAGTATGACCGCTCCGCCCTCTCGAACCCCAAGCATGACCCTAGTCGGTAGTCGGAACGCCCCACATTGTGGAACAGTTCTCGACGCTGCCATAGAGGATACGGGGGTAAGCACCCAAAATCTCGCGACGAGACTCGGACTCGGACATCCGGCAGTACTCAGTGACCGCAGAAAAGTGTGCTGACTCGATGGATCCCTCATGTCTCGTCCAATAACATGCGGTTCACTCGGGTATCCATTTGACAGTTACTCCTTCTGCGCCCGCACCGAAAGGAGTTTCCGGATGACCTGATACAGTTGGGTCCTTTGTGATTCTAATTCTCATCGTGCCAAGTTGCTCCATCAAGGAGAAGACCTGCCAGCGCCAAAGTGTTCCTTCGCCCCAAGAAGTGTCTCCTTTGCTGCTTCTGTGTTTCGCGAGAGCTGTTGTGTTAGGAATTGCTCCCGCAATGCCAACAGTCACCGGCAGCATTTACACCAATCAACTCCAGAAACTGAAGAGCGCTGTTTCCAGAAAAACGGCCGAGACGTTCTTCGGATACCTTCACGACAGCGCTACGCCGCATTTAGCAAAAGAGACGGGTAAAAAATTGCAGCAGCCAGGCTGGGACACGGTCCCCGCCCACTCTATTCCACCGATATTGCTCCCTCTGACTATCACTCAATTAGTTCCTCATAAACGATAGAAGGATAGAGCACGGCGTTACTCGATCCCTTTTGGGATGCGCCATGCATTCTACTCCTACGGGATGTCGTGGAGGCGACTTGTATGCGTATTTGGCCAAACAATGACTTGCGATGGCCAGCCGATGATCATGTGGCTCTCTATCCTTCCTGGCAAGTCTGGTACCAATTCACCGACCCCGGAGGGGTGGAAGGCTTGGTTGGCCTGGGCTGGAAATCCGAACCAGGAACCTGGTATCGGGTGCAGGCAACAGCCGACGCCTCCTTCGACTGCGCTACACGCGCCCCTCAACCCCTCGGTCCCTCATAGTGAAAAGTGAATCACCAAAACGTTGAAAGGGCGGTCAGCGAATTCTTGCAGCAGGCAGGCAGCAGGAGGCTCGCCCAATTCTGGCGAGGTTTCGGAAACCCGCACCCCTTCTGGTCAATGTTAGGAGATGGGAACGCAAAGTGGCTTTCCTTCCTTTCGGCACGGTCGGTCTTCCCCTATTCGACCACACCTATACAGGTTCCGCAGCTTCATCGCCGCTCAGTTTTACACCGTGTTGAGTCAGAGCGAATGTCAGTCGAAGAGGTGAGTCCTGGTTCAGACTGGCCACAACCCCGCAGTAACCTATCAGTCCCGAAGAAACGGCTTGTGATTCAGTTTTTGGTGTCTGTCGTCCCGTTCGGGAAGACGCCATTCTGATGAGAACAAGGGAACGTGTGAGGTGATGTGATTCGGTTTATTCTCTTTGTGAGAAACACGGTATGGACAATAAAGCGTGAATGGCATGGTACTCGTCGTCAGTGAGATCACAGCAGCTTATGCTAATTACAACAGGTGACAGTCGGCGCGATATCCACCAGGAGCACGCACTTCGTCAAACAGAAAACAACACTATACACACTCAGAACGAGAACTCTAGGTCGAACGTCTATCATGCTATGTGCGGTAAGGAAACGGCTGTGGACAGAAACCGAAGCGGTAGTGAGAGAAGCTTCAGCATAGACTGAGCCGGAGATACGGGCGTGGGCGTCCTACGAGCCAGCGAGGGCATCGAAACCGCCCGACCCATTGATGCACCAGTGGAGAGATGTCGTGGAAGTGAGCCGAATGTGAACTGCGATCGACGTACTGAAACGGCAGAAATACTTCAGAGGAAGGAATTGGCGGCGAAAACTACTGAGAAAACGCAGATCAAAAGAAAAGTGAAGGTAATCAAGGACAAACCTGAAGGACTGAGTACGACAGCCTCAGAGACCTCTTGGCTGCCCTGTAGCGCAGAGATCTGCGGCAGAAGGAGTGCCGGAGGCCGCAGCGGACGCATGGTGCGCTGCACCGGAAAGTGGTCGACGGGAACTTCGAATATCATGCTGTACTGCTTCTGACTGGCAGAGGCGACACGGAGTCTAGGTGGGGCCGGTCGCCGCCGCCGGCCCTTTATAGGGCGCCGCGCCCGACCACACCCCTCGGCCACGCCCGTCCTAGAGGATCAGCTGAGAGTGAGCTGATGGCGAGCACGCACTTGAGCTGTTCCGGACCCACTTCCTCCTAGAACGGATATCCGCTGAGGCGTTTCACTCTGGCAGTAGGAGGAGTGACGTAATTCCAACGTTCCATTGTTCCTTCGAAACAAAGAAATCACGACCACGTCACAGCGCTTGCGCCTTTTTCGCTCGAGTTTTCTTCTGTAACCACGTAGCAGACAGCGTAACATCACGGGTAGAAAATCGGGGAAGATCACCAAATAAGCTAATAATCGCGATGGTGTCTGGGCCCTAGATGCGCAACAAAAACTGAAGCAAAAAACAAAAAACGCTAGAATTTGAAGAACACTAACGTCATCGAGCATTCGGAACCTAGTTATGGCGGAAACTCTAAATCATTTCGCAATCACTGAAGAATCGTCCAAACTCACTTGAAAAAATCTCACTCACCTACGGCACTTAATAAGAGAGTGTTCGGTCAGTGCCTATAGGCTTCGAGTCCTTCAATCGCGCACCTACCCTATTGAGGTTTGACTAGTCAAGGGTAAGGACGCAGGTACGCAAGTTCTAGGGATGGCACTACAACGTGCTGTAGCGGGACACCACGTGAAAGAAACTGGAAAACGCTTGGGTATAAATAAGGGTTTTTTCAAATTGATCGGTTGAGAATAGAAAGAAAGAAACGGCGACTTAGACATGAAGTACTGTCGATGCGTAAACTTAGAAATAAGTGCCGCAAGTGTTTGATGGATCGTCAGTAAAGCACAGATCTAACCCACTTCACCGTTCCAACTCGCCGGTGGTTCGTATGGTTCTGAGTGATATTTCAAACTTTTCTTAATGTTTTGTTATGAAATCCTGATTTGCATTTATATTGTAAAGATTACCGGCTGCTATTTACAATAGGGTGAAGGTGATTCAAGCCTGATTGTATAACTGTGATAGCAATACTCCCATATTTCATGGAGTGGTCATTTCATATTTCATTTCATTCACGTTTCATCCTATTCTCGATCTCTTGAGATGTGGGAAAAGGAAATTTCATGGAAGAATCAAAATCCGAGAGTGAACGAGAGATCTCGGTCGACATTCTTGGCGAGAAACTCGTTGTGAATGGAAACTGATCTTGAGAGGGAAACTGATCTGCGTTATTCCTCTCACAGCACAACAAGCACTACCACAGATTGCTTTCTGGTGCGAATATAATTCGCGAGATGGATTGTTGGCTGGACCAAGTCAGAGCAATTTCTATGAAACCACAACAATATGCTCCCAATCAAGGTCACTCTGATTCTGTCACGAACTATCTAGGAGGGCAGGTTTCCACATATCTTGTTTTCGAAGTCACCTCATTTCTGAGAGAAAGTTTGACGTTCAGGTACGCAGGTGAGTACGCAATAAACATGTCAATAGGAGGGCAGCTAAACACAACGCTCAATAGACAATGCACCCACGAAATTTCGAGCTATGTTGACGACAGCCGATCACGGAAAATACTATGTAGTCGGATATTGTGATTATTGCTTAAAGTCGCTGAACGCCAGCATACACCATCCGACATCTCTTGCTTAACGGAGCGCTGACCCTTTCATATTTAAAAGAGCTGTCTGGATCGTCGAGTAGACCAGGCCATTCTCCTCAACAACCGATTTCTGTGATGGAATGGAAACGACAGCCCGCAGTTAGCTGTGCAGAAGCAGCACGAGGGCTCGCAACAGCAGTGGACGTCGTGAACGCGGCAGCACGTTCCGCACTTGTGTCACGCACGTTCCGCACTTGTGTCGAGCCGCAGGCGCTGCGCGTTTTCATGGATTCAGCTCACTCCATCCGAATGTCTGGACGGTGGACAGACCAAGCAGCATGCAGGCAGAATCGGTCTGCCAACCGGATCGCGCTGTGCTGGGCAGCGGTGCTGCTCAATCTCCCTCTATTCCAAATTCAAACCGGATGACGGTAGTGTGCATTGTACTGTAACTCAGTCCAGATGGGAGGTTCCTTTCGCCCGATATTGAGAAAACGACCTTCGCATTCTGCGCCAGTCCTGGATGCAAAACTCGCAAGGTCGTCTGCTACTTTCAAAGTCAACGGCACGCTTGGAATCTGCTGTATGCGGAAAGCTATTCAAACGGGGCACACTTAATCAAACGCCTTGAACGGATACCCCTGTGATGTTTCAGATGACTGCAGAGGTTAGGTACGACACTCCAAAATTACAGAAAGAGTATAAGAAAGACCAGTTTCACGCTCCCACGCACCAACACCCTCGATATTAGTGAGTGACATCATCTGGCGATAGTTCGGGCGGAAATGGAGCTAATCGAGGGTAAACCTATGCTAGCTTCACTGCCCCTATGGAGTCGTGCAGCGGTGAGCGATTGGAACGGGCGCGGCAGCAGTAGAGGAACGAAGCCCTTCTGACCAGCTACGCTGCCGCCTTTCCTCTCCGATGAATGTCCTTTTCGACAAAGATTGCTCGATGTCACTAAAGATCCCTTCCGAGAAACCGGCTCCATTATCGCAACGTTAACGCCGAGGCGCTCATGATGGACTCGGATTTGATATCTAGCGTACGTACGCCGTTGAGGTGTTTCTGTAGAACAACCAATTCCGGATGGGATCGTGCACAGCTACGGTACTCTCCTTGTGCTGATTGGACAACGGCTCAACAAGCACAGCCTCGCGGAACAACTACGCCACTGAGCGCAAAATTTGGCGAAGATGACGTCATCAGAAGCGGCAAACAACCGAAAAGGAGAGCGTGTGACCAGTTGTCTGCGGTGATCGTCGAGAAAACATCCCCGGTGGTGTTGGCGCTGTTCTCGCCGAGAACAGTGGGACTCCTGAGCGCGCGTCACCGAGTCCGCTGGTCACTCAGGGACCGGATTCATCAAAGTTACTGCAGTAACTTTAACGGAGAATTGTAAGCGAAAGCTCAGATAACGCGGCTTACCGCTCACCATATCGCTTGATAGGCCGCGTTATCTGAGCTTTCGCTTACAATTCTCCGTTAAAGTTACTACAGTAACTTTGATGAATCCGGCCCCAGGTGTGACTTCCTCCCGCCATTCGGTTACCAGTTGGTCACACGGAAAGGTCACATGCTCCGTCATCCCACGCGTCTTGCGTGGGCCCACGTGGGTCTTCGATTGCGAGCCGGAATTAAGACTGTATGGAAGAGGATTCTAGACGAGTCATTAGGATCCGGAAGAGGCAGAGGATTGCAGGGCGATTATGAGGCCACCCACACCGAGGGCTGGAATCCGGTTAGTAAATAGAGACCGGAGTGTTAGTGCTCCTACAAATGAGGAAGCGATTTAGCTCCAGAAACAGAAGCCTAGCAGCGTCATGGGGTTCTTGGAACTGCTTATTTAGCAGACAGCTAGGATGTGGGTGTCCTCATGCTGCAAAGAATACCTAGGAGTAGTTCAGTCAATATAGCGCTTAGGCATAGTGACATGGAGGGGATGGTACGCATGTGTACCGTTGAGGTCTGTTCAAATGACCTGTGTTGACATTGGGGTTCTTTGCGTAGCTCGAGCTGCAAGAAATTTCTAATGATGCTGTCCCGTTGTATTCTCTTCGCAACTCGAACTACAGAAAAAAGCTCGCTGTCAGCATAAGTCATTTGAATAGCCTCTAAGACGGAGATCTCTAATGATGCTGTCGCACTGTAACACAAAATAACTTGACTATATTGTTAGCACGAAGACTGCCATGGACCTGCAACACTGTATTACCCCCTCCACTAAGACACGCGGGAACGCGAGCCACGCATCCGCGACAATGGTACCGGGCCGCGTTAGACGTCTTCCAGTGATTTGGATGTGGCTTGTTTCACTCCTTGTGTGGAGGGGCTTCGACACGGCATCCTTATTCTCGCCACGCTCCATGGCTTATCAAAGGCGAAATGGGCGATGGGAACGCAGCGCCTCCCACGCACGAATTCTCGAAATTCCGATAACGTGATGCCACGATGCGTCAGAGTCTCTTTCAGAAGCAGCGGTGGGTGAAAAAATGTCACGTTGCGGCAGACAAGAACGTCGGACTTGGCTCCTTAAAACATCGAAACGCGCCGGTGAGTCAGCCACTGCGAGGAGTGCAACTAATGTGGCGAGTGGGTTTTTTTCTGTAATGGACGCACTCACTGTTAGCTTCCGAACTGGCGTGTGGTATAGAACGAGACCGCAAGGCGCACGCGCTTGTTCAGCATACTGAAGAAGCTTGTCGGGAAGGTTGTCGCCCAATGAATTCCGAAGTACCAGTCACTATGTCAGTATGGCAGTATGCCTAAAACACCACAACAGATTCGCATGCGAAATTGTTGGTATTGTTTCAGTAACTCTTTCCTTGATCACAGTTTCTATTTAGTTAAGCAGCTGATTCTAACAGCATGGCGTACTTTGAGGTTCTGAGGATGCACTACGGTGCCATGTGCTTGCCGTTCACAAAGGAGAGAAATGTGTACGGCTGAACCAAACAACACATTATTTTATCAACGTCATCCTTGGTCCTAACGGTAACAGCCCTTCAGAGTAGTCTTGGTCTCCTAAAACCTTGCCTGACCTCGAGTGACGGTGAGATCAGCATAAGAACAGAGAATTATCCTACGAGTAGCACCTGCGAGGGGGCTCCATCTGCAACCAACCACCCCTGAAGTCAAAAGTCGTTTCAACATTAGGAATTTGAATGAAACCAAAAAGAGCCCTAGTGAATGGAAACGGGCCGGATTCGATCCATTGGTGTGAACTGAGATAGGCTCTGGGAGGAAACGCATGCAGGCACGAATCGACGGTTCAGTCAACGCTTGCTACGACGAAGCCTTCCAACCCCGCGGAATTTCTGGACAGACACCAAGCTTGCGTAGCCAGGGCCGATCAGGAACCTGCCCACAGGCTGCCTCCGCGAATCGTCTACAGAGCAAGCACTACTTCTAAGCGCCTTTTCGACTGTATTTACAAATGCAAGACGCCAGCGCATCCCACAAGGAGGAGACGGAATAGCGGTCTTTGCAACTTGTGTTCGGCAACGACTCTAAATTGATGTTCCGCAGCGGTGCATTGCGAACCCAGCATCTGTGCTTCGAAGGCATGCAACAAGACGCTCCCCTGTCCACAAGTGTACCTTCATGGTCGCTTTTAGCATGAGCAGCCATAGAAAACACATTCGTTCAATCTGTTTCGAGTTATTTCAACGGTACTACTAAACGAATGACTGCCTGGGAGCTTATTGGTTTCTCGAAATGTTAGCAAAGCTCTTTATCCCAAAACGATCCAAAGTATAAAACTACAGCGCTACCTTTCGTTAAGCGTTGCGTAGCAGAACTCGTTCACCAGGGGATGTGAGGCAGATTCTCTCTCTTTCAGAATGTGCCTACGATAGAGAGGATCTAGAATGTGCCATTCACAGAAGGGGGGGGGGGGGGAGGGGAGGGTGAAAGTAGCAGATAACGTCGCATCACGGGGCACACTTACCACTATGAATTCACTCCAGATATCAAACACAGTGACGAGGTGACAGCTTATCTTGAGCGGCTGGCGGTTGCACATGCCATCAGCTGTTTAGGCACAGTTTCGTTTCACGCAGAACGTGAGAATAGACATCCCACACGGATTCGCTGCTGGGATTAGAGCTCGGAGAAAAGATTGGGTGATTATCGACAGTCTCACTTCCTCGTCCTGCTCGGCAACTCAAGTATTCGATCCGATTACGGGAATAATAATACATATAAGCAGATATCACCAACAAGCCCTCAGGAAATCGTCCAACTGCACAGCGAGCTACCTTCACACAGACACGAACGTCAGAGAACACCGCTGTCCAGCGCTGATCCTTGGATGGCATGGAGATGGGCAAAGGCGTACGACTCATTACCTGCAGACTGTTATTTAAAAGAAATGTGGTTGAGACTGCGTCAGACCTCCATTCATGCACTGGCATGGCGGACAACAGAAGGTAAAGGACACATGCTGCTCTTCGACAAAGACGATGACGATAATCCTGTTACGCTTCCAGATTACGATACACAGTGAAGTCGTGTCGCCTCCACAAATCATGCTCGGGGAGGAAGCCCGACTAGCTGTGAAGCATTCCCGTTCTGTTCGAGTGTCTGATATAGTTGGCGTATGTTTGCTCCCATGACGTCAGTTCACTGGGCAGTAGCTGAAGTGTTAGGCTTTTTATTTCTTGGGGACATAACATTCGAAGCAGACGGCAGATTCATTCCGCAGACCAATGCCCATTGGCAGTAAAAGAATTCGGAAGCGCACAAGCCCGGCTAGAAGACTGGGTCACCTATGTTCATTGCCGTACTAACTGCGCAGCAAGAAGAGAAGGTGAAGCTACCTGCACAGAGAGTCCGAAAACCCATTCGTCCTGCTGATTTCATAAGTGCGCAAACGAACGGATGTCATACATAGTATGTGACGCAGACTTGGATCAGCAAGCGGTTCCATAGCGCTGTCGGTGTACTACTTTAGTTACTTCCATTTTCTCTCTTCGTAAAACCCTGAACTTTCTTTAGCATGTTCATGATTTTTTGTCAACGAGGTTGTGTCGGCCTGACCAATTTTATTGAGCGACCCGACATTTCGACCTTGTCTGCTTCGAGATTCGTGATCCACTGTTGAGGCGAAGCGACGTCATTTTGGTTATTTTGAATTCCCATAATTTGCTGATGTGCTGTTGTGCTAAAGCTGATTTACAGCAGGGCGAAGGACTACTTCGATGACCCGTGGAAGTATAATGTGCAGACTCATTCAGGGCATCGCAGTGGGCGGAGCCAGAGCTGCACAGCGGTCGAGGTGGCCGTCACGATTTTGGTACAGAATCGGAACATTTCGGTACGCACATCGCTCGAGGCGTTTGGAATTGCGTTCAGGAATCCGAACATCAACTGCAGGGCAGCGCAACGCGGTGACGACAGAGCTGGTGCCCTTCCTCGAGCTCTACGAGTTTTCCGCATCGTGGTGGTGCTCGAGAGGTTCTCCCGGGGGCAAGTGGTCCATGAATACACGCTCACCGACCTACCTGGGGAGTGGACTCGATTTCCATCGTTGTTGTTTCTACGACCTCGAACTTTTTGTGTCCATTGGAATGCACCTCCATAGAATGCTAGAACGTTTGAGCGGGAGGTTTCTAAATATTCTTTGAACTCTTCCAGGCTGCGACGAAGGACACTACGCCGGAACGTGAGAAGTCGATACCAATTTTGGGCAACAGTTCATATACTTCAGGAAGAGCACACATTTGCACGGCCTATTTTAACCAATTTCCCAAAAATTCTTTCTGTAGCAGAGACGCAAAGCACATGCTAATGCTAGAATCTTCGACGGTTAGCTAGAGGTTAAATTTCCGATGGTGCGCTAGCGTAGATCAAGGAGGCATCTCCAAAATGTACTGCTCTTCGCCTTCGGCAGTTCTAAGACGTCCGAATTTTGATTTCCTATCTTCGCGAGTTCACAAAATCCCTCTTAAAGCTGGTTATCTCTCGCTGTTTAGTGACATTTCCGCTTTTCTCCCATATTACCGCACTGTATCATGTGTGATTTCAGGCGATGTTGCGAAGATAATGTGATCATTTTTTTCATTTTGCACGTTCATTTCTTCATTAGACACTGGCGCCGACGTCGAGGAGGATGAACACGATTACGTAGAAATCCTGGCGGAGCATCATCAATCCGTCTTTCGCTTCCGCGTTTCTTGGATTTGGCATGCAAGGCAGTGCCACCATTCGAACGACGCGGCCACTGCAAGCTAGGCGTCGAGCAGAGAAGGCGTGCTTCCTTTTATAGGCGTTCTTGATCTCGCATTTAGTTCGTGAGAAAGCTTTGGGTCCTTTCGCGGCGTAGGCCCGCGGAAGGCGGATCGAGGAGCTACCGGAGAGTGGACAGGGCGAAGTAGAGCACCAAGCGAACGCTCTCATGGGAGCATCGTACCCAGCCATTTTCCCAACGCTGCGTTAGGTGATGATGATCTGCGGCGAAAGTCGCTCGCAAAGAGTGGGCCGACTCCCTAAGGTGTGAGAGGTGCGCTAGCACGGTGGGGGAGGCAACGGCTGACGCGCCCACTTCGAATGGAAGTTCTCGGGTGGCGCTCGCCAAACAGGGATTGGTTAACGCGGTCCTTCATCTTTTCATCTCTACATCTCACTGTAGCTGCACCATCACTATTGGGATCAACGACGACGGCAGGAATTAATCCAGTTCCGCGAGACACGCCACGGATTCTACCTCAACAAATTATTCGTGTAGCACTCTCACCACGATTGCTCATAGATGTACAATAAGTAACAGGAGTCTGCCGATAGACAAGACAGCGCTCTATCCGCATTAGACAGGTGCTACAGTTCACCAAAAGTACTGTTGGAAGGTTGACATGGGCTTCAATCGACGCTCATATCTATTTCTACATACATCGTATCGCCACCGCTAAACAAAGTTCCTTGAAGCATTTTCAGACTGCGAGCAGCCAGCACGCGCTTAGGGCGTGTTTGCTTCGTAGCTTTCATTCGCTGCTAATAGGGACGAGGTGTGAACTATCAAGTAGTGATCGGGTCAGCGAATTCCGGGTGCGCCTGTAGCATCAATTCAAGCAAAGCCCGGTGACGTGCGGAGCTGTTGACCTCAGAAAACTACGCTTTAATCCCGTGCATACTGCATGGAGAAGAGCATCAAAACGGGAAAATACACTGTTACACAGCGGCTGGCTTTGTTTAGGGGCTGCCTTTGCCGGTCGATGATAAGGGGGATTCTGCCACGGTCTCTGGTAGCGCTCTCCTCAGCTCACCGTGTAGCACAGAGAGCGTTAGCCACAACCTCATAACCACAGAAGAGGGCTGTTCCCTTCTCTTCATTTAAATCTAGGTCCCAGGCGATGTCTAGTCACCAATACATTGCTAGCGACGGCGCTGAAACGGATCGCATTTTTAACACTATGCACATATGTGTCATGGCATCATCTTATTACAAATAATCAGCGACTTTTGGCTTGCAACCTGAGTGAAAATCCAGCTATATAGATCAGATTAATTCTTTAGGATGCAGGGATGAACAGGTACTCCCCGCCAGAGAAGCATCTGTGCTGCCATGCCCTGGATTTTGTCAAATGTTCTCCCATCGCGGCACTTAGAGTGCTGAAGCTACTTTGTGGATTCCCTGGTCAGCACTATTCGCAAAGAGCAGCAAATGGGGAGGCTGCTCACAGCAAACCTTGCTCCATGAACTTGTCTTCGTTAAACATTACGAATCGGCCACAGTTTGTGAAAACGAAGAAGTCGTGAGGGTGAAGTCATGACATCACATTGTGAATTGTGCTCGAAGGCTTGGCATCAGATTCTTCTTACTTCGACCTTTTTGGACTACAGCAAACGCTGGAGCGAAACCAACAACCATAGCTACTAACGAATTTCAGACCTCTCGCCCATATGCTTCCATCAAAAATGACCATTTTACCCAGCTATACATTCTCTGAGTTTCACACATCGTCCCTTATGCATCAAGACACGATAGGGTTAAATGTGCCTATCCGGTAAGGATGAAGAGTCGCTTCAGGTGACAATGCGCACCCTTTAGTGTAAGCCATCGAGAGCAATCTTAACTTCTCATCGGTTGCAAGCGAAGAGGGACCGGAGTGGATGCCAAAATGATTTCGAAAGCGGTCGCCCAGTTTGCCCTTTATTCCATTTATTCATTCCTTCCACTTCATGCCAACATTTGGAGTGCTCTTAAGGGATAGGGATCTCGTCACGTTGAATTTCTGTAACCTGTTAATACTTGATCTCCTCCTTCACAGGATCTGTTAGAGTTAATAGTGTCAAATACTGATACGAGAAATATTAATTATGATGAATATGCTAACCACGATGTAGTTCTGCTACATAAAGTACAACGCTTAAGATAGGATTTTTTTAGGCAAAATTATCCAAAACTAAACGAAGGCGTCGTATACTTCGAGCAGCTGTAAGACGCCCAATACATAATAAGCTTAGTAACTGTGGAATCGGCAACAGTACATACATACGTCTGTCTAGGAGCTCGTGATGAACTCCCGGGTGACAGCTGCACTTTTGCTGAGTATGCGGAGAACAGAGCAGCATGTGCACTGCTGGCTGTACGGTTACCTTCGAGTGTTTTCCGAATCTAAATGACCTGTGGCGCTCTATACCGCAGGGATTAAGCAGCTTTGTACCGCTCGTGATTGTGTTTCTCCAAGGGCTGTGGGCACATTCAGAACTGTTGTTTCACATGAGTCCCTCTCCAACGACCGAGACGCGATCGCACGAGCGGCTGCCTTGCTGCATGGCAAAATCATGAACCTGCAAGCGCCACACATCCCGAGAGCGGTCGCGGGAATCCCGCTCGACATTCACGACCTTTCGACCCCCGGTAACTATTCCAACTTTCTCTGGGGAGAGCATGTGCGCAAACCAGTTGAGCACTCACGGTGAGGAGCAGCGTCATTTCTATAGCGAAAAACGCAAGTTCATAATGGGCGAAAAAGGCTTGGCCATAGTGGTAGTCTGTAATAGCAGCTTCTCACCCCCAAATTCGGCAGAAGGTTGATACCGTTTGTAGGTAAGTGCTCTCAAAACAGACCTATGAAGATTAGTGTTGCTATGCGCCGGAAGACCTGACGACATGGTCTACAAATGCGCACAGCAAACCTGTGACCTTGGCTTGTCCTTTGAGGATAAGAGTGACTTTTCCAAGGGGTCCTGTATAGGCACATCTGCAGCACAGTGGAATGAGCAGGGAAATCACTTGCTTTAAAACAGAGTCCATAAAGATCACCGAAAAGTAGTCGAATGCAGTGTCCATGCCCAGTAAAAACACATGTATGTACTCAATTTTCCTACGGGGCAGGGCTATCACTGCAACTAAGGGGTGGGTGTTTCCTAGTGTAGAATACTTTATTGCACGGTAAGTTTTGCAGTTGCAAACATTGCAGAACTTCTCGATGTTTGTGCAGTACGGAAAGTGTTAGAGTTTTCTACTTAACGAGTTTTCCTTTCCTAAATATCGCGTCTTGTTAGATTCGGCAAACTCGGTTAACTACAAAACATCCAGAAAGGTTTACGGCGGCTGTGCTCGAAACACAAAAATGTGATTTCCGATTCTCCGGAGTGCAAAAGATTTCAAAAATGACGAAAGAAGCAGGAACGAAGTTGGAATCAAGGAAAGGAAATGGTGCATGATTTCGCAGCCGCTTTGTTGAAAATAAGAAGGATGCAGGTGGAATCGTAGAATGATTATATTCTCGGCATTAACTGCGGATGGAACATCTTACTGCGTGCAAGTCAAATTTTTGTCAAGCTGTTTGTAGTAACAAGACTGGAAAACAAGACAGAAGCTGTATGGAAGGAGCACTCAAGAATTTCACAAAGCTGTAGAAACACGAGGCAGCAGCGCTTTTCGGAGAGCCGTGACACCTCCAGAGCAGTCCCGACAGAGGATCCGTACGAAAGGGAGTGGAGAATAGTGGAGCAAGACCGAAGATAAAAAATCATGGTGTTGGTCCTATGAAAAAGCAGAGGCAACGCCCAAAACATATTGATCGCAGGAGGGGGATATAAATAGGCCGTTCTTGGCGAACAGGAAATTCTCGCGATCTTTGAAAATGACGAGTCAGCTGACGATCGGGCGCTGCGGCTGTCAAGCGCCTAATGACCGAGATGGCGATGACGTTCGACAGCGAAGAGTCAGAGATTATCATCGCACTGATCAGCGCGGTCGGCGATGGAGTTCTCACGGAAGGTGTGGTGCAGCATCCTTCCGAGCACCTGCGCAGCATGTAGAACACATGCTGAGGCTTCCATAGGCGCTGGGCCTCTCCACGACGGCGATGGCTGCGTCATTCTGAGGACCTATGAAGCAACCACACTGTCGCTGCCGGGAGTGCCCTTGTTGGTCAGCGAACAGGTTCGAGGTCATTTCGCCGATCACAAATTGCAGGAAACCCTTCGAGACATCACAAATAGGCGAGAATGTGATCAGTTGAGATGTTGATTGCGGTGAGTGCTGAAATAGAAGCGTTGAGGGATGCAACTTGACAGCGCACCTGATGGGTGGTTCCATGACCCGACTGCTGTCCAACAACAGGGCCTTCAGAAGACTTCAGACGGTCTTCATCGTAAACGGAAAGCGAGAATATGGCACAAACAAACCAGATTCACCTCATATCCTGCACACCAGCAGCTATTTATAAAGCCGTCGTTGTGTCAGTGGACTTTTCTCAGCCACTCCTACCATCCGGTTGAATGGCGCACCTCAATGGGAATGGCTGATTCCTGCCTGCACGGACCAGATGTGGCCCGCTCGGATTCCGCACATTGCAGTTCTCCGCAGCTACCAGTTACGCTGTCGACCGTCAACACTTGCCAGAATGACAGGTGAACTTGCAAACAGCGAAACATAGGAATGCTCAGTTCTCAGCACGAAATAGCGTCTTCCTTCCAGTGAAGGGAATTCTCGGACAGGGAACTCAACCTCTCGCTTTCAGGCGTTGCGTAGAGTGAAACTGAAGCTAGAGATCAGAGACAAGACAGACCACACATAGGAACAGGGACTTCTGTCCAGGTGGTGTGCTGGCAACTTCGTGAAGGGCACATTTCAAGTCTCAGTTGACGTCTTCTGTCTCTTCTCCAACAGCAAATTTTCAAAGAGGAGTAGAACTATAGGATGCCGTGATTTGGCGACGCAAGCCACACCGCTAATGCTAAAGGATGGAAGATTAAGAGTAAGTCAAGTCTCTGCACGGTAGAACACGGACCTTAACCCTTGAAGCGGCATTCGCTCCAAAGTCAGCACCTTGGGGTTGGGCTCCCCCACCCCCCCCCCCCCCCTTCGGCGATGCCATATCTCTATCAGTCTCCACAACGCGGTTCTGGGAAGAAATTGTGTCTCATCGCTTTCGTTTCTATGGTGTCAAGAGAGGTATGTAAGTGTTCTTTTTCACGGCGATTTTCATTCCGTAATTTAGAGTACAACCTCACCCCATTCTACCCGCTTTGCTAAAGCTTAAGTGGGCCAGTAGGCACTTTGGCGCTGCTCTTCCAACAGTAAGTGCTCTTCAACCAGGACATTACAGCTGCGACGCACTTCCAGCATCAGAGCTCTATTTACCCATGTGTAATACATCCTCCGTTACCACCTTAAACTTGCATCAGCATCTCCACCTAACGATTAACTTCCAAAGAAAAAGATTTCATAAGGTGTGAACTGCTGCTGGGACGCCTTAGTGGCCACAAATTTCTTTCGTTTCTGAGACTATTTTCGGATTTCGGTGGTCGTTTTCAGCGGCTTCTTGCACTCCCTAGTTCCTGTGCAGTCCAGTGTTTCATCCTACTCAACTCTTCTATCGCTGGACATGCAGAGATCAGGAGATCAGAAGGTGACATCAGTTCACCCATCGCATTATGCGACGTTTCCTGCCACTTCATTAGTATGTTAGCTCTAAGGCCTGCAATCGTTATCACGGTGTCATTTTCTTCCAGACATAATTTTTCCGGTGGACCGGACCCTCTCTAACCAGAAGACGAACTTAGATCGACCAGGGACCGCGAAAGCCGACGCCTTTTCGATTGCGCTGCACGTGCCCACTGCTGAAGTTAGAAAGAGCGCAGTCCACTTCAAAAATTTAAAATAAAGCAAAACGATCGGAAAGTGGTCGAAGCACAGTGTTGAGTTTGGAGGAGGTTCGCAAGTCTTTGAGTTACTTCGGTCATATTAGTCCACTGTGAGTATGTCTAGAATTGCGCGCGGTGGCGCTCTCAGTTTGGAAAATGCCAAGGGTAACCAAGCCCTCCTTCCCTTCGCGATCTGCAAATGGATACCATAGTTGTCAGCTGGCGTAAAACACCGTCTTGTTCATCCGTTGACGGCTGCCGCAAGTCGTTGTGTAGCCGAAAATGCACTTTCAAACAACCTCCAAGATAGAAGTGTCATATTAGGTTGGCCAGAAAGTCTTGAACCCATTTTCTTAAGGTTCCAGAGCTTTCTGTTATTGGTGGGAAGCGAATAAAACTTCACCGTGATAGGTATATGCAGTCACATTGCCTTCCCTCACTTTACTCACGATGTCAATTCCACAAGACTGACTTCGAACCATCGTCTTCAATGGATGGCGCTCTGGAGAGAGCTGTTCGCGACATCAACACCACAGTGAAAGGGGACAACACTTCCATGCCGCACCGTCAAGCACTGGTGCGAGACTTCGAGGAGAAGCCTTGATCAGGATGTCCCCACACAGAGGAAGATTTCCCGTTCTCGACGCTTCAAGGAGGATCCGAAAGTGAGCACGCTCATTCTTGCGATGAGACTCTGATGTGCACATTCGACAGTCGTCCCAGGCCCTCTCCTACGGAAGCATGCTGACTCGATTTGTGCCCTGGCCCACGGCACGCGGTTTACGCCGGTGCCCATTTGCCAGTCTCCTGCGCCTGCACCAAAAGGAGTTTCTGGAGGACCTGATCACTAGAAATGACAGTTGGGTCCTCCACGACTCTAACACGCGTCGTGCTTTGTGTGGCTCCCTCGAGAAGATGATCCGCCGGCGCACGCCAAGATGGGTCTTCACCCCAAGAAGTGTCTACTTTGCAGCTTATGGGATTTGCGAGGATTGCTGTCTAACGAGCTGTGCCCATAGGGACAAACCGTCACGGGCAACATTTACGCCAGTCAGCTTTAGGAACTGGCGAACGCTGTTCGAAACGGTTGAGTCAAGCTTGTCTCCACGTTCTTCATGATAACACTCGGTCCATTTAGCTAAAGGTCAAGGCTGACCTCTATCGTTCATTATCCGGGCGTCTTCAAAATGCACTTGGCCTATATGCTTAAGCGGTCACTTGAAATTAAACTGCACACCTTTCCAAATGATAGAGTAGAAAGAACAAGTCAGACTTGTATTACGGTGCCGCAGTTATTTGCCTCTAAAGTTCGCTGCTACATCGACATGTTCTAGTCAAGTTTTGAAGGAAGCTAGAACGGACAATATTTCTGCCGCGCTCTGTACGCTTCTACAGAGCAAATGAGGCAGCAATCGGGACGCTTCCTCAAAAGTGTAAAATCAGCTGTGGTAGGAGAATTAAGCGCCTTGACATTATCCTCTACACTATTGGGATTACTTCGGCCATTCTCAGCCACGGTTTTCTGTTCGTTTGCGAGCTATCATAAAATCGGAGCACCTTTCACAGAGGTTGAGCTGGATGGGTGTTTCCAATGAATTAAATGGATGTCGAACATCGATACTTTCCCTTTTCCTGCAAGATGGGGAATGGAACACCGAGCGTGACCAAGCTGTGCTGGCAGAATCTGTTCAACACCCGCTCCTGAATGAGCCTAGTCAAAGCTCTTCAACTGTATGATTCCCACACACAACCATCTTTCCCACTGATTTCGCTCTTAACGCACGACGGCAGCCGTGGGAGGAGGCTGCATTTTAGCCGAAAATCTTTGGGCCAGAGGGCACCTGCCACATTCTTGCCGTTCTCGGGTCATAGCATACCATCAAGAGAAATTGAAGACAGTCATTGCATTTTCTGCTGGATCATAATTATTCCTCTCCGCAGCCAGGGTGTCAGGGATTTTTGAATCATCCTCTACAGGTTCTAGTAAATCCAATTTCGACTGGCTTGGAAGGCGTGTAGTCACTGTACATTCCTTAAGCGCTAATTTATCAGGCATCCTACGTTTCGTGTTAGTTGTGACCTTAGGCTTATTTGAAAGATTTAGCACATTCATCACGATGAGCTGCAGCTGAACGTTATCCAGCAAGTTCAAATTTCGTGTTTCAAAATCCCGCAGCGGTAGATTTTGGACCGCTTCGCGCAGTCAGTGACTATGTGTCCTTATTTGGAAAAGTGATGAGATCAGTCCTTCGTTGGTCAGGCGTCTCGGACGTATTTCCACGGAAGGCAGCCCAGTTTTGTCACAGTATTGATTCCCGACCGTTCCTACTCGTTCTCGTGCCTACTTACTATTGCCGTCCCTTTTCTTTTCCAGAAAGTGTTTAGCTGGCTGTCTAAGCCGTTTTGCGTAATTCTCCTATTCGGAAATGCGGACTATTTCTGCGCACATATCCACGGCAAACACTGACGAATCTGCTATACTTACAGCTCTTCTTGATTCAGATTAACGCCACTATTTCCGGCGGTCACCCTTCTAGACCACATACCGCCCATATGCACCACAGAGAAACTCACTTGCAAAGTCAACGTAGTGTTATGTGCATCGCAGAAGAAACGAGTTCTGCTAGCTTGTTTGTTTGTCTACCACTGCGCGGGTTACTTTGAACAGACTTGGGACTTGCTAAACCACCATCCACGTGGCCACGATTTGAAGCGCAATGGTAGCGAGCAGTCTAATTTGTCCTCGCAGTCTGTCGTGAAGGAGGAGCTGCGTCCCGGAGTCTTGCCTCTTCTTTCTGCTCGTTCGAGTTGCAGCTCTGGAAGCTACATATAACAAATGTGGTCAATTCTGGCTTCGTTACTTATCCTAAGCCGTCTAGCATGGTGCAGCAGTGCGAATGGGCGGCTTCTACGTGATTTTCTCCCGCCCCTTGCGTTCAATTTTAGTCGCTGCAGCCGGAGACGTCTTTCCCAGCGGTTAGGTAAGCGGTGAATTGGCTGCCAGTTGGGACCGCTCTTAGTTTCCTCTGCAGCTGCTACACTTCGACTGCTCCATCAGTCGAACTTGGACTAATTCATCGGTCGACGGCATCAAAGACTGTGAAGAGTCGGGGTGGGCGATCGTCAGAGATGCGAAAGCACCGGCGGATCACTCACCACCGCTCTTTCGCTCCTTCTTAACTTCGCGCTAATGGAAAGTTTCGCATGCTGCGGTCAACTCAAAGTGTTACTCTGAGGCATCCCTCCCTTTTCGGAAAGCCCCTCCCCAACCGCTAAGCGTCCCTAATGAAGGAGTGGAAGTACTGAGGAGCGCGATCTGGATTTGGGACGGGCAATTAATTGAACAACCGCTGCAGCTCCGATTGGGCGGTACGGAGGGATGAGAACAGGTGGAGGAGGGTCGTCCAAGCAAGCAGCGATGCTGCTGCTCTAACGCGTGCCTGTGTCGGTTCAGTGAGATGGAAGAGTATTGGAGGACGACGCAGGCGCGAACTCATTCGGCTCTGCTGCACCGCTCGATACCCATCGTACCTCGGAACTTCACCGCTTTCGCCTTCAACTCCGCACTCCGCTCTTTGGTGCGTCGCCTTTGATTTGTCCGACGGCCGCATCAGCGTGACGTCACCGCACGTTATACGCGGAATGTTGACGCCCTGCCACGGTCTTGAAATAGCCCCTGCAACAGCAACACACAGCCCGGAGCTACCTGCTGCGAAAGTGGGATTTGGCGAGAGCAGCTCTAGGGAACCTCCTTTCGACACGAGCAGTCTGAGTTTTTCGGTTACGAAGGTCAACAAAATAAACAGAGAAGCTGAGCAGCTTGGCTTTTTTATCTTGGGTTTGGACATGATCCTTAAGGCTAGCACTGTTTTTCATAGACTACCCCCAAAACGTCCAGAATTTCGCAACAAAAATGACGGCAATAACTTGTCATTGTGTCCGCCGCACGAAACTACCTCGTGGCAGAAATTTCATGATATTCGCGAATTTTCGTGGCCTCATTAGTTTTTCCCGATGTTATAGAAGGCATCTCATTACCTTTACTATTGGCAGTCCTCATAGCTGGGGTACAGGGTTTGGGGAAGACATGGACCGCCTCAATTTTTATTTATATCTTATAACTAACTGGATTTATAACTTTCCAAGCTAGATAAATTGAAAGACAAATTGAAGGCTTGTGAGTCATGTACAAATAAGTCAGTGAGTCGCGGTTAGGGATTTATGGGCACCGCATTGCGCGGTTGGACGCACGAGTTCGGACGCTTCGCTGTTCAATTAATTCCAAACGTTAACATGGTGCGCCCTCAAGAAAGTTGAAGAGGCGCGTTAGCTGCCACAGGCTTCTGCTTTCAAAGCCATTTATATCAAGGGCTAACTCAGACGGTTGGAATTAGAGCAGCTGCGACAAGGACAACAACAGCACAGTCGTACGGCACCCCTGTACTTCAGCGTTTCACTACGTCGTGGGCTCCGTTTCAACTAATTTCGTAGAGTTCGAAGACAATTTACGGACGCGAGCGACAACCACTGGACACCTCAAACGAACAAATTTTCGAATTTTTGTCTGGTCCTCTCCTGTTGTTTCTAAAGAAGCTAATGCTATACATAAGCGTAAGGATAGAGCACCGTTCATCAACCGCTTCATGGAATGAGCCGCGAACTGTATCTACTTCTACTGATTGTTGAGGCATGCATGCGTATGGGCTGCAGGTGGGCGTGTTAACACCTTATGCACTTTACGTATACTTCAGATATGAACCGATCTGAAACTTGATGATCTCCAACAGACTGCAGTAGAGGTGCTCACCTCTTAATGTGCCGCACTTTCCCGAATTTTCGGTCTTGTTCAATGCAGTTTTTAATAACATGTAGAGATTTGAAGCAATTTTCTCTCCTAGTGTCAGACTTTGTGAAATTTTTAGAGCACTGGTCAAGAAATACAGTACCACGCATGTCTTCTGGTCAATTGCCGAAAAAGCCGCTTTGGAGCGTTCCAAAGCGGCTTTCTTAAATAATTTTTTTGTAATCAAGTACTTGTGAAAATAAGCATATAATTGAGCTCAGCAGCTCGATCTCTATCTATTGACGTATAAATCTTAGTAGAGTTGAGCAATGCATATAGGCCCGACACAATCAATCGAGTGTGCGAGACAACCTGTGGAGCGATCGAGCGACAGCTTGAAAAGTGAGCCTTTGGGGAGTTTTATTACAAACTTGCAGCCCCCCAACTCAGTATTTGCTCTAAGACTGTCCATTGAGCCTTTGGAGTGCGCCGTGCACAATGCATATAGGATAGAATCTATCAATCGAGGGGGGGACAGCCTGCAGGATGAGCGCTTGGAGAGTTTTATCGGAAATTTCCAGCCGTCCTAATCAGGAATTCCTCTAAGATTGTCCAGCTTGCCTTTCGAGTGCGCCGTGAACAATGCATACGGAAGTGAACCTATCAATCGACTAGGCGCGGCAGTGTGTACAGTGATGGTTTGGGGAGCTTTATCGGAAATTTCCAGCCATCCTAATCGGGAATTGCTCTAAGAATGCGTCATAAAAGTCTCACCTGCAATTTCGTTGCTCTGTAACATTGCCTCTTGCTAAGCTACACCGTTCTACTTTGATGCTCTACTAGATAGTTTCACTGCCTACAAGACCCATGAGTTGCAGCCGAAACGATTCAAAATTGACCGAGTTATTGCGCTCCGAACACGCCCGCGCGTGCAATTTGTGAGCGGTCACCCTCCTCGATTAATAGCTTTGGTTGAATATACATTGTTTCCGGCGCACTCCAAAGGCTAGCTGGATAGCCTTAGAGCAATTCCTTAGTGGGGCGGCAAGAAAATTCTGATAAAACCCTTAAACGCCCACTCTACAAGCTGTCGCGTCCACTCGATTGAAAGGTCCGATCCTATATGCATTGTACCCGGCGCACTCCAAAGGCAAGCTGGACAGTGCTAGAGCAATATATGGGAAGGTCAACCGAGAATTTGCGATAAAACTCCCCAAACGCCCACTTTACAAGCTGTCGCGCCCACTCGATTGAGAGGTCCGGTCGTATATGCATTGTGCCCAGCGCACTCCAAAGGCAAGCTGGACAGTCTTAGAGCAATTCCTAGAAAGAGCGGCTGAGAATTTCCGATAAAACTTCCCAAACGCTCTCACTCTGCAGACTGCCGTGCCCACTCGATTGATAGGTCCGATCCTATATGCATTGTTCACGGCGCACTCCGAAGGCAAGCTGGACAGTCTTAGGGCGATTCCTGGAAAGGGCGGTTAGGAATTTCCAATAAAACTCCCCAAACACTCACTCTAAGGCTGTCGCTCCCTCGCTCTACAGGTTGTCGCACACACTCGATTGATTGCGTCGGGCCTATATGCATTGTTCAACTCTATTAAGTTTTATGTGTCAGAAGATAGAGCTTGAGCTGCTGAGTTCAAGTATATGGTTTTTTCACAAGTACTTGATGTAAAAAAAGTTGTTTCAAAAAGCCGCTTTGGAACGCTTCAAAGCGGCTTTTTCGACAATTGACCAAAGGCATGCGTGGTACATACTGTGCAGTATCATCCTGTTCTAAGAAGTGCACTTTGTTTTTTGTCATAACAAAACTCTTTAACCCTTTAATACAGTAGAAGTGGAGAAATTGCAGTCACAGATGGGAAAGTTTCTCATAAATAAGCGTGTAGATGTCTTTGGTCACCTGTCATTTCCAATGCATGTTTGGCTATTTTCTTGGTCTTTGAATTTGATAACTTCTTGAGTTCCTTGAGTAGGAGAGTTTTTGCAACTCACCCATTCATCAGCATTCACCTTCTATGCTGACGAATGGGTGTTTTTCTGCACAAAAGAACATTTAATGAATTTCCATTGAGGCTTATTTGACGACATGCCCTTCCATCGGTCATTTCGACCTCAGACCTCAGCGGACTGGCTCCGGCTTCGCTTCGCATGTCACTCTGATTTGTTTCTACGCTGGTTGGCAGCGCGAGAAGCGAAGGCTACGGTGGAGGAACACGGGCCTAGGCCTATGTTTATATACTTCGGCGACGCTGTTGTCGGCGACGTCGGCGGCAGTGTTGGGCGGATACTACGCAGTGCGTAGCAGCCTTAGATGGAGCACCACCGTAGCCTTTGCTCCGCTCATCACTATAGCACACGCGATCGGGTGAACCGTCCAACATAGATGGGAAACGGCACTTCTCTAGTAGCATCTGAGCACCTGAGATGTGCGAGTGAACAGCACTGCTGTGTTGCCTACAAGCGCTGTAAGTGAACTCCGCAGACGAAGAAGTCGAAACGAACAAAT
The DNA here is from genome assembly GCA_947396885.1 of Heligmosomoides polygyrus polygyrus. Taxonomy (NCBI): domain Eukaryota; kingdom Metazoa; phylum Nematoda; class Chromadorea; order Rhabditida; family Heligmosomidae; genus Heligmosomoides; species Heligmosomoides polygyrus. Next base: position 50,436,988 of record OX377204.1, on the reverse strand, counting down.
ATATTTATGTACAAATTTCAGGTCGAACTGTACACTTTTTAAAACAAAATGCACACCTTTTACATCAAACTGGATACATCTCCCTTCAAATTGGACAAGTTAGCCTGAGAGTTTTGAAATCTAAGCGAACACTCTCAAATCGAAGAAAGCTTCTTAGAAAGTTAAACTACAGCCTCTCCAAGATGGCTGGAGTGTTCAAGGAAACTTTGGTGGTATGACCTTGTTCGAAATTTTCTTATCAGAGAAGGGTCTTAGGCGTAGGTCTAAACGGGAGAAATGGATAGTACGGAGGAAATGGAAATGGATAGCATACATGCGATCGCGCTGACTTATGGGACATGACGAAAGGCTTGGCGGCAAGCGAATCGGTGGCTCAGCAGGGTGCCACGCAGCTTCATATGTGTTAGGCCAAATGTTCGACTTCGTGCTATGCACTTTTTTGCATTTTTTCATGGCCGCTGCCTCCTTTATCAATTTGCTTCCTCTCCTACACATTTATTTCAAAAATCGTCAAAAGGGTCAGGTTCGTGATCAACACCCCAGACAACCCCTATAGACAAAGTTTGGACGAAAACGCTGATTATGGCTTAGACAGACCTAGTCACCCGTACTTGATGTAACTCGTACCTGCTGTGAGGTTACTGTTTAACAACCGCTGAAAACACACTAAGCATTGTATAATACAAAAAGTGAGAGAAGTGAATGAAACAGAGCTCAAAGTAAACCCTTATTTGAGAATTTAGATTGAAGTAAATGCGTAGGGGATGTGCGAGAGGTACCCTGATTTAAACCGCCGTTAAGGGCCTTTTGTACTTTCACGACTCCAAAGGTCGAGAATAGGTCGAAAAAATCTTTTTGGCCCAAATCTCTTCCGGGGGAGGTGGGGGGGGGGGGTTATTTTGGGTGCTGATCACGAATCTGACATCCGTTTTTGTATTATGCTGGAGTACCGGACGTTACAGTAGGTATGGGTGATCAAGGTCACGGTTGCCGTTTCCGTCCATACTTTTTCTATGAGGGTTATCTAGGGTGTTGATCACGAATCTGACCCTTTGAGAATTTAGAGTGAAATAAATAAATAATATAATATATATATAATAATATAGTAAATTTAGGAGCAAATTGGTGAAGGAGGCAGCGCGTACGAAAAAATGCGAAAATAGTGCATAGCACGGAGTCGAACATCCGGTCTAACACCTTTAAAGCAGTCTCGCACCCCGCTGAGCCGCCGACTTTCTTGCCCCCAGACCCTTCCGCCGCGTCCCATGTAACAGCGCGTGCACGCATGCACATGGGCACGTCCCGACGGTGCGATACCCCACCTTCGAGGATCCGTAGCTCTTTTGGTTCAAGGACTCGACAAAAACGAAACATGTTTTTCTACCACATGAAGGATGGAGATTCTTGCAGTACCATCCATTTCCCCCGTTTAGGCCTACGCCTGAGACCCTTCCCTGGTTAGTTCAGCTGCCCGAATAGCGTGGTTATTTTATACATTTTTTTAACACGAATACTTCAGCGCTTTACCTCAAACTTGGGTAAGTAAGCCATTTTAAACGGAATAAACAAATTAATTAGAAAAGAGGACAACCCACCCCCGAGAAGCAATTGAACCTCAGCAGAGTGCCCTACGACTCTAGAGGAGGAAAAAATGCGCCGAGGAATGCGCTTGCCGCTTTTATACGGAAAGATTGCGAAAAGTCAAGATTGCGAAGCGCAATCCTCGACGAGCTATGTTTACAGTGTTTAGAGAGCATGTCACAACATGGCTCAGCGAAGCCAGCAACAGTGCAAATATGAGTGACAAACTAATCAATAACAATAAACTGTTAACAAGCTAAACTACTGCCACCTAACAACCAAAATACTTGATCACATCGCAGTTCATCCGCGATACGAGCCATGTTCTCGAAAAGTTTATCGCGATTGTTACTTGATTTATGGTGTAAACCAGTCGTACGTCGGCCTAGCGGCCGCCTACGACTGGTTGGGAGCTTCGCCCCCAAACCCCGACAATAGGACACCATGGCCGCTACGGGTTTCCTATTCTTCCCTAGGCCTTCTGACTTTTATGTTAATCGAGATGGATCGATTGATCCGACGTCAGATTCGTGTTCAGCGATCTCGATTAGCCCAGGGCCGAAGTTTCCCGCCACTTGAGCGCCATCCTCAAAAAGGCGATAATATCGATCGATATCGATTGGTCGACTTCAGATTCGTGTTCAGCAACCTCGATTACCCCCAGGGCCGAAGTTTCGCGCCACTTAAGCGCCATCCTCAAAAAATCGATAATATCGATCGATATCGATTGGTCGACATCAGATTCTTGTTCAGCGATCTCGATTACCCCTAGGGCCGAAGTTTTGTACCGCGTGTTCGGCACGTCTACGGCTCGCCATGCACGGTTGCCGACGTGTGCGGCACGTCTACGGCTCGCCATGCACGGTTGCCGACGTGTTCGGCACGTCTGCGGCTCGCCATGCACGGTCGCCGACGTGTTCGGCTGCCGCGCCCCAACTCAGGTGTGACGGACGGACAGACACACGCACACGCGCACGCACACACGCACGCATACACACACGCTTGCTGCTTTATATATAGTAGGATGCTGCTTACATAAAGCATCAAGATGAGGATATGTGTGTTCTTTATAATTGCTCTTACAATTTACAATTGCTTTACATTTACAGGTGCGGTTCTCCATAGAAACATATGTAGTGTTTGCTATCAATCGATTAGAAATCGCGACGTCCTGGAGGAAGACATAGCACATTCTCTTCTTTTAGCACAAAAATGGCCGCCTTCCTGTTCTTTGAAACAAGTTTAATTTGAACGATTGTTTTTCCTTAAAAAACTAAAAAATTTACAAAATTTCAAGCAATGCGCTCATTGTTGGGTAGGTGAATTAAAACCTCAAAGAAGGTTCTAAATTCTTCCTTGAACAGAAAATATTCTAACCGTTTTGGAGAGTCTCTAGTATAATGTGGAAGTAGCTCGACTTGATTCGGAAGATCATTTTGATTTCAAAAGCGTTAGGCCTGTTTAGTATAGTGTCCAATTTGTTTGCTTATTTGCGGATGAAGCGAAGATAAAACTGGAAGCGTTCAGGACTATAACAAAGTACGATAGCGGTTATACGAAATGGACTGACAAGAAACATTAAGGTAATACACATTGTAATAGACAAAAAATGAATTAAGGAGAAAAATACAGAGCTGGCCGTCTCATTTGAGCGCACGCTTCAACAGTTGACTAAGATGGCATCTGAATCGCCTCGCTGGCATATCAAGCACTCCTTCCCTTAGCATTGGAAAGGGCACAGTTGCGCACCTGTGGGCATCAAGATCAGTGTGTATTTTTCTTGTAAGGATTCTGTACCATTAGCAGATCATTTCTGACTCTTCTAGGCAGACAGTTCAAGTAACTTAGCTCTGTCCACTTCGTTTAGCTTGAAAAGTTAACTTGCGCCATAATATCTAATCATTAATTCACGAGTAAAGATATGTTGCACTCCTTCCATCAAATTTGCGGACATATTTTTGCTTGGGAGTGTTAAGCACGGTGGTGCGACACTCAAAATTTGATCGAAGACAGAACACACGCGTAATATGTATGTCCTACAAGCGCACTATAATTTCTTGCTTTCAGTACTCGAAAAAGGTTGTAAATGTGATCCAAAGCTTCGGTGACCAGCATCCTACAATACAATACAATACAATACAATATTTATTGAGCCAAAAGTATTACAAAATCCGTTTATCACAAAAGAACACGGCAAAAATTGGCTCTCAAAAGACCAGCAAAAGTGGAGGAAAATTATTGTTTCGAAAGTGATATGAAAACAGTTGAGCACTAAAAAATTGCAAGGAAGGTTGCTTTTTGGAGATCTGCGAAAAATGGTTTCTTCGATGAATTGAATCGAGACGCGAAAAGTGCTTTTATTCAAGCTGTTCACTCACTGAAAAAGGTACTTGTACTCTATCAAAATATTGAGTTTTTTTGAGTGTCTTATTGAATTTGGTAGTGGCTACTATTTTTTACAAGTATTGATATCCAATAGCCGAAACGTGCACAATAGTTTATCAAAAAAAGTTAAGCGCAGTCTCATGTAAGTAGAAAGTTATTTTTAAGGGAAATCTTCATTCTACCGGTCTATCTCCAAGATATAGAGACTGATTTGCTATCTGAGATTTAGGGAAAAGAAACATCAGAAAAATCCGCTTTGTTTGAGGTGTGCTTCAAGTTTGTGATTGAAGTTAGCTGGGGTTGATGAAGAAACTATTGCGTTAGGCAAGCTATTCCATGTTCTTACAGCTCGTACTAGAAAAGATCCAAAGAACTGTTGGGAGCGAACTCAACCTATGAATATGCGAAACGGATGACCTCTAGTTCTATCAGTAAAATCTAAGAAATTAAATATTTCTCTTTTATCAATATCTAAACAGCCAGAGAAAATCTTGAATACGAGATTTTGATCATACAAAATTCTTCGTAGCTTAAGTGAGTTTTCACCAAGCGTTGCAAGTCTTTCTTTATAGCTTACATGATACAAACCGTTTCTTGAGAAAATTGCGTTCGTGAATCTTTTCTGCACTTTTTCGATTTTTTCTTTGTGGACGATCTTAACAGGTGACCACAGTGGTGTACAGCATTCCAAAAGCGGCCTTACATACGTGGAAAAAAGTTTGAATAGAGTAGACATACTGTGAGTTTGAAATGCTCGCAAAATGAAGTTGGATCTTCTGTATGCCGTTGTTATTGTTTCATGAATATAGTCTTCGAAACACAGCGAATCGGTGTATTTGATGCCCAGGTCTCTCACAAATTTTGTGTTCCTCAAAGTTTCATTTCCTAAGAAAAACGAAAGATCTCTTGGGTGAGAGCTCCCGATGCACATAACTAAAGTTTTTTCGTGTGAGATGTCAAGCATCCACTTCGTTGACCAAGCATGTAAAGCATCTAAACCTTGCTGAAGTGCATTTGGATTATTAATGGAATAGATCTTGGAATCGTCAGCATATATGGAACACGATACTCCGAGAGGAAGGCAATTAGGCAAATCATTGATGTAGAGCAGAAACATTAAAGGTCCCAAGCATGTTCCTTGAGGAACCCCGCTCAAAGTTTCGTAGTTATTCGAAACAGCATCGTTTACCATAACCGTTTGAGTTCTCCAGGTAAGAAAAGATTGCAAAAAGGCAAAAGGCTTAGAAGGCACCCTTCAATGCCGTAGGCCTGTAGTTTTGAAAGCAGAAGGCACAGGTTGATAGAGTCAAAGGCTTTTGCGTAATCAATATAACATGCAGTAATGTGGCCTCTAGCATCCATTATCTTTTGCCAAGCAGGAATAGTTGAAATGAGCGCTGTAACAGTTGATCTCTTTTGAAGAAAACCATGCTGAAAGTTTGTGATAAGATTATTTGTTTTCATATAATTATAGATCTGTTCGCGTGCAATTCTTTCGAGAACTTTACTAGTAGAAGAGGTAAGACAAATGGGCCTGTAGTTTTTGAAGTCAGTTTTGTCTCCCTTTTTAAATACTGGTTTAACGAAACTCTTTCTCCATAATGAAGGAACCTTACCATGAAGTAGAAACCAATTGAATAGAAGCGTCAGTACTGGAGTTAATCCCACAGCGGCTTTTTTAAAGAAAAATATATGGAATATCATCAGGTGAGGTGGAGTTTCGAGTAGGCAAGCTAGTTAATGTTCTGTAAACTAGGTCACTGTTAATATCAAGAAAATCTAATTTTGAATAGGTAAATTTTGGGCAATGGTAGCCTACATCCGGATGTTTTTTGTAAACTGATTTGAAGTATGAAGCAAACACGTTTGCCTTTTCAAGATCGGATTTACAAAGTTCACCGTTCTCTTTGAATATGGAAAGAATGTTGTTTTTTGACTTGAGCCTACTGTTAACGAATTTATAAAAGGCTTTTGGATTCCTTGAACCAGCTATCCTTTCCTCTCTTCGTAAGCTAAGGCGGGCTAGCTCTCTTTTGAGTTTTCTTGAGAAACGATTGTACTTCTGGATACCAATAGTTAGTCGAGTCTTGTACAATTGATTTACTTTAAGGGCAAGATTTCTTATCCTTATTGGATAGCGAGATTCCTCATCGTTGGTATGTTTCAATGGGATGTATTCTCTAATAAGACTATGACAGTGTTGCAAGTAGATAGCGTAACACTGATCTGCTGATTCACATTGGGAAATAAGGTTGCGCCAGTTGGTTTGTAAAAGATTTTCACAAATGGCAGTATAGTCCCCACTAATAAAATCGTAGTAAGCGCGACTCGAGCTTTTCTTGAAGCCGTCTAAATTGATTTTAAAAGAAACCGCGTTGTGATCAGAGGTGGAGAAAGGAGCAATGGTTTTCACTTCGTGAACGATATCGCTTTGATTAGTTAGAACTATGTCTAATATGTTGCATCCTAAAGTAGGATCATTAACCAGTTGAGAGAGAGCATACTCATTACAGAATTGCTGAAATTCGCGAGGTGATCCATACATTTTTTCTTGTACAGGTGGTTTGAGACCAATCAATCGTGGGAAAATTCAATGAGATTCAAAATCCAGCCTGTCGTTTACATTGTACCCCAGGTCTCGAATCTCTTGAATTTTCTCCAGGCTTTTCTCGTCAATAGCTTACTCTGTATTCATCGCACACCCTCCTATAGTCAGAACGTGAGTTTTGTCAGTATCAAGTCGTCAATTTGTGTCGTCAAGTGTAAAAAATGGCATACTCGAAATTTTCCGCGCCCAAAAAATGCCCGGCCATTCTTGATAATTTCGCTTTCTACACATTGAAACCAAACTCCTAGTCCAGTACTAAGCCTGTAGAGGAATTTCTGAAGTTGCGTTACAGGACCTACGGTTAGAAAAGAAGTCTTAGTGAAGTGGCAGAAGCGCGCTAAGCGATAAGCTGAACTGATATCACCCTCTAATCCGCTCATAAACTCATCGGTTTAGCGACAAAACACGTGAACAGAATGAAGCACTGAATTGCGTAGGAGCTATGGAAGACGACGAGCAATTGAAAAGTGCCTCGGAAGGAGACTTTGAGCTGGCCGAAATATTTGCCAGCAGACGTTCGCGCTCCATGGTTTAGCTTCCACGTGGGGTCGAACGCGAAGGAATACACCTGATTTGAATACAGGACAGCAGCGGTACGACACTACAGGAGCACTGTAGAAGCAGCGGGGTTGGTCGTACCTGACTCCTGTTGGAAGAGCACAGAAGGCAAGCCCCTAAATGTTGGTCGCTGGTCAACCTAGGCGTTAAAAAACAGATGAAGACGCGTGACGACTATGCAACTAAGGCGAAAGAAACAGCTGCCTAGATAGAATTGTGCATACTCACCCTTCTTTCGGAGACGAAATCATATGAAGTCGCGCGATAAGGCACAGTTTTCCCCAACAGGCAAAGTTTGAGAGAAGTGCAGAAGCTACACACAACTTAATACTAATCTTGGCATGGCAGATGTAGCTCAACTAACAACCCGAAATATTAGGTTGGAAAAAAAGTCTTTTCATTTTTTTCAAAGATTTATTACTTCACAACTACAAAGTCAATTCAATTGAGATAAACTCTATTTTGTTCTACTACACTTCTCCAAAGACTGGGTGATTTTCCAATTCCTCTCGCTTAAAAGACTGCAGTTCTGGAGTCGAACCATTGATAAATCCAATTTTTGAGGTCTTCATCCGTTCCAAAATATTTCTCTCCAATTTCTTGCTTGAGAGCACGGAAGAGATGGTAGTCGGTAGGGGTGAGATCAGGGCTATACGGTGGATGTGGCATTACCTCCCAGCCCATCCCCTTTATTGTTTCTCTTGTGAGTCTTGCAACACGTGGTTTTGCATCGTCATGCAGGATCATCACGTTCGACTTCTCCGGCCTGTTTTCTTGGAGAGTTGCGATGACTTTGTGGAGTTGGCCGCAGTATGTGACAGCAGTAAGTGTCTCTCCACTTCTGAGAGTTTGCCGATAAATCACTCCTCTGATATCCACCAAACACTCAAGAGAATCTTCCTTTCGTGAACATTGGACTTGAGATCAGACTTAGGGCTCTCTCCCTTTTGTACCCATTGCCTTTTCCTCGGAAGTTGGCACACAGAACCCAGGACTCTTCGCCTGTCACAATCCGCGGAAGAAACGACTTTCTTCCTTATCTGGACAGAAGAGAAGCAGCGATGGAGAGCCGTCGACCTTTCTGAGTGTCTGACAGGGCATGTGGAATCCAAGCTCCAAATTTCCATGAAAGCCGAGATTCTTCAGATGGATCCCCACTATCCTATGAGACACTTCGAGCTTCTCTGCCAGCTGACGTGTCGTCTGCCAACTATCGGTACGAAGAAGATGGTGTAGTTCACTGTCGTCCAATCCAGTTGGCCTTCCTGACCATGCTTTGCCCTCAGTGAATAATTTCCCTTTAAAGACTTTCCGAACCACTCATAACAGGCGCGATGAGTAGTAGATCCCAAGCCATATATGTGGTTAATTTGGTCTGCTGCCTGACGTGCTGTGGATTCTTTAATGAATTCTTGAAGAATGCCGTGCTGAAAATGGCCATGAGGTAGATCTGGCATTGAGTTCGGAAGATTGGATGGATAACGTATTACAAGAAGAGTCTTAACCTGTGTCTGCGTGCGAACGGTAGACAAGTGTGATAGGATTACGAAATCAGCAATCAACATTGGCTAGTGCGTTTACAAGGGGAAGGGTAAAAAAAATTTCGAAGTGTGAAGAGACTTTTTTTCCAACCTAATAGTTAAGGATTGAGTCCCACCTAGGCTGGCCATACCTGTTGTTCCTTTGGAACTTGATTCGAACTTATTCATGAAGGAAAAGGGCTGGCTTGTTTATTAGATGATCATCGAAACCGTGTATCCAGGCCATTTGCGCATTTGCTACCTCTACGATATCCATCTGTAGATGTATTGACGCGTACCTCAAAGAGTGTAATTAATATCGACTTTAATTTCTTTGACTTATTTTTTGCTGGTCTTTGCGAATATAAAAATATATACTCGAAGAACATAAGTCAAAGAAATGAGTCATTCTCTTGTGGCCCTCTGAATAGAGATCGAAATGATGCTCTGGACCTGGATTTTGTTAACGATCGTAGCTGTTGTCTTCCACAGCGGCTCGTTCAAAGACTGTCAACCTCGTGGAAGTTATAACGATACCAGCAAATACTGCCGTATTGAGTGCTACTGATACAGCTTCAGCTGTCTCTACCAGGTTCAAAACGACTGCTCTTCTGTCGACTGTTTCTATATCATGGACCACCGTCAACAGCCTTAAAAGAAAGCTGTTTTGATAAAATAAATATTAATAATATATATGTTAGTGTAAATTAAATTGTAGTTGTAACTAATAATAATTGATTTTATAATAAGTAAATAATTTAATTACATTGCCTGGTCAAACTAAACTTTGGCTTTTCAAACCAATTTTTCAGTGCAAAATACAGATGAAATAGAAAATTCTTCTACACACAAATATCGGGGTATTCAAGAGTAAAAATACTCAATATATCCTTCGTCTCCGCAGTGACCGTATCAATCCTTAGCCTGAAGCCCTCGCAGGCTCTCTTCTTTAAAAGAGCACTGTCCATATTTGGGAACGATGCTTCAATAGCGGTGCGAAGGGAAGTGACACTAGGATGCCTCGACTTGTCATCAACTCTTTCGACTACGCTCCAAACATAATGGTCCAGGGATCCTGGCAATTCAGGTGCTGCAACTCCTTAGATCGTGCCTCATGGTCACTAGCAGATGGCAGCGGGCAACCGGCTTGGTTTGACCACTTACAGGCACCAACCGCTGACGCCAATTTCCTCAACAGTTGTCACGGGTCCTCCAGAATCAGCGCCTGAGCCTTTTCTACGATTGCCACGGTTCTCGTGAAAGGGTTTTCCTTGTCGGGTTTGCGGAAGCTTCCTCAGACTCCCCAGAAGTATTGTACCTGGGCACAACACCGTGAACGGCTGGTCTGTCTGGTACCTGAAGAATCGAGTTATTTCAACGGGCGAACGCCCAGCGGGAATACTTTCGATAATCGCGGCTTTTCGGGTGTACTCTGCACTTGTATGCAATATCGAGGTCATTCTGAAGTTATGACTGTTTACTAGAGGCTTCTGAATTTCACGTACGCAAGACGCGACATCTGGCTGAACTACGGTATGGCGGGACATTTAAATCTAAATGTGTGCGGAGTTAAGCGCCTCACCCTACTCCCGTATTCCCGCTGGGCGTTCGCCCGTTGAAATAACTGCATAGTATGCATAAGCACTGAGTTAAATGCCGATGCAACTGAAATGGCCCCTGATCTCTACAACGCCTGCAGAGCTTTTCGCTGCTCTACAAGCAGGTAGCGGTTCTATTCAGCGTGACAATACTGCCTCTCAGCGGGTGGTCTCCTAAAAAGGAGCTGCTAATCGTTCTAGCGTGCCTGTGGACTCGGTGGCGAACATGTCAGCTTACAGAGCATCGAACCGATTCTCAATAGTATGCTGGGCCACTCTGCACCTGTTTTTCGCAGCTGCTGTGAAGTACTGAAGTGAAGACACCAATCATGACGAGTTCCCTCGACTTCCAACGTCTCGAACCCTATAACAGCTCCTGCGGCACTACTCGCAGAATGATTCTTCAAAAACTGGACGCTCTCCAAATCGTTGGGGAAGTGCGAACGCGTTCGCAAGTTCCTATTCAGTACGACGTCATATTTATAAATAGCTACCATCTGTAGAACTCTTACGTTCCGCAGCGAAGGAAGGCTGCTTCTATGCAGATAACTTTAACCCTCTATCCCTCTCCCAACTCAAAATGGAAATCGACATTGACCTGCGAAGCATAGTCTTCCATTGTGCACTCCATGTGCAGCATAACCGTCAGGCTCCGCGCTACCTTAATTGTGTCACTAGGAAAAGGCTCGAATCTTCAGCAACGCTCGAGTTGTCGGCTTGGCTCCTCCTCCAACCACATTGGCCTAGCTACGGAAATTGATTGACTAGTTTTTTTTAAGTCAGTAGATCTTAGATGATTAACCACTAGATGATGGGCGATTCTTTCCACAGGATTGTGCGTAGTGCGATATGTGCGTATTATACAGGGTGTCTCAAAAAAAATGTAAACACTTTTTGAAAGGTGGTAAATTTGCTCACAGTGAAAGTTCTAAAGAAGCTAAAAACTCATATAAAAGCTTAGAAAATAGAAATTTTCTGATATATGAGAGGAGTGGAATGCGCCATGCAGTCGTCTGAATTATCGCATTCTAACGTCGATTGATTGTGTTTCGCTTGAATACTCGTTATAGTTTCTTCACAAAGTGACCGTTTTAATTCGTTTTTGCTTTTTTAAGGTTTAAAATTTAAAAACACACTATGGCTTGCAAATAGTGTAGGCTATCCTTAAAAATGCAGGTGCAATTTGAAAGGTTCTCGAATTGCTGCTAGTGAACCTTTTGAAGATATTTGAAAGTTATATGAAGGCTCAGAATAACGAGAATTTTGCATTATGTAAATGGCCATGATTGCGCCATGCCCTCGCCTGAAACCCTGCATTCCTGACTCGATTGATTGTGCATTGGCCGAACGTTTGTTACAGTCTTGTTGCTACTTGGTCACTTTAACCTGTGATGTGCTTCTTTTAACGTTTTCCATCGAGCAGTAGCTGAAATTATGCCGATTAACCTCTCCATTCAACCTGAATGTTGCTTCATCAGCTCTCAGAATTCTTATTGGAAAATGTGGCCCCCGCAAATTGCGTATTCAATAAAATCGCATTCCACGTGTCTTTCACGTAGTTTTTAAGTTTAAAACGGCAAAAAAAGCACAGGACTGGTCAATCTAGGTAAGTAATAACAAGACTGTAGCAAACATTCAACCCATGCACAATCAATCGGGTCTGAAATGCACGGTTTCAAGAAGGGCATGGCGCGATTTTAACTACTTACACGCCACAAAAATATAAGGCCTTGCTTAACAAAATTTGTTTTTGCGCATAGACGATCACTAAGTCATGCAAATCGTTTGTCTCAATATCTTTATGAGCTACCTTGTGACAAGCGGCTCTATGTTATCTACAACGTGCTGTGACGAAAATGAGAAGAGGGCTTCGCAGAATATACTAATATTAGCTTCTAAATGAGAGATATTTCACCAAGCTCACACGGATGGACTGCTTGCGTTGTCGGCACGTGCAAGCTCGAATGATGAACCTCAACTCCAAATGAGCGCTACAGCCAATGGCTCCCCTGACTATGGATCCAGATACCACGGTTTAACCGCTGCTACAAGAGTACAACTATTTGTTTCCATCATAAATTAAAATTGGGTAAGTAAAGTTGTTTAAGGCAAAACATTTAGTTCCTCCTTCTCAAAAATCGATAACACACACCTACTTAAGATCGCACCTTAGTGCAGCAAAGATGCAATGAGTTCAATCATGCATAATTGAGGATTACGCAAGGGGGAACATTGTCCGTTCAAATTTCACGGTGAAAACTGAATAAGGAAACACGTTGGGATGCACAGCTCTACTTCTCCTCTTGGCAATACAGCGTCAATAGTCAACAAACCTGTTAGTCATTTATTCGCTAGGAGGCAAAACGGATAAGATTTCATTCCAGCATCAGGTGTTTTTCTAAAGACCTAACATGCTTAAGGTGCTTTGGGAAGGTTTGAATGACATAAACAGTGAATTGGAATAGAACTGTACTTCTCATTCCTAGTGGAAGTGTCCCAACGAGCGCAGAAATAAAACCGTATTAAATTTGAAAGCAACAAGCGATAGGTTGAAAACAATGGGATAGGTCGAACAAAGAGCAAAGAGGGATTCGCTGGGGAGACAGGCGGCCGCAATCTTTCTTCAAGGCATGTCAGGTCTACACAATTACTACGCATACCGCTACGTCAGCGCTTGAACTGTTGCAACAAATAAACGGTGTCGCGGTTGGTTGAAAATTTTAAGTGAAAAATCGCGGAGTTTTGTTGTTCAGCAGGCAGGAATTATTTCGCGAAAATTGGGCAGCAAACGTATAGGACATCTTTCACGATTCTGAAGAAAGCTGTCTCTTTAAGTAGTCGTGATTTGGCCACCTGACCTCTTGGCCTCTTTATGCTTCTTGCTCAGAGTCTCTACTTCGTGTCCAACTTGCTGACCCATCTTCGAGCTATAGCTTATAGTTGAAACATGGATCTCAATCTCTGAATTCGCTAAAAGAGCGTACGGAAGGTCTGCTTGCTTGCGAATTTGACAGTTGGCAACCGGCCAGAAGATGAGTGAAATGAGCTGCAAACGTGGATTTCTTGTGTTCTCTCTTCTGCCAACGACGTAAAAAAATTAGAGGCTTCAATAACAGCTGAAAGACTGATAATTTCTTTCCTGAGATGAAAGAAAATGACGATTGTGACGCAGCAGCAAGTTCAATTTGGATACCGTACGGTCAAATTGGATACCAAATGAATTGTCGTAGAGAGAAAAATCCTAAAAATATCAAGAAAACTAAATTTGAGCGCAGTCAATGATTTTAAAATTTGATTGAGGAAGTCCTGTTTTACCTGAGGGCCCAATTAAGCGAGACGCAACGACGGATGTCGGTCAGGTCAACGCAATTAAGTGGCTCCTTAATTTCGCTTCTGCCTTAAGGCTTCCACTTGTTCTAAAATAGCAATCACATGCCATATGGTAGAGCAGGCTATCGCATAAGCCGCTGCAAATTTTTGTTAGAAAACCTTCATTTTGAAAAAAGGTTATCATGTTGCGACGCAAAAAACGCGTTTTTGCATCGCAAACGCCATTTGGTTGAATGTTAAGCGGCGTACAAAGCAGAAAACACTAACTGTAAGAGCATACAGTTAGTACGTTCTGCTTTGAATACGTGGAAGTCACCACAAAGTGCCTTAAAGAGAGGATTAGAGAACACATTTACCCTATTAATAACAAGAAGAAATTTACTGCTTTGTATCAGCACTTTCACAAATGTAAATCAATTCCACAATTTACAGTTCTCGACTCAATGGAAGAAAAAACAGATTCAGCAAGAAATTGTTTTGGATTAAATTTTTGAATAGCGCATATACATTTGGTTTAAATGATAACATAAAAGTATATGGAAATATTTCTATTATTATTAACCCGCCAGACTACAAAACAAATCACCCTTTTTATTCTCTTCAAATGGTAAAAGAAAGAACTAATAGAGAAAACAAAAAAGAAACACAAATAGAATCCGTTATAATATACATGAATTTATAAACTACATTAACACTGAAGAAAATATAAATATTATGGATTATATAACAAGATTACACGGATCTTCCTCGATAGAGAGCCTTCGGGCTCTCTTGTTAAGAGGGATCTCGAGCCGCTTGTCGCAGCCATGTGGCGTGTCTCCCGGTGATGGATAGGGGAACGAAAACGAGAACCAAATGCAACCGTGTACTGCCCAGAGACGCAGGTGGGATGCAGGGGATGGACTCCTTGCTCCTGCTGTGTCGGGTCGATGCGTTCCTTGTGCGTGGGAGCGGCATGTTCGTGCACAGTGTGCGTGGATGTGTTCGCACCTGTGCGGATTGTAACTGTGTCGGCCCGTACAAAAGCTTGCACTCGGTAGACTGGGAGTACATGTAAGGCGATTCGAGGCCGCCTTAAATCTCGCCCGTCCCATCGGGCAGTCTGGCGGGCTGCCCGGAGTTCTTCGCCCGCACGACAGAGCAGCGATAAAGGGCCTCATTCCCCTGACCCCGAGAGAGCCCCCATTTCTGCAGCGATGGGAAGGACGAGTACGGAGAGGCTGCTAAAATCTCAGGGCCTAACCAGGCTGCACAAATTGAGAAGGACTAGGATGACGATCTTTACTTACAACGTAGTGTCGAGGACCTGGTGATGCAAGCCAGGAAGATCAAGTACGACGTCATTGGACTGACCGAGACGAGAAGACACCACCCCCTACACGCCGCCTACGAATCCGGAGAAGAACTGTTTCTTGGAACATGAGACAACAGGGGAGTAGACGGCGTTGGTGTCCTCGTCAACACGCACTTGGCCATGAACATCGATTCGTACGAGTCTCTGACAAGCCGAATCGGACGTCTGCGACTGAAGCGATGTGGCTCCGTGCCAGCTTTAACTGTGTTCGTCCCCCAACATCCGACTACGACGACGAAGAGGTCGTTGCCTTCTACTAGAAACTGGAGAATTTCTATGAAGAAGACCGCACCTTCTACAAAGTGATCGTCGACGACTTCAACGCTATCACATCGACCAAGACCATCTATGGAAACTCACAGTTCCAGAAGCCTCCCTCTCTGTGATGTACCTGGGAATCCCCCGGTGGCCAGTTCCACAACGAGATCGACCACATCATCTTCAATCGCAAGCATTGCCTGACCGACAATTCCTTTGTCCCCAAGTTCTACACGGGATCGGACCACCGCCTCCTTCGCGCGAGATTCCGCTTTTCGCGTCGAGGAGAGAAGGCCGCGAAGTTCAAGAAGAGGAACCCAGAACGACCATCAACTGGGACCTCTACACCTCTCTTGCCGGCCTTTGGGAAGATGAACAACATCGACGAGGAATACGACCGTTTCGTGCACCATCTCCGCGATAGTGCTAATGGAGCCGAGAGCTTGAAGAACACAAAGAGACGCCTGTTCCGCAGCTCTCGAGCTTATACGCCAGCGTGGAGCAGCACGAGAGTCAGGCAACTACCAGCTGACGTCCGAGCTTGCGAGAGTATGCAGAGCGGCGATAAAGGAAGATCTCAAGGAGAGAAATGCGGAAGTGTTGGCTGAAGCAGCAGAGGCAGGGTTGAGCATCCGCAATGTCCGCCGGAACCTCGCCAACTTCAAGACCAATATGACTGCTTTCCGACGTCCTGACGGAACCGTCACCTCTTCCAGAGAGACTGGAGAAGGTCATCTACGACTTTTACTCCCATCTCTTCAATAGCCCCGTCCACCCACCTCCATGCCATCTTTCGTAGGATGGATACGTCGTTTCCTCTGTTCTCCCTTCCGAGATCCGATACGCCATCTCGTCGGTGAAAAAACGTAAAGCACCCGGTCCCGACAGGATCAGACTCGAACACCTGAAGAATTTTCCGCCAAGGCTCACCAACACCCTGGCGCGGCTCTTCTCGCGCTACCTGTCGGAGTGCAAGGTTCCATTTCAGTGGAAGACCAGCAGGACCGTCTTGCTGTGCAAGAAGGGAGACGTGCACGGCAAAGGCAACTATCGCCCGATCTGCCTGCTGTCCGTAGTCTATAAGCTGTTCATTCGAGTAACCCTGAATAGGATCAGCAGAACGCTGGACGAAGGACAGCCATGTGAGCAAGCAGGATTTCGGAGAGGATTCAGCACGATCGACCACATATACACCATTACGATGCTCATCGAAGTCTCGCGAAAGTGCAAGCTGCCGCTGTACCTTACGTTCATCGACCTGAAAAAGGCATTCGACTTCGTCGAAACTGAAGCGGTGATCGACGCCCTGCTCACTCAGCTTGTCCCTACTCAGTACATCAGAGTCCTTCGTGAGCTGTACAAAGGATTCACGACCAAGATCTCATCATTCTACAACGACGTCGTCATCGACGTGAAGAGAAGGGTTCGGCAGGGGATACCATATCCACGAAGCTCTTCAGCGGCACCCTCGAAAACGTCATGCGCGAACTAGAATGGGAAGACATGGGAGTGAAGGTCGATGGCCGGCAACTATATCATCTTCGCTTCGCTGACGATATCGTGCTCATAACACCGAGCATCAGTCAGGCGGAGCGAATGCTGGCCGACTTCGATCGAGTATGTGGGAACGTGGGACTGCAGCTGAATCTTACGAAGGCGATGTTCATGAGGAACGGACAAGGTTCTGATGTCCCATTCTCGCCCAACGGAACGAACATCTCCGAATGCTCCAGCTACGTGTATCTGGGTCGCGAAGTCAACATGGCCAACGACCTAGCACCAGAGTTGAGCAGGAGGAAAAGAGCGGCTTGGGGAGCTTTCAAGAGCGTCGAAGAAGTCGCGAAGAAGACGAAGAACGTCCTACTCCGTGCCCACCTATTCGACTCCACTGTTTTTCGTGCCCTAACATACGCCTCAGAGACCTGGCCTATACGAAAGCAGGATGAACACGCGATCAGCGCCGCGCTGCGTGGAATCGAGAGGACGATGCTCGGAGTGACACCTGCTGGACGAAAGCCGTTACCGACTGGATCCCGCGGGATGTCAGGAGAGCAACAGGACGCCCACCAACGCCTTGGTCAGACTTCTTCGCGAAAGCCCTGAACGACCGATATGACGCTCTTCTTGTCCCTCGAGCGAGGAGGATCCATTGGACCACTCTGGCACGCGACAGGGACGAATGGAGACGCTATTGGCGCCCGCTCGAGCAAGTCGATAATAAACGGGACGACAGGTGATACAGGTGTTAACAAGATTAAAATGTTGAGTTAACAAAATTTGAAATCCCTTCTCAATCTTACCTTAATTGCAGAATTTCTTAACAACGTTAACTAAAAAATCAAGCTAGCAGTTCTTTGTTTACTGGCACATGTTAAATACAAACAAACAACAATTGTAACATCATGAATAATAAGTCATTTAATTGCATAAAGATGGAATATAAGAGCATCATTTTTGATCCTGTTAACTTTAATAAAATATTGAACCATACTGTCATCAAGGTTAGAGACTTTATTAACAGTAATTCAACTGAGAAATTTATTCGTTATAGAGCAGTTTTTACGTATGACCGACCCATATCTAGTATCTTTTACAAAAAATTCCTTAAAAATGCAAATTTCGAAAACGTCCACGAAATCCTTGACTGATAATGCATTTGTATCCGGGAACGTTCAAAATTCAACTAGCTTGCAGCTCGACGATCATATGGTTCGCCCCGGGTGGTCGCTCAACATGAGCTCGGAATCCTATTGCGAGCGGATGTGTACGCTGATGAGACGGACGGGCAGGATCCGACTAGTTGTATGGGGCTCGGCAGGCACTATGGCTGAGCCACGGATTGAAGAAGCGGCTGAAATGCTTAGGGGTTTGCAAATAGACAACGAGTTCCGTACGAAAAAGACCTCAAGTCATCGCAAGCCTGTCTTGTATGTATGGGCAAGTAGAGGCAAATGTGCTCCTTATGCTGTGCCGAAAAGGGTAAGACCGTCGAAAGCCCCTGACGACCCCTATCTGAGCATGGCGGAGGTGCGACTATCCGGAAGCATCGATGCTGCCGGCCTTCGGAAGTCTCTTAACAGATCTGCGACATACACCTACGTGCCTTCAACCGAAGTAGTACCCCATCGCAGGAGAAATATGATGTTTGCGAATCGTCTGTGTCCGCATTTGAGCTTTTATTGATCGAGAGAGCAGGTTTTAGCTTTGGGTGCAATATTCAGACATGTACATTGTGTATATACTCGAAGATGAATAAAGATGTTCTATGTGTCAAAACTAGCTTATTTACTCTACCCACAATTACATCATCACAGGTGACTTAAATATTATAGAAAGTCCAAAGGTTAAAGAAATATTAAGAAAAGGCACTAAATGTAGACCAGCTATCAGTTGTAACAGAGATCTAATACATAACAAATACATATAAAGTTACGATCGAAAACGTAGTTAACCATATGAGTAGATTTTATGGAATTTCACAGAACCATATGAATGAACTGAACCGTTATTTTAGTTTACAGAATAGAGATAAAACAAAACCATAGCTTAATAATAACAACTGTAATAATAACGATAATACACCTTATGGAATAATTCGATAGCTTCAAAATGGTTTTATATTTTGCCCATTAGACAAAGCCAGTAACAACTGTGGAATCATTTGCAAAGAATTTTACCTCCTTAATTTAATGGAAGAAATACAGATACAAAAGAAGGAAGAACGATTTATTAATAGCAATACAAATGTCGCATTAATTTAGGTATAACTAGTAAAATGGCATTTATACAAAAGCATCAACGCTTTTCAGTCAGCAATAAACTTAAAATAAAAATGGATGCCGATTTGCCAATTATTTACTCATTGCCAAAACCTCATAAAACCCAATCAAATTTAGATTCATTGCAGGAGCACACAATAGCAGCATAAAATCACTTGCCTTAGAACTTGGTTGTATATTCAATCACTTGAAAAATTTTTTTTATTATCTACACAAGTAATCGATCCAATATTTCTAGAACTGTTAAATCCTACTTAGCCATTACAAATTCTAACATAATACAAGAGATTACAGGTATAAACTCAGATAATATTAAATTATACTCTGCAGATTTTATCGTTTACCAACCTACCCCATACTGTTATAATAGAGAAAATGAGAAACCTCGCTAATATCTGCTTCAAAAACTCTGGAAAAAACTTTATTGCTTGTAATAAGCTACACAGATCACCGTGCTAAAAATATAGATACTATAACATGATAGATTTCTTACATTTTATGAATTATTTACTCAAGAACAGCTATTGTTTATTTGCCGGCATGATTTATATGCAAAACAAAGGCGTTCCTCAAGGTGGCAACTTCAGCCCATTACTTATTGAACTAACAGTTGACAGTTCGAATTTGAATACTCTTAAAATATTAGTTCAAACGACTATCAATTATTCAAACCATTTAGATACATGGACGATTTTCTCATAGTGCATAATTACGGAGAAAGTTTCGTCGGTTACACTTGGTTTAGTGTACAAAAACACCCTTGATGTTAAGAAAACACAATAGTGGATACACTTGCAGCTATTTAGACCTGTGAATAATAAAATAGAAAGCAACTTGTATAACAAGACAGATTTCAAAGTTAACAGATTTCCACATGCTGATTCTGAGGTCTCTATGAAACCTTGGGAATAGTCAGTGTTTGCTCCAAATTTGAATACTTTTAGTGCAAAATTTGTTTATAGTCAACGGATTTAATAAAGAAATAATTATTAATAACATAAAAATGCTTTTATAAAAACATGTAAATATTTTACAAATACGGCATGTTGGATAACATTGAGAAAGCAATAAAATTTACAAAATCATTTTAATAGCGTTGATGGTTTAATTCTACTTAAATGTGTGATATACTCTTTAAGTATTTGTGGATGTAGAAGTTTCTGTGGTATTTCTATGTGTAAGTATTTAAAAATGCATCTTCGTAGACTATTTCTTGCTGGAATTCGAAAGATGTTAAGTACAATGGATTAGTACGATTACGCAAATAAGCAACAGCACTCGAGCAACAATGCAAAATAAGCTGCATTAGATATGATAGCTTGTGCCAAGTTATTAATTCTGAAGTGGTAGTGATACATGGTAGTAATTCATTTTGGAAAACTGATAACAGGATCGCTTCATTTGCTAAGCGGATATGTTACTATAATTGATAGAACGTACGAGAGACTTAGCAAAGCGTCTTGCACGTTTCTAAAGCAGCTATACAGTGGAAAGTTCATAATGCCACCGAACAAAAACTCGGGATATACAGATGACTTGCGCCGTAGTATGATAAGAGCTATCCTTTCCGATAACAAACGGATGTACTACTATACTACACTACAGTTATATATATACAGTATACAGTTTTATATATATGTATGTATATATAGTTATATAATATATATATACTACACTTGCAGTATGATCCTTTCTGAGTTATCCTTTCTGATAACTGTATACTACAGTTGGGTTATTTGAGGGAAGGCGAAGGCTGCAGTCAGCTGATCACCGTCACCTGATCACCATTTTGTTTGTATGTTCAATTCTATAATTAAACTTAATTAGAAAACTAATGATAACTAACAATAAATAGATAAATATATTGTAAATATATTATATAATATAAATTTTAAAAAAAGTGGTAATAAAAACTAATAAATACAATATTCGAGTGAACCAAAATTAAACTTAAAGTTTTAATGCATTTTCCTTTAAAATTTTGTAAAATATAATTTTTAAAAATTTAATTTAAACATTTTGTTTAAATAATTAGTGATTTTACAAATTCAGAAAATGTTATATTACCTCCCTCTTCACTGATGAGACACCGGGGAGGTGGTATAACAAAAAAGGTTCGTCTGAAGAAAGGTGGTGAAACGAACCTAACATTTAGTTGACATTTATTCATATTATTCATTTTAACTCTAACTTTGGCTTATTTGAAAACGGTGAGAACTTCCGCAACAACCTAATATTTTGAATAGTCATGTGTAGCACAGTTGGAGGAGGCGCCACCTGTCGCGTGAACCCGATTCCTGTTCCACGGTTCGGATTTCCGGCCTAGGCCAATCAAGCGAGAAAGCGTAATAACAACAAACTAGTATGTGCAAAAATATCGGGAGCACGCGGACTCGAACTGAATACCCCGCAATACTTAAGGCCGCGCACACTTCTGCGGCAACGCCGCGGCCTTATCCTTAACCATAAGGCACAGTTCGCCGCCAGCAGCGTTCCTGCCCCATCTTTAAGCGGCGTTGCCGCAGAAGTGTGTGGGGCCCTTTATGCACCGATATGTTCATAGTATTCAACCGTAAGGTACGCGTATTTGTGTGCATTTACCGTATTATTGGTGATATGGTATGACATGGTGGTGGTGCACATAGGATTGTTGATAAACTAGCACATATGAAGGCGCAAATAGTCAGCCTTGATTTGTTTTAAGCACTAATGATCTAAAGTTAGCTCCTGTGACCATGAGAAGGTGCAATAGTAACGAACCAATCTGTGCGAAAACGCCGGCATCACGCGGACTCTAACTGAAAAACCTGCTGATGTGCTCCTACCAACTGCGCCGCCGAGACACATCTTGGGTGTCGTAGGAGTTGATGATAGTTGCGCTCACGCTTTCAGACCTCCTTTTTAGGTCTTTGGAAAAGCGTTCATCAAAAACTGACTGTGGTTCTGGACTCCGCTCACAGGGCCCTACATCCTGTCAAAATAGCATGGCAAAAGCCCACCTTTAGTTGGGAATCTTTCCTTGTTATGCTCTGAAGGGTCCAGTAAGATTTACTAGATGTTGATCTTTTCTCACATCACGCAGCAGCTGCCTTCGTGTAGGAAAAGGGATTTTCTTAAAAGTGGTCCTTCGTTGTGTAATGCGGTCAAAATACGTTACCAGAATGGGACAACATTTAATTTGTTTTCAATTCTTTTAAATATGGCTTTTAAAATTAAATTAAATAATTTTAGTGCGGACCTATAGCTATGATACAAACTGTTTGCTATGTACTCAAGTCTTTTGCTGAAGAAAGTATAGTTGTGCCCAAATGAATATTCGAACATTCGAATTCGAATAATTCTATTCTAAATCGAATATTCGTATTCGAACGTTCGTAAAAACGCGATTTTCGAATGTATTCGAATTCGAGTGCTCGAAAAAACGCGATTTTCGAATGTATTCGAATTCGAATGCTCGAAACACTCGTGTTCGAATGCTCAAATTCGAATGAAACATTTGCATGCGAACGTTCGAACGCTACGAAATCTGTGATCCAACAAAATAATCTATCTTTCTTGCTTCAAGCACCCGCGAGCAAATAATTTACGCTCCAATCAGAAAACTGCGCGCCCTCGTCGGGCACTCAGGGGCCGTATGTTCTTCGTGCACAGAACCAAGCCAAGGAAGGGGCATCAGGGTGTGTGCCATCCAAGCTGCTAGTGTGGAAACAGCCTTCGTTGCTCGATGGGAGTTCGCAGCTGGGTTCGCAGAAACGCATGCAGCTGGAAAAAGCGCAGAAAACGTCAGCGACTTATTTATTTATTTATTTATTTATTTGTACGTCAAGAAGACGTGCTCCAAATTCAAAAAAAAGAAAGGCTAAAAACTATGTGCAGAAAACAAAAATAAAGAAATAGAGTTAGCACATAAAAAAACATTAACAAAAAATGACAATGACGCCTCTTCAGTATCCAAAAAATGCGTTAGAAACTTACCCATGTAGGTCCCTGGCGGCATGTAATTTTAGGACAGGCTCTGATAATCAGGAAGGTGGACAGATTTCAGTGCGTGGCAAGGAAGTTTGTTGTCCGCGCCAGCCAGCTATGACGCCTTGTGGTAGTTACCGGAACTTCGGCACATGGGTACGCTGGCCACCCCATGGAACCAGCAACTAGGACAAACCACTTGTGGCACGCAAAAAGGTTGTGGAGTGATTTTACATAAAAGAGGATTTATTACTAAAAATAAAAGCCAGGATGAAGCCGGCCTAGAGACCAACATGAATGAGTGACAAAGAAATTCTAAGAATAGGAAGCTGAAGAAAAGTCACTGCCCGCACTACAGAGGAAAAGTTATACATAAAACTAATCATCTCGTCAGCAACGAAATTCTAAAAAAAGCATCTTCAAGATCTCAGAGAGGCAGGATCCACGATGTGGTTAAGTGGTACACAGTTCCGAGCAGCTAGAAAGCATTCATCGAGAATCAGTAATCCCCAACATCTGCAGTACGTTAATTTTTTTCCAAACGTTCCTTAAAAATACGACTGTTTTCTGAGTTCAAAACATCAGCTGGTAAGCGTCTAAACCATCTTGCTACCCGAAAGAAAAGGCAATTATATAACTGCATGTAATTCTTTTTTTGAATAGGGAGGTAGTGAAGATTGAATGAACCAGCCACAAGGTCTGAAAATCCAGAACTTGCTGGAGTTTCAACTCTCCACGAAGTAACTCAGAGCAGAAGGTCAAATCAAGAATAATCCTCCTGTTCAAAAAAGATCTTAATCCTAACAGTTTCAGACGTTCATCGTAACTGGGTAAATCTCCCCAAGAAACACCTTGGTGCAATCGACAATAGGCAAGTTTAGTAAAGGTTTTCTGAACCACTTCGAATTTAATTATATGTTTTCTAGCCGAGGGGTTCCATATCTGAGAGCAGTACTCTAAATGAGGAAGAACGTATAATTTATACAAATTCACGGAATCTTGGGATTATTACTGCACACATTGCGAAAAATGGAGTAGAGGGTAGCGTAGGCTTTCCGTGTAGCTTTTTCGATGTGGTGTGAAAAATCAAGCCTGGAGTCAACGATTACACCAAGGTCTTTCACAGTCTCACAGTTGCATAGCGGCACATCACCGATACTGTAACGACCGGCTTGTCCTTCCCCGATGTGAAGCACGAAACACTTTTCCGGATTAATTCTCAAGTTGAATTCCGGTGCCCATCGGCATATGTTCGTCAAAGCAGCGTTTAAAGCTGAAAATGTTGCATCACAACTTTCTCGATCGTAAATGCCATATAACTTGATGTCGTCAGCATATGCTTGAACCTTGACTTTTACAGACCTTGTTATGACATCAAAAACATCTGCCGTGTACAAGAGAAAGAGAAGAGGTGACAACACTCCACCTTGTGGCACTCCACTAGTGCACATACGCGTATCAGAATACTCAAACCTCACTCAAACGGTCATAAGTCTGTGCTCCAAATAAGAAACAAGCCAGTTTAGAAGGTTTCCTTTAACACCCAGACAACGCAGCTTATCGAGCAATTTCGAATGCAAAACCTTGTCGAAGGCTTTAGACAAGTCTATGTAGACAACATCTATCATTTTGCCTTGGTTTAGAGCTAACCTCCAATCAAATAAGCTGTCTGCAAGATTCGTAGCAGTTGAGAGCCCAGGAACAAAACCATGTTGCCCACTTGGAATAGCATGAACTCTTTCTAACCAAATCAAAAATTTTTCTCTGTTAATTTTTTCCATAATTTTAATTAGAGCAGGTGTTATGCTAATAGGGCGAAACTGAGAGAAAGACTGAGTAGCTTCAATTTTTGGAATTGCTGTCACTATTGGGTGTATCCATGCTTGCGGAACCTCTCCTAGCATCATGGAAATGATAAAGATCATCGCGAGTGGTTTAGATAACTCGCTGGCTCATTTGCTGAAAATAATGGGAGGAATTTCATCAGATAGTTCAGTAGTAGAAGGTTTCAAATTCTTAAGAAATTCGTAAACGTCATCAGGATGAAAGAAAACGCTGGTAAGGGCGCGCACTGCTTCTGCACCATTTCTGCTAACGTATAATTTTCCAGGCAATACAGAAAAGTCGTCATCAGAGAAAACGCCAGCAAAATAGTCGCCTAAAGCAATGGCTTTCGTGCTGTCACAAGAGCACATTTTACCGTTGATGTCCGTGAATGCTGGGAGAGCTCCGGTCGATTTGAGCTTGCTACGTACCAATCGATGAAGCTAATTCATCGATGCTTTCCCAGCTAGTTTTCGCTCACGATTAGCCCAGAATTTCTTAAGGTGGTAATCGATATTGGCGCAATCATTTTTGCATGGAGATTACTGTTCAAAGGATCAGCCGTTGTTCAAAAGAGTCGCTTTTTTGAGCCAGTAAATTAATTATATGTCGGGGAAGACATGGACTGAACGATTTCCTGCTCTTGAAAGGAACGAATTTGGCCAGGTTTTTATAAATAATACGACAAAATCTTTGATGTACGTCATCTGTTGTCGTATAGTGGTCGAAAATATGCAACCAGTTCACTTCCGAAAGACTTTGCCTAAGCGAGACAAAATCAGTGGCGTGAAAGTCAGGGGTTGATATAGAAATGCCTGGTACTACCGACAAACGTAAATCAAACTGCACGACGCAGTGGTCAGAGCTAGCTAGTGGTGGCAAAGTATGTACGTTGGTTATTATAGTGAAAGTTGATAGAACTACATCCAAAATGTTGTTTTCATGTGTAGCCTCAGTAACAAATTATGTGAACCCTGCTTCCTGCAAGAATGAGAGAAACGTAACCGAATTATGACTTAAAGGAATATGATTCCACCAATCAACCGCTAGGTTAAGGTCATCTAGAATTATTTTTTTGTCTCTAACCGCTGCTAGTGATGAAAGAAGTTCAACAAGATCCTCGCCTTCACATTTTGTCGAGTTAGGAGGTCGGTACGCAACAACAAATCGTATGAGATTCGGCTGAGATGTTTTGCAGGAACAAATATCAACGCAAAGAACGTTGGCTTTTATGGGGAAATTATGGTGTAGCACACTAGCATTTATTGTGTTGCGGATGATGCAGCAAACTCCACCACCTCTGCCACTGCGCCGGTCAGCTCATTATACCATATAGGGCAAGTTGGCAAGGATCTCGCTGTCCTTTATCCTTCCATTTAACCAGGTTTCGGTTACAAAAACAAGGTCGGGCTTTACAGTGGAGAGGAAGTGATGAAAATGCAATAGTTTATTAACTATGCTGCGCGTGTTTAATAAATAGCATGTGAGAGTGGGAGGATCACCATGCGCCTTCAAGCGTTTCCCGAGCCCCTGTTGCTGAGCCCAGAAATATGCGTGAGCTGCCCACGATAAACCACCCACTCTCTCCTTGCCTTACATTTGTTCCTGTCTTTAGCAACCTGCCTGCCTGCCTTCTTTCCTCTAAAGACATGCTCCTTCGCACGAACACGTTGCTATATCCTGCACTGCGAAGAAGCCGTGCATTAGCTAAGGGCCTCCGCCAGTAAAACTGGCATGGTAACACGACCTTAATTAAGCGCGGCTTCGAAGCATCTGCCCTTCCCATTCTGTACACCTCCGCAGGCTTACAGTCAACCTGCAATACGTCGAGTATCCCTAAAATTTTAGTCCCAAGTTCTGATCTGCGTTGAGATGGCGGAAGGCTCTTCTCCGGCTCCTCGACTCCCGAGATGACTATACTCCTTCCTCGCTTCTCGGCCTCAGCATGTTCCGAGAATTGCTCAGAAACTTTTTCGCTAACACATTAAGCATTTGTAAAGTGAGCTGGTCGGAAATGCGCTCAGAGATTTTTTAAGAAGCGCATCAATAGGGAGTTTCTTCAAGTCCTGTTCAGTATTCCCTGCAAGGCTTCGGCTGCTCCACATTGGTGTTATCCAAAACAGAGGAGGCCTGAGTAGCATTGTCAGCATTCTTCCTTCGGTTAGCACGAGCCATGGCAGTTTTGCTCTATTTGATTCACGATCAGCCAAAAAGGAAATCGATATCTCACAGCAGAAAACGCAATTCAAGGAAATCTGATGTGGATTAGGCTAGCAACCGAAGGAAGAAATTCTCCGAAGAACTTAAGAGTAGCTAACTGCAGCGAAGAAAGATGCTAGACACTGCCGATAGAGCCTTTAAGGGAATAGGCTAAACAAATAAACAAATCGGGAATATCGGAGCGAGAGAGACAACAAATGCGACCGCACAGGGTGCCGGCGGGCGGGCTATTTTTGACTTATGTAGACGTCAAAACCCCTAAATCTCAAGCACTAGTTGAGATGCGAAAACCCCGCAACGCAGGGGATCTGAACCCCCCACCTTCTCGCATGAAGCAGCGCCACTATCCACCTCACCACAACCTGTGGGAGTGCCATCGCGGGCGTACAAGACATCGATCGAATGCCCACGTGAAGATCACGTTTAAAAACACCCCTCCACGTGCAATGGACTCGGTCAGGAGTTCGCGGTGGAGCGCGCTTGCGCAACGCACAGTGCAGCATTCCTAACGGAGTGAACTCTCTATAACGGCAAGTCTGAGTATCTTCGTTTCATAATTAGCGAATTGTACGGAGTCATACTTCTTGTAATACAGTCTGCAGGACAATCTTAGCTGAGGAAATCTACTCTGTTGCTCCTCTCCATTATGCTTGCCTTCCCCCTCCTCCCTACCCCCCACTGAAGTTTATTGAAACGTTAGATATGCGTCACACTGTGAAACGGCCGCTGGGCTCTCCAGGAAATGCAGGGAAAGATGGAAGGGATCTACAGAACGCATACGTAGATTAAATGAGACGAGACATCTTCTGAATCCATGAGCATGTTATCAACATCGGCGGCACTTCCCCATGGGTGGTTTTCTCTTATCGCTCAGTATGTGGAAAGCAACCTGGGGCCGGATTCATCAACGACTAACCCGCGGGTATAAGGGGTAGAGATACCCACAATGAAGCCTGCGTCTCTGAGTCTTGCGTTATCTCTGCCTAACTCTTATCTTATCTCTACCCCTTATCACCCGCATACCCACGGGTTAATTGTTGATGAATTCGGCCTCTGATAACACATCTGGAATTATAAGCGGTAAGGGTTATGCATTAGTGGCAGGTCTTCTGACTGCGTATTATTCAGGGTGTCTGAAAAAAAATGTATACACTGCTTGAGAGGTGATAACTTCGTTCATAGTGGAGGTACTAAGGAGGTTAAAGATAATTATAAAAGCATTTAAAAAATAGAAATTTTCGACATATAAGTGGTGTGGATTGCGCCATGCACTCGTCAGAATTCTTCCATTTTAGTCTTGATTGATTGTGTTTCACTTAAATACTTGTTGTAGTTTCGTCTTGAAGTGGCCTCGTTGGTTAATTTGTGCTTTTTAAAGTTTAAAATTTAAAAACACACTACAGCTTGCAAAAATGGCGGGTCTTGTTAAAAAATGCAAGTACTATTAGACTGGCTGAAAAGTCATGAAATAAATTTTTTATCCACCTTTTTTTTATTTACCATCCACAGTTTTCTAAATACAAACTAGAAATCAACAATATAGACACCGTAGAGTGTTGCAACCTTTGTCGCATCTGTTTGGCAAATCGCTGCTTCTTTTCGTAGAGAAATCAGCTAATTGCGACTTGAAGAAGTTGTCGATTGCCATTTTGAGGTCACTGTACCTTTTAAATTTGTTCCCTCTTAAGTGATACTTCAGCAGTCCAATCAGATGGTATCCAATGGCACAAGATCCGGCGAATACGCAGGATGGGCTACCGAATGCCAGCCACGTGCGACTATCTTCTCACAGGTTGTCGATGCGTGTGGGCGCGCATTGTCGTACAACAGGTGGACACCTGATTTTTTTTTCGCCCTTTTCTCGCATTGCATCGGCCAGTTTCTAAAGCTGATTGCCGTATATGGAAGCGGGAACCATTCTGCGAGCGGCCAGCAGCTCATGGTAGATTGGCCCTTTCGCATCCCACCGAACGCAAGATAAATGTCTGCGTTGGTGCGCGTCTGGCTCCGGCTGGTTTTGCGTCGCGTGAAAGCCAGGCGGCGTGAGTGCGCTGTTATCGTAGGCTATCCAGCTCTCACCTTCAGTCTGTAGATCCTCAAGAAATCCCTTTCGATGCAGCTGCGCGACGAATGTGTAATGGATGGTTCACTACTTACGCGACCACTACTAACGTCCGCTCACACATGCTACAGAAGATGTATCCAACCAACAGAAATAGTTCTCCATCATAAGTTTTTGGGTCGTTTGAACACTACAAAAACACCTTGATGATCATATTTTTATCACCACATTTATCAGACAACACATTAGGTGCAAAATAAGGTAGATGGATGGGTAAAGAACTTGGGGGGGGGGATGTCAGGAACCGCTTAAGGCGAGCCCAGGGACGAACGGCTGGGAATCAGACGGGGACCGAACGCCAGGGACAGGTCAGCGGAAGGGGAAAAACAAGCCGCTTAGGTTCAGCTCGATCCTTCTTTTATAACCAATGCCGGGCACGGCTGTCTCTGTTGTTGACCACCGAGTATCGGCAGATCTGTGTGAGAACGTGGGTATTGCGCCTTCTAAAGAAATGACCTTCCATCTGCCATTGACTTCCCTACATCCGGCCGTATTCGAGTGTTCCTGTCCCAGGGACTAAACAAAGCGTTAGGGTTTGGGGAAGGAAGTTTATAACAGTTTCCACACTGCGATGGGAAGTAATAGCGTCCTTCTGCAGCACGACGAGTCCACTTGTGTTGGTTGTGCTGCTCTAATGTCAACATGCACATGCGGTGTTATCAGTCTTTCGATGTTGTGCACTGACAATGATGAACATAATGTGCTGCGGCGCGATGGCCCGTTTAAACGGCTCAATGTTGACTGCTTGTAACTCATGATACTGAAGTTATTGGTATGGGTTCCCTAGTGTAGCGGTTAACACCCTGGACTTTGAATCCAGTAACGCGAGTTCGAATCTCGCCGGGTCCTCCATGTAACGGACGACTCACTACTTACGCGACCGGTACTAACGGCCGTTCACACTGCCACAGAAGATGTACCGTTTAAACACTACAAGAAACACCTTGATGATCATATTTTTATCAGCACATTTGTCAGACAACACAAGAGGTGCAATATAAGGTAGATGGATGGGTAGGAAACGGGGGGGGGGGGTGTGCAGGAATCGCTTAAGCCCTAGTTTGTACTTGCGCCGCCACGCGGCGCGGTACCACGATCGCCATAGATATCGATTTTTCGCGCCGCACGGTCGATATCTATCCCGACCATCGTGCCGCGCCGCGCAGCGCACTTATAAACTGGGGCTAAGGCGACGAACAGCTGGGGCGCCGCAAGACTCAGACGGGAGCCGAACGCCAGAGGCGGGTCAGCGGAGGGGGAAAACAAGCCGCTTAGGTTCAGCTCGATCCTTCTTTTATAACCAGTGCCGGGCACGGCTGTTGCTGTTGTTGACCACGGAGCACCGGCAGATCTGTGTGAGAACGTGGGTATTGAGCTTCCTAAAGAAATGACCTTCCATCTGTCATTGACTTCCCTACAAGTGACTGGCATATGTTCATTCGCACTTGCTGTTAATTTGCATTCGCACTTCGCTGTGCCTCGGTCAGCCTATGAAAGATCAATCATGTCAAAACTTTTCGATAGAAGAAGTCGTGGAGGTGCTGCTCGGTGGTGGAGTGGGTGTAGCCGAGGGTTGTTGCCAGTTTCCCCGTAGTTGCTTCTGGATTGAATTTGATACGAGCTGCAATCCACCATCATCGATAACAGAAGGTCATCCACTGCGCTCTCCGTCTTCAAGGTTTATATCTCCTGAATCAAAGCATACCGGTACCGGGATAATATATCAGTGGATAATGTAGTGGATCGGTACCTCAGTGGATATTCGATCGGTACTTCAGTGGATAACTGCCACGCAAATTACTTCAAACTCAAACTTGGGCAATTAAACGTTTATTGTAATAGAAATATTAGAAAATGCACGAAAATACACCAGAAATAAATCGGACGATGATGAGTAAGAAAGTGACTCAGTTTAAGCACCTTTAATTCACCCTTACAAAAATGCACCTTCCTACCCTAAAATTATTAGATGCTACAGAAGAGAGAAATCGTTAAGGGTAAAAATAGAGAAACATAAGACGAGCAAAAAGCTCCATGCACAGTGCGGTGCCGAGCAGGCGACATATTAGGTTGTCCCATAAGTCTTCGCCGTTTTTTTCAACGATTCACTGCAGATTTCGCCGACGGTCTCTTGCATAGCGCTGCATAGTTTTCGAAAGAGAATGATCTGCCTTATCAGACCAGGTATTGCATTTCTTTTTACATTATGAACTTTGTCAATTTTTAGGTCGTTGAAGTGAAAAGTGAAAAAGTGAAAAAGTAGCCATTTGCGCACTTGTTCTCTTCGCTTAGGTTTGTAATTTTTTGCGTAATTTTTTATAGTACTTGGAAGACAATGTTCTGTACTACAAGAAAATGTGTTGGTACAATTTTCTCACTTGCCCTTTATTGATTTCTAGGCAATCAAATTGGGAATTCCGACTTTTCCGTCCAAATTTTTACCAAAACTCCGGTTTTGTGGTTGGACTTTTTTGCTTGGTGTTATATGTCGTTTGAAAGAGGATGTCTTGCTCAGTAAGAATTCGTGTCGCTTTTATTGGCTCACGCTGATTTCTGTCGAATATCAACAACTGAACAAGGAGAAAGAGTTGTTGGTGAAGACGATTTTTCTCTTTTTGGCGTTTTGTTGATATTCAATAGAAATCAATAAACGCAACACATATTCTTATAGAGCAATGCACTTTCTTTTGAAATACATATAACACCAACCCAAAAAGTCCAACCACAGAGCAGGAGCTGTCGGCAAAAATAACCATCTTCCTTCGGACGTCCCAATTTGATGACCTAAAAATCAATAAAGGACAAATTAGCAAATCGCACTAACACACAGTCTTGTAGTACAGAACATTTTCTTCCAAATGCTATAAAAACTGCGCAAAAAATCACAAACCTAAGCGGAGAGAACAAGTGCGCAAATGGCTGCTTTTTCACTTTTTCACTTTTCACTTCAACGACCTAAAAATTGACAATATTCATGAAGAAAAAAACGCAATACACGTTCTGATAGAGTAGATCATTTTCTTTTGAAAGCTATGCGGCGCTATGATAGAGACCGCCGGCGAAATCTGCAGTGAATCGTTGAAAAAAAAACGGCGAAGACTTATGGGACAACCTAATATATACGCTGTCCCAACCGCCGTCTCACACATTCCTGCCCTGTCGGCGTCGACATCTCAAGCCTATGGGAAACACAGCAAATTCTTGTATGAGAAGATGTGTTCTAGAGCAAGAATTATCCTACATGAGCTTAAAGAAACCTAAAGAGCTACGGAAGTCCACTTTTTCTCTACTCGCGTTCGCGATACGAGTGAACCAACGATGCACTGTGGTACGGCTTACAGTACATTCTCCAAATCCATCGGTCATATTGGAGACCTTGTGCTTGCGTCGGAGCCTCGGCACCATTCGTAGAAGATGATCATTCGAAGCTGTTGTTAGCTGATCATGATCGACATGTCACCAAAATGATGCGCGCGGGCCCTTATGTACTTATATGGGGAAAGCTTCTATAACCTACACGATCCCCACTGACCCAGGATATTTGAATCTCTTCCAGAAAATTCTGAAGTACTCAAATTTTTGTTTCAAGACTTTTTGGATAGCCTAATATTTTAAATTTTAAAGGTTCTAACATTGCTGCTAGTGAATCATTTAAAGCTGTCTGACGCTCATAATTAAGCACAGGGCAGCAAAAATTCTGCAAATGGTCAAGATTGCGCCATGCACTAGTCTGAATGCTTACATTTCAGACTCGATTGAGAGTGGGCCGAAGGCTTGTTACAATCGTTGCTACTTGGCCACATTAACCTGCGCTGTGCTTCTTTAACACTTAGAAACTGACAATCACGTGAAATACACGTAACATATGAGTTTATTGATTTCACAATTTGCCGTTTTCCTTATCGCTCTGTTAACGCTTTCTACATATCTGAGTCCATAACAAGAGTCATGGTCGTCTCTAGGCTTCCATTCGAGGAGAAGAAGTTTATCCTGAAGTGTCAAAAAATCAAAAGCATCGTCGAAGTGCGAGACGATTCGGCGACTACTTCTCCAAAGCACCACCTACTCGCGTCATCATGCACAATCAATCGAGTCTGAAATGCAAGCATGGTGCGATCTTGATTATTTGCACGCCACAGAAATCTCGTTACCCTTGCTTTAATTTGAGTTTTAAACAGCTCCATAAGCCTTCCTACAAGCAATGTTAGAAGCGCAGCACCAAATTTGTTTCGGCGGCCGAAGAGGTGAAAATGGTTTTCAGTTTGAATGCGGACAATATTACATCTGTGGAAAGCTCGCAACGAGCTGAGAAATGCTGTCTAGTTGGTTTTTCGAATAAACTCATCCATAAAGAGGTAAGCGACTGAAACAAAATTTTCTGTTGTTTTCGTCAAATTTCGGCCGCATAGAAACCTACTTTGAACGACCAAAATCTTTTCGTTCTTTTAGATTCGAATGTGCTTGTGGTCTACTGTAGACCACAAAAACCCGGCTTCCGTACTTATCTTGTACAGGAGCAACCGAAGCTCAAAGATAGGAGAAATCCTACGCCGCATATTGAAATTGGACCAATCCCTTATTGGAAAAAAGAAAATCTAGTCATTTCAGTCCATTTCTCAAAGCCATTTTACACGTTTTATAAAGACCATCGCTCCCACAATGAAATAGTAGAATACTGTCTTCTGTAGCAGGCTACTAGTTGGGTAATTCTTAACTGAATCTTAGGTTTCCGCGCGTTTGCGCTTATCCGAAATCGGGCCTATGTTATTCAAACTTGGCATTATTTAGTACCACAATGACACTTGATGAGTAACAAATACAGATCTGCTGAAACAATAGAGGATTTCAGTTTCGATGAACCTCCTCAAGGAAAAGCCTTAAGGACATGCCACTGGGGATCTCGGAGGGGTCGTAAATCAACTAACGGAGCCAAGGAGGCAAAAGCTTCATAACTAGGTCACTGTGCAATCGTATTAGATGATGTTTAGATCGTTGGATTGAAAATGAGACGGGGCTTCTAATGGTGTTAATTAGATTTTAAACAAATAACCTTGAAGAGAGTTATGGCAATGCGACACTTTGTGACGGATTAATCCGTCGCAAAGCGTCTTTTTTGCAAAGAATTTGAGCGGTATTGTACATTTTTTGAGACACCGTTTAGTATTCCCTTTGACGAAATGATGTTCTTTCCCAAAACACTAGTTGCGCCCGAATGAATACTCGAAAATTCGAATTCGAATTTTTGAAAAAACGCGATTTTCGAATGCATTCGAACTCGAATGCTCGAAAAACGCGATTTATGAATGTACTCGAATTCGAATGCCCGAAAAATCGCGATTTTTGAACGTATTCCATTTTCGAATATTCGAAAATAGTCGCTACTCGAATATATTCGTTTATTCGACATTTTTGGGAGAGCACAACTATAGAAGAAAGAAAGGGAGAACAAATGGAAAAGCCTCACTTGCTCATTCTCCATGACAGGTTCGTCATCGTCTATAACGACTTCGGGTGAGCTCTGCAGTTTCCTTGACGTGCGGAGGCCACATCGCACTCAGTGCTCGTACCTCCAGCTGTAATTTCGAGAACCGCAGTCGAACACTCCATGGATGGCGCTTTGCTGATTGCCTGCAAAAAGTACCTCTGTGGAATGCATTCGCAAGCCCCTGCTCTTGCTGCCCTTCATTTCCAACTCGGTTTCTCTCAAGCAGAGGAGCACTAGCAGCCAAAAGGATGCCTTTCTTCTTTGCAAGTATTTATAACACTACACTCTGACTGCTTTATCAACATGCTTGCCTGAGCGTCCTCATCAGGGCGCAGCTGCCGTCCCTACCTCTTATCCAGGGCCCATAACTCACTTCCATAGAGAAGGGCAAGCCTGACAACAGTTCTGTAAGGTCTTTTAGTTTTCTGGAGGCATTTAACGTCGCAGTGGTTCCCTGTGAGCACTCTCCCCTTTAGTGTGGGTGCGTTTATCCGTTCTCTGACCACTTGACCGATACTGTCTCAGGATAAGTAACGTACGAGGTAGCGGAATTCCTTTATCTTAATGGTCGGCTCCGCTTGGCAGTCTCTAATGGTCCAGCGCACTTCTCGGAGCTGACGAACTTCGTCTTCTCTACGTTCAGCCGCAAGTCGTTGTTAGCGAGAGCTCTCTGAAACAGCTGCATGTCCTCCTCCAGCTCGTTCAGAATTTAGGTAATCACGGCGATGTCGTCGAGGATTGTCTTGAACGGGGCTCTCCCAGGTGGTTCTCTATGCAGTAGTACGCCAGCAGGAAGAGGAACGAGCCGGCTCTTGGTGAATCGTCTCGGTGGAGTCACCTTGTTACCCGTCCCGAGTTCGCATCACCAATTTCGAGCCTTCTAACACATTGTTTAGGGAAAAATCAAGTGTTCCGGGACACCTCTCTCTCGAAGAGTCTTTCTCTTCATGAAGTGTGGTAGCCTATTGCATCTTTTCTCCACGTTTTTTTCTCCGCAAGAATCCCAGGTGCAAAGCTCTTGTTTTCCCCGATTTTTCATCTTAAGCTACCCTATCACGGAGAAATAAGTGAGGCCTTGACTTGCCAGAGAAACAAATTGCTTTCTACCTGAAAGAGACTTTGAGTTTGAATTTTAAAAAATATTTTAAACAATTTTAAATGTTTTCCAGCATGTAGTAAAATTCTAAGTTTTTCAACGCGGGTGATGTGATTAGGGGTCCGATTCCGAACCGTTTGCCGAGATAAAATCGAAGTAAGTAAAAAACTAAAAGCGCGCAGAAAACTAATTCCTTTAAGTAGAGAACTAAAGGTAGCATCTTCTTTGTGGGCCAGGACAATTCGATAATTCGTCGGTGTTTGGCAAAAATCGAGCAAAAAACGAATCCCCACGGCCCACACTAAAAATGCTATCCTTATATGTTAATTTAGGAAATAAGTGTCTTTTTTCTAGCACGCAATTTTTTTCTAACGCGCAATTAACTTTTCAGGCACTCCGAAAACGCAGAGTAATACCCAATTAAGTCGTTATCTGCAATTTCGTTACCTTACTTCGCCGGTCGCATGTGAAGGCTGGGTTAAGAAAGTCAAGAAGTTGTGTGCAGCTTCTAGACTTCCTTCTTCTGCACTGCGATCTATGCTCCTTTTCATTCCAGAGCCCGCTTTGTTTGCTCTGGTTCAACCCTTTTTTACACTGTCACGGTATAGTGGCCACCACCCTGTAAGCCACGCCCCTACTTGGGTTTGGAACGTTGGCAGTCTCCCCGACTGCATACTTTGTATATGGTTGTGTACATAAATATAAATCTATAGAAATGCTTTGTCGAACTCCCATCTCAGCCAGAGGCTTGACATGGAGGTCGCGGGGAGATTATTTTTGCTCAAAAATTTCTAAAAGAAGTTAGCAGTACGGGAGACTCCGTTTTGACGGCCATCAAAACGTATTTATATCTCGAGATATACACACCACACTGCATGCACATTGCACATTTCTCACGAAGCATGCTGGCATGATTTTTTTTTTTGTACTGAGCATGATTTTTATCATTTCTACTTTTTCGTTTGTCTTTACCGTGGCGCATGAATGAGGCAGGGCATGTAACTTTACAGCTATTTTTAAAGAAGTATTACCATGGTTACATTATTGTTTACATTTTGTTCCACATTATTTTTCTTCTATACCGTACACACTTAATTACAATATTACAGTAGAAAGGTTGAGTTAGCTTATTTTATGCTGCCTTTTTAAACTCTAATTATCGATTGCGAAAAGTACGATTTTCGCTAGTCGCATTAGCGATTTGAAGCGAACATCGTATTTTCCGACCTGGCGTCTTCAAAAACACTAAGTGTGCGGGAAGTACGTTTTTCACATGAGTCACTGCCGAGTGCAAACTACCTCCTTTGTGAACCTCGTACTTTTCCGATTTTCCCTTTTGCGCACGTCCTAGATGATTTCTTTGTATTCATGTTTTCGTTATCACGTTAATGGTTCAATCGAATCTTTCACTATTACCTTATTAATTTATAGCTCACATTACTAAAATTCAATTTTCACCCTATCAATTCACTTGCTACATTTTCTCTGCCATTCATGCCACCGCTAGCTTGTATATAATCTGTACATAGGACGCCCAAGAAAAAAATCCGAAAGAAAAAAAAAGAATTTTTTAGACATTTTATTCGTTGTTAATAGAACTTCGCCCATTGGCAACAGTACCGTATACTAGGTGATGTCGGCATTACAAAGGAACCGAAACGTGGCTTCGAGCATACACTCGAGGGCGTCGACCAGAGTTCACGTAAGTACCCACTTAAGAATAGCGGCGTCAACGAGGCTATGATAATCCCACTCGAAAGGAATAGAGGATGGTAACCCATACTGAGGTCATCTAACAGACACTACGTCTTCGTGACTGCGGTTGAACGGTTGTGTTCAACTGCGTTCTTTGCTTACTGCTTCCTTAGTTCTCTGCCTGTCTCCTATTTCTTCATCTTACTCATCAGCATAACGGATAATTACTTAGTGCCGAACAGCTCACCAGCTGAGAAACGATTTGCTCGCACCGAGCAAAGAAATCAAGCGAAACTAGCGAGTCGACTTTTTGACGAAACACGGGAATTAATAGAACGGTTGCTCATTACGAACATGGCGAGAAATGATAACGGACCAATCGGGGGGCCTATCCAGATTTCAGAAAGGCCTCTTGATATTCGAGTCAATATAGCGGATCTGTTCCTTCCCGCATTGCAGTGCTGGCCGAATTATAACGGAACTAACATGTCAGTGGTGAAGTTTGTTAGGGAGATGAACGAAAAAGCCAATGCAGCGGGATATGACGAGC
The DNA here is from genome assembly GCA_947396885.1 of Heligmosomoides polygyrus polygyrus. Taxonomy (NCBI): domain Eukaryota; kingdom Metazoa; phylum Nematoda; class Chromadorea; order Rhabditida; family Heligmosomidae; genus Heligmosomoides; species Heligmosomoides polygyrus. The sequence goes on along the minus strand of OX377204.1, from coordinate 50,399,059 downwards.
AGAAACTGGCAAGGCTCCTTCCTCTGCAATTAAGCGGAGCAGCCAAAATAAAATACGAGAACTATGATAACGATGTTAAGCTGGATTACCGAAAGGTTGTTGACCAGTTGAAAAAAGACTTTCGCAGCCCTAACTATGTCGAAATAGCGAAAGCAAAAATTTATCACGTGAAGCAGGAACCCGATGAAAATGTGGTCATTTATGGGCAACGGGTGAGAGATTTAGTTGCCGACGCTTTTGCCGAAAGTAATCCCATCGCCGTCGAAGAAATAATGTGCGAAACATTTGTGCGCGGCCTTACTACGAATCTTCGTATTGCGGTAATGGAAAAAAGGCAGTCATCACAGACTTTCAAAGATCTGCAACAAGTTGCAGAAAACGAAAGTCATCTTCTTGAAATTGTGACGCGTGAGAGGGGAATAATTGATAACGCCCTAGTGAATGCAATCACGGAAGCCGTTCAAAATGCACGCATTAGTAAAAGCTGTCCAAATCGAAATTGCCAAAATCAAGGGAACTACCAGCGTCAGCAGTGGAATCAATCACCAAATCCTGCTGTTAGTGCATCGCGAAATTTTTCACAACATTGGAACAATAATAGAGCATATCACGAGCGTAGTCCTCAACCCCATAACGATAACGGTTACTTCAATAACGGAGGAATTCAAAGCCAACGTGGATATCACGGACGCGATTCTCAAATCCTTAGAAATAACGCTTCTCACAATTACGTGAGAAATTATGATGACCAACATGATAACGGTCGATATTCGGATTATTCTAATGAATTTCCGCACAATTGAGAAGTCAATGTGACGGCATAAAAATCTTTTGCATTCAAAATAACGCCCTATATTATAACGAAGGGGAAGATATTCGGTTAGGTAAAGTAGACGAAAGTCACCAAAAAGACATTTTGTAGCAGAATCACGAAAGCCCCTGCTGGAGGTTATTTGAGCAGTAAAAATACCTTGCAGTAAGATTCACGTACGATTTTACTGGAAGAAAATGAATAACGAAATAGCAAGTTTTGTTCTAAGCCGCGTCATTTACCAAAAGGTAAAGTCATAACGATTTCGAAATATTATTGACATTTTACAGTATATAACGATGTCCGTAGATCTGATAAAGACACCGGGAAATTCGGACTATGATAACGACAGCGACTACACCCCCCAAAAAGTCATTTCGAGGTAACTTTGAATATTTTCACCAGAAGGTCGGAAAAATAACGATTGGTAGAATAACGATTCAATATAAACCAAATTCATAACGATATCTAATAAATATTTGAAGGAGCTATGCGAAGATACCAGTGCTCGAACTGGTATCTTGGAAGAGGAAATGCGAGAGCTCCGACAAACACTGATGGCTTGTCAGGAGCAAGTTGGTGCGATGGCAAAGATGGCGAACAAGGACTTAAATCTGGTCGCCAATGTGGGGGACGCTGATAAGACGTGCCCTAGAGATGCGATGGTCGACGGCTCTAGAGATGCGATGGCTCCAAGTAATGCCGGCGGCAGTGTGAGGGCAGCGATGCGAGCAATGCCCCGAAGGCACATGATCCGGCGGCCCTATGACCTGATCAGGTTGTGTCACTTCTGTGACCAACCTGGATACTCTGATAGCTGCAGGAATGTGTTGAGTATTAATGTAAGGGTAGACATCATTCAGAGAAAAAACTCTGCCCCAAATGCCTCAAGCCACATCTAGGCCTATGCAGAAAAATTACGCCCTGTGCGTACTGCAATCAAGCCGCCCACCACCGCTCTCTGTGTCCCTCGGTGAATGCGTATCAGCAGCGAGCCGAGAAAGCCCACCATTGTTAGCCGTCAATGTATCTTGTTGTAATGTAATAATTTTTTCGTACTGCATTTTTTTGTCGAGGCCGACAAATTCGAAAGGGCGGGCATGTCACGGTATAGTGGCCACCACCCTGTAAGCCACGCCCCTACTTGGGTTTGGAACGTTGGCAGTCTCCCCGACTGCATACTTTGTATATGGTTGTGTACATAAATATAAATCTATAGAAATGCTTTGTCGAACTCCCATCTCAGCCAGAGGCTTGACAACACCGGCCGTCTCCTTGGCACATAGCAGGATCGTTTTGGCCACCCTGCTCACAGTACCAGTCGAGTCAGGGAGGGCTGCTTCTAGCGCTGTCCCTTGTAGCTTTGCTCTCCCACAGTTGTCACCACCGAATTTGGAGCTTGGTCGCCATCTTGGATTCGCTGGCTATAGGTGTAGAAAGGTCGGCAACCAAGGGCTTGTGAAGTGCGTGGGTGTATTCGCATCTTCGTCTGCATCTTACACATCTGCCATGAAAAAAGCTTGCACGTGGTGAACCAAGTGTAGATTGAGAGGCGATTCGAGACCGTATGACAAGTCTCGTTCTGTCCCTACAGGCTGGTTGGCCGTCGCCCACACAACAGAGCCTGACTGGCTATCTGTGCTTCTGGAAACAACAGCAGCACTAAAGAGCCTCATTCCTCTGACCCCGAAGGAGTCCCAATTATGCAGCGATGGTTAGCACGAGTAAGAGGCTGCTAAAATCGGATGGTCTAACCAGACCGCGCAAATTGAAAATTGGATAAGGATCTGCTCTTTCAACGCCCTTACGCTTGTATCGGACGCATCCGTTAGGAACTTAATGATACAAGCCACGAAGGTCATGTGCGACGTCAATGAACTGAGCAAGACGAAGGCATATTACTCGTCACCTGCGTTTCCGAAGAAGAGTGTTCCTCGGGGCACGCACTTGGTCATGAATATCCATTCGTATGAGCCTTTCACAAGCGGAATCGAACGTCTGCGAATGACACGATGTGACTATGGACCATCATTGACAGCACTCACATCCGACAGCGATGACGAAGGGGTTGACGTTTTCTACGTGGGAACATGGTTCTATAAGGAAGCCAATACCTTCCACCTGGTGATCGTAGGAGACTTCAACGCCAAAATCGGGCCGTGAAAATGTTTCGTCTTCTAAAAATTACAAATACCGGTCCACGGACTGGAGTTGAGTGAGCAAGGTGAAAGAATGTCGGAATTTGTTACGTCACGGCGACCAAGACGTGCTATGAATCTGCGCGACAGTGCTAAGGGAGCAGAGAGCTTGAAGACCACCAAGAGACGTCTGTCTCTGGAAATTCTCGACGACGTGTTGACGTGGTACTCCATTGTGGAGCAGCGCGAGCGTCAGGTAATTGCTTACAACTGGCGTTCGAGCTTACCAAGTGATACTCAGTTGATAAAGGAGGATTTTAAGAAGGGGAGAGCGCAAGTGTTACCGGAGGCAGGCATGAACATTCCATGTTGCGACTTCGACACCGCCGAGAGTTAGCCAGGCGGAACGAAGGCTTTCCGATTTCGACAGTATACATGGGAAACTTTGACTACAGCTGAGAAAACGATGCCCATGAGAAACAAACGAGTTTCTGATGTCGCTTCACGCTCAGAGAACCTTACTTCTCCAAATCCTCTAGCTGTATGTATCTATAGGGTGTCCAGAAAGTATCTGCAGAAAACTCCATCTTCCTTGCCTATTTCACTGTACGATGGCCTAACTGTCTACCCATATTAGACACGTACTCCTTTACGAGTTTGAATCTGGGCGCTCCGCTGCAGAAGCCTATCGAAACTTGTGTCGTGTATTTGGCTCAGAAGCTCCTTCTGTACGGTCTGTGCATAGCTGGTTCGAACGCTTTAGAAGCGGGAATAGGAGTCTCGAAGATGAGCGTCGCTCTGGTCGACCGACAACGATATCTCTGGATGATCTGAGGAAACTGGTGGAGCAGCATCCATATGAAGGTGTGCGTTATTTTGTTGCTGCTCTTGACTGTTCCCGGTCCACCGCGGCAATGGACTGCGATCTCCTGGAATGGTTAAAAAGCTCGGTCAGTGGCTCCCACACGAACTGACCGACGACAACCGGCGAAGACGTCTGAACATATGCATTCAGCCCTCCCAAAGTCGCACCTTCAACTGGCTGGACACCATCGTTAGAGGAGACGAAAAATTGATCTCTACCGCAACCACGCTGATAAACGTGTTGGTGCCAACGCGACGAAGTACCGTAATCTTTCGTGAAAGGTGAAATTCATGCGAGGAAAGTCATGCTGAGCGTCTGGTGAGGAGTTTATGGGATCTACCACTTCGAGCTGCTGCCTGACAGCACGACTTCCACTGCCGAGGTCTTCGCTACCCAACTGCAGAGACTAGCCGACAAGATGCTCAAGGAACAGCCCAGGCTCGAGAAAGTTCGCTTGCTGCACGGTAACGCGCGCCTACACATCGCGAAGACGACTTCTCAAAAACTCTGGAACTCGGATGAGAAGTTCTGCCACATCCACCGTACAGTCCAGATCTGGCCCCAAGTGACTACCACCTGTTTCGATCATTTCAGCATCACCTGGAAGGGAAACGGTATGAAGATCGTGACCACCTCGAAAATCATCTCCGAGCTCTTTTCGCCTCCAAGTCCCCGGATTTCTAGGCCAGAAGAATTCGAAGACCTTTGGAACGTTGGCGGAGAGTAGTCGATGTTGATGGAAATGATTTGGTTGTTTAATAAAATATTGATAAATAATTGTGTTATTTTGAAAAATTGTCGTATTTCTGCAGATACTTTCTGGACACCCAGTCGCGAAGTCAACATGACCAACGACCTAGGGTCCGAGCTGCGCAGAAACGAGCGGCTTGGGGAGATGTCAAGAGCGTCGAAGAAGTGTGAGGAAGACGATGAACGTCCAGCTCTCGTGGATTCCACAATTCTTTCTGCGGTACTGTAGAGACTTTTCATCATTGTTTGAGACAACTTTGGCCATCATCCAGGGGTCAGCTTGACGCTTACCTAACGCCGGGCCGTTGCCACTTTTACAATTTTCGCAATTTATGGAGCGCGGGAACTTGGGGTCGATTCTCTACCGTTTGTGCATGAAACTGCACCACTAGCTCTTCGGCAGACCCGCCCATTGTGCAACGCTCTCTACCTCAACCAGTTATTTATCTCCAGCATCCTAGTTCAGTCGCTACGTAAAGCACAACAACATTATTCGCCAGGGGCCGGATTCATCAACGACTTACCCGTGGGTATAGGGGTAGAGATACCCACGATGAAGCCTGCGTCTCTGACTTTTGCCTTATCTCTACCTGATTCTTATCTTATCTCTACCCCTCATACCCCGCATACCCACGGATTTAATTGCTGATGAATCCGGCCCCAGTACTGCCTCCGCTATCCCAAGTGGGTTATCAAATCCAAAGCAATGACTTACCTGAAGAACATCAAATGAAGCCTGCTGTCCTCTGAAAGATCGTCTACAGCACGTATCGCTATTCTTGCCATGTCTCTACAAACTTGTGATTCAATCCTTCGCATGCTATCATATTACCTTTGTATTACCACTGTTTAACTTACAGATTTCCACTACTTTCAGCTTATCATCCTTCTTCCACTTTGTTGCAGCGAAGGGCGGAACTGACGGCCTTACCTTTTCCCATACCAACGGCGCCCATCTCTTCAGGTCAGAGGCTCAAGAATCGAAGATCTGCTCGAGGTGTTTGTAATGGCATGACAATAGCACGTTGTTATGTCAATAGTGGCTGTTGCTGGAGTTTTCCTTTCCTTGTCTCGTCGCTGCGCCGTGCACTATCAGCGCGACCTTGAAGCAATGACATGGGCTCGTTCGAATGCCATCCGGAAATGAAACGAAACTCCATAACAACGGCGAGAACACATCAACATTCACTGCCTTTCGTTAACTTCTCTTATTTTTCATTATATTAGGTTGTAACAAATTAAATGGCACTGGCTCGCGCCATTTTTTGGCGCGTCTTTACGCGTTTCATCAAGAACAAACCGTAACATGTGGCATATCATTTAGAAGCGCAAACTTTGCTCTACCGGAGAGTACCAAATTTTTTATGTAAAAGTGGGAAAACTTTAGAGTTTTATTGACATTTTTGCAGATGGACAAAAGGGTAATCCGAGGCATTTACTTGTATGAATTCAAGCTGGGCACTACAGCTAAGGAGGCAGACGAGAAGATCAAAGCCGCATTCGGTCAAGGATGTTCCACAATTCGGACGGCGTATCATTGGTATCAGAAGTTCCGGAATGGAGATGAAAGCTTGGAAGAGCATGAAGGTCGTGGGAGGCATAGTGATGTTGATGAGGACAAGCTGAGAGATGTGGTAGAGGAGGATCCACACAAAGGTACCAGGGAGATAGCGAAGGTTCTTGGCGTCAGTCACAACCCAGCTGCCCGGCATCTGAAGGAAATTGGAAAGACCAAAAAGCTGGAAAGATGGGTGCCTCACGAGCTGTCTGAGGAGCAAAGAAACCGACGATATGAAATCTCGTCCGCACTGCTTCTACGGAACGAAACGGACCCATTCCTTGATCGCATCGTAACCTGTGACGAGAAATGGATAATGTACGACAACAGGCGACGATCGGCACAGTGGGTGGACAGCGAGGAGAGCCCCAAGGTTTTTGCGAAGCCGGAATTGCACCAAAAGAAAGTAATGGTGACAGTATGGTGGTGTTCGCCGGGAATTATTCACCACAGCTTCCTCCCTCTCGGTGAATCCATCACGGCAGAGAAGTACTGCATTGAAAATGAAGAAATGATGAAAAAGTTGAAGGATGTCCGGCCGGCCTTGGTAAACCGAAGGCGAGTTCTCCTTCTGCACGACAATGCTCGCCCCCATGTAGCACGAATGACGTTGCAGAGATTGAATGAGCTGAGCATTGAAACTCTACCACATCCTCCGTTTTCTCCCGACCTCTCCCCAACAGACTACCATTTCTTCAAGCATCACGGCGACTTCTTGGTAGGGAAAATATTCAAATACCAACAGAATGCCGAAAGTGCCTTCAAAGATTTCGTCAATTCCAGAACTTCTGATTTTTATGCTACTGGGATAAAAAAGCTTGTGTCACGTTGGCAAAGATGTGTAGAACCAGAATGTTTTTACATCAATTAAAAAACTTGCCTACAAGCCGAGATATTAACTGTTTAAATTTACAGTGCTTCAGTGCCATTTATTTCGTTACAACCTAATAATAAAGGGCCGTTAACTGCCTTCCAAAAAATGCTGCAGAGCATCATCTCCCAATGTAGAACATTTCGTATACTAGTCTGATCAGGAGAGGAGTGAACTTACCGCCGGACTTTTCAGTAGAAAATATGCATCTTTTCCTGGACTTTCTAGGACTGCACTCATGTTTGCAGTCCAGCTTACCGAGTTGTGATTCTTCACTAAGCGTGCTTTAAAAAGGTGTCCACGACAGACAGGTGTCCACTAGACATTGGATCCGACACCGATTTTCCGGATAATCGGATGATTCGGATAGGCCATTTTTTCAAACCCCGGATGATTCAGATGAGGGCAATTTCAAAAACCCCGGATCTTCGGATGATTCAGATGAGGGCAATTTTAGAAACCCCGGATCTTCGGATGATTCAGATGAGGGCAATTTCCGACCGAGCCGGATTTCGGATAATCCGAAACCGGATAAATCCGACCGGATATCCGAAAATGCATGATTCGGATCCCATGTCTAGTGTCCACGTGGTGTTTCGGCACGAATACATTATTCGGATCGGTGTTGTGCACACTGCTACGAACCATGCATACGTCTTTCAAGCAGTGGTTGCGGCTTGATGACGCCCTCACACGAAGAAGTCTGCTCGAAGTACTTTTCAACTGTCATTTTCAACCGAAAATGGTGCATGCGACATCCGCACCAGTCCATGGCGTTGATGCATATCGCGTCGTCAACAAGCGGCATTTGCTTCGTTTGTCTTCTACGCTTGTCTCCACCACATAACTCCTCCGGGTGACGACATTGGGCGAATGTCTTCAAACTGTGTCACGTCACTGTCCTCCTTCGTCGGGCACGGTAGCGGATAAGCGCGTACCTCGCCGCCGCGGCGGAGGCGTTAGGACAAGGCCTATATGCTCTAAAAACTCGTCCGTTCTTCCTTACGCTCGTTAACGGCTACCCTAGTTGTGGTTGCCTTTTGCTAATTTTCTTTCCATCCTGGAAGTAGATAATTCCCTCTTCCCACCACGCATGTCTCAGAACGATCTTCTCCACCAGTATTTCTCAATGCCTGAATTTCCTCCACTTAACAACCATTTAGTGCTACAATTGCAATTGGTTCACATTTGATGGAGCGGTCTCAGTGTCTCGTTCTATACAGGCTTCTCCCGACGAATCCGGACTGTGCAGTTGCTCACCGGCGGTAGAGACCAGAGGAAGAGCTGTAATGTGAGCGCTGCGTCCGCCGATCGAGGGCCGATCTCCTTGCGAAACGGTGAGGCGCTCTCTTCTCAGAAATTGCGTCCTCTCGTGCGTAATCGAGAACGTGCTCGAGTGGATGTTTCAGCGGCAGGTCTCCCTCGCTCCACTCCGGCGTCATCTTCTGTGGCCGAATGCTTCCTGCACTTCTCCTGCTCACAGCCATCGCCAGCGCAGACGTGATCTGCCCTCTCTACAGGTGCGCAGGTCGAGCTTCGGGTTTCAGCGAACTGTGGGGAAACGCCTTCAGTTGCCGGGGATCGTATTCTCGATGACATGTAGAGAATTCGAGAGCGTAACTGAGATGAAATAGTTAAGGAAATGTGCCGTGCCATCCGCGGAAGCATTGATAATGAACCAAATCGTCATCGATGCCTAATGCAGATGGGAGGGGGACGTTCTGCCTGAAAGCGGCGCGGGCAAAGACGCGGGACAGTGCCTGCGGAGCCAATTAGCCTCGACTCGCGCAGTGACACCCGCCGCTTCGCGTTCAGCCAGGCAGCCCTCGCCGCGGAGGCGATGGTGGCCCAGCCAACCACGGGAGCCTGTAGGTCGACCAGATTTGGTGTGATTACAATCGATAGAGGGATAGGAGGCTCAGACGGCTTGCATTGGTAGTCCAGAATATGGGATTGGTCTGAACCCTACCATCTCCTGTATTAGAATTTCGAGCTCTATCGAATGAGCCAGAAAAGAATCTTGCCTACCGCACGCCGCACGCCAAAACGAAGGTTAAGAGAGGCAGATCGAAGCCCAGTGTGTGGCACTCAAACTTTGTTTGTCCGAGGCCGGTTTATCCAGAGTTTTTTACCTACAGGATTTTCCAATGATTCCAATACTAGTGCAAAATGAATAGAGAAAATTGTTGGGCTTACGAAATAAGGAGACTTTTATATAATTGTATGAAATCTTTCTGTGGTAACATTAGATGTCAAAAGCAGCCTTTCCTATTTCTTGAAAGAGGGCTAAAAGGGCTAAATGCCATGCGTTAGAACCCGACGAGTTCTGTCCCTGCTGTATCAATCATTGTGATGTTTTTTCCAGTTCTGGAAAAGTTAGCGGGATATGAGTCAAGTGCGCAGAAGCTCGAATACACTGCAAACGACATTTGACCACTCTCTAAGCCTTCATTTCACCGTTTCCTTAGAAATCGAGGTAAGCAGACGTATTGGAGCTCACCTGGCGCACAACATAGGGATCCGTTCCTGTTGCTCTATGCGACGTCAATTCTAATGCGCAGTTCCAACTGCAGGCTTCTATCTGGCGTTAGGAAATGATTCTCGGCACAATACTGGAGGAATGGACAGTCAATCAACACCTTATCCAGATTGGCATCATTTTCACTAGCGTCTGTCCCGCTTGGTGACGGGGTCCGCTCTTTTGGTGTAGGGACGCCAATTCTTCCGATCAGATGCTGGACCAGGATGTACATCAGCTATTTTTATGTCCAAATGCAACGTATCTAGCCAACGTTGCTTCGGGCGTCCTCTACCGCTTTTCAGGGACCTGAAGGTTCAGGCCAATATTACGGGCGGCGTCGCCGTCAGCGCGAAGGACATGGCCGTACCATCGAAGGCCAGTTTCGCCCAGCTTTTCGGCTATCGGGGCGACACTGAACCTCTGTCGTATGTATGGTGTCGTTGCGAACGCGGTCCAAACGCGTAACTGCAGCCGTCCACCGTATCATTTTCGTTTCCATTACATTGAGGCGGCTCTCAATTTCCTTCGCCACGGGCCAGCCCTCAGCACCGTACGTCGCTACTGGGCGGACAACTGTTCTATGAACCTTCGATTGAGGTGCTCACTCAAAAATTGTCCTACCGCAAAGCACCCCAGTCAGCGAGCGCCAATTGGACCAAGCTGCACTCACGCGTGCGTTCACCTCCAACTTTAGGCTGTCATCGGACGTGATCGTTGATCCAAGATGCTTGAAAGATGTCACTCGTGAGAGCTCAGTAGTATTGATCTTAATAGATCCGAGCTCATCCACATCCGTCGTCAAGTACTCCGTTTTTTTACGTTTAGCTTGAGACCGAACAATGCCAAGCGATCGCACCACGCCTGCGCTTGTCGCTCGAGTTCGGCTTTATCTTCACATGCAAGCATGAGGTTATCGGCTACAGCAATGTCAAAGGTGCCGCCACTTGAAGATTTCGTGAGATTGCATCCATCACGACCATGCAATGGGGATAACCTAGATCCTTGGTGCACCCCTACAGAAAAGGGAATTCCATCGTGGTGCCTTCTGGCGCGCGTACTCGACTCCTTGTGCAAGAGTACAGAATGCGCACCCACTCAATAAGCCCTTCTGGGATACCATGTTGCCGCAACACGTACCATATAACTCTATCTGACTCTATCTCGCTGAACGAGGTCGAGGGCCTTCTCCAAGTCCAGGAATGCAAAATGCATCGGTTTTTCTTTCTCGCGGTGGTTCTCTAGCAGAAGACGTACGGCGTGAGTGGCATCTGCCCAGCAAGAGACTAAAACATACTGATTCGTGGGAAGCTGGACGACATCACGGATACGTCCATCAACAATTCGCTCGAAGATTTTCATGGTGTGCGAAAGAAGGCGAGTTGGACGGTAACCTGCGCAGTCCGCAGGGTTGCCTTTCTTCTTCCAAATCGGGATCGTCGTGCTTTGCTGCCAGCTCTTGAGCACCTTCTTCTCAGCAACAACCTGATTGAAAAACTCTGTCAGCCACTCAACAGCCTTCCACAGGACGGCTGGCTGGTCATCGGGACCACTGGTTTTGCCTGATTCATCTTCCGCAGGGCTGCTTCGGTTTCGCTCACTGTGATCTTCTGAGCGGGACCGCATACAGGAGACAAAAAAGGCGTATCAGGATAGGCAAATTCAACACTCGAGATTTCCTCGATGTCGTTGTGCCATCGCTTCACAGCCCTCTTACGATCCATGAGAAGATGACCGTTCTTGTCGTTAATGCTCAAGAACTTCTTGATGTCTTTTGCTTAGCGAGCTTTGGCAAGTCGATAAAGATAACGCTCATCGTGTGTATCCAGTTTTTCGCTCACATCAGTGTAGTGTGCGGCTTTAGCAGCGGCCACTGCCTTCTTTGTCGCTTTCTTCGCTTGTCGATAATTCCGCCACTTATGGACTGTTTTATCACCAATATACACGTGATAGAGCCGTTTCTTTTCTTGAACCTTTTCTATGACATCGTCAGTCCACAGCCATGCCTGTTTGTCGGCCCAGCGCCTTCCAGGTTTCTTATGGAATTTTTTTCCTAATTTTTTCCAAAGAAGACATTGAAAAATAATGTTTCTATGCTGTGTAGAGCAAACTTTTTTTCTAAAATGGCAAATGAAGGAAGATCAATATGCAGAAATTTCACGGCTAGTCTGTTGCCGATACGATTTGGGCAAATGGGTGGAGAACCGTTACCACGTCTTCTTTTTGCTATCATCCTACTGTTCAGAATTAGGCGAAGCCATGCTTATGATACCGCCGACTCGACGACCACAGCCTTTGCAATGTCATTCTTCAAAAATTTCCAAATGGAATGGCGAATGGCATTAGTGACTCCTCACTTCTGCATGATTTGGAAAACTCAAATTTTGTTGTTGTTTTTGTTGCTGTTGATGACCGTGGGGGCATTTATTTTGTTAAATCAGCAAAAGACAAATACTAGCCTTCACGACGTCTTTTTTCCGAATTCTTAGTTCTTATAAAAACCTATTTTCTTTCTTTTACTATAATGGGCTATTTTGCATAAAGTACATATATCGTTTCATAAGGCGAGATTCGTGCACAAACATGGAGTTTTTTGAAGTATGTATTCAGACGATATCCTGGTTAATATCACACCACAGCACCAAGATTTCAAAGGTGAGGATGGGTTTGCGTCTTCGAAGGTTGGACCAAAATCCTCGAAAAGGCATCAGCTTAAACGGTCAGTGCAAAAACAAATCCACCACCAGCTGCTTAAAATCGTCAAATGGGCAACTTTGACAGCTAGCAAGAGTTGAAATTTTCCACCCCAAACATTCTTCCTTCGTAGGGCGTATTAATCTAGTCCTCTAAGCCGAGCGAACAAGTGTCTACGAACGCCCTCAAATTTGGTATGTCTCAAAGTCTTCGAAATCGAGAACCTTCCTAAAATTGAGGATGAAAGCGGCGAATCCTTCAGAAATCTATTTCGCCGTGACCGCAAAAAAAAATACGGAATGCAAAGTAGGCGTTGTGTCAGATATGAACTTGAGATAAGCCTAAGATCAAACTACAGGGTGTCTCAAAAAATGTATAGACTGTTTGCAAAGCGTAACTTTGCTCACAGTAAAGGTACTAAAAAAAAGTTAAGGATTTATATAAAAGCTGAGGAAAATAGAAATTTTTTTGCTTATGAGCGGCATGGCTTGCGCCATGCACTCGCCTGGAAATTTGCATTTTACACTCGACTGATTGTGTTCCGCTTGAATACATGTTATAATTTCTTCACAAAGTGGCCGTTTTGATTGATTTGTGCCTCTTTTAAAGTTTGAAACTTAAAAACACACTATGGCTTGCGGAAAATGCAGGATATCCTAAAAATGAAGGTAGTGCTTTTTTTATTTCAAACATTCTGACATTGCTGCTAACAATAAAGGTTATATCAAAACATTTTGGGCTATCAACGATATCAACATATCATGTTCAATTTGCTCCATTCACAACAATAATTTGAAGCTCTATACAGCTGATTTTGTCGATATGTTTACAAATATTCTACACAACATAGTTATTGCAAACATATCCGAAATTATTAACATTTGCTTTAAAAATTCGAATAAAAAGTTTCTGACGGTCAACCGTTACAGATGTTTTTATAGCGACGAAGCCTCACATTCTGGTAACTACAGATCATATGCTAAGCAAGACATAATATACATGTTAGGTTACTTGTTAAACAACTCCTATTGTAGAGTAGGTAGTTCCGTTCATAAACAGATAAAAGGTGTTCCACAAGGTGGAAATGCAAGCCCAATTATTGCCGACTTAACACTTTCATTTTTTGAATACAAATATTCAATTAATAAATTCCTCCCCAGTAAGGAGTTTACTCCTTTCAAGTACATGGTCGACATATTAATTATTCATAATTTAGAAGATAATCGTATAAATGGTATTATATCAAATACTTAAAAAATTGTCTAGAAATCAGTAGAACTAATGAAAATTTTGCTGAATGTAATTTCTTAGATTTAGCAATTAATATTTCCGAAGGAGTATTATATACCAAACAATATAATAAAACAGATTGCTTTAACTTTAAAGTGATAAGGTTTCCACACTACGATTCATATTTAAGCTATCCCCTTAGAAAAGCTATGATTTATACGGAAACCCTTCGCATATCGCGTAATTGCACCAAAAAAGATGATTTCATAAACAGGCTTAGTAGCCCGATATCCTCCCTTATTGAACTAAACTATAATAAAAAATTATTCTGCAAGGTGTACTGAAGTGCGTTCTTCATAAAAAAAGCGTCCGATACAAATATGGTCTTTTAAACTCATATAAAGAAACTCGCAAATTCATACAAACGCTGCTAGATCAATTCTAGCCCCTTAGCGATCAACCACGTTGTTTACTCGCTGCAAAGATCACCTCTGGCCCAATAAACAGTGACCTTTACTGTCTCCTGCCACACTTAACCTAGTTAGGGGTGTATAAAAACCCGGGTCTCTGCGCCTAGGACGTACGGTCCCTGCCCTACTGATGATCCTCGGGAAGATACCTGTAGTACCACTATACCATACTCCATTGCAGTAATGAATCCTGTATAGGGCTAAGAGGTGAAACAGGATATCGTCTGCACATTCCAATAAAACAGCATGCAAGCTTACTTAATGTTATAATTTCTTCACAAAGTGGCCGTTTTGATTGATTTGTGCTTCTTTTAAAGTTTGAAACTTAAAAACACACTATGGCTTACGGAAAATGCAGGGTATCCTAAAAAATGAAGGTAGTGCTTTTTTTTTATTTCAAATATTCTGACATTGCTGCTAGTGAAGCTTTTGGAGCTTTTTCAGAGGTGAAAGCACAGGGCAAGGACATTGCTGCGGCGTGCGAACAGTCAGGATTGCGCAATGCTCCCGCCTGAAATTGAATTTCAGACTCGATTGATTATGCTTGGGCTGAATGCGCATTACAACCTAATAATAATAAATACTTAAAAAATATTTAAGAATAATTAACTAATTAATACTTGGCCAGATTATTGTTACAATCGTGTTATTACTTGCCTAGATTGACCTATCCTGTGCTTCTTTTAACGCATTAAACTTGAAAATTACGTAAAAACAGGTGACATGCGAGTGCAGGGGTTCATTCGGGAGCATGGCGCAATCCTGACTGTTGACTGTGACACGCCGCAGTAATTTCCTTGTCCTGTGCATTCATCTCTAAAAAATCTTCAAAAGCTTTACTAGCAGCAATGTTAGAGTCTTTCACATAGTGCCTTCATTTTGTCGCATCCCCTGCATTTTTCCCAACCATTAGGGTGCTTTGGAGTGAAGGCTCAAAATAAGCAGAAATCAATCGAAGCGGCCACTTTGTGAAGAAACTATAACATGTATTCAAGCGGAACACATTCAATAGGGTGTAAAAAGCAAACTTTTAGAGGAGTGCTCTCACGCCGCTCATGTCAGAAATCTTATATTTTCCTCAGCTTTCATATGAGACCTTAACTTCGTTACTGTCTTTGCTGTAAGCAAAGTTATAACCTTTCAAACAGTATATACATTTTTTTGAGACACCCTATATATCTAGTTCTCTGGCAATTAGGAGCATACATCCTATGGGTGTAATTATCTCCCGCTAGGGAGATAGACCACAGCTTCTTCTTCTCCTGAGCGTTTAGTCCCGCGCAGTCGCAGGCTCCGCTGTTCTTATGATCTGTCGCCACCTCATCCTATAAAGGGCGTCATCTGCCGTGGCGCCGACTTCGGCGAGATCTCTCTTGATGACGTCCTTCCATCTTTTCCTTGGGGCTCCTCTCGGACGCTCTCCGGGTGCCTTGAAATCTAGGGCCAACCTTGTGGGGTGATCCTAGGTCTTCTGAGAACGTGTCCATACCACCTCAGGCGCTGCTCTCTCATCTTCAGCTGGATCGGGGCTGCCTTCATCACTTCCCTAACATCCTCGTTTCGCACCCTGTCCCGACGGGTTCATCCACATGCCCACCTCAGCATCCTCATCTCCGCCGCGTGCAGTTGCCGCTCCTGCGCCTTACCCAGGAGGAGGGCAGGTCTCACAACTGTTCTATAGAGCTTGCCTTTGAGCGTCTTGGAGCATCTACGGTCGCAGAGGATCCCTGTGGACTCCCTCTACTTGAGCCAGGCTGCGTTTATCCGTCCCCTGACCGTCTGGTCCACACTTCCTTCATCGGATAGGTCACTTCCGAGGTACCGGACTTCTTCCACCTTCTCGATCGTTTCCCCTTGGCAGTCTAGGATCGATCCAGCGCACTGCTCAGAACTGATGAACTTCGTCTTCTTCACGTTCAGCCGTAGGCCGTTGTCTGCGAGGGCTCTCTGCCACAGCTGCACCTTCTCCTCCATCTCCTCCTGGTTGTCGGCTACTAGGGCGATGTCGTCCGCGTAGAGAATCGTTCTGAGAGGGCCTTCCTCAAGGTGGTTCACTATAGAGTCAAGCGTCAGCAGGAAGGGGAACGGGCTCAGAGCCGACCCTTGATGTCCCCACTATGATGTCCACTTTCCTTGTCACCCCGTGTGCAGTTCGTATCGCCGCTTTCAAGCCCTCGCACATGCCCCTTGTCCCTGATCGTGATCAGACGTTCCGGGACACCCATCCCTCGAAGGGTATTCCAGATTACGGCCCGAGCTAGCCTGTCGTACGCCTTCTCCAGGTCCAGGAGATAGACCACAGCGACGGGCAGAATATAGGTCACTGAAGTGATTTTTAGGCGGTATTTTACCTCACCTGCAGGAGAGCTCCATGCTGATCTCGAATGTCTCATTCCGTTTATGCAACCAATTAGAGTAGCGGTATTGAGATGTGACTGATAAAGCGTTATTTTGCGCTTTCCAGAAGATTTCCCAGTGACGAAAGATGCGACCCGTATTGCAGCTGTAATTCAAATGAGCATAGTCTGTGATATTGAATCTTGTCAGAATTTCTAAATTCCTCCTATTTTCTTTACTGTGAATTGAGGTGGAAGGATGATCTTTGTGCAGAAAAAACCATTCCGTAATAAAAACATATGCAAAGGCTTATCGGCGACGTCACACGTCATCATTAGCCCGCCAACAAAGTAGTGTTGGAGAGCTGGGCTCATGTGCTCACGGTCTTAAAGCACTAAACGTGGAATTGCGTCGTGATTCAGATAGTCCTCAGCACAGCTCGTGTCATCGTTAAGAGGCTAAGAGCTTACGGGTCTATATCAGCTGCGGTATCATACTCACATAGGGTCACGTCGCTGTGGTAAGCCGGTGCTGTGCTACGGTATGGAAAGCTGTCATCTGCCCGTTCGGAGGTGCAGTTCCACACACGGCCGCGGTTTTTGATCTCTGCTCAGGGTTGTTCGTCTACGTTGGGCACCTCGCGATCATGATTGCTGTTGGAGAGCTTCAGGAAATATCGATTGCTTGCCATCCTTCCTTTCCTTTTTCTTCTTCTTTCCATCCTCAACGTTTGTCTCCTTCGTGGCGGGGTGATGACATCTTCCCCGATTTAGCACTTGATCAGGGTGGATCCCAACTGTTTTCAAGCGCACATGTAACACGTCGGGCTAGCGCTGCCTCAGGCGCGGTTTCGGCACAGTTCCTCGCTGACATCTTCACGAAGAATGGCCTTTACAACCACCGCTTTTCAGACAGCTTTCTTCGCTTCCTGTTAGCTCTGCAGTTATCGACTGTTTTGCGCTGACAAACAATATCATATATAGACTTCTTTTCTAAAAACTTTGATTTCAAGTCGTCTGTCCACATCCATGCCTGCCTTCCGATTTTGTGTCGACCAGGCATCGTGGTGGCAAGTACAGATCGTGTGGCTTGACATATCGCATCGCTAATCCTCTTCCAAGTTGCATTCGCACTTGTTGTTGTCGGTAATCGGATCCGAGTAATCACAGCTGCTTCGTTCTCTTTCATTCGTCACCTCTTAATTCTTTTGACGCCGTAGCCCTCGACTTCGGAACGTCTTCAGAACTCCAATGGTCGGTGCCATGTGCTGACCGCCTCACACGACTTCCGCGCCTGCGGCAAGCCTTCGGTCACAGCCCTTTACAAGGAGAATGTCAATTTGGGCTTTGATATTTCCTCTATGTATAGTGTGAGATTAGAGAAGTGTCACGTTTGCGGAACTTTGCATTCACTATGGAGAGGTTGTCGGATCCTGAGTGCTTCAAAAGTGGGTTATGTATGAACGCGATTCGAAACTTCTCGAGTCGTAGCAAGTGCTTGAGGGATCTAGATTCGTAGGAGAGGCAAGAGGTGGCGAACAGCGCGTGTAGTGCTGTGAATCTGTGAATCGTTCCCTCACGGTGGCGACCGAAGGAAGAACATCATTTCTCCGAAAAGGGTGTGTTATTGGCAATCCATCAGGGAATAATAAAAAAGCTAGTTGAGGATTGGCTATTAGGTGACATCCAGCCAAACGGCAAAAAATCCATATGAGGTGCGAATTTACATATATACCCTTTTATCTCAAATTGTACACTTTTACGCCAAATTAGACACTCGGGCAGGTGGACTAAAAAATTTCAAAGAAAGTTATGCTTTATTTTCCCTGAACAAATATTAACCAAATTGTCTTAGAGAGTTTCTATCCTGATATTTAAGAAACTTGATTTGGTTTGAAAGACGTTCTCTTCGATTTCAGAAATGTCAACCTGGAAGAAAACGTGAACGTGAAAATAAGTCACCCTAAAGATTAGCACAGTGCATGAAGATATGTGAATTGTTCACTCTTCTAGAAAGCCAGGGATCACCTCTTAATTAACATTTAATACATGAGGCTTTTTTTAGTAAAAATTTAAGAAGTTTCCAAACACTGCGTTCACCTTCTCGTTGCAGGTGAGCTGTAAATTATCTATCTATCTCCCACGCCTATCTTCAAGCTTTGATCCCTGCACAACACTTTAGGTGCTATGATTCTCCGTTATAGGGCTTTAAACTTTCCACGGTCGTAATACCTTTCCACCCGTATTAACTCTTTCGCCAAAAAGAGTCATCAAAAAGATCACTAAGAAGGGGTCCGAGCTTAACAAAAGGGAAATTGGTCCAGCTAGCCACAATGAACCAAATTTAAACAAACCAGCAACAGTGAATGGAGACACCTTCCAGACCGTAGTAGCAGGTCTTGAGACTCAAATTCCTGAACATGAGCCAAGGAACAAGTTATTACGATGGTGCAGGTTCAGAGTTCAGCGACAGACACCTACGCACATATGGAACCATGGAGTCTTATAGACATAAAGTGGAACTCGACCAATTTGACTCACGTTCATCCGCACTAAACATGCACATGCACTAAACATGCAAATAGGTGAAGAGCAGGATTTCTTAAGCACGGCCTTCACAGCGAGGTAACGAAAGATCTCTGAAGCCTAAAATGTCCACACGTCGCGCAACGCTAGAACGTGCTTGATGTAGTCAGCCACTGAATGAAAGTCAAGTTTGCAAAAATTTACGATTTACACCCAAACCGATGTAATCCTAAATCGTTCTAGCAATCCTAACAAATAAGTCCAACATCTCCGTAGATCTTAAATAACGTATTTATGCACATCACTTCTCCGGAATACACTCGCTATCTCCGCTGCGCGACCCATTTTTAACGACCATTTTTTAACGAAAAAGTTTTGCGTTAAAATCGGTAAATCCGGTAAATTCGTTAAATGAAATTTCGCTTAGCCGCAGTCAATTTGGCTGTATTTTAGCGTGTAAAAAGCCATATCCTTTTCTTTATTTTTTTCGACTCCATCTCCATGACAATTATATGACTATGTCTTCATCTACACAATAAGTAACATCAGTCTATCTATTAGGTTGCAACAAATTAAATGTCACTGGCTCGCACCATTTTTGGCGCGTCTTTACGCGTTTCATCAAGAACAAACCGTAACATGTGGCATATCATTTAGAAGCGCAAACTTTGCTCTACCGGAGAGTACCAAATTTTTTATGTAAAAGTGGGAAAACTTTAGAGTTTTATTGACATTTTTGCAGATGGACAAAAGGGTAATCCGAGGCATTTACTTGTATGAATTCGAGCTGGACACTGCAGCTAAGGAGGCGGACGAGAAGATCAACGTCGCATTCGGTCAAGGTTGTTGCACAATTCGGACGACGTATCGTTGGTATCAGAAGTTCCGGAATGGAGATGAAAGCTTGGAAGAGCATGAAGGTCGTGGGAGGCATAGTGATGTTGATGAGGACAAGCTGAGAGATGTGGTAGAGGAGGATCCACACAAAGGTACCAGGGAGATAGCGAAGGTTCTTTTCGTCAGTCACAACACAGCTGCCCGGCATCTGAAGGAAATTGGAAAGACCAAAAAGCTGGAAAGATGGGTGCCTCACGAGCTGCCTGGGGAGCAAAGAAACCGACGATATGAGATCTCGTCCGCACTGCTTCTACGGAACGAAACGGACCCATTCCTTGATCGCATCGTAACCTGTGACGAGAAATGGATAATGTACGACAACAGGCGACGAACGGCACAGTGGGTGGACAGCGATGAGAGCCCCAAGGTTTTTGCGAAGCCGGAATTGCACCAAAAGAAAGTAATGGTGACAGTATGGTCGTGTTCGCCGGGAATTATTCACCACAGCTTCCTCCCTCTCGGTGAATCCATCACGGCAGAGAAGTACTGCATTGAAAATGAAGAAATGATGAAAAAGTTGAAGGATGTCCGGCCGGCCTTGGTAAACCGAAGGCGAGTTCTCCTTCTGCACGACAATGCTCGTCCCCATGTAGCACGAATGACGTTGCAGAAATTGAATGAGCTGAGCATTGAAACTCTACCACATCCTCCGTTTTCTCCCGACCTCTCCCCAACAGACTACCATTTCTTCAAGCATCTTGGCGACTTCTTGATAGAGAAAATATTCAAATACCAACAGGATGCCGAAAGTGCCTTCGAAGATTTCGTCAATTCCAGAACTTCTGATTTTTGGGATGCTACTGGGATAAAAAAGCTTGTGTCACGTTGGCAAAGATGTGTAGAATCAGAAGGTTTTTATTTCAATTAAAAAACTTGCCTACAAGCCGAGAAATTAACTGTTTAAATTTACAGTGGTTCAGTGCCATTTATTTCGTTACAACCTAATATTAGGCTGAGTCATAGATTTTGCAACAAAATTTCTCTTCCAGCAAGAATAAAATTGTACCACAAAGGAAAAATGATTGACTTAAACGAAGAAATTGCCGTTATTCTCAATGAGTTTCTTCCGCTTTTCAGGAACTGAGTGGATTACGTTTCTGTAGAATTTGGTCGGTTTCGACCTAAGAAGTCGTATATCGATTTCGGCGAAGCGCGTCTCTTGGAGGAAGTGATCCATCGATCGAAGCTGATGGCAGTCAGATGGCGCAATGACCGGGGTTTATGGTGTTTGCTTGATTTTTGTCTAGCCCGATTCCTAGATTCTCGCAAGCGTCTGAAGTGCCCTAAGCGGTTGGCCGTTGCCCTGGTGGATGAAACAGTGGCTCGAATTGACTTCTTTCTCCACAAATTTTTGCTGGATCTGATTGAGTTGTTGGCAGAAGCAATAGTCCAGGAAGGTTTGACTGTCTGGAGCAGCTCCCGGTGCACTGGACCACTACACATCCATCAAACGTCCATCCATCAAACGCAAAAGAGGACCTTTCGGTGGAACTCCGGTTTTGACGTCAAAACCCGGGCTCCCTGCGTTCCAGCCGTTGCTTTCTGGCTTCGCAGTTGTAAAGCATCCGCTTTTTAACTCTGGTTAAGATTCGATCCAGACCGCCTCGCTTGAACTGGTACAGGAGCTCTCGGCAGTCGGAAGCACAGCGATTTACTTGGGTTTCCAACAAAGCATGAGGCACTGACGAAACCAATTTTGGCGGCTTTCCAGTCTTCTGCAGCCGCCGAGCGGTGGTTCACAGGGAGGTGTGGAGATCAGTGGCCAGTCCAGTCCTAGGCCTGAGTTATACTCCCGCGAGTGTGGTTCGAAAAGTATTCGACTTGGTGGATTTGCGCAGGCGCCCTTTGTTTACAGCAGTTGATCTTCCCGGGAGTGGTTCGTCATTGTTGCCCCTCTGGGCGGAAAGGACTTCTGATACCATTTCCAATAAATTATTCAGTTAGGAGTGAACTTACCGGTGGCTTCTTGAATGTACTTCACCCCTGTCGGCTGGGTTCCTACCGAGCTTGAACTAACTGAAAATATTAATAAAATCGCACGCTCTTCCACTTTAAGTGGTCATCGTTCTAGAGAATAGAACTTTTCAACAACGCAAGTAAGGTTAGCGATTTACGACTCAAAATAGTTGCTAGGAAACAGGCATTCAAACAAGGTCTAATACTTTAGCAGGTTTATTTTGAATTCTAGAAAAAAACAGAAATGTTGCAAAATTTATGACTCAACTTAATATCATCAACAAAATTGCCAAACGAGAAAATCGTTAAGATAACGAAACCAAACAGTAGCAATTGGGCTTTTAAAATAAGATTTTTTTGTAGCGTAATTTGTGCTTCATAGCGTTTTCCTCGCGTTTTCTATGTCTTTTCAGCCACATTTATGAAACAAATATCACAAAAACGCTGAACAAACTGAATGGGTGGTAAGTATGAGGAACTAATATGTTGCAATCAAACGCAAAAAAATGGACAATGGAAACAACAGCGGATTAAAGTGGGACGCACGCAGATATATTTGTCAAGGAGCAAGGAATATGCCAAGAATTCTCAAAATACGAGGACAATATCGATAGCCTACACTGATTCGAGTAAAATTTTGTCGGTGACGCAACGATACTGCTTTAGCTCATGCAAAAAATTCGTCCAAAATGCATTTACGTGAAAAAGAAATAAAGTTTCGAAAATGGTCACAAAATGTCGTTAATACAATTTCACGGAATGTTTTATCGTTAAATTTCGTTAAGAAGTTTTAACGAAAATGCCGGTAAATCCGGTAAATCGGTAAATCATTAATCGTTAAATGCACACCCCTTGTTCCCAACGTAGCCGTCGAGGTCACCTGCCACAATAATGACCTTCTTGGACAGAACTTCTGCTGTCTTCTCATCAAGCAGGCTCCAGAACTCATCCTTGGCTCGATCGGAGCAGCCAGTCTGCGCAGAGAAGAAGTGATGGAGTCGCTCCTTAGCGGCAACCAGATATTTATCAAACGATCGTTAAAGCGTTCGTCGCTTACAATAGAGTCTCGTATACGTTCGGATGTGATTATTCAGATCAGGGGTGTCCGCTGACTTGCCACCGGCAAGTTTTTACCGTAAATTTTCTAACGCAGAAATTCGCCGGTAAAGTAAATTCGTTAATTTTTTGGAAATTCAATGTTCCCCAAAAACAGCTAGTTTTAAGCGGCGGTGATGTAAAAAGCGTAAACCTTTTCACCGAAACATCGTCACCTTCAGAAAAGCCATATCTTCTTCATTTTATCATGCATACGTCATCCAAAGGAAACGATGCCCTGGAAGCAACGAGCATCCTACAACAAAAACAGCAAGCGGAAACTTAACAACGAACAAGTATAACGATCTGTGTTGTGGGTGCTTTTGAAAAGAGATGAAAGCTTAATTGAAACTCTAGAAAAACATTTCTGTAACATCCGACATTCAATCGAATATGGCTATATTTCTTTTGGATTAAATTCAAACTGCTCTTTGAAATTATCACAATTATCATAATTTCATTCGACGAGGGAAAAGAAACACATCTTACATTACAACTTTTTCGAACTATGATGCTGTACTTCGGAGCAAAGTGAGACACTTCAGAAAAAACAACGAAATGTGACATGATTACGAACTTGTTTCTTTTCTTATACGGGAAAACAGCTCAAGAGTCCACCAGGACATCAGGTGGACTAGCAGAGTACCTTCTGATGCTTTACATTTTGGACTAAACGGGAACAAACCACGAGCGTGTCTCCTCCTTATTCCTCTGGCGGTCGTCTCTTCTGAGAGCTTTTATACGTCTAGTTCAAATTGTCTTATGTCGTGTGGGGAATATCAGTGGGAGGTACTATCCCGGTGGAGCGCGTTTTGCGCCTCGTGATCTGGACATGGATGTTTTAATGAGGTTGAGGACCATGAACGCCTCCTGGCCTGGCAGCGCAACAGGAGGTACACCCCCCCCCCCCTTGCTGGGAGGCGTTGCGTCAGGAAGTACACCGCTGTTCTGCGGACCGGAAACTTTTGTTTTGCGTGTCAAAGGATTCCTAAGGCAACCGTTAGACTCTCGATGATGCCTTGGGGGTTGGGGTGGGTGAGCAAGGGGAATGCCTAACCCAGGCCTAATAGCAATTTATCGGAGAAGGCAGAAACAATCACTTCTAAACTGATTGTGAGATCGGTAGTATGTTTCCTTGTTTCCGATAGATAGAAACATGATTTTGTATGAAAAATCGTTAAATTTCCCAGTAAATTTGGGAGTTTACCGAAAAATTTTCTTAAAAGAATTTATCGCGAAAATGCCGGTAAATTCGTTAAATCAATAAATCGTTAACCGTTAAACGCACACCTCTGATCCCGACGTATCCGATGATCTTCGGACTTCCACATAGAACGATTTTGAAACCTCTTCCTTTGTCCTATGCTTTGCAGCGGTATGTTCTTTCCCTGTAATTCCGCATTTTATTAGACTCTAACTTTGATATTTACTTTATTCAATCATAACGTGATATTGGCCACTATGTTGGGCCAAATGTTATGAGGGAGTTCATCCAGTTCAGGAAAGCTGTTTCACCGAAATCTCTTCTTTTCTAAAACAATATTTTCTTTCACAAATAGGTACGTAGTAGCACACGCAAACACATACGAACGAAGAACGTACGCACACATATCATCTACACTACCAAGTCGGCCACCCCAACCCTCATCCTAACCCAGCTTATCTCATCTTCTGTAAAATAGGATCAATTTTTTCTCCCCAATTTTAGTGTAGACTGGTTCCGCTAACCAGTGGGAAGACAAGCCGTCGCTTGCTTTCAAGAGGTGTTCACTTTGTCAGCTGGTAGGTGATGAATATCTCCACGCTAATAGTTTACCATCTTCCGCTCTATACTTCAGTGTGTTTAACTGGGTGAGGTGGTATGAGCGTCTACAAACTGGGTGGTTCAAACTGGAGCTCCCCTAAATCGAGAATTTCCCTTAAATTGAGGGCACTGAAAGCATCGAATTCTTGAGTGTTTATGCCACAGTGATTGCTAAACTTATCGGGAAAGACTTGGCGTCTCAACAGAATTCGCGGCGTATCCCACAAAGGGTTTGAATAATGGTGTCCCTGAGTTCACTGAGCACCTTTTATTGTACAGGAGAGACTATTGATGCTGATTCCGAATATGGGACGTATTGTTTAAACCTTTTGAACAACGCTGCTCAAAGGCGGCAGGGAGGTGCTTTTCACATCTTTTCCAACGAGCGGCCGAAAGCTATTAGATACCCGGTATTATATGCTTAAAACATCAAAAACGAACGCGAAACTGAACTGAACTTGTGGTGCTCTTTGTTGCATGCCGTCCCATGGTTCGTTGAGCAGCATCCGTTTGGTGATTTCCTGCAGACAACTGGGTAACTGATGCAGTGTCACTTCCTTGATCACGAACTACGTAAGGAGACGTAATCGGGGCTCAGCTAGTGAACTGCAGTTAGAACATCCTGTCACTTCCATCGGTGCATCAACACCGCGTCGAAAATTGTGTCACTTCCCTGTGTTTTGTCATGTATGTAGTTAGCAGTAGAATTTCTCTCGGATTAAGGTGTTCTGCTCGTAATCGGCGGCCAGAAATAGTCGCGCTTAGAAGCCCATTTCTCCTACATCATGAGTTACGGCTAACACGGATTATTACCTCATAATGCTCTCCTACGTAGTGTTGTCTCAAGCTTCACGCCGACAGCGTCGAAAGCTGCTCTCAATCACAGGAAAAATTCACCCGGGGTCGTATCTACATAGTTTACTCTGTCAGGGTACTGGATCGTTTATGGAAACTCGGGTCCCTGTTTGAAGAGTTTTGTTGCCAAGATCGAATTAGGTGAAATGCGCACTTCTATCACGTCCCACTGATGATCGAAACGCTCAAGCGGACGACAACAATGTCTTCTTTCGCCTTTGTTGCATGTCAGAATGGTCCAATGGATCCTCCTAGCTAGACGATATGAATAGCGTATCTTTCGCCAAAGAATTTAACGAGAAAGCCTGACCAACGCGTAAGTGAGCATCTTTTGACATCCACCGAACTCCAGGCGGTTACGTGTTACGGCTCCCGCGCAATGGGTGACTGCTAGACGCAGTGCGTGGCCGGCCCATTTACTTTTCGACGGCTTGACTCATGAGACAGCGCCTTCAATCTTCGAACTTCGACGGAGCTTAGAACTCCGTAGGCCTTCTCTCACTTACGCGAACCATCACTCCTATCACTCACACCGTCCTTGTTCATCCTGTTTTCGTATGGCTCAGGTCTCTGAGGCGTACGCTATCGCAGGGAGAGAAGTCGAGCCGAATATGTGGGCACGGAGCCAGACGTTCTTCGTCTTCTTTATGACTTCCTCGACGTTCTTTTAAGCTCCCAAGCCGCTCGTTTTCTCCTGCCCTTCTTCGGAGCTAGGTCGTTGGACATGTTGACTTCGCGCTTCGCGCCCAGATACACTAGCTGGAGCACTAGGATAGATTCGTCTTGTTGAGCGAGAATGGAACATCAGATGCTCGTTCGTTTCTCGTGAACATCGCCTTCGTAGAACTCAGCTGCAGTCCAACGTTTCCACATGCACGATCGAATTCAGCGAGCAGTGAATAGAAGGTCACTGTGTCACCACAACTTCGATAACGGCTTCAGCTCCGACAGGTTCGGCTTGGCACTACCAGCTTATTGATATGTTTACATCTTCTTGTTGGAACAAACACGGCTGCCTATCCCCACCCTGCTTTCTGCGCTTCCAATTTGGAGCCTTTTGACGGAAAACCAATTCTGTTTTCAATAAAGAAAGGAGAAAGCGTACGACTTTCTCACAATCTAGCTCACGGTGTGTGCTAACTTTTTCTGTTTCTTATTTTTCCCCTCCGTTTCTTGACAGTCTTGTCATGTTTGTCTGCCTCTTTCTCAGTTGGGATAGGATTTTGGTTACATAGCTGTTATTGCTGGTCGTTGACTTTTACGAACTTTCATAGTGTGTACGTTCCATTTCAAAGGCTATTGTTAGCACGCCATAGTGCGTACAGTAGATAAATAAATAAGTAAATAAACAATTAAGATGCCTTCGATAATATTTAGAATCAGGTTCTTCAAATAAACTTAGTCAAAGTTAAATGAACAATATTAGTAAACTTCAACCAAATGTTAGGTTCGTTTCGCCATCCCTCTTCAGACGAGCCTTTTTTGGTATACCACCTCCGGTGGCTCATCAGTGAAGAGGGAAGTGGTATAACATTTTTTGAATTTGTGAAATCACCTAAATAATTCAACAAAGTGTTTTAATTAAGTTTTTTTAAAATTCATCTAATTTTTTGAAGAATGCACTGAAACAACAAGTTTAATTATTGTTATTTTTAACACTGTATTTACTAGTTCTTATTACTACGATATTATTTGATATTTTAAAAATTTACTATACATTATATTATACAACATGTTTATCTATTTATTCTTAGTTTTCAATCAAGTATAATCACTATTAAAGAACTGAACTCACATACAAAACGGTGATCGGCTGACTGCAGCCTTTGTTTTCCTTCAAATTACCCAACTGTACAGTACCGCCGCTAAACATTCAACCGATTGACGTTCGGGACTCAAAAACGCGTTTTTTGCGTTTCATCATGACAACTTCTTTCAAAATAAAAATTTTCTTGCAAAACTTTAAGCGATTCTTGCCTTAGTACGTTCTATCATGTGGCATGTGATCTTCATTTAGGAATGGGTGCAAGCCTTAAAAGCAAAAGCGAAATTAGGAGCCACTTAATTGGGTTGACCTGACCAACATGCGTCGCTGCGTTTCAGTTAATTGGGCCCTCAGGCAAAACTGGTCTCCTTCAGTCAATTTTTAAAATTATTGACTGTTCTTAAATTCCATTCCTCCGTGCTTTTAGGGTTCGTTTAACCACGACTATTCATTTGATACCAAATTCTATAGAAAGATATCCATTTTGAACCTGGTGATGTTTCACAACCGTCATTTTCTTTTATTTCAGCGAAAGAATTATGAACATTTCAGTGGCCATTGAAGTCTGTCACTCATTCACTTTGCAGGCAAAGAAGAGCACATAAGATGTCCGCGCTTACAGTTCATTTTATCCGCTTTCCGGCCGGCTGCCAGCTGTCGAATTCGCAAGCAATCAAACCTTCCGTGGGCAGTACACTCTGCTAGCAATTTCAGACCCGGATATCTGTGCCTCAACATAGCGGCATAGTGCAAAAGCTCGCTAGCGCATAGTGCATAAAGCGTAGACACTGGGCAGGAGGCACCAAACTGCCAGGTGATCAGGTGGCCGAATTTCGACATTTCAAAGTGACACCTTCCTCTGGGAATGTGAACGACGTTCCACAGCGTTTGTCGCTGAGACTTCGCGGAATAAACCCTGGCATGCTGAACAATGAGATGCCGTGATTTTGCACTTAAAATTTTCAACCAATCGCGACCCTGTCCATTCGTTGCAGCAGTTCAAGAGTGGCGATACTGTGTCGTAATTGCGCTGACCTGACATGCCCTCTAGAAACACTGCGACCACCTGGCTGTCCAGCGATTCTCTTCTTGCTCTTTTTTACAGTTATGCACCCATTCGATTGTATTCAATCTATGATTCTTGCAATCAACTTTGATAGGGTTTTATTTTTTATTTTTTGTTTTTTTATTTTTTAGGAGACCAGTTTTGCCTGTGGGCCCAATTAACTGAGACGCAGCGATGTTGGTCAGCTCAACCCAATTAAGTGGCCCCTTATTTCGATTTTGCTTTTGAGGCTTACACCCATTCCTAAATGAAGATCACATGCCATATGATAAAACGTACTATGACAAGAACCGCTGTAAATTTTTCTTAAGAAATTTTTATTTTGAAAGAAGTTATCATGATGCGAGGCAAAA
Source organism: Heligmosomoides polygyrus polygyrus (assembly GCA_947396885.1). Lineage (NCBI taxonomy): Eukaryota > Metazoa > Nematoda > Chromadorea > Rhabditida > Heligmosomidae > Heligmosomoides > Heligmosomoides polygyrus. Next base: position 50,370,501 of record OX377204.1, on the reverse strand, counting down.
AAACGCGTTTTTGCGTCGCAAACGTCAATTGGTTGAATGTTCAGCGGTGGTACTGTAGTATATGGTTATCAGAAAGAATAAATCATATCCCCCCATACTATAACTGTAGTATACCGTTCATTATCGGAAAGGATAACTCTTACCATACTGCAGCGCAAGCCGTTTGTCTATATAGATTTTCTTCTCTGTGGCATTATGTACTTTCTACTGTACGGATATTCTAGAAATGTGCAAAACGTTTTGATAAGTTTGTCGTACTTCTTACCATTTATAACTCAAATACGTAAACAACTAACACATCCGTTAGCAAACGAACCGATCCTGTTATCACTTTTTTACAAACGAAATACCACTATATATTATCTACTATTCGAATCAATAACTTAGTACAGGCTATTACATCCAACGTATTTCTTATTGTTGTACGGGTTGTGATGTTTATTTTTCTACGTAATTGTATTAATTCGTTATACTGAACAATCTTCCAAATTCTAACAAGAAATAGTCAATGAAGATGTATATTTAAATGCAATATATAAAAATCACATAGGCACTTCTACCTAACATCCACAAATACTTAAAGAGTATGTTACATAATTCAGTAGAATTAAACCATCAACACTAAAATGTTAAAATGTTATAAATATATAAATAAAAAATAATAAATTTTATTGCTTTTTCAATGTTGTCCAACATGCCGTATTTGTAAAATATTTCCATGTTTTTATAAGAGCATTTTATGTTATATGTTATCATCAATGATTTCTTCATTAAATCCGTTGACTATAAACAAATTATACATCTCTTTGACTTTGCAGCAAAGTATTCAAATTTGGAGCAAACATTGGCTATTCTTAAAGTTTCTGTGTAAATCACATTACGCTTAATTTTTATAGAGAACTCAGAATCAGCATGTGAAAATCTGTTAACTTGAAATCTGTCTTGTTATACAAGTTGCTTTCTATTTTATTATTAATAACGTTTAAGTACAAGTTTAAATAGCTGCAGGTGTATTCACTTTTGTGTTTTCTTAAAATTAAGGGGTTTTTTATACTAAACCAAGTGTGTAATCAACGAACCTTTCGTCGTAATTATGTACTCTGAGAATATCGTCCGTGTTCTAAGTGGTTTGAATAAATGACAGTTGTTTAAACTTACAGTTTTAGAGTACTCATATTCAAACAAAAACCTTATTAGATCAACAAGCAGTGTGCTGAAGTGGCCACCTTGAGGAACACCTTTGTTTTGCATATAAAGCATGCCGGCAAATAAACAATAGCTGTTCTTGAGTAAATAATTTATAAAAAGTAGGAGATCCATCATGTTATAGTATCTATACTTAATATTTTCAGCACGATGATCTGTGTAGTTCATTCACCTGTATCACCTGTCGTCCCGTTGATCATCGAATTGCTCGAGCGGGTGCCAGCAGCGTCTCCATTCGTCCCTGTCGCGTGCCAGAGTGGTCCAATGGATCCTCCTCGCCCGAGGGACACGAAGAGCGTCATATCGGTCGTTCAGGGCTTTAACGAAGAAGTCCGACCAAAGCGTTGGTGGGCGTCCTGGTGTTCTTTTGACATCCCGCGGAATCCAGTCGGTGATGGCTCTCGTCCAGCGGGTGTCTGCGAAGCGCATTACGTGGCCGGCCCACCTAATTTTCGACAACTTGGCCCACGCGACAGCGTCTCTGATCTTCGAGCGTCGGCGAAGCTCGGAACTACGGAGGCCTTCTCTCACTTGCGTGAGTCGTGTCACTCCGAGCATCGTCCTCTCGATTCCATGCTGCGCGACGCTGATCGCGTGTTCATCCTGCTTTCGTATAGCCCAGGTCTCTGAGGCGTATGTTAGGGCAGGAAGAACAGTGGAGTCGAATAAGTGGGCACGGAGTCGGACGTTCTTCGTCTTCTTCGCGACTTCTTCGACGCTCTTGAAAGCTCCCCAAGCCGCTCTTTTCCTCCTGCTCAGCTCTGGTGCTAGGTCGTTGACCATGTTGACTTCGCGACCCAGATACACATAGCTGGAGCATTCGGAGATGTTCGTTCCGTTGAGCCAGAATGGGGCATCAGAAACCCATCCGTTCCTCATGAACATCGTCTTCGTAAGGTTCAGCTGCAGTCCAACGTTCTCACTACACGATCGAAGTCGGCCAGCATTCGCTCCGCCTGGCTGATGCTCGGTGTTATGAGCACGATGTCGTCAGCGAAGCGAATATGATGTAGTTGCCGGCCGTCGACCTTCACTCCCATGTCTTCCCATTCTAGTTCGCGCATGACGTTTTCGAGAGTGGCGCTGAAGAGCTTCGGGGATATGGTATCCCCTTGCCGAACCCCTCTCTTCACGTCGACGACGACGTCGTTGTAGAATGGTGAGATCTTGGTCGTGAATCCACTGTACAGCTCTCGAAAGACTCTGATGTACTGAGTAGGAACGCCCTGAGTGAGCAGAGCTTCGATGACCGCTTCAGTTTCGACAGTGTCGAATGCCTTCTTCAGGTCGATGAACGTAAGGCACAGCGGCAGCTTGTACTCTCGCGACACTTCGATAAGCTTCGTAATGGTGTGTATGTGGTCGATCGTGCTGAATCCTCTCCGAAATCCTGCTTGCTCGCATGGCTGTCCTTCGTCCAGCGTTCTGCTAATCCTATTCAGGATAACTCGAGTGAACAGCTTGTAGACTACGGACAGCAGGCAGATCGGGCGATAGTTGCCAATGTCGTGCACGTCTCCCTTCTTGTACAGCAAGACGGTTCTGCTGGTCTTCCACTGAGATGGAACCTTGCACTCCGACAGGTAACGTGTGAAGAGCCGCGCCAGGGTGTTGATGAGCGTAGGCGGGAGGTTCTTCAGGTGTTCGGGTCTGCTCCTGTCGGGACCGGGTGCTGTACGTTTCTTCACCGACGAGATGGCGTGTCGGATCTCGGAAGGAGAACAGAGGGGACGACGTATCCATCCTGCGGAAGATGGCATGGGGGCAAGTGGACGTGGCTATCGAAGAGATCGGAGTAGAAGTCGTGGATGACCTTCTCCATGGTCCTTCTGGAAGAGGTGACGGTTCCGTCGGGACGTCGGAGAGCTGTCATCTTGGTCTTGAAGTTGGCGAAGTTCCGGCGGGCATTGCGGATGCTCAACCCTGCCTCTGCAGCTTCAGCCAACACTTCCGCCCTTCTCTCCTTAAGATCCTCCTTTATCGCCTCTCTGCATAGCTTCGCAAGCTCGGACGTCAGTTGGTAGTTGCCTGACGCTCACGCTGCTCCACGCTGGCGTATCAGCTCGAGAGTTTCCGGAGACAGACGTCTCCTCGTGGTCTTCAAGCTCTCGGCTCCTTTAGCACTATCGTGGAGATGGTGCACGAAGCGGTCGTATTCCTCGTCGACGTTGTCCATGACGGCATCTTCCCAAAGGCCGGCAAGAGAGGTGTAGAGGTCCCAGTTGATGGTCGTTCTGGGACTCCTCTTCTTGAACTTCGCGGCCTTCTCTCCTTGACGCGAAAAGCGGAACCTTGCGCGAAGGAGGCGGTGGTCCGATCCCGTGTAGAACTTGGGGACAAGGAGACGTCGGTCAGGCAATACTTGCGGTTGAAGTTGATGTGGTCGATCTCGTTGTGGAACTGGTCACCGGGAGATTCCCAGATCCATCGTAGGGAGGGAGGCTTCTGGAACTGCGAGTTTCCATGGATGGTCTTGGTCGACATGATAAACTCAGACAGCCTTTCACCTTGCTCGTTCCACTCCAAACCGTGGGTTCCGATGTGAAGTTCTTCCGGCGACCTTCGCGGTCCGATCTTGGCGTTGAAGTCGCCGACGATCACCTTGTAGAAGGTGCGATCTTCCTTATAGAACTTCTCCAGCTCCACGTAGAAGGCCTCGACCTCCTCGTCGTCGTAGTCGGATGTTGGGGCATACGCGACGAACACAGTCAAAGCTGGCACGGAACCACATCGCTTCAGTCGCAGACGTCCGATTCGGCTTGTCAGAGACTCGTACGAATCGATGTTCATGGCCAAGTTCGTGTTGACGAGGACACCAACGCCGCCTACTCCCCTGCTGTCGCATGTTCCGAGGAACAGTTCTTCTCCGGAGTCGTAGGCGGCGTGTAGGGGATGGTGTCTTCTCGTCTCGGTCAGTCCGATGACGTCGTACTTGATCTTCCTGGCTTGCATCATCAGGTCCTTGACGGATGCTTCCGATGCAAGCGTGCGGGCGTTGTAAGTACAGATCGTCATCCTAGTCCTTCTCAATTTGCGCAGCCTGGTTAGGCCCTGAGATTTTAGCAGCCTCTCCGTACTCGTCCTTCCCATCGCTGCAGAAATGGGGGCTCTTTCGGGGTCAGGGGAATGAGGCCCTTTAGTGCTGCTGTTTTTGACTTGAATACACACGGGTAGCTAGTCGGGCTCTGTCGTGCGGGCGAAGAACTCCGGGCAGCCAGCCAGACTGCCCGAAGGGACGGGGCGAGACTTTTGAGGCGGCCTCGAATCGCCTTACGATGTACTCCCAGTCTACCGAGTGCAAGCTTTTGGCCGGGCCGACACAGTTACAATCCGCACAGTCACGGACACATCCGCGCACGCTGTGCACGAACATGCCGCTCCCACGCACAAGGAACGCGTCGACCCGACACAGCAGGAGCAAGGAGTCCATCCCCTGCATCCCACCTGCGTCTCTGGGCAGTACACGGTCGCATTTGGTTCGCGTTTAATTCCCCTATCCACCACCCGGGGACGCGCCACGTGGCCCTGCGACAAGCGGCCTGAGATCCCTCTTAACAAGAGAGCCCGAAGGCTCTCTATCGAGGGAGATCCGTGGCAATAAGACAAGCAGTAAAGTTTTTCCAGAGTTTTTAAAGCAAATATTAATGAGGTTTCTTTTTTTTCTATTATAACAGTATGGGGTAGGTTGGTAAACATATCGGTAAAGTCTGCATAGTATAATTTAATATTTTCTACGTTTATACCTGTAGTTTCTTGTATTACGTTGGGATTTGTAATGGTCCAGTAGGACTTAATAGTTCTAGAATTATTCGTTAGATTAACTATGTAGTTGATAAAATGTTTCTTTTTCAAGTGATTGAATATACAACCAAGTTCTAAGGCAAGTGGTTTTATGCTGCTCCTGTATGCTCCTGTAAATATCTAAATCTGATTGGGTTTTTATGAAGCTTTCGCATTGAGTAAATAATTGGCAAATCACCATCCACATTTAAATCTATTGTTAACTAAGAAGTGTTGATGTTTTTGCATAATTACCATTTTTTTAATTATACCTAAATTAATGTATGTGTTATTTGTATTGCTACTAATAAATCCTTCTTGTCTTTCATATCTGACTCCCATTTCTTCCATTAAATTATAAAGGCAGAATTTTTTTATAAATGATTCCATAATTGATACTGGCTTTGTCTAAAAGGCAGAATATTAAATCATTTTGAAGCCTACGAATTATACCGGCGTGCGTAAATGAAATTTGAAATTTCGTAAATCGCAAATCGTATCTACGAAAAAACCGTCGTAAATCGTAAATTGTAAGAGCCACCTGAACTGTAGTGCAGTACAACTAAATTTTCAGAGGCTTTTCTGCTAATGTTAACCAGATGTGATTCAATATTTATTTAATTGGCTTGTTGCTTTCAGCTTTCAGCTCAATCGGAACAGTTTTCTTACCAAGGTGTTTTTTTTGTCACTGCTTCCTGATAGTAAAACATCGTTTAAACCAAACTTTACACCTTTCAGGAAAGTCGAAAAACTGTAAATCTAAAAACTTTACTTAAGCCTATGCATGGCATTCCAATAAAAGCTTACATCGTTTAAATATTCATTAAATTCCTAACTTACTACCAATTCTTTAGCTTGAAGATTTAGCAGAAACAACAGCGGAAAAATCGCTGTCACAACTAAAAATAAAAATAAACGTTACACTACTGATTAATGCGCCGGTTTCCTGCTCTAGCCTGCACTTGTAAGAATTCGAAAATTTCATAACGCATTCACGACACGCGCGATTTTCAGGTGTCTGCCGCGAGGCACTGCGCGCATTTTTCCGAGGGCTGAATATTTCTATTTTTTTATTTGTATTATTTGTTAGGTATGAAAAAACAGTAACAAATGAAGTTTTCCATGGACCATCTTGACTGTAGCTATTAGCGAACTCATTGATTAAAATTGTTTTATAGAATGTGTGATAATTTTCCATTTACTTTTTTATAATGGTGTCCGACGACATCGTCGAACAATGTCATGAAAGGGATAATATTGCTCTACCAATTAATAACTCCCAGCACTCGCGCGGGCTACCCTTCGCCAGCTCTGTAACAAACGTTTGCTCTCGAGAGTCTGCAGCATCGTAAGCGGATTAGATAGAGTGAATACGATAAACTCAATCACACCACCGAAATTGAAGATCAAGACTCTCAGAACCAGGTCGACCTTTTCTAGAAATGCTACGCGCTCGATTTCACTGCACCTTTTATATCAATTTGCTCAACCCTATAAAGCACAATCCAAAACCGGTAAAACCATTGATACATGTCGCAAATGTGAGCAGCATTGGTAGATGGTAGCGCCCCAGCCAATAATAACCAGAGCACAGACCATACACATGCCAGCCGATCAGGGTTCTTACTGTTCATACACACCCTCTCTGAATGACATGACCATTTAATACGGTCTGATTCAATGGGTAGTTCCCATCTCACAATGCTCTCCGTCCTTGCGACATATAACGAAACATTAGTAGTCTATCCTTTCAACATGAATGTAGCAACCCTCCATGCCCCGCTTGCAATCACGAATGATGTTCGATCCTGGAGTTGCGTCAATTCTATTCGATGGGATTTACATGAGTATATTATCAGCAAATTGACTAGAAGTTTTTACCAAACAGGGCGCGGATCAAAGAATACTTTCTCTCTTTCTCTAAGAAACCTCCTCCAATGGCCTTCTATGTGCTGGAATGGAACAACCTTCGCCAGTAGGAATGCGATGCGCCTTGCTAGCTTCGGACCAACAACGGAGGACCGCGGCCTGGCTTCTAGACATGAGCTTATCATATCATACTATACAATAATCCGCTAACCGATGACTCATAAATTAGTCATAAAATCGAGGGGGAGTAATTACTAAAATAGCGGGAAATAAACAGACGACTACGTGTCATGGGAACTTCAGCCCTGGAAGTAATGGAGGTTACTGACACGAATCTGAAGTTCGTTTCTGGAGCGTCGATCACTATCAATCGATATTGATCAAGGAAGTGAAGGTGTCCGTAGTCAACCTGGAACTAAAGTATTTGAATATTGCTTTTTTGTACTTCAAGATGGGAAGAAAGCTTTATAAGCAGAGCAGCTAGCTTGATCTGAATCTCCTCAGCTTACGAGGAAGGTCAAAGAGGTCTTCCATTTAGAGTTGAATTCTGATGAACTAATGTATTACAGTGGTAGACAATATCGTCCAGTGCGCAGGCTTCTCGAATCCGACTTTTCTCTCCGCTTAACTAACTTTCCCATCTCACCGATATTGTAAGGGCTCCCGTTTGGAACCGAACAGGTTTAAGAGGAGAAACAAGTGCAATACAATATTAGAAAACAGGTGCTTCGTCACGCCAATCGGCGTGCCTCGCGCGATGTTGCAGTATCACTAACGAGGAAGGTCAAACAGGTCACCGTGGAGTTTCTCAAAGCGACCTATATAGGGTTGTAGAGCGTTGTCTGGGAAGCACCATAGTGGTTTCCAAATTTCCTGCGGACCTCTGGGTAGGTCGAAAATGGCAAAAAACTGTACCGCTTCAGTGCGGGCCGATAACGCAAAACTGACGCCTCGGATACCCTTGTCGTGCCCACAAATAGTCCTGCAAAAGGTTTGGAGCTTCAATCATTGCTAGAACCTAGGAATTGATTAATTCCTAATTGAAGCGAGACGGCGCATTCACGGGAGGCGCGCGCCACTAGTGCCCCAGCGATTGGATGGCCAGGTGGTTAGCGCGGCGGACTTGCGGGAAGGATGTCGAGGGTTCGATTCCGGCGGTGTGGTTTCTGCCTTGATGGTTGCACACCTTTCGTTTTTGCCACCGTTAAGTGCTTTTCTGTCACGACTAGGTGTCATATTCGATTTCCAACCCTGATTTCAACCTTTTGTGATACGATTTTACTTCAAAACACAAGTCACGCTGATGAATAGGCAATAAACTGTTTAACAGCTGTGGTAACGTTCTATAAAACACGCGAAGCAAAGCAGCTTCTGACAACAGCAGCGGATAAACGCCAAGGAAGACCAGCCGGAAGCTTCCTGGCAGGACGTGTCGACAGGCACTTCATCGAATGCGTAGTCCGCCGGTGTTGAGAAGTGCCCCGGACGCGTGTCCACATATCCAGCTGCCACCCACGCGCTGTAAGCATACGCTGTTCGCTTACTCAAGCTGGCACCTATTGGAATGAACGCTGCTGCGCTGCTCGCCTACTCAAGCTGGCACCTATTGGAATGAAGCAAGGGTCTCGTGTTGTGCAATCCCTGTCGTCTCTGACCCATTCTATACTGCTGCTCCAGTGCTATACGCCGACGGCCGACTTGCAGACAAGCTCTTTTTGATTTTGTAGGAGGCTAGTGGATCGTTTCCTCAATGCGGTCACTGGTCGGCACCAAACTTTCTTATAGTGGCAGGAACGAGCCACATCATGACGAAGCAACAAGTCCCGCATTTTTTCGAGAATGCGTGATTGGCTCTTTGGCAGCAGTCCTAACCATTGTCCTCCTAGACAGCTGGCATGGGTTCAGGGATCACGAGAATCTCGTTTCCGAGGTGCCTGCTGGAAAAGAGCTTAAGCTGATGACAATACCGCCAGGAGCGACGAGCCTTTACCAGCCTCTCGATGTTTATTTCTTCCGGCTTTTCAAACGGTTCATCCGGCTAATTCATGAACATGTGCTCCACTTCCGACCGGATTTCTACTGCTTCTTAAGAGACAATACTTTGAAGGTAATCACGAATCGCTTCGGACCAGCTCACTTGATGTTTAAATTATTAAGGTAATCTTCAAGGCACCCGTCCTTGCAGGTGGTCAGTCAGAGTATAGGCAATTCTGCGCTCCGGTTTTTCGAAGGTGCTTTGCGTACGCGTGGGTGGCAGCTGGATATGTGAACACGCATCCGGAGCACTTCTCAACACCGGCGGACTACGCATTCGATGAAGTGCCTGTCGACACGTCCCGCCAGGAAGCTTCCGGCTGCTCTTCCTTGGCATTTATCCGCTGCTGCTGGTGTCAGAAGCTGCTTTGCTTCGCGTGTTTTATAGAACGTTACCACAGCTGTTAAACAGTTTATTGTCTATTCATCAGCGTGACTTGTGTTTTGAAGTAAAATCGTATCACAAAAGGTTGAAATCAGGGTTGGAAATCGAATATGACACCTAGTCGTGACAGAAAAGCACTTAGCGGTGGCAAGAACAAAAGATGTACAACCAGCAATGCAGAAACCACACCGCCGGAATCGAACCCTCGACCCCCCTCCCGCAAGTCCGCCACGCTAACCACCTGGCCATCGCTGGCGCACTAGTGGCGCGCGCCTCCCGTGAATGCGCCGTCTCGCTTCAATTAGGAATTAATCAATTCCTAGGTTCTAGCAATGATTGAAGCTCCAAATCTTATGCAGGACTATTTGTGGGCACGACAAGGGTATCCCAGGCGTCAGTTTTGTGTTATCGGCCCGCACTGAAGCGGTGCAGTTTTTTGCCATTTTTGACTTACCCAGAGGTCCGCAGGAAATTTGGAAACCACTATGGTGCTTCCCAGACAACGCTCTACAACCCTATATAGGTCGCTTTGAGAAACTCCACGGTGACCTCTTTGACCTTCCTCGTTAGTGGACCGTTGTCACGACCGTTGTGAAGATGCGTATCTCGCAGTGGTGGCTGCACATTCTTGTTTCGCGTCTTTGTTTTTAT
>OX377204.1:50178720-50360376 GCA_947396885.1 Heligmosomoides polygyrus polygyrus | reverse complement strand
AAACTGAAAACCATTTTCACCTCTTCGGCCGCCGAAACAAGTTTGGGGCTGCGCTTCGGCTCGAGTGCGGACACGGCGGACGGCCGCTCGCTGCCCTTGCGACCTCCCGCGGCACTCCACAGGAAGTGTGAATACTGTACATAGGTGATATACGGCATGTGGACTGCCGCGGGAGATCGCAAGGGCAGCGAGCGGCCCGCCGCCGTGTCCGCACTCGAGCCGAAGCGCAGCCCCAAACTTGTTTCGGCGGCCAAATAGGTGAAAATGGTTTTCAGTTTGAATAAGGACAATTTTACATCTGTGGAAAGCTCGCAACGAGCTGAGAAATGCTGTCCAGTTAATTTTTCGACTAAACTCATCCATAAAGAGGTAAGCGACTGAAACAAAATTTTCTGTTGTTTTCGTCAAATTTTGGCCGCATAGAAATTTACTCTGAACGGCCAAAATCTTTTCGTTCTTTTCAGATTCAAATGTGCTTGTGGCTTACTGTCGACCAAAAAAAAACACGGCTTTCGTACTTATTCTGTACAGTAGCAACCGGAATTCAAAATAGGATAAATGCTACGCCGCATATTGAGATTGGACCAATCCCTTGTTGGAAAAAAGAAAATCTAGTCATTTCTGCCTATTTTTCAAAGTCATTTTACAAGTTTTATAAAGACCATCGTTCCCACAGTGGAATAGTAGAATACTGTCTTCTGTAGCAGGCTACTAGTTGAGTAATTCTTAACTGAATCTTGGGTTTCCACGTGTTTGCGGTTATCTGAAATTGGACCTATGTCATTCAAACTTGGCACTATTTAGTACCACAATGACACTTGATGCGTAACAAATACAGATCTGCTGAAACAATAGAGGATTTCTGAGTTTCGATGAACCTCGTCAACGAAAAGCCTTAAGGACATGCCACTGGGGGATCTCGGAGGGGTCGTAAATCAATTAACGGAGCCGAGGAAGCAAAAGCTTCATAACTAGGTCAGTGCGCAGTCGTTTTAGATGATGATTAGATCGCTGGATAGAAAATGAGACGGGGCTTCTAATGGTGTTAATTAGATTTTAAACAAATAACTTTGAAAAGAGTTATGGCAATGCGACGCTTTGTGGCGGATTAATCCGTCGCAAAGCGTCTTTTTTGCAAAGAATTTGAGCGGTATTGTAGAACGATTTTGAAACCTCTTCCTTTGTCCCATGCTTTGCAGCGGTATGTTCTTTCCCTGTAATTCCGCATTTTATTAGACTCTATCTTTGATATTTACTTTATTCAATCATAACGTGATATTGGCCACTATGTTGGGCCAAATGTTATGAGGGAGTTCATCCAGTTCAGGAAAGCTGTTCCACCGAAATCTCTTCTTTTCTAAAACAATATTTTCTTTCACAAATAGGTACGTAGTAGCACACGCAAACACATAGGAACGAGGAACGTACACACACATATCATCTACACTACCAAGTCGGCCACCCCAACCCTCATCCTAACCCAGCTTATCTCATCTTCTGTAAAATAGGATCAATTTTTTCTCCCCAATTTTAGTGTAGACTGGTTCCGTTAACCAGTGGGAAGACAAGCCGTCGCTTGCTTTCAAGAGTTGTTCACTTTGTCAGCTGGTAGGTGATGAATATCTCCACGCTAATAGTTTACCATCTTCCGCGCTATACTTCAGTGTGTTTAACTGGGTGAGGTGGTATGAGCGTCTACAAACTGGGTGGTTCACAACTGGAGCTCCCCTAAATCGAGAATTTCCCTTAAATTGAGGGCACTGAAAGCATCGAATTCTTGAGTGTTTATGCCACAGTGATTGCTAAACTTATCGGGAAAGACTTGGCGTCTCAACAGAATTCGCGGCGTATCCCACAAAGGGTTTGAATAATGGTGTCCCTGATTTCACTGAGCACCTTTTATTGTACAGGAGAGACTATTGATGCTGATTCCGAATATGGGACGTATTGTTTAAACCTTTTGAACAACGCTGCTCAAAGGCGGCAGGGAGGTGCTTTTCACATCTTTTCCAACGAGCGCCCGAAAGATATTAGATACCCGGTATTATGCGCTTAAAACATCAAAAACGAACGCGAAACTGAATTGTGGTGCTCTTTGTTGCATGCCGTCCCATGATTCGTTGAGCAGCATCCGTTTGGTGATTTCCTGCAGACAACTGGGTAACTGATGCAGTGTCACTTCCTTGATCACGAACTACGTAAGGAGACATAATCGGGGCTCAGCTAGTGAACTGCAGTTAGAACATCCTGTCACTTCCATCGGTGCATCAACACCGCGTCGAAAATTGTGTCACTTCCCTGTGTTTTGTCACGTATGTAGTTAGCAGTAGAATAATTTCTCTCGGATTAAGGTGTTCTGCTCGTAATCGGCGGCCAGAAATAGTCGCGCTTAGAAGCCCATTTCTCCTACATCATGAGTTACGGCTAACACGGATTATTACCTCATAATGCTCTCCTACGTAGTGTTGTCTCAAGCTTCAGGCCGACAGCGTCGAAAGCTGCTCTCAATCACAGGAAAAATTCACCCGGGGTCGTATCTACATAGTTTACCCTGTCAGGGTACTGGATCGTTTATGGAAACTCGGGTCCCTATTTGAAGAGTTTTGTTGCCAAGATCGAATTAGGTGAAATGCGCACTTCTATCACGTCCCACTGATGATCGAAACGCTCAAGCGGACGACAACAATGTCTTCTTTCGCCTTTGTTGCATGTCAGAATGGTCCAATGGATCCTCCTAGCTAGACGATATGAATAGCGTATCTTTCGCCAAAGAATTTAACGAGAAAGCCTGACCAACGCGTAAGTGAGCATCTTTTGACATCCGAACTCCAGACGGTTACGTGTTACGGCTCCCGCGCAGTGGGTGACTGCTAGACGCAGTGCGTGGCCGGCCCATTTACTTTTCGACGGCTTGACTCATGAGACAGCGTCTTCAATTTTCGAACTTCGACGGAGCTTAGAACTCCGTAGGCCTTCTCTCACTTACGCGAACCATCACTCCTATCACTCACGCCGTCCTTGTTCATCCTGTTTTCGTATGGCTCAGGTCTCTGAGGCGTACGCTATCCCAGGGAGAGAAGTCGAGCCGAATATGTGGGCACGAAACCAGACGTTCTTCGTCTTCTTTATGACTTCCTCGACGTTCTTTTAAGCTCCCAAGCCGCTCGTTTTCTCCTGCCCTTCTTCGGAGCTAGGTCGTTGGACATGTTGAATTCGCGCTTCGCGCCCAGATACACTAGCTGGAGCACTAGGATAGATTCGTGTTGTTGAGCGAGAATGGAACATCAGATGCTCGTTCGTTTCTCGTAAACATCGCCTTCGTAGAACTCAGCTGCAGTCCAACGTTTCCACATGCACGATCGAATTCAGCGAGCAGTGAATAGAAGGGCACTGTGTCACCACGACTTCGATAACGGCTTCAGCTCCGACAGGTTCGGCTTGGCACTACCAGCTTATTGATATGTTTACATCTTCTCGTTGGAACAAACACGGCTGCCTATCTCCACCTGCTTTCTGCGCTTCCAATTTGGAGCCTTTTGACGGAAAACCAATTCTGTTTTCAATAAAGAAAGGAGAAAGCGTACGACTTTCTCACAATCTAGCTCACGGTGTATGCTAACTTTTTCTGTTTCTTATTTTTCCCCTCCGTTTCTTGACAGTCTTGTCATGTTTGTCTGCCTCTTTCTCAGTTGGGATAGGATTTTGGTTACATAGCTGTTATTGCTGGTCGTTGACTTTTACGAACTTTCATAGTGTGTGCGTTTCATTTCAAAGGCTATTGTTAGCACGCCATAGTGCGTACAGTAGATAAATAAATAAGTAAATAAACAATTAAGATGCCTTCGATAATATTTAGAATCAGGTTCTTCAAATAAACTTAGTCAAAGTTAAATGAACAATATTAGTAAACTTCAACCAAATGTTAGGTTCGTTTCGCCATCCCTCTTCAGACGAGCCTTTTTTGGTATACCACCCCCGGTGGCTCATCAGTGAAGAGGGAAGTGGTATAACATTTTTTGAATTTGTGAAATCACCTAAATAATTCAACAAAGTGTTTTAATTAAGTTTTTTTAAATTCATCTAATTTTTTGAAAAATGCACTGAAACAACAAGTTTAATTATTGTTATTTTTAACACTGTATTTACTAGTTCTTATTACTACGATATTATTTGATATTTTAAAAATTTACTATACATTATATTATACAACATGTTTATCTATTTATTCTTAGTTTTCAATCAAGTATAATCACTATTAAAGAACTGAACTCACATACAAAACGGTGATCGGCTGACTGCAGCCTTTGTTTTCCTTCAAATTACCCAACTGTACAGTACCGCCGCTAAACATTCAACCAATTGACGTTTGGGACTCAAAAACGCGTTTTTGCGTTGCATCATGACAACTTCTTTCAAAATAAAAAATTTCTTGCAAAACTTTAAGCGATTCTTGCCATAGTACGTTCTATCATGTGGCATGTGATCTTCATTTAGGAATGGGTGCAAGCCTTAAAAGCAAAAGCGAAATTAGGGGCCACTTAATTGGGTTGACCTGGCCAACATGCGTCGCTGCGTTTCAGTTAATTGGGCCCACAGGCAAAACTGGTCTCCTTCAGTCAATTTTTAAAATTATTGACTGTTCTTAAATTTCGTTTTCTCTGTGCTTTTAGGGTTCGTTTCCCCACGACAATTCATTTGATACCAAATTCTATAGAAAGATATCCATTTTGAACCTGGTGATGTTTCACAACCGTCATTTTCTTTTATTTCAGCGAAAGAATTATCAACATTTCAGTGGCCATTGAAGTCTGTCATTCATCCACTTTGCAGGCAAAGAAGAGCACATAAGATGTCCGCGCTTACAGTTCATTTTATCCGCTTTCCGGCCGGCTGCCAGCTGTCGAATTCGCAGGCAATCAAACCTTCCGTGGGCAGTACACTCTGCTAGCAATTTCAGACCCGGATATCTGTGCCTCAACATAGCGGCATAGTGCAAAAGCTCGCCAGCGCATAGTGCATAAAGCGTAGACACTGGGCAGGAGGCACCAAACTGCCAGGTGATCAGGTGGCCGAATTTCGACATTTCAAAGTGACACCTTCCTCTAGGAATGTGAACGACGTTCCACAGCGTTTGTCGCTGAGACTTCGCGGAATAAACCCTGGCATGCTGAACAATGAAATGCCGTGATTTTCCACTTAAGATTTTCAACCAATCGCGACCCTGTCCATTCGTTGCAGCAGTTCGAGGGTGGCGGTACTGTGTCGTAATTGCGCTGACCTGACATGCCCTCTAGAAACACTGCGACCACCTGGCTGTCCAGCGATTCTCTTCTTGCTCTTTTTTACAGTTATGCACCCATTCGATTGTATTCAATCTATGATTCTTGCAATCAACTTTGATAAGGTTTTATTTTTTATTTTTTGTTTTTTTTTATTTTTTAGGAGACCAGTTTTGCCTGTGGGCCCAATTAACTGAGACGCAGCGATGTTGGTCAGCTCAACCCAATTAAGTGGCCCCTTATTTCGATTTTGCTTATGAGGCTTACACCCATTCCTAAATGAAGATCACATGCCATATGATAAAACGTACTATGACAAGAACCGCTGTAAATTTTTCTTAGAAAATTTTTATTTTGAAAGAAGTTATCATGATGCGAGACAAAAAACGCGTTTTTGCGTCGCAAACGTCAATTGGTTGAATGTTCAGCGGTGGTACTGTAGTATATGGTTATCAGAAAGAATAAATCATATCCCCCCATACTATAACTGTAGTATACCGTTCATTATCGGAAAGGATAACTCTTACCATACTGCAGCACAAGTCGTTTGTCTATATAGATTTTCTTCTCTGTGGCATTATGTACTTTCTACTGTACGGATATTCTAGAAATGTGCAAAACGTTTTGATAAGTTTGTCGTACTTCTTACCATTTATAACTCAAGTACGTAAACAACTAACACATCCGTTAGCAAACGAACCGATCCTGTTATCACTTTTTTACAAACCAAATACCACTATATATTATCTGCTATTCGAATCAATAACTTAGTACAGGGTATTACCTCCAACGTATTTCTTATTGTTGTACGGGTGGTGATCTTTATTTTTCTACGTAATTGTATTAATTCGTTATACTGAACAATCTTCCAAATTCTAACAAGAAATAGTCAATGAAGATGTGTATTTAAATGCAATACATAAAAATCACATAGGCACTTCTACCTAACATCCACAAATACTTAAAGAGTATGTTACATAATTCAGTAGAATTAAACCATCAACACTAAAATGTTAAAATGTTATAAATATATAAATATCTTCTTCTTCTTCTTCTCCCGAGCGTTTAGTCCCGCGCAGTCGCAGGGTCCGCTGTTCTTATGATCCGTCGCCACCTCATCCTATCAAAGGCGTCGTCTGGCATGGCGCCGACTTCAGCGAGATCTTTCTTGATGACATCCTTCCACCTTTTCCTTGGGGCTCCTCTCGGACGCTTTCCGGGTGCCTCGAAGTCTAGGGCCAACCTTATGGGGTGATCCTCTGGTCTTCTGAGGACGTGTCCATACCACCTCAGGCGCTGCTCCCTCATCTTCAGCTGGATCGGAGCTGTCTTCATCACTGCCCTAACATCCTCGTTTCGCACCCTGTCCCGACGGGTCCATCCACAAGCCCACCTGAGCATCCTCATTTCCGCCGCGTGCAATTGCCGCTCCTGCGCTTTACCTAGGGCCCAGCACTCACTGCCGTAGAGGAGGGCAGGCCTCACCACTGTTCTATAGAGCTTTCCTTTGAGTGTCCTGGAGCACCTACGGTCGCAGAGGATTCCTGTGGACTCCCTCCATTTGAGCCAGGCTGCGTTTATCCGCCCCCTGACCGCCTGGTCCACACTTCCTTCCTCGGATAGGTCACTTCCGAGGTAGCGGAATTCTTCCACCTTCTCGATCGCCTCCCCTTGGCAGTCTAGGATCGGTCTAGTGCACTGCTCAGAGCTGATAAACTTGGTCTTCTTCACGTTCAGCCTCAGGCCGTTATCCGCGAGGGCTACTTGCCACAGCCTCACCTTCTCCTCCAGCTCCTCCCGGCTGTCGGCTACTAGAGCGATATCGTCCGCGTAGAGGATAGTCCTGAGAGGGCCTTCCTCCAGGAGTTTCACTATGCAGTCAAGCGTCAGCACGAAGAGGAACGGACTCAGAGTCGACCCTTGATGTACACCCCCTGTGATGTCCATCTTCTTTGTCATTCCGTGTGGGGTTCGTACCGCCGCTTTCGAGCCTTCGTACATGTCCTTTACGACTGTGATCAGACGTTCCGGGACACCTCTACCTCGGAGCGATTTCCAGATCACGGCCCGGGGTAGCCTGTCGTAGGCTTTCTCCAAGTCCAGAAAGGCCATGTAGCAGGGCTTTCGTTTCTCCCGATATTTCTCCATTACCTGGCGAGCGATGAAGATGGCGTCTGTGGTGGACCTCTCAGGCATGAAGCCCCACTGCTCCTGGGAGATTGTCACCATCTCCCTCAGCCTCGAGTCGACCAGACGTTCGTAGATCTTCATCGTGTGCGAGATCAGTTTGATCCCTCGGTAGTTGGAGCACTCGGACGCGTCCCCTTTCTGTTTGAAGATGGGGACTATGATGCTGTCCCTCCAGTCATCCGGCATCTTACTGTCTATCATGACTCTGTTGAAGAACTGTGTCAGCCAATTGACTCCACAGTCCCCAAGCACCTTCCAAGCCTCTACTGGCACCCCATCAGGTCCCGCTGCCTTCCCGAGCTTCATCTTTCCTATGGCGTTGCGAACCTCTTCCCGCGTCCAGGATGGGATGGGTCCTTCCGTTGGTTGTTCTTCTTGAACTTCGCGACGAGGCAATTCTTCATTCAGGAGCTCCTTGAAATACTCCTCCCATCTTTTTCTGACCTCGACTGGCCTCCGTAGTACCCTGCCGTCAGCACCCCTCACTGTCTTGACCACTCGAATGTCGGCGCAAGCTCTATGCCGCGCCTTAGCCAGCCGGATAGCAAACTTCTCTCCATGTGGCCCGTCTAGCTTCTCATATAGGGCATCCATCTCCGCTCTCTTCGCTTTCGCTACAGCTGCTTTTGCCAGGCTCTTCATCTTCCTATAGACTGTAAGATGCTCGGGTGCGCTTGTCGTTTGCCACTGCTTATAGGCCTCCTCCTTTTTCCTCACCGCAGCCTGCACCTCTTCATTCCAGAACCATGCAGCCTTATCTCCTCTGATCCCTCCCTTTGTTTCACCGAGGGTTTCCTTGGCACATCGTAGAATCGTTTGGGTCACCCTCCTCCAGGTCTCGTTCACGGGACCAGTTGGATCCGGAAGACCTGCATCGAGCACCCTCCTTCGTAGCTCGTTGCGCTCTGAACCCCGCAGTTTCCACCATCGGATTCTGGGTTCTGTTCTTACCTTGGGTTTGCTGGGTAGAGGTATGGCCAGGTCAGCTACCAATGGCCTGTGCTGTGGTGCTACATCTTCAGCCGGAAGGACCTTCACATCCCGGACAGTTTTCAAGGCAGGTCTTCGCACTAGGATGTGGTCGACTTCCGTCCTTCTTCCTCCGCTAGCATAGGTCACCTTCTGGCTCTCCCTCTTCGCGAAGAAGGTGCTACAGACCACCAGGTCGTGGGAGATAGCCAGCTCGAGAATTCTTTCTCCATCTGGGTTCATCAAGCCGACCCCTTTACCTCCATGAACCCTTTCTACTCCTCTTCTGCCACTCCCTACGTGGCCATTCATGTCCCCTGCTATGGACAGGTAATCGCCTTCTGGTACGGACCTTATGGCCTCCTCGAGCGTGAAGTAGAAATCATCTTTCTCGTGCTCGGGGCATCCGGTCTGAGGGGCGTAGACGGACATGACAGTCCAGTAACCCTCCTTCGTGTCGAGCCGCAGTGACATGATGCGGTCGTTTATCCTTTGGACAGCAGCTACCGAATCCCTGAGGGACTCTGCGACAGCTATCCCGACACCGTTCCTCTTCGTATCCTCTCCGTTGTAGAACAGCTTGACCCCTTCTCCAATCTCCTTGGCCTTCGCTCCTTTCCATCTCGTTTCCTGCAGACACAGGACTTCTATCTTTCTGCGCTTCATCAAGTCGGCCACCTCTCTGGATCTTCCGGTCAGCGTTCCCACATTCAGAGTCCCCACTCGAACTAGCTTCTTTGGCCGAGGTCGTTCTGCCCTCGGTAGCCCTCGCATACTGACCGCAAAACTCGGGCGGGGGTTCTGCGCGTCACTTCCGGGTGACGTCCTAGCCTTTATACTGATTCCATTGCGACTTTTGATCATGGTTTGTGACAGGTTTCTCCATCAGCCCAGCCGGCCTGTCAACCTGGGCCTGACGCTGGAACCGTTGCCATTTTTGCAATTTCTGCAGGGCATGGCGTGCCGGACTTCACATGAGGTGACACCACAAAACCAATAACCGTTTGTGGTGTCTACCTCCCTTCTCGCCCCGGGCGGAGCTCGTATCACCCCTTTCTTGCCTTCGGGGTGCCCCTTTCGTGCCTTCGGGGCGTGCGGTGATTCAGACTTCGCTAGGCTTCCGAAGAATTGTCGAACTCCTTCTCAGCCTGGGAGACCCTGCCGGAGATTGAAAACCTCCGCTGTACATCGCAGTTCGACACCCATTGCCACCCCCACGCCACGATGAGGCGCTGAACCATGTGGGAGTTATAAATATATAAATATAAAATAATAAATTTTATTGCTTTTTCAATGTTGTCCAACATGCCGTATTTGTAAAATATTTCCATGTTTTTATAAGAGCATTTTATGTTATATGTTATCATCAATGATTTGTTCATTAAATCCGTTGACTATAGACTAATTATACATCTCTTTGACTTTGCAGCAAAGTTTTCAAATTTGGAGCAAACATTGGCTATTCTTAAAGTTTCTGTGTAAATCACATTACGCTTAATTTTTATAGAGAACTCAGAATCAGCATGTGGAAATCTGTTAACTTTGAAATCTGCCTTGTTATACAAGTTGCTTTCTATTTTATTATTAATAACGTTTAAGTACAAGTTTAAATAGCTGCAGGTGTATTCACTTTTGTGTTTTCTTAAAATTAAGGGGTTTTTGTATACTAAACCAAGTGTGTAATCAACGAACCTTTCGTCGTAATTATGTACTATGAGAATAACGTCCGTGTTCTAAGTGGTTTGAATAAATGATAGTTGTTTAAACTTACAGTTTTAGAGTATTCATATTCAAACAAAAACCTTATTAGATCAACAAGTAGTGTGCTGAAGTGGCCACCTTGAGGAACACCTTTGTTTTGCATTTGAAGCATGCCGGCAAATAAACAATAGCTGTTCTTGAGTAAATAATTTATAAAAAGTAGGAGATCCATCATGTTATAGTATCTATACTTAATATTTTCAGCACGGTGATCTGTGTAGTTCATTCACCTGTATCACCTGTCGTCCCGTTGATCATCAAATTGCTCGAGCGGGTGCCAGCAGCGTCTCCATTCGTCCCTGTCGCGTGCGTGCCAGAGTGGTCCAATGGATCCTCCTCGCCCGAGGGACACGAAGAGCGTCATATCGGTCGTTCAGGGCTTTAACGAAGAAGTCCGACCAACGCGTTGGTGGGCGTCCTGGTGTTCTTTTGACATCCCGCGGAATCCAGTCGGTGATGGCTCTCGTCCAGCGGGTGTCTGCGAAGCGCATTACGTGGCCGGCCCACCTAATTTTCGACAACTTGGCCCACGCGACAGCGTCTCTGATCTTCGAGCGTCGGCGAAGCTCGGAACTCCGGAGGCCTTCTCTCACTTGCGTGAGTCGTGTCACTCCGAGCATCGTCCTCTCGATTCCGTGCTGCGCGACGCTGATCGCGTGTTCATCCTGCTTTCGTATAGCCCAGGTCTCTGAGGCGTATGTTAGGGCAGGAAGAACAGTGGAGTCGAATAGGTGGGCACGGAGTCGGACGTTCTTCGTCTTCTTCGCGACTTCTTCAACGCTCTTGAAAGCTCCCCAAACCGCTCGTTTCCTCCTGCTCAGCTCTGGTGCTAGGTCGTTGGCCATGTTGACTTCGCGACCCAGATACACATAGCTGGAGCATTCGGAGATGTTCGTTCCGTTGAGCGAGAATGGGGCATCAGAAACCCATCCGTTCTTCATGAACATCGTCTTCGTAAGATTCAGCTGCAGTCCAACGTTCCCACATACACGATCGAAGTCGGCCAGCATTCGCTCCGCCTGGCTGATGCTCGGTGTTATGAGCACGATGTCGTCAGCGAAGCGAAGATGATGTAGTTGCCGGCCGTCGACCTTCACTCCCATGTCTTCCCATTCTAGTTCGCGCATGACGTTTTCGAGAGTGGCGCTGAAGAGCTTCTGGGATATGGTATCCCCTTGCCGAACCCCTCTCTTCACGTCGACGACAACGTCGTTGTAGAATGGTGAGATCTTGGTCGTGAATCCACTGTACAGCTCTCGAAGGACTCTGATGTACTGAGTAGGAACGCCCTGAGTGAGCAGAGCTTCGATGACCGCTTCAGTTTCGACAGTGTCGAATGCCTTCTTCAGGTCGATGAACGTAAGGCACAGCGGCAGCTTGTACTCTCGCGACACTTCGATAAGCTTCGTAATGGTGTGTATGTGGTCGATCGTGCTGAAATCCTGCTTGCTCGCATGGCTGTCCTTTGTCCAGCGTTCTGCTAATCCTATTCAGGATAACTCGAGTGAACAGCTTGTAGACTACGGACAGCAGGCAGATCGGGCGATAGTTGCCAATGTCGTGCACGTCTCCCTCCTTGTATAGCAAGACGGTTCTGCTGGTCTTCCACTGAGATGGAACCTTGCACTCCGACAGGTAACGTGTGAAGAGCCGCGCCAGGGTGTTGATGAGCGTAGGCGGGAGGTTCCTCAGGTGTTCGGGTCTGATCCTGTCGGGACCGGGTGCTGTACGTTTCTTCACCGACGAGATGGCGTGTCGGATCTTGGAAGGAGAACAGAGGGGACGACGTATCCATACTGCGGAATATGGCATGGGGGCAAGTGGACGTGGCTATCGAAGAGATCGGAGTAGAAGTCGTGGATGACCTTCTCCATGGTCCTTCTGGAAGAGGTGACGGTTCCGTCGGGACGTCGGAGAGCTGTCATATTGGTCTTGAAGTTGGCGAAGTTCCGGCGGGCATTGCGGATGCTCAACCCTGCTTCTGCAGCTTCAGCCAACACTTCCGCCCTTCTCTCCTTAAGATCCTCCTTTATCGCCTCTCTGCATAGCTTCGCAAGCTCGGACGTCAGTTGGTGGTTGCCTGACGCTCGCGCTGCTCCACGCTGGCGTATCAGCTCGAGAGTTTCCGGAGACAGACGTCTCTTCGTGGTCTTCAAGCTCTCGGCTCCCTTAGCACTATCGTGGAGATGGTGCACGAAGCGGTCGTATTCCTCGTCGACGTTGTCCATGACGGCATCTTCCCAAAGGCCGGTAAGAAAGGTGTAGAGGTCCCAGTTGATGGTCGTTCTGGGACTCCTCTTCTTGAACTTCGCGGCCTTCTCTCCTTGACGCGAAAAGCGGAACCTTGCGCGAAGGAGGCGGTGGTCCGATCCCGTGTAGAACTTGGGGACAACGGAGACGTCGGTCAGGCAATACTTGCGGTTGAAGATGATGTGGTCGATCTCGTTGTGGAACTGGCCACCGGGAGATTCCCAGGTCCATCGTAGGGAGGGAGGCTTCTGGAACTGCGAGTTTCCATGGACGGTCTTGGTCGACATGATAAACTCAGACAGCCTTTCACCTTGCTTGTTCCACTCCAAACCGTGGGTTCCGATGTGAAGTTCTTCCGGCGACCTTCGCGGTCCGATCTTGGCGTTGAAGTCGCCGACGATCACCTTGTAGAAGGTGCGATCTTCCTTATAGAACTTCTCCAGCTCCACGTAGAAGGCTTCGACCTCTTCGTCGTCGTAGTCGGATGTTGGGGCATACGCGACGAACACAGTCAAAGCTGGCACGGAACCACATCGCTTCAGTCGCAGACGTCCGATTTGGCTTGTCAGAGACTCGTACGAATCGATGTTCATGGCCAAGTGCGTGTTGACGAGGACACCAACTCCGCCTACTCCCCTGCTGTCGCATGTTCCGAGGAACAGTTCTTCTCCGGAGTCGTACGCGGCGTGTAGGGAATGGTGTCTTCTCGTCTCTGTCAGTCCGATGACGTCGTACTTGATCTTCCTGGCTTGCATCATCAGGTCCTCGACGGATGCTTCCGATGCAAGCGTGCGGGTGTTGTAAGTACAGATCGTCATCCTAGTCCTTCTCAATTTGCGCAGCCTGGTTAGGCCCTGAGATTTTAGCAGCCTCTCCGTACTCGTCCTTCCCATCGCAGCAGAAATGGGGGCTCTTTCGGGGTCAGGAGAATGAGGCCCTTTAGTGCTGCTGTTTTTGACTTGAGTACATACGGGTAGCTAGTCGGGCTCTGTCGTGCGGGCGAAGAACTCCGGGCAGCCAGCCAGACTGCCCGAAGGGACGGGGCGAGACTTCTGAGGCGGCCTCGAATCGCCTTACGATGTACTCCCAGTCTACCGAATGCAAGCTTTTGGCCGAGCCGACACAGCTACAATCCGCACAGTCACGGACACATCCACGCACACTGTGCACGAACATGCCGCTCCCACGCACAAGGAACGCGTCGACCCGACACAGCAGGAGCAAGGAGTCCATCCCCTGCATCCAACCTGCGTCTCTGGACAGTACACGGTCGCATTTGGTTCGCGTTTTCGTTCCCCTGTCCACCACCCGGGGACGCGCCACGTGGCCCTGCGACAAGCGGCCTGAGATCCCTCTTAACAAGAGAGCCTGAAGGCTCTCTATCAAGGGAGATCCGTGGCAATAAGACAAGCAATAAAGTTTTTCCAGAGTTTTTAAAGCAAATATTAATGAGGTTTCTTTTTTCTATTATAACAGTATGGGGTAGGTTGGTAAACATATCGGTAAAGTCTGCATAGTATAATTTAATATTGCCTACGTTTATACCTGTAATTTCTTGTATTACGTTGGGACTTCTAATGGTCCAGTAGGACTTAATAGTTCTAGAATTATTCGTTAGATTAACTATGTAGTTGATAAAATGTTTCTTTTTCAAGTGATTGAATATACAACCAAGTTCTAAGGCAAGTGGTTTTATGCTGCTACTGTATGCTACTGTAAATATCTAAATTTGATTGGGTTTTTATGAAGCTTTCGCATTGAGTAAATAATTGGCAAATCACCATCCACATTTAAATCTATTGTTAACTAAGAAGTGTTGATGTTTTTGCATAATTACCATTTTATTAATTATACCTAAATTAATGTATGTGTTATTTGTATTGCTACTAATAAATCCTTCTTGTCTTTCATATCTGACTCCCATTTCTTCCATTAAATTATAAAGGCAGAATTTTTTTATAAATGATTCCATAATTGATACTGGCTTTGTCTAAAAGGCAGGATATGAAATCATTTTGAAGCCTACGAATTATACCATAGCAGCGGCGTGCGTAAATGAAATTTGAAATTTCGTAAATCGCAAATCGTATCTACGAAAAAACCGTCGTAAATCGTAAATTGTAAGAGCCACCTGAACTGTAGTGCAGTACAACTAAATTTTCAGAGGCTTTTCTGCTAATGTTAACCAGATGTGATTCAATATTTATTTAATTGGCGTGTTGCTTTCAGCTTTCAGCTCAATCGGAACAGTTTTCTTACCAAGATGTTTTTTTGTCACTGCTTCCTGATAGTAAAACATCGTTCAAACCAAACTTTACACCTTTCAGGAAAGTCGAAAAACTGTAAATCTAAAAACTTTACTTAAGCCTATGCATGGCATTCCAATAAAAGCTTACATCGTTTAAATATTCATTAAATTCCTAATTTACTACCAATTCTTTAGCTTGAAGATTTAGCAGAAACAACAGCGGAAAAATCGCTGTCACAACTAAAAATAAAAATAAACGTTTCACTACTGATTAATGCGCCGGTTTTCTGCTCTAGCCTGCACTTGTAAGATTTCGAAAACTTCATAACGCTTTCACGACACGCGCGATTTTCAGCTGTCTGTCGTGAGGCACTGCGCGCATTTTTCCGCGGGCTGAATATTTCTATTTTTTTATTTGTATTATTTGTTAGGTATGAAAAAACAGTATCAAATGAAGTTTTCCATGGACCATCTTGACTGTAGCTATTAGCGAACTCATTGATTAAAATTGTTTTATAGAATGTGCGATAATTTTCCATTAACTTTTTTATGATGGTGTCCGACGACATCGTCGAACAATGTCGTGAAAGGGATAATATTGCTCTACCAATTAATAACTCCCAGCACTCGCGCGGGCTAGACTTCGCCAGCTCTGTAACAAACGTTCGCTCTCGAGAGTCTGCAGCATCGTAAGCGGATTAGATAGAGTGAATACGATAAACTCAATCACACCACCGAAATTGAAGATCAAGACTCTCAGAACCAGGTAGACCTTTTCTAGAAATGCTACGCGCTCGATTTCACTGCACCTTTTATATCAGTTTGCTCAACCCTATAAAGCACAATCCAAAACCGGTAGAACCATTGGTACATGTCGCAAATGTAAGCAGCATTGGTAGATGGTAGCGCCCCAGCCAATAATAACCAGAGCACAGACCAAACACATGCCAGCCGATCAGGGTTCTTACTGTTCATACACACCCTCTCTGAATGACATGACCATTTAATACGGTCTGATTCAATGGGTAGTTCCCATCTCACAATCCCTCCGTCCTTGCGACATATAACGAAACGTTAGTAGTCTATCCTTTCAACATGAATGTAGCAACCCTCCATGCCCCGCTTGCAATCACGAATGATGTTCGATCCTGGAGTTGCGTCAATTCTATTCGATGGGATTTACATGAGTATATTACCAGCAAATTGACTAGACGTTTTTACCAAACAGGGCGCGGATCAAAGAATACTTTCTCTCTTTCTCTAAGAAATCTCCTCCAATGGCCTTCTATGTGCTGGAATGGAACAACCTTCGCCAATAGGAATGCGATACGCCTTGCTAGCTTCGGACCAACAACGGAGGACCGCGGCCTGACTTCTAGACATGAGCTTATCATATCATACTATACAATAATCCGCTAACCGATGACTCATAAATTAGTCATAAAATCGAGGGGGGAGTAATTACGAAAATAGCGAGAAATAAACAGACGACTACGTGTCATGGGAACTTCAGCCCTGGAAGTAATCGAGGTTACTTACACGAATCTGAAGTTCGTTTTTGGAGCGTCGATCACTATCAATCGATATTGATCAAGGAAGTGAAGGTGTCCGTAGTCAACCTGAAACTAAAGTATTTGAATATTGCTTTTTGTACTTCAAGGGGGGAAGAAAGCTTTATAAGCAGAGCAGCTAGCTTGATCTGATTCTCCTCAGCTTAGTGATACTGCAACATCGCGCGAGGCACGCCGATTGGCGTGACGAAGCACCTGTTTTCTAATATTGTATTGCACTTGTTTCTCCTCTTGAACCTGTTCGGTTTCAAACGGGAGCACTTACAATGTCGGTGTGATGGGAAAGTTAGTTAAGCGGAGAGAAAAGTCGGATTCGAGAAGCCTGCGCACAGGACGATATTGTCTACCACTGTAATACATTAGTTCATCAGAATTCAACTCTAAATGGAAGTGGGAATGAGCTAAATATAAGAGCGAGCGATTAGAGTGGGCACATCTTTATAACCCCCTCCACATAAATTTGGTCGCTAATTGATTGTTGATCAAAGATCACATTAACGAAAATTTACGATTTACGAACCAAAATTTCGTAAATCGTAAAAAATTGCAAGAAGTCGCCGTAAATCGTAAAATCGTAAATCGTAAGTCGTAATTACGCACACTCCTGTTAGGGTATGTTAACTTTATTTTTAATGTTGTTATTATCAAGCAATGGTTTTATTTTATCTCTATATTGTAAACTTAAATAACGGTTCAGTTCATTCATATAGTTTTGTGAAATTTCGTGAAATCTACCTGTATGGTTAACTACGTTTTCAACCGTAACTTTATATGCGTTATGTATTAATTATAACCTATAGATGGCCTATATTTAGCGCCTTTTCTTAATATTTCCTTAACCTTCTGGTTTTCAATGATATTCATGTCACCTGTAATGATGTGATTGTGGGTGGAGACAACAAAATAGTTGCATTCTGCTCACATGGTGCTCCCGTGCGGCCGCTGAACGCACTGCTCTATTCTGTTTATTTTCTGCTGTTTCTACTTCGGTCGGCTGGGCCATCTGCTTCGCTGATAAAGTGAGAAACCTTGTGGCAGGTTCCGAGTTGAGAGCAACAGTTATCTAAGCCACCTGAACAGGTAATTTTGGAGGTTTGGAGGTTTCTGCTGCTTAGTGCACGACATTCCGTCTCTATTGATCGAGGCTCCATCGAGCGGATTTCCTGATCAACCTACACTATGGCGCCCATGAAGCTCTCACAGAAACCGAGCAGAACCACGATCGCTGACGACGAAGGCAGGAATGTGGAGTCGGACGAAGTTACGAGCGCGCTGGAGCAAATTCAGACATATAAGAAAACTCCGGGATTTATGAAAACACTCATAAATCACATGTTTTCTGTTCAAAAGGAGTTATCCTTCGTTTTGGCCAAGAACCAGGAATTGCAGGACCAAGTGAGTAGTCTGCGTCAAGAGAATTTAGAACTCAAGGCCGCCCTTGATGCTGCTCAAAGAAAGGGGGAGTACGTTCTTCAGAAGATGCCGGTCCCATGAGTGTATTATCTCAGGTCGATGAAAAGGAGAGACAACGTTCTATTGTTATCTCCGGCATCGCTGAGTCCTCAAAGCCTAAGTCGACTGAGCGTGCCATAGACGACTTTCAATTTGTAAAGAATGTTCTTAATCATCTTGATGTGGAATGTATCTCCCAACTAACATACCGACTTGGGAAGCCCCTAGAAGGGCGACCTCGGCTTTTGAAGGTTATTTCACCTAACACATTTTATCAATCTCTTGTTCTTTGACGAGCTTCTCGACTACGTACTTTCCCCTCGAAGGGGGTCTATATTAGACCTTCCCTAACTAGAGAGGAGAGAGAACGGATTCGTCAAGCTTGTCGCAAGCGCATCGTAATGCTCATGATGTGACTAATCTCAGTAATCTAGCTGGCTCACTGAACATGTCTCCGGTAAACTAACGAGCTCTCTTCGGATACCAGTCCCTGATCTAAATTGCCTTTATTACAATATACGCTCCATCCAAAAGAACACTGTGCCACTCAAGTTCGCCATCAAATGCTTGAATTGTGATGTAATCGTTATAACAGAGTCTTGGCTGGATGACACAATAGATCTAGCACCAATTCTAGGCGATCTTCGTCAAGATTTCTGCTATGCTAGATGTGATAGATTACATAAAAGAGGTGGTGGCGTCCCAATTCTTCTTAGGAATTCTACAATGTTTGAGAACGTATGGTGTGAATCAGTCCCAGACGCTTTCGAAATTCTCTGCTGTGATTTAATCTTTACGCAATACTGCCTATGCTAATTGCTGTTTATAGAACTCCTATTTCATTCCTGTCCGGCACAATACTGTTAGCCAAGGTGCTAAGCGATCTCTGCTCTTGCAAAACACATTGTGTCATATTAGGGGACTTCAATTAGCCGGATATAGATTGTTCAAAGGGCTACTCAGGATCTATGGCGTCCCAATATTTTATTAATATGTGCAAATCATGCAAACTAAATCAAAACGTTTTGGCACCAACTCGATATGGTAATGTACTCGATCTTGTTCCCAGTAGTCATCCAAATCTAGTAAAAAACTTAGTTGTTCTATCACCGATAGGTTCCAGCGATCATTCAAGCATCTCCTTTAAACTCCAAGGTTTTGTGAATAGATCGGCATACCGACTACGGAAGGCTTTTCATAAAGCCATCTACGACCTAGTATGCCAATTTTTATTCTTTGTAGACTGGAGAACACTTCTGGAACAACACACTAGTGTAAACGATAAATATGAGTTGTTTCTGGCCATCCTTCATGATTGCATCGAACAGTTCGTTCCGACGGAAAAGCTGCCAAGTAACTTTTGCAAGCTTCCTCCTAATTTACTTAAGCTTTTTGAACTGAGGCGAAGAACGTGGCTGAAATATCAAAATGACCCTAGTTCGGATAATGTTGATCGTTTCAAAACTGTGAACAATAAGTTCGACCGAGAATTGAATCGGTACAACAAGTATATCGAAAGGAAAATTCTTGAAGATGTTAAAAAACCATCTCTTTACAGATTGTTGATTCTGTCCTAAAGCGGACTGAGCGAATTCCTTCGTTGAAAGATGACGGAGGAGTTTCCGCTGTAACTGACCTATCCAAAGCTTCTATGCTTGCAAAATTTTTCCAAAAGTCCTTTCCGGAGTGCCACAATGATGTTGAGTCATCTAGTACCGCAAGCTCTTCCTTCTGTATGAAAAATTCCATTTGGTTCTGCAAAGAGGAAATTTACGCCGCATTATGTACTTTACCAGCATCATACACCGTTACCCCAGATCACGTACCACCATACTTTATCCGGAGAGTTGCTATTGCAATAGCGTACCCACTTGAGCACATATTCAATGCTAGTTATATGTCAGGAGAAGTACCTTGTCGTTGGAAACACGCATTTGTTACACCTCTTCCAAAGAAAACACCCCACCAATTTGTCTCTAATTACCGTCCCATTAGTATTACTTCCGATTTTGCTAGAATTTTCGAAAGGAAATTCAAAGCTGCTCTTGTGACTTATCTTGAGTCAAATTCTTTAATGCCCAATGATCAACATGGCTTTCGAACCGGAAGGTCCACTGAAACGTTGATGTTGTCGACCCTTAATGACTGGACACATGCGCTTGATCAAAAAGTGGATGTGGATGTTGTCTATTTTGATTTTATGAAAGCGTTCGACAAGGTCCCTACTGCTAAGCTGATCAACAAGCTTAAATGAATAGGAGTCCACCCAAGATTAACTGAGTGGATAAAAAATTTCATATCTGACAGGACCTTCCAGGTTAGAGTTAATCAGTCATTCTCTGAATCGCTACCAGTTACCAGTGGTGTTCCTCAGGGTGGGGTTTTATCCCCAATTCTGTTTTCTATTTATACGGCTTAAATTCCCTCATTGGTTAATCAATATAGTGTTACGTGTAAGATGTTTGCGGACGATATAAAAATTCATAAGAACATTACTAGCGGGGAAGACCACACTGCTCTGCAATCTGCAATAAGTGCTATCGTCGATTGGTCAAAAAAGTGGAAGTTACCACTGTCGGGGCCAAAATCACAGGTTCTTCACCTCGGACAGCAGCATAATAGGAACAACTATCGCATTGGAGTGTTACCACTTAACAATGCTGATAGTTTGCGTGATCTTGGATTTATTTTAGACTCAAAACTTTCCTTTAAAGATTACTGTGAAGTCATAGCAAAGAAGGCTGATAGAGTTGTATGCAGTATATTTAAGGCACTACGAACAAATTCTGTTGTTCATTTATTGCTAGCATATAAAGCGTATGTTAGACCTATATTAGAGTACGGCGCCACTATATTCAATCCTAAGTGCAAACGAGAAATTGCTAGGCTTGAATCTGTACAAAACAGCTTTACCAGGAAGCTATGGATAAGAGCTTATGGCTTGGACTACGCCGCCATACCATCAGCGGTTAGGAGAAATCAAGTTTTTAACTTGCGCAGTCTTGCCTGTCGCAGAAGAAAGTATGATCTAATCATGATGTACAAGTAGCTAAACGGTATGCTGTGCCTTTCACTTCAAGAATTTTATTCAATTTCCCCTTCTAACACAAGGGGTAGGCAGTGGAAGATCCAGATTCCCAGAGCAAGAAGTAACGTAAGGTCTTCGTTCTTTACTAGTCGAGCCGGCATTGAATTCCTGAGATTCTCCAAGAAAAACAAGTTGCCAAACTCACTAAGGCAATACAAAATATTAGTCGACCGGTATCTCCAGGAAGCTTGTTAGTTGCCATCCACCTAGAGAGCTTGTTTGTGTCATGAATAGTACTAGTGTTGCCTGTTCTTTTTTAATTCCATTCTCTTTTACACTGGATTGTAGTTTGTTGGGTGTTGTTATATTTAATCGCGTGGTTATCCACGTATATAATAAATAAATAAATTCAGAACGTTCTCTGATACGAACGCATTCTCTGTTAAGGATTTCTTGGCAGTTTTCGAGATTTACATTTTTAAGAAGTTTGTTGTAGTTAAAGTTAATACTAAATATAAGTCGGTCATGCGTAAAACTACTCTACAAGGGATGAATTTCTTAGTTGAATTACTGTTAATAAAGTTTTTAACCTTAAGATGATTAAATATTTTATTAAAGTTATCAACGACACAATACGACAGAGGATCGGTCTCGCCCCGATAGCCGAGAAGCTGCGCGAAGCTCGTCTTCGATGATACGGCCACGTCCTTCGCAGTAACGCTGACACCGTCTGGAAGATAGGCCTGAACCTTGAGGACCCTGGGAAGCGGCCCAGGGGACGCCCGAAGCAAAGTTGGCTAGATACGTTGCATTTGGACTTAAAGATGGCTGGTGTGCACTCTGATCAAGCATTTGATCGGGAGAATTGGCGTCACCACACCAGAAGAACGGACCCCGCCATCAAGCGGCAAAAACGCTAAGGAAAATGATGATGATGATGATGATTTTATTAAAGTTAACACGATAAAAATGTTGCTCTTATATTCCATGATTATATATTTAAATGACTTGTTATTCATGTCGTTACTTTAGTAGTTTGTTTTGTATTTAACATGTGCCAGTAAACAAAGGACTGTTAGCTTGGTTTTTTGGTTAACGTTGTTAAAAATTCTGCACTTGAGCGAAGATTTCAAATTTCAAATTTCAAGGAGTGATTTCAAATTTTGTTTACTTAACATCTTAATCTTATTATACAAACCCATAATATTTAAATTTTCTTCAAGTTAATGTGGTTCATAATACCGCCTATATTATAACAGATTCTGTTTATGTTTCTTTTTTTGTATACTCTTTTGGTTCTTTCCTTTATAATTTGATGAGAATAAAAAGGGTGATTTTTCTTGTAGTTAAGCGGGTTGATAGTATTAGATATATTCCCATATCCTTTTATGTTGTCATTTGAACCAAATAGATATGCGCTATTCAAAAGTTATATCCAAAACAATTATTTGTTTAATACTATATTTTTATCCGTATTTTCTTCTAGTGAGTCGGAAACTGTAAATTGTGGGGTTGATTTACGTTTGTGAAATTGTTGATACAAAGGAGTAAATTTCTTCTTGTTATTAATATAATCCAAGGATCTCCCTCGATAGAGAGCCTTCGGGCTCTCTTGTTAAGAGGGATCTCGGGCCGCTTGTCGCAGGGCCATGTGGCGCGTCCTCGAGTGGTGGACAGGGAAACGAAAACACGAACCAAATGCTACCGTGTACTGCCCAGAGACGCAAGTGAGATGCAGGGATGGACTTCTTGCTTCTGCTGCGTGGATCGACGCGTTCCTTGTGCGTTCCATGTTCATGCACAGTGTCCGTGGATGTGTTCGCGCCTGTACGGATTACAACTGTGTCGGGAAATCCAAAAGCTTCACTAGGTAAACTGGGAGTGCATTTGAGCCGATTCGAGCCGCCTCAAAAGTCTTGCCCCGTCCCTTCAGTCTGGTTGGCTGCCTGGAGTTCTTCGCCCGCACGACAGAGCCTGACTAGCTACCCATGTTGTATTGCAGTCAAACACAGCAGCACTAAAGGGCGTCATTCCCCTGACCTCGAAAGAACCCGCATTTCAGCAGCGATGGGAAGGACGAGTACGGAGAGGCTGCTAGAATCTCAGGACCTAACCAGGCTGCGCAAATTGAGGACTAGGATGACGATCTGTACTTACAACGCGCGCACGCTTGCATCGGAAGCATCCATCGAGGACCTGATGATGCAAGCCAGGGAGATCAAGTACGACGTCATCGGACTGACCGAGACGACTCCCCGCTGTCGCATGTTCCGAGGAACAGTTCTTCTCCGGATTCGTAGGCGGCGTGTAGGGGGTGGTGTCTTTAAGCCAGGAAGATCACAAGTACGACACCATCGGACTGACCGAAGAAGACACCACCCCCTATACGCCGCCTACGAATCCGGAGAAGAACTGTTCCTCGGAACATGCAACAGCGAGGAGTAGGCGGCGTTGGAGTCCTCGTCAAAACGCACTTGGCCATGAACATCGATTCGTACGAGTCTCTGACAACCCGAATCGGACGTCTGCGACTGAAGCGATATGGCTCCATGCCAGCTTTGACTGCGTTCGTCGCGTATGCCCCAACATCCGACTACGACGACGAAGAGGTCGATGCCTTCTACGTGGAGCGGGGGAAGTTCTATAAGGAAGATCACACCTTCTACAAGGTGATCGTCGGCGACTTCAACACCAAGATCGGGCCACGAAGGTTGCCGGAAGAACTTCACATTGGAACCCACGGTTTGGAGTGGAATGAGCAAGGTGAAAGGCTGTCTGAGTTTATCATGTCGACCAGGACTATCATGTCGACCAGCTGCTGAAACTCACCGTTTTAGAAGCCTCCCTCCCTACGATGGACCTGGGATGCTCCCGGTGGCCTGTCCCACAACCAGATCGACCACATCATCTTCAATCGTAAGTATTGCCTAACCGACGTTTCCGTTGTCCCCAAGTTCTACACGGCATCGGACCACCGCCTCCCTTGCACGAGGTTCCGTTTTCGCGCCAATGAGAGAAGGCCGTAAAGTTTAAGAAGAGGAGTCCCAGAACGACCATCAAATGGGGGACCTTTACACCTCTCTCGGCGGCCTACCGTCATGGGCCTATGTTATGCCATCTCTCTCCCCGAGCGAAATCTAAGGATAAGTTCTCATATCGATCGCGCGACGCGATGAATCCATATGAGAGCTTATCACTAGTCTTCCCTCAAAGTGAGCGATGGTACAACATTGGCCGTAGACAACATTGGTCAGGACTACGACTGTTTCGTGACCATCTCCGCGATAGTGGTGAGCCGAGAGTTCGAAGACCACCAAAGAGACGTCTGCTTCCGGAAACTCTCGAGCTGTACGCCAACGTGGAGCATCACGAGTCTCAGTCAACCACCAACTGACGTCTGAGCTTACGAAGCTATGCAGAGCGGCGATAAAGGAAGCTCTTATGGGGAGAAGGGCGGAAGTATTGGCTGAAGCTGCAGGGGCAAGGTTAAGCATCCGCAAGGCCCGCGGGAACTTTGCCTACTTCAATACCAAGACGACCGCTCTCCGACATCATGACGGAACCGTCAACCTCTTCCAGAAGGACCATGAAGAAGGTCATCCACGACTTCTACTCCGATCTCTTCGATGGCCACGTCCACCTGCCCCATGCCATCTTCCGCAGGATAGATACGTCGTTCTCTCTGCTCTCCCTTCCGAGATCAGACACGCCATCTCGTCGGGGAAGAAATGTACAGCACCGGGTCCTGACAGGATCAGACCCGAGCAGCTGAAGAACGTCCCGCCAGCGCTCATCAACACTTTGGCGAGGCTCTTCACACGCTAACTGTCGGAGTGCAAGGTTCCATCTCAGTGGATGAACAGCAAGAGCGTCTTGCTGCAGAAGAAGGGAGACGTTCACGACATTGGCAACTATCGCCCGATTGCCTGCTGTCCGTAGACTACAAGCAGTTCACTCGAGTCGTCCTGAACAGGATGAGCAGAACTCTGGACGAAGGACAGTCATGCGAACAAGCAAGATTTCGGAGAGGATTCAGCACGATCGACTACATGCACACCATTACGAAGCTCATCGAAGTGTCGCGAGAGTACAAGCTGCCGCTGATCATTGACTTGAAGAAGGCATTCGACTCCGTCGAGACTGAAGCGGTCCTCGAAGCCCTGCTCACTCAGGGCGTTCCTACTTAGTACATCAGAGTCCTTCGAGAGCTGTACAGTGGATTTACGACCAAGATCTCTCCATTCTACAACGACGTCGTCATCGACGTGAAGAGAAGGGTTCGGCAGGGGATACCATATCCACGAAGCTCTTCAGCGGCACCCTCGAAAACGTCATGCGCGAACTAGAATGGGAAGACATGGGAGTGAAGGTCGACGGCCGGCAACTATATCATCTTCGCTTCGCTGACGATATCGTGCTCATAACACCGAGCATCAGTCAGGCGGGGCGAATGCTGGCCGACTTCGATCGAGTATGTGGGAACGTGGGACTGCAGCTGAATCTTACGAAGGCGAT
The DNA here is from genome assembly GCA_947396885.1 of Heligmosomoides polygyrus polygyrus. NCBI lineage: Eukaryota > Metazoa > Nematoda > Chromadorea > Rhabditida > Heligmosomidae > Heligmosomoides > Heligmosomoides polygyrus. Next base: position 50,335,113 of record OX377204.1, on the reverse strand, counting down.
GTTCATGAAGTTTCTGATGCCCAATTCTCGCTCAACGAAATGAACATCTTTGAATGCTCCAGCTATGTGTATCTGGGTCGCGAAGTCAATATGGCCAACGACCTAGCGCCAGAGCTGAGCAGGAGGAAAATGCCGGCTTGGGGAGCTTTCAAGAGCGTCGAAGAAGTTGTGAAGAAGACGAACAACGTCCTACTCCGTGCCTACCTATTCGACTCCACTGTTCTTTCTATCATAAAATACGCCTCAGAAAACTGGGCTATACGAAAGCAGGATGAACACGCGATCAGCGTCGCGCAGCGTGGAATCGAGAGGACGATAATTGGGGTGACACGACTCAAGCAAGTGAGAGAAGGCCGGAGTTCCGAGCTTCGCCGAGCTTCGAAGATCAGAGACGCTGTCGTATGTGCCAAAATGTCGAAAATTAGGTGGGCCGGCCATTTAAGGCGATTTATAGACACCCGCTGGACCGACTGGATTCCGCGGGATGTCATGAGAACATAAGGACGTCCACCAGCGCCTTGGTTGGACTTCCTCGTGGAAGCCCTGAACGATCGGTATCATCATCATCATTTATTACACAGGAAGGTATCCCCATGTGGATGAGAGTAATGAAAATAGTAAAGCAAAAGATACACACACTACCAGTCGAAATGCCGGCTAGAAGATAGTGATGCAGAGGTAGGAAAAAATAAAGACAAAAAAAACAAGTGACAAACCAAGGAAATAGCAAGTAAATTTAAAACAAATGACGACATTAATTAATTGATAATTAGGCAAACAGGGGGGGGGGGCGTCAAACAGGAGGCATTCACTAGGCGTCCAGGTGAGACTTTATAAGTTTTTTAAAAGAAGAATAACTGGAGGGGATGTTGACTTTCGGTATGACGCCGTTCATGTCCCTCGAGCGAGGAGGAACCATTGGACCACGCACATTGGCACGCGACAGGGACGAATGGAGACCCTGCTGGCGCCCGCTCGAGCAAATCGATGATCAACGAGACGACAGGTGAGACAGGTGATTAATATAGTAAATGTGCTCTCTAATCCTCTCTTTAAGGCACCTTGTTGTGACTCCCACGTATTGTACCTTAAAGTGTTACAGTCTATGCAGTAAACTACAGAACTTGTTCTTACAATTAGTGTTTTCTGCTTTGTAGGTATTAATACAAGTATTTGTAACAGTTGAAATTACGTAATTCTAAAATTGAGTTTTTCGCAGTAGTTACAAATATTACCACATGAGAACCTTTCATTTGAGTTACCAAAGTCTTTAATGGTATATTGATTGCTCCGATCTCTACATTTGATGAATTTGCTACTGGTAAAATAATTACTTGAATAAATTGGTACTTGATTTGTAGACCTTGAATCAAAGCACATGGGAGGTCTAACCCAAGTACAGTGAGCAGTTTCACAACGGGTTCTAGGAGGCTGTCCTACGGGGTTGTCAGACCCGTTTTCTACCTAAGGGGTACGACTAGCACTGGAGGCGCCAAAACAAACTGCTCACGACTGTTTTGGCTTTTGTGAATCCCATCAGCACTAGCCCCTGTTTTTAGTAAGAGGGTAGGTCCTCTTTCTTGTAGTTAAACGTATGGTTTTTATTAATATCTCAGAAAAAAAGCAACAACAAGGACAAAACAGCAAAAATTATAAAAAAGTAAAAAAAGGGGAAGAGAATCAATTTGTTAAACATGGAGCACATCACTTAACAATATTCTGGGTCTTTTCAGAAAGCAAAGCAGAGCTCAGAATATTAAATAAATATCAGTGAGCGCTTGGTTTATTGTACGCATAAGACTATATGTATTGTTTATGTTAAGTAAACAGCTACTATATACGTAGAACTAACATGTGGTATACGTTGAAATATCACGTGTACTTCTAAACCTCAGCTGAAAAGCGAAAACAGCATCAACTTCACGCATACAGACCACTGGTCCAGTAACTAATTCACCACTGGTGACTGAGGCTGGTACCAGCATGACATTTGTAAACGATATTTGTAAAATTCATTAAAAGCCCGAAAACGGTGCTAAACTCTTCAAGTCGATGAAGGTAAGGCACAGCGGCAATTGCACCTGCGATGCCTCGATGAGATTCGTAACGGCGAGGATGTTGTCGATCGTGCTGAATCGAAATGCTGCTTGTTTGCATGGCTAGTCTGGTGATCCTATCGTGCCAAATGATGAATGATTGGGTTGCTAAAAAAGCAGTTTAGTTGTAGACAAAATAGCACTTATTAACTCCATCTTAACTCGTCCTCGATGGCGGCGCATGAAGGAAAGTCCTGTTTTCTATGACATCACATAGGGCTTGATGAAATTGCATAGATCTACCGAATAATTGCACATCGCGGTTCGGGCTACAAGCCGAGGTATTTTATGAATGTGTGTTTTTATGATGCAATCGATAGTAGGGGTCAATCTAGTTATACACCGGTCTACATCAGGAACGGATAACGGTCCAAGCCATCGGTTTTCAATTTGTCTTAAACAAACAAACAGAATCTTTCCTTCTTCACTCTTTCTCATCTTTTTTCATCTGTACTCTCTTCCATTTTCTTTTTCCTATCTCTTTTCTCTTATAGACAGATTTTAAAGAAATCCTAAAAATATACTCCTCTTCTTCACTGAAGAGCCACGGGAGGAGTACAACAAAAAGGTTCGTCTGAAGGCAGTGGCGAAACGAACCTTTTTACATGTTTTCTATTTTGTGACATACCATTCTTTTAATTAATTATAATTTTGAAGTTTCTATTATTTTACACCTTTCTTCACTTCTTCGAATTTTATATTTTCTTATGTTTTATATTAAGTAGATGACTACTGGTCATCCTGTCTGAGAAGTCTTGTGCAACACCTGATCACCGCCTGCCATTACGGCGCTATTCACCACTCCACGGGTCCTCACCTTGATACTTGCCAGTATTAGAAATCCAGGCGCGTCCCAGAAAAAGTAGGCTAACGTCGATCTTCATCCTTTATCCACAGGCAGTGTACGCATGAGTGTGTGAATGTCGTAGAAATTATCGAAAAGATTTCAAGGTCTGTGGTGGTCGAGACCTCTCTGGTGTTCTCTTCTGACCAGTACCGCGGGCTGCCGCCCTCGTCTCCTCCGTGCTCGTTTACCGTGCAGAGTGCCACGGGATCAAATCTGTTGGGTGAGTTCCTGCTCGTTCTGTTTATCCTGCTCCCAGCCATGACGTACCAACACAGTGTTCCTTTTTTGATGAGTGATAGTTGCTAAGCCGATTAGCATCCAGAGATGCACCGCTGGATTGTTAATCTAGACAGGGCATGTGGCCGGTGAAAACCATATTGTTGTGCCCGAATGAATATTCGAATTCGAATGTTCGTATTCGAACGTTCGAAAAAACGCATTTTCGAATGTATTCGAATGCGAATGCTCGAAAAAACGCGATTTTCGAATGTACTTGAATTCGAATGCTCGAAAATCGTCGCTGTTCGAATATGTTCGGTTATTCGAAATTTTTGGGAGAGCACAACTCTGGAAAACAGAAAGAAAAAAGCTCAGTCCAAGCTGAGCTCGCCGCCACCACACTGATTAGAGGCACTGCTGCACAACAAGCGACCCTCTTCCCATTCGCCGCTGTCACCTAGTGATCTGGCTTCTGGTCGTCTCTGCTCTAGATGTGCACCACCTCACCCAGTGTGCCCATGTCAATGCGTCACCGAAGGCCAGACTTTCTACGAGCGCATACGCACAAGGCACAGCCGGTTTTAATTGCCGGCCTCTATAGCGAGTCTCTGCAGGTGCTATTCGAATCTGCCTGCAGATCAGCAGTTTCAGTGTCGGTGAGCACGTCGACGTCATTCTCGCTGCGTCAGCCGATGAGCAGAAGCGACCTCATCATCCGAGATAGTTACGATGTACTTGTTGTCGAGCGTGTACCTCAGGTATGAAGACGACTACAGCAAATGCTCCTCCTTTCACGTGAACAAGAAAGGTTCCGTTCATTTTTCTCAACTTTATACTGTCACATCAAATTTCCCCAAATCAATCAAACAAGCAAGAAATCGAATGTTGGTCGAAATCGGTTGTCGAGAATCGTCTGTCAGTATATTCTCGAACTAATTTGTTCAATCGATCCTTTATTCGAGAATTCGGAGAATTAGTCCACTGATTCGCGCGATTACTCTGAATTTTGAAAAACGACTTGTTCTTGCGGTCCGGCGTCCAGAATGGGTCAAAACGCTTAGCTCCAGTGATTTATACGGCATGTGGGGGCGCATAGATCAATGAATTCATTCCTTGCAGCTACTGAACAAATTGTGGCGTAGTGGGTTTGATTTTATTCGAATGATTCATGGACACCGATTCGGAGAATATTTGCGCTTCATCAAATTTTTAGAGTTCTGATGGCTCCGCACAAACGGTAGTTTTCGTAGATGTAAGGGTAATAGGTGGCTCTGGCTCTCCTATCGTTAGACAGTTGGTGACTAACTGGACGATCTGCTCCATATATGTGATACGTGGCTATGAAGGAAACCACACCTGGACTGAATATTCGCAACTAAATGCCAACGATAGAACGTATCCATTCAACCTGAAGCCCATTCGAGTCGGATAATGTTTATAAGTAGAAGACTTGGGTAAAAACCATGCGTACACGGAATCGAAAAGCTGTCCATCTATACAATTCCATGCTACTGAATAAGAAGGGAAGTTGGAAGCAAACGACTCGAACTGAATGATCTTCTCCATATATGTGTTGCCTAGATGCAGCAAGAGCTGAACTGTTTCAGATGTATCGACTGCTGTCAAGTCGCGTCTTCGTCGAGATTCCGACGAGCCTGAGCTTTCGAGCCGTCGTGGTTATTTCAGCCACCGTCGACTGCCAGGGCGATTCGTATCGATGCTCTGGAACATGCGACCGCCCAGCAGCTCAGAGTTCGTTCTAGCAACCATGCTTTCCAAATCTTCAGCTGTCCTCCTGCTCCTGAATCGCATGCACAAACGACTACCTTATAAGAGTGCCAAAATAGAAGCCCAAGATCTTTGCGATAGTCCACCGATAGATAGGAACCGTGGTTTGGACATTCCCTACGAGGACCCTGTGGGCTATTGTATCTTGCTATAATCTCTTCAAAACAGGTCTTCAACCGAGGATTTTCCATTAGTCTAATTCTTGGTTTAGTTAGACCAAGACGGAGTATTTTCATAGACTAATCTATGCGGTGATTGTTAGCGGATGGCCGGCCGCCGTTGTGGGCTTACGAATCCTCAAAAGTGTTTTAGGACTCCCCAGCATTTAGATTCCGAGAAAAAGAGAATTCCTGGGGAGAGAATATGTAAGCGTTCATCTTGTTTCTTTCTTCTTGTCTTCGTTGTTATGCGATGTTTTGTTGCGATCAGAATTCATGGGTAGGGCGAGACTCGAGCTCGCATCCTCTTCTTTCTAGGTGGGTCGATGCTCCTTATCCTTGTTGAATACTTTTTTGATTTCGGAGGCTTGAAGCAGTTTTAAATTGGGCCTGTAAGATACTGCTTGCTGATGAAAATGATCTACTCTAAGAACGCTCTTATAATAAGACGTGAGCTACAGTCATCAAAATTATGCAGTCACTTTTAGTACAAAACCAATTCCAGACTGCTCATCTGTTTGCCTTCCAAGCTCGGTCCGGTGCGATTCTGTTTATAATTGCGGCGGCGACGAAGAGGGTTGTGGAAACGACACGGAGAAGGTATAGCACTGCTTGGACATATTCAGCTGCTTGTCAGCGCCCAGGTTTCAGCTGGTTCCTTTCAAGAACTCGTTCCGTTATCACACAATTCTGAGGTCCAGCCAGTTGATGCTCGTTGGCTTTTTCGTCCTCAACGGCGCATTCATTCGTAAGTCACTTTAGGTTTGTAATGTTAGCCCTAAATAGAGGCAACACTCCACCGCACCTGCCCAAGCCCTTTAAGATTAAAGAAAAAGTCTGGCTGAACAACCAAAAAATGTCTTCAGGCTAGTGAACGTTTCAGGCGTATTAAAACTAAGTTTGACCGCCTTCTCAAAAAGTGCAATAGCTACGTCGAACGGAAACATTTAGACAACCCAAAAAATGCTGAACTCAAGGCTGAAGCAGTCAACTAAGATCCCTACGCCAGTTGATGATGCAGGGAATTCAGCTGTAAGTGATTTTGAAAAGGCCTCCATGCTAGCCTTACATTTTAAAAAAATCATACTCCGTTGATGGGGATAGTGAAAGCTGGTCTGACCAGGAAACTATCTGAACGGTAGACCGGAACGTCCCAAGTGTTGTATATGGGCACAATCGCCTCTCTCTGTGAAACAACAAAGTACAGGTATCTCGACCCCAATACAGCTCTGCGTAGAGTTAGGGACGCCGGAAGTTGGGCAGTTGGCGGCGTTAGCCCTATGCCTGCAGGCGGAGGGCGGGCTCAAGTTGGCTGGAAACAGCAATGACGAGCGAGCGACGGTGGCGCAGTATGTAAAGGAGCGGCCTAATTCCCATAATCGCTGTTTCCAGCCAACTTGAGCCCGCCCTCCGGTTGCAGGCATTGGGCTAACGCCGCCAACTGCCCAACTTCCGTCGTCCCTAAAGGCCCCCACAGAGTTCTGCGGCAACGCCGCTCGCCGCTATGGTTAAGGATAGGGCAGGGACGCCGCCGGCGGCGAGCTCTGCGTCTCTGTCCTATGGTTAAGCATAGGGCCGCGGCGCTGCCGCAGAACTCTGTGGGAGCCTTAACTCTGCGCAGAGTTGTATTGGGGTCTATCTGTATTATCTGTATTTATCTGCATTCTGTTGTTTCCCAGAGAGAGGCGATTCTGCCCATATACAACACTTGGGCCATTCCGACCTAACGTTGAGATAGTTTCCTGGTGAGTTAGCCTTTTCCACTCTAAGTGCCTCACCTGATAGCTTAGTTTGGTTTTACAAAGACGACATTTTCAAGCATCTGAGTAACTTACCGCTGTCGTATATCACTCACTATTCCTGATGAAATACTTGCCTACTTCATCAAGAAGGTAGCTGTAGCCTAGTAGCTCCTCTTGAGCATATTTTCAAATTTAGTTACGTGCATAGCAAAGGTGGCGATGTCCGTTCCTCCACGTGGTGCCACTGGAAACTGCTCGCTCTGCAAGCCAAGCTAAGCACGGACACTCGAATGCAGGCGACAGGCCCTTGTGACAGGCCGGCCTACGAAGACCCATGTCACATCACATGGTGTATGAATAGTCATGTTTTTCGAGATTGTGCTACGGCGTCCGCGGGAACCGACGCGCACTCGCAGAGCCCGGCGAGTGTGGAAAGTATGCGAGGGTTCCTGATGCGAGGACGGCATCGGGGGGCAACTGAGCTAGTCCGAAAGTCCCGTAACGTAGGCAGGACCCGCGTAGCAACGCTGAATGTGGATACGTTAACGGGTCGCTCGTGCGAGTTGGTTGAAGCACTGGAGCGAAGAAGAGTTGATTTCTGTGCGGTGCAGGAGACGAGGTGGTCCTGCAGCAAGTCAAGGGACATAGGACGTGGCTTCAAGGCCGTTCTATGTGGAAGTCCCAGGACCACCAGTGGTGTCGGAATAATCGTCTCCGAACGATTTCGTGACTCAATAGAAAGCATCGAGCGCTTTGATGATCGATTGATGAAGATCGTTGTTGTCGCTAAGGAGCGACTCTATCACTTCTTCTCTGCGTATGCTCCGCAGACTGGTTGCTCCGATCAAGCCAAGGATGAGTTTTGGAGCTTGCAGCTGCAGCAGTTTTGGAGCTTGCAGGAGAAGACAGCAGAGGTGCCGTCGAAAGATGTCATCATAATCGCTGGTGACCTTAATGGGCACGTCGGCGCGACGAAAGACGGGTACAGCTGTCATGGTGGATTCGGTTACGGGTCGCGTAACGCCGATGGTGAGCGTATCCTTGAATATGTGGAATCGCATAACCTCACCATAGTGAACACCGTATTGCGTAAACGCGACTCCCACCTCATCTCATACTATAGTGGGAGCTCCAAGTCTCAGATAGATTTCGTCCTTGTGAAGGATCGCGACCGAAGTCTTGTCACAGATGCGAAGGTCGTGCCGTATGAGACGGTCGCCCCACAGCACCGACCGCTGAACTGCACCCTAAAGATCGCCCCTCCAAGGCAGAAGCAGGTCGAGCGATACAGTGCACCGAGAATCAAGTGGTGGCGAATGAGAGAGAAGGAAGCAGCTGTCTCTCTCGCGTGCGGTTACCGACAGTCACAACTGCGACTTCTTCTCTCGAACTTGGAAGAAGGCTGCCGACGCGATACGTGAAGCTGCAAGGTTGGAGCTTGGCATCACGGTGGCTGGACAACGCAAGGTCGAAAAGCAGGCGTGGCTGTGGACAGATGACGTGAAAGCAAAAGTTCGAGAGAAGAAGGCGCTCTATCACGTGTTTCTCAGCGACAAGAAGCCGATAACTGGCGGGAGTACCAAGAAGCGAGGAAAGCTGCAAAGAAGGCCGTGGCTGTTGCGAAATCCACTCATTATGGAGATGTCAACGAAAGCTCGGATCGCGCGATGGTGAGCGGTATTTACACCGACTTGCGAAAAACCGTCATCGCCAAACCGAGGATATTGAAAAAAATTTTGGCATCAATGATGAGAGCGGCCATCTTCTGACAGACCGCAAAAGGGCGCTGAAGCGATGGCGTGATTACTTCGAAGAAGTTTCCACTATGGAATTTCCTCACCCGGCCATCCCTTCTGTGGCTTCTGTTTATGGTCCCGTTCACCAGATCACCGTGGAGGAGACGGAGGCGGCTCTGAGGAAGATGAGGCCAGGCAAAGCGACTGGGCCCGACGACGTGGCAGTTGATCTGTGGAAGTCAAAGCTGTGGTACCCTGCTGAGTGGTTGGCGAAGTTCTTTAACCAGGTTGTTGCGGAGAAGAAGGTGCCTGAGTGTTGGCGCCAAAGCACGAAGATTCCGATTTGGAAGAAGAAGGGCAGTCCTGCAGACTGCTCCAATTACCGTCCGATTCGCTTGCTCTCGCACAGCATGAAGATCTTTGAGCGAATTGGTCGAATTCGTGACATCGTCCAGCTTTCCAGCAATCAGTGCGGTTTCGTAGGTGGCTGTGGCACCATTGATGCCAAACATGCCGTCCGCCTCCTGTTAGAGAAGCATCGCGACAAATGGAAGCCAGTGCATATAGCCTTCCTCGACTTGGAGAAGGCATTTGACCGCGTACCGCGTGATGTGAAATGGTACGCCCTGCGATGACATGGAGTTCCTGAAAAGCTCATAGAGTGGGTGCAAATCCTCTACTCTTCCCCAAAGAGTAGAGTTCAAGCTGCAGCCGGAACCTCGATGGAGTTCCCCATCTCTGTCGGGGTGCACACCAGGGTTCTGTGCTTTCCCCATTCCTTTTTGTTGTCGTGATGGACGCCATTAAGAAGAAGCCAGTCCCCTGGACACTGCTTTATGCTGATGACGTAGTGCTCGCTAGCGAAAATAACGGTGAACTCGAGCGAGAGGTGCAGGCTTGGTGTGATCGCTTGAAGTGTTTTGGACTCAGATTGAACGTGAAGAAGACCGAGTATCTAACGACGGACGTTAATGAGTCCAGCTCCATCAAAGTAAACGGCATCGAGCTCCAACGCGCTTCGGTCTTTAAGTACCTGGGATCAGCAGTAGCATCTGATGGCAATCTGATGATTGAAGTGAACTCACGCGTGAGTGCAGCTTGGTCCAAGTGGCGCTCGTTGACTGGCGTGCTCTGCGATGGGAAGATACCAGAGCACCTGAAGTCGAAGATCTACAGAGCAGTCGTCCGACCGGTAGCGATGTACGGTGCTGAGTGTTGGCCTGCGATCAAGGAGGTTGAAACGCGCCTCAGCGTCATGGAGACGAAAATGCTGCGCTGGATGGCTGGAGTCACGCGCCTGGACCGCATCCGAAACGATGTCATTCGGCAGAAGTTCGGTGTCGCGCCGATAGCGGACAAGATGCGCGAAGCTCGCTTACGATGGTACGGCCACGTTCTGTGTGGAAAGGAAGATAGCGTCCGCAAGACAGACCTTAAGTTTGAGGTGGTAGGAAAACGGCCTAGAGGGCGTCCGAAGCAGCGCTAGTCTGACACGTTACATATCGACTTGAAGGCTGCTGGTGTCCACCCTGATCTAGCGCTGGATCGGGAGAGGTGGCGTCATAACACCAGAATAGCGGACCCCACTACGAAGCGGGACAGACGCTGAAGAAGAAGAAGAAGTCACATGCATAGCAAAATTCCAAATTGATAGAAGCATGCATTTGCACACCTATCTCCAAAAACCACTACATGGCTTAGTATCTAATTGTCGTCCTATTATTAGGGGGGGGGGGGGCAAAAGTAAGGAGACACCCCATGCCGTGTCCATATATCTCGTGGCTGGAGTCTGGTTTCGTGCTTGTCGTATTTGTATGTTTGTGTTCTACTTACTGAAGCCCATCTGAGAAGTTACCACTTCCGCCCTTTCCAGAAGCATGCCAAAACCCCAGCAATGCATGCCAAAACCCCAGAAACCCCAGTCTGACGAGTCGACCTGTGTCGCGCAAATCTCCCCCAATTCCCAACCCCGAGCAGCCTGGGCTCAATATTCACGCAAGATGAGAAGTACGTCTTCTACCTTAACCCTGCCAAGCAGCGAGTCTAGATGAGGCCTGGTGACCTGTTACTGACCTTCGTTTGGCGAGATGTTCACGGCGAGAAGCATCTTTGGAGCTTTTGGGTCTGCGCCCATGGATCGGTTTACCGGAAGCTGTTTCCCAAGAGCGAACTGAACTTGAACTCCAAGGCCATGGTGATCGAAATAGAAGAGATGGGCCGGCGACTCGCTCTTATTCATTCGCAGCGCTTCAAGAAGGTTCTCCTCTTCGACAACGCCGCTCCCCATCGGGAACAAGTAGCCACGAATAAGCTTGGCCAGCTGGGCTACGTTCACATGCCTCACCCACCGTATTCGCTGGACATCTCTCCATGCGACTTCCACCACTTGTTGGGCCTACGGGACTTCCTGGTCGGAAGGGACACAAGAACCCAACCAGTCCTTGACAACCATGTCGAGCAGTTGATCAACACCAGGCCCAAGCAGTTCTGGAAAGATGGGATCAGGGAGTTGGCTGAGCGATGGCAGCAAGGTCCTTGCCCTTAATGGCAAATACATTCCTCAGCATCGTTGAGTTGTAATTGAGGTATAGAGAGATAAAGATTTTTTCATTTTGTTTCATTACTTTTGGCCCCGCCTAATGGTATCACATCAGTGTTTTCCAGAATAAGGATAAGGATAAAGGATAAAGGACGGCGTTACTCAATCCCTTCTGGGATGCGCCAGTGAATGCGTAATTGGCCATACAATGATTTGCGGTGGCCAGCCGATGAACAAGTCAGCGCTTTATCCTTCCCAGACAAGTCTGGTACCAATTCACCAACCCCGGAGGGATGGAAAGCTTGGTTGGCCTGGGCGTGAAATCCGAACCAGGAACCTAGTATCGGGTGCTCGCGACAGTCGCACCTCCTCCGACTGCGCAACACGCGCCCTTTTCCAGAATATTCGAGAAAATTTTGAAAGTGGCTGTTGTAAATTATATAGAAGCACATGAGGTTATACCAAAGAACCAATGGCTTCAGAGTCGGAAGATCGATTCACCAGGATACTATCTCAACGGTAGGTCGGAACGGCGCAAATGTTGTATATCGGCAGAACCGCCTCTCCCTGGGAAGTAACAAACTGCAGGTATCTCGACCCCAATACAACTCTGCGCAGAGTTAGGGGCGACGGAAGCCGCATGTTGGCGCCCTCTTGATTCACGTGCTCCACAGCTGATGGGCGCCCGCGGGAGGAGGGCTAGTATCGCGAATCAAGGCATTCCACAGGTGGCGTAGTAGGGAAGAGCTCGGGATCGTGAACGAGGGGTCGGAGGTTTGGATCCCGCAGACTGCGCTTGTTTTGCACTTTTGCAAAATCCATGTTTATCATATAGGTAATCCACCTAGGGGTATTATAGTGTGTTATAGAGCATGTTTACATATAACATACCACTCATACCGTTAACAAGGGAGGTCCAGGCAGGGTCACCAATTTCGCTGAAACTTTGTCTAGGGGGTTGTTTGGGGTGCTGATCACGAATCTGATATTCGTTCTTCACTATTCGGCTCTATAATGGTGGCGATGTCCGTTCCTCCACGTGGTGCCACTGGAAACTGCTCGCTTTGTGAGCTAAGCTAAGCACGGACACTCGAATGCAGGCGACAGGCCCTTGTGACAGGCCGGCCTACGAAGACCCATGTCACATCACATGGTGTATGAATAGTCATGTTTTTCGAGATTGTGCTACGGCGTCCGCGGGAACCGACGCGCACTCGCAGAGCCCGGCGAGTGTGGAAAGTATGCGAGGGTTCCTGATGCGAGGACGGCATCGGGGGGCAACTGAGCTAGTCCGAAAGTCCCGTAACGTAGGCAGGACCCGCGTAGCAACGCTGAATGTGGATACGTTAACGGGTCGCTCGTGCGAGTTGGTTGAAGCACTGGAGCGAAGAAGAGTTGATTTCTGTGCGGTGCAGGAGACGAGGTGGTCCTGCAGCAAGTCAAGGGACATAGGACGTGGCTTCAAGGCCGTTCTATGTGGAAGTCCCAGGACCACCAGTGGTGTCGGAATAATCGTCTCCGAACGATTTCGTGACTCGATTGTAAGCGTCGAACGCTATGACGATCGGTTGATGAAGATCGTTGTCGCCGCGAAGGAGCGACTCTATCACTTCTTCTCTGCGTATGCTCCGCAGAGTGGCTGCTCCGATCAAGCCAAGGAAGAGTTTTGGAGCCTGCTTGATGAGAAGACAGCAGAGGTACCGCCGAAAGATGTCATCATAGTCGCTGGTGACCTTAATGGGCACGTAGGTGCTGCGAAGGACGGGTACAGCTGTCATGGTGGTTTCGGATACGGGTCTCGTAACGCCGATGGTGAGCGCATTCTTGAGTATGCGGAATCGCATAATCTCACCATTGTGAACACCGTTTTCCGAAAACGCGACTCCCACCTCATCTCATACTATAGTGGGAGCTCCAAGTCTCAGATAGACTTTGTCCTTGTCAAGGATCGCGACCGAAGCATTGTCACAGACGCGAAGATCGTGCCGTATGAGACGGTCGCCCCACAGCATCGACCGCTAGTCTGCACCTTTAAGATCACCCCTCCGAGGATGCAGCAAGTTGAGCGATGCGGTGCTGCGAGAATCAAGTGGTGGCGAATGAAAGAGAAGGAAGCAGCTGTGATTTCCCGCGTACGGTTACCGACAGTCACGACTGTCGACGAAACTTGGAAGAAAGCAACCGACGCGATACGCCAAGCCTCAAGGTTGGAACTCGGCATAACGAAGCCTGGGCGACGCAAGGTCGATAAGCAGACATGGCTGTGGACGGACGATGTGAAGGCAAAGGTTAGAGAGAAGAAGTCGCTCTATCACGTGTTTCTCAGCGATAAGACGGCTGACAACTGGCAGAAGTATCAGAAGGCGAAGAAGGCTGCAAAGAAAGCCGTGGCTGTTGCGAAAGCCACTCATTATAGTGATGTCAACGAAAAGCTCGAGTCACGCGATGATGAGCGGTATTTGTACCGACTTGCTAAGACCCGCCATCGCCAAACCGAGGACATTGAAAAGTTTGTTGGCATCAATGATGAGAGCGGCCATCTTCTGACAGACCGTAAAAAGGCGCTGAAGCGATGGCATGATTACTTCGAGGAAGTTTCCACCATGGAATTTCCTCACCCGGCCATCCCTTCTGTGGCTTCTGTTCACGGTCCCGTACACAAGATCACCGTGGAGGAAACGGAAGCGGCTCTAAAGAAGATGAAGCCATGCAAGGCGACAGGACCGGATGATCTGGCAGCCGATGTTTGGAAGTCGAAGCTCTGGTATCCTGCTGAGTGGTTGGCTGAGTTCTTCAACCAGGTAGTAAAGGAGAAGAAAGTACCGGAGTGTTGGCACAACAGTACGACGATTCCGATTTGGAAGAAAAAGGGCAGTCCTGCAGACTGCTCCAATTATCGTCCGATTCGCTTGCTTTCGCACAGCATGAAGATCTTCGAGCGAATCCTCGACAGACGAATTTGTGAAATCGTCAAGCTCTCCGACAACCAGTGCGGTTTTGTGTCTGGTTGTGGGACCATTGATGCTATACACGCCGCCCGCCTCCTGGTAGAGAAGCATCGTGAGAAACAGAAGCCGGTGCATATCGCCTTTCTCGACCTGGAGAAGGCCTTCGACCGCGTACCGCGTGAGGTTATATGATACGCCTTGCGACAACACAACGTACCTGAGGAACTCATAGAGTGGGTGCGGATGCTCTACTCTTGCCCAAAGAGTAGAGTGCAAGCTGCAGCTGGAACCTCAATGGAGTTTCCCATCTCTGTTGGGGTGCACCAAGGTTCTGCGCTTTCTCCACTCCTCTTTGTTGTCGTCATGGATGCCATTACGCGAGATCTTCAGAAGCCTGTCCCATGGACATTGCTCTATGCTGATGACGTGATGCTCGCTTGCGAAGATAAAGATGATCTCGAGCGGCAGGTGCAAGCTTGGTGCGACCGCCTGGCAATGTTCGGACTCAAATTGAACGTCAAGAAGACCGAGTACCTAACGACTGACGTAAACGAGTCCGGCTCCATTAAGATTAACGGTACTGAGCTTGCACGCACTTCGGTGTTTAAGTACCTCGGATCAGCAATAGCGTCTGACGGCGGTCTGATGGTTGAAGTGAACTCACGCGTGAGTGCAGCTTGGTCCAAGTGGCGTTCGCTGACTGGTGTGCTCTGCGATAGGAAGATACCAGAGCACCTGAAGTCAAAGATCTACAGAACAGTCATCCGGCCAGTAGCGATGTACGGCGCTGAGTGTTGGCCTGCGACTAAGGAAGTTGAAACGCGCCTCAGCGTCATGGAGACGAAGATGCTGCGCTGGACGGCTGGAGTCACCCGCATGGACCGCATCAGAAATGATGCTATTCGGCAGAAGTTCGGTGTCGCGCCGATAGCGGCCAAGATGCGCGAAGCTCGCTTACGATGGTACGGCCACGTTCTGCGTGGAAAGGAAGACAGCGTCCGCAAGATAGGCCTTGGGTTGGAAGTGTCAGGAAAGCGGCCTAAAGCAGCGTTGGTCGGATACGTTACACATGGACATGAAAGTAACTGGCGTCCACCCTGATCAAGCGCATGACCGGGAAAGGTGGCGTCATGACACCAGAAGAGCGGACCCCGCGACGAAGCGGGACAAACGCTGAAGAAGAAGAAGAAGAAAAAGAAGACTATTCGGCTCTATAATATAGATACAGGAAGGCATAGGATTACATTCCTAAAGTTTCTGCCGGTGACGGCAGGTAGAGACAGAATCGTGAAGAACGGATGTAAGATTCGTGATCAGCACCCCAAGTAATCGCCTAGACGAAGTTTCAGCGAAATCGGTGGCCTTGCCTGGACCACCCTTGTTAACGGTATGGGTGGCCTCCGACCGAATCGTGAAAAACGGTTGTCAGATTCGTGATCAGCACCCCAAATAATCCCCCTAGACAGAGTTTCAGCGAAAAAATTATTTTTGACCGAAGTATTGTCGGTGGAGTCGGACCTTTTAGCTAGTGCCACAAGGCTTAAAATAAGTGACACACAGAAGTGAACATTTTAGCTAATCTGTATTTTGAAGCATATGTTCACGTAAACATGCTCTATAACACACTATAATACCCCTGGGTGGATTACCTATCTGATAAACATGGATTTTGCAAAAGTGCAAAACAAGCGCAGTCTGCGGGATCCAAACCTCCGACCCCTCGTTCACGAGCCCGAGCTCTTCCCTACTACGCCACCTGTGGAATGCCTTGATTCGCGATACTAGCCCTCCTCCCGCGGGCGCCCATCAGCTGTGGAGCACGTGAATCAACAGGGCGCCAACACGCGACTTCCGTCGCCGCTAACTCTGCGCAGAGTTGTATTGGGGTCGAGATACCTGCAGTTTGTTAGTTCAGAGGGAGAGGCGGTTCTGCCCATATACAACACTTGCGGCGCTCCGACCTACCGTTGAGATAGCATCCTGGTCAGACCTTGATGCTGTCTACCTTAGATGAATGGACCAACTCACTGGATGATAACACTGACGTTGATGTGGTCTTTTTTAATTTTAGCAAGGCCTTTGATAAGGTGCCTTTCAAAGAACTTATTTTCAAACTTCAAATTTCTGGAAATCATACCAGAATTGTTGAGTGGGTAAAGAACTTCGTCACAAATAGATCCCTCCAAGTCAGTTTCTCGCACGCACTCAATAACAAGTGGCGTACCCCAGGTGGGGGGGGGGTGTGTATTGTCACCGACTCTTTTCATCATTTGCAATTTTGGTTTACCTGTCTTGGTTGAAAGACGCAGCGTTAATTGCAAAATGTTTGCCGATGATGTAAAATTATACAGGAATATTACTAGTGAAGAGGATCACTTTGCCCTCCAATTTGCAGTTCCAGATGTTGCCGATTGGTCGGACAGGTGGAAATTACCTATCTCAGCTCAAAAATCTAGGGTTTTTCATCTCGGCAATTCAAATTCGGTTAAACGCATTTACAGCCTTGGTGGTTGCAACCTACTCAGTGAAAACAGTCTGCGTGATCGGGGCTTCATCTTAGACAACAAACTTAGTTTTTCAGAACATGCGAGATGATTGCAAAGAATGCGGAAAGAGTTACTTACAACATTTTAGAGCGTTGTCTACAAATTCAAAAACTCACTTGCTTCTTGCATACAAATCATATGTTCGCCCAATATTGGAGTATGGCACCACTGTGTTCAGTCCTCACCTTAAGCGCTGAATACAGAGGCTTGAATCCGTTCATAATAGCTACACTAGAGAGCTATGGTTACGCTTAAATGGTTATGACAACACCTTCATTCCATCAGCGCCTGATCGTAATAAAATATTTGTGCCTGGATCGCTCGCTATTCCTAGGAAGCGAAACGATCTAATTATGATTTTCAAGATGATGACTGGAAAAGTTTCACTTCCACTTACTCAGCTTTACACAGTCCACCATTCTACCACTAGGGGTTGTAGATCTAAAATTCATTATCCTGCAGCCAAAAGTTCTGTTCACACATCCTTTTTTACTCAAAGGGCCGGTTCTGAATTCTTGATGCTTACCAAAAAACCTACTTTGCCAACTCCGTCTAACCAATATAAAAAGCTCGCTGGTAGTTATCTTAAGACTCGCTAATTCGCCGTTTCTTGTATTTTTGTGTTAATTACCAATGTGTTGACCGTTCACTTCCAATGTGTCATATTAGTGATGCTTGTTTCGCCGCGTGTTGTCGTACACGTATAAATAAATAAATAAATGCTCCCGTAGTTCACCATGCCCCATCACCTCGAGCAGCTTCCAGTTTCTCTAACGTCGGTAGTGACTCTTTAGGCTTTGCCCTTGTTCTATCACCACCTTCCAGATACGCTCAAATGATATCTTAAACAGGCAGAGTAGTCAGCCAATTACACTTGAAAGGAGTGTGATGGTCATTAATCTCATGTGCGGTTGTGCAGAACCGAGCTTTCCAGTCTTCTTCTTGATGCTGTCGGTGTGCTCCGTGAGTGCGTGCTTCTCGCGGAAACTCTTCAGAGAAAAATCAAGGGCCTCAAGAATGACATTCATCAAATATCTCAGGTCAGCCACTCTGATGTCGTGATTGTCTGTCAACGTTCGTTGTCTCCAGCTTCTCGCCTATTGAAGAATCCGTTGTGCTTACTGTATACTAGGTTGAGAGACAACTTTTTTCTCACGCTGTTTTACTTCGACTAGAGTTTTTAAGTCATACAACAGGCCATTTTTGCCCATAATACATTTTCAAAAAACAAAATATTTCCGTATTTTCGGATTTCATTAATCCGACAGACTACTTTACTAAGGAACTTTCCGAATTATGGAGTGCGAATATCCACCCAAAATTCTGGAAGCACACTTGGCGAAGCGCTCAGAGGTTATCACTGGCTTTTTCAAAGCTCAAGAGGGAGCAACGTTTCTTGCTACAGTACCGGTTGCGTCTTTTGCATAGACGCAGAAAAAACCGCAAAACTGCGGTTTTTTCGGCGTCTGTTCAAAAGACGTGAGCGGTACTGTATTTCCTTCTTGTCAAACTTAGTAAGATGGTGATTTTCAACTCTTCTACCACTTTAGCTCTTCCATACCTGAATATACATTGGTGCGGAGCTCAACATCTTTTACGCAGAAGGTTCTTTTTAGAAAGAAGGCAGAAAGTGCTTTGAGGAGCCGTTCGCAAGGCACCCCCTTCGTTATGCCATAGTAATTCGCCTGTAGTACACGTTAGTAGTTGCTTCGAATTTGCAGTCATAGATTTCGGGGAGTGTGTAAGAACGCAGGTGTGATGAACGCTCCGTAGCCCGTGGCCCCCTTGCTTGTCGTCTAATAAATTGTGATGAATCAAGGTATTTTGTCTGGATCCGTTTTGGGCAGCCAACGTACCATGCACTTCTGCTCGTCATATAGGCGAAGTCATCCTGCTTTCTAACGGACCAATGAAAATTAAGTTGGCATATGTGTCAGGCTTTATGGTTATTTCGCTTTAGTACACCGCTAATACGGAAGTCACGTCGTCGTTTGTACGAATCATGTCGAGTCCTTTACTGGATTTTTTCTTCTGCTAGTAGTTCCTACCCAGATCTTTTTCAGAGAAGCGAGTGCTGCAGGTGCAGGTGCTTCTTCATCAAAGAGGAATCCACCTTCAGTGGCCGATCATCGGCCTGTTGAGCCCGTTTTTTCGAGAATCAATTTTGCTCCGTCTCCAGCTCTCCGCGAGCTTGAACCAGGTAGGCAGGTGTAATAATTTGTACCGACTATAGTGCTCAGCATATCGAATATCAAGCTTGCTAAATTTTCACAACCTGGCAGACCTACCCATACATGGAGGGGACGCAATCCTCATTTCAGAGGACCAACCCAAGCTTGGGAGAGGTGCTTTCTTTATGGTCCACCTTTCCCTCCCTTAACTTTACCCAAAATGCTTCATATCAGAAGGCTGCCACTGAAGACTCTAGAAAATTCAATGGAGGGCACTAGGATTGCGCCGTGGAAGGTGGGCACTTTGATTGCATATGTTAACTGGAAGACTGGTATAAAACCCTAGAGGTCATCCTATCGGAGACAATTGAAAAAGTCAAATAGAATATTGATGCCTTTAGATTGACCATCGCGCCTCTAAAAACGAAGGCCCAAAGCCCTAACGAAGCTAGCCGTAATTTCTGGCGAGCGTTCTAGGCGGATGTCCGAAGATCTGTGACATGCAATTATGTGCTTATCGAGAGCCCTTAGGTGTATCAGTTTGTTTTAGTAGCCTCACTCGGTACACATATGTCAGGGTTATCTGCCGTTCTCTCTCACTAAAACAACGATCTCTCCGAGCGAACACAGAAGATACCCGATAGATGGAATATCCGATGTCAAAGAACGCGGCATTTCTGAACCAAGTGGTTCCAAGCCCATACTCTGCCCTCGTTCTAGAAATCGTTTTAAGCTTATGGTTAGGATTACAGAGGGATGCATCAGATTGAACAAAATCTATAGCAGTTTCTATGGTGGTCTAACCAATTTGTGGTGGGCAATTAGACGAGTCAGTTCTTCTCCAGACAGGGTAGAACGTCCTGACATCTTAAGAGTCTGTACGAGGCATTTCAATTCTTGATGATAGTCGTCGACCAATTTGATCCTGGATCAGTTCTCTATATTCATCCAGATTCTTCCAAAGGATTTTTAATTATGGTCAAAATAATCGTCAGAGTTCAATAAGTGCTAGGGGCCCAATTTTCAAACAATATGTACTAAGGTTTTCCCCATGACAAGTATGACGGATGAAAGGAATTGGAAACTTTAAGCTTGGTACAGACTAAATATAGGACGGATCTCTAGTTATGATACGCTCCGTAGTCGGAGTTCCTTGGACGTAAAAATAACTTCATAAGGATAAGGTTGTTCTTAATCTTTTGGTTCATGTGGACATTTACTCTACAGGTGTGTATTAGAGTTACCCTGTGCCGGCTTTCTGGAACAGGGAGGTTTCATCCTGATAGCCTTTTTATGCAGCAGTTGATGCAGTTCTCTTTCACATGACCCTAGCCGTGCAATAGATAGCACAGCCTAAAAAGTTCATGAGTAGGGTTTGCGAAGACCTCCATTTGACCGGTGCTGCTCGGTGAACGAGAAGTAGCCTGGAGACTTGTACAATAGCTCCTGACAGTTTGTTGTTACTACGGTTTCTCATGATCGCGTAAGTCAATTTCAGGCGACCAATGCTTTCAACAAACCAAGGTTGCCTATTTGTGCCTTGATATAGTTTATCAACGATGCGTATCTGCACCACCACCATATCATACCATATCACCAAAGATAACATACCATATCACCGTAACAAACGCTTGTGTTTACTTGTTTCATAGTTTTGCCCCATAGCTGTTGACTAAAAAGGAAGAACAATCAAACTTTTTATTTCCAGAGAAATGATATGGTACAGATACCCATCGTTGAAAAACTAGCATATATGAAGGCGCAAATAGACAGCTCCGGTTTGTTGTAAGCATAGATGGTCTAAAATTGGCTTCTGTATTCATGGGAAAGCGTAATAACAACAAACTAATATGTCCAAAAATAACGGCAGCTCGAACTCAAAAATCCGTTCGGCATCTGTGAGGCGGCACTCCTACCGACTACGCCACCGAGGCGCACATCGTGGGTGTCATAGGGGTGGATGACTGTTTTGCACGCGTTTTCACACCTCCTTTTCCAGTTTTTAAAAGTGTAGGGCCGCTCACAGTGCCCTACGTCCTGTCAAAATAGCATCGCAAAAGCTCACCATGCGTTGGGAACCTCTTGTTGTTAGATCCGAATCTGTCCTTGGTTCGCCTTGATCTGCAAGAACTGACGTCATTTGGCACCACACTGAGAAGAAGACTGAAGAACGTCCATTATTCGATTTGATGGGTTAACTGTCAGCGCCCTGACACAGCAGCTATTATAGATTCACTCCATTCGACTTGTTTGCGTTCAAGGATTGAACTAGCCATAAACAAAGCTTATTGCAGAAGTAGAAGATCGAAGTGTGAGAGCTCCAAAGGAGGAGATCTGCAGTATACCTTCCTATCAACCTCAGGTGAGCTCTACCGCTGTGATAAACACCACCCTAACCTTATCACATAGTTGGTCTCAGGTCAGTTAGCAGGCCAGTTAGCAGGGCTAGGAGTGGAAGACCTCCACTTGAAGGCGACAAATTTGACTCCGACTACGTGAACCTGCCTTCTCACTGGTTTATTATGATTGTCGTCTTTCTTCTTGCCAAAAGCAGTGAGCAGCGTTTGGCAAGAAGAAAGACGACTATGTGGTTACTAAGCCTACTGGAACTCCACTGACGAGAGCACAACTCATTGCTCATGCGTCCCAGATTTCACCGAAACAGGTGGAAGAATTTTTCAAAAGATTCTACCGTTAGTGCGCGGCTCCTTAACAATTATAGCAGAAATTGTATTCAAGTGATAGGAACTGGAGGGGAGCGACACAAGAGTTAGCAAATTGTACCGAAAAGTTGAGCAAACGATAAGTAGTGCTTTATAAAAAAAAACTTAAGCTGAGGGAGAATATGAGTATATTCTCTCAGGTTGGCTATTACTTTGAAAATAACGGTTTTCCTTAGCTCCACACCCTTATTGTATTTTATGAGTTTTTTCGCAAGGGTGTTGCTGAAACTGTTTTCTTCTTCTTCTTCTTCTTCTTCTTCTTCTTCTTCTTCTTCTTCTTCTTCTTCTTCTTCTTCTTCTTCTTCAGCGCTTATTCCGCTTAGCGGCGGGGTCCGCTTTCTGGTGTAATGACGTCACTTCGTACGATCAGATGCTTGATCGGGGTGGATACCAGCTACCTTTAAGTCCATGTGCAACGTATCAAGACAGCGCTGCTTAGGCCGTCCTTTGGGCCGTTTTCCGTGCACGTCTATGTTGAGGCCAATCTTCCGAACGGTGTCATCATTCGCACGAAGAACATGGCCACACTATCGTAGGCGAGCTTCACGTAGCTTATCGGCAACTGGAGCGACGCCAAACCTTTGACATATGGAGACATTGCGAATATGATCCAAACGCGTGACACCAGCCGTCCAACGCAGCATTTTCGTCTCAATTACGCTGAGGCGGCTCTCAACCTCCTTTGTTGCAGACCAGCACTCAGCACCGTACATCGCTTCTGGTCGAACGACGGTTCTGTAGATCTTTGATTTAAGGCGCTCTGGTGTCTTCCTGTCGCACAAAACGCCTGTCATTGAGCGCCATTTGGACCACGCTGCGATAGTTCACCTCGAACGTCAGACTACCATCAGACGCAATTGCAGATCCAAGGTACTTGAAATGTGTCGCACGAACGAGCGCAGTGCCATTGATCTCAATGGACCCAGTCTCTTTACATCTGTCGTCAAGAAATCAGATTTTTTTACGTTTAGCTTAAGGCCGAACGCCGCCAAGCGTTCACACCAAGCCTGCACTTGTCGCGCAAGTTCGGCCTTGTCTCTACTGGCAAGCATTACGTCATCTGCATACAGCAGCGTCCAAGGAGCAGGCTTCTGAAAGTCTCACGAAATGGCATCCATTACGACAATAAAAAGGAGTGGGAAAGCGCGGAACCTTGGTGAACACCGAAGGATTGGAAACTCCGTCGATGTGCCGACCGGCGCTCGTACTTGACCCTTACAAGGGAACTTTCTGAACGGTACGCCGGAACGGCAAGAACGAGTACTATAGAGAGAATCCCCGTCCTCCAAATAGTAACAGAAAATGTTTTGTTTTTGCCGAATCCTTGAGGCAAACGAGTACGAGGGTGTAATGGTTAAGGGTCCGCAGAGCGAGCTCTTCACGGCAGCGCAATGTCCCGGTGTCGTGGACTGGGTGGCGCAGGGGTAGAGGGCACGCCTCATGATCGTGAGGTCTAGGGTTCAGTTTCCATGCCACGTCGCGTTTTTGCACTTTTACCATAGTATCGGATTTCCACAGAGATTTCCATATCTGAACCTGTTTTTGGAGTTGGCTACGGTAAGATGTTTCTATTACTTATTATTTGTCGTCATCTCGTAATTCACCAGCAATGCCCGAAATAGGCCAAATGCAATTTTGTATGAAACTTTTACTCCGATACATTGTTCTCATTGTCAATGTAAGAAATTTTGACGCAGGAACAACATGAAACAGCGGCAGAATGCCAGGAAAATGCTTCAAATGCAATTTATTAGTGTCGGTGAGGTGGGTGCCACCAGTGTACTCACAGTGTATGAGGGGACCACATGATCTTCAACTTGACCTACCATCTCGATCAATATTCTCTCCTCTGTTTGCTCCACTGGATGCTGGATCTCCACTGGATGCTGTCCCTTCGAGAGACGAAATGGAGCTGACGGAAAGGATAGCAAGTATCCTACAGGATTTCGAACTGCGACATCTGGAAATCGACGAAGTGGAAAAGATGGAGGTAGTGGAAGAAGAGGACCACGAGTTTCAACCAGAAGAGGGATGTGCCGGAGTCACGACACCACTAACCAGTGAAGGCACTATCACTTTTTCGGGAGGAGAGAACGTTTCGGAGGAAAAGGTTTGGCTACACTAGAATTGTTATACTATACAAGTTTGAGAACTGGGGAAGTGGACTGTACCGCGATTCCAGGCTTGGGTTGCAGCGGAGTACCACTGGGCAGGAACTGTGAAGCAATCTCCAACCAGAGAAAGTACTAGCCACTGCTTTAGATTTCTTTGAGTAAATGAAAATGAAGCATCACCACCAACATCATCATCACCAACATCTTGGTTGCTTCGAATACCCGATGGAATGACATTTCCGGGACACCTCGGCCCATGTGATGAGTCAGGATGTGAAGAAACTGTTGCCTTCATACGTTGCCCCTATTGTGGTCTTGCTGTTTTATGCACTTTGGGCCTGTGTATCATTGGTGGTGATGTTATTTCATAAATATTTCATATATAATCGCATTTGGCATATTTCGGACATTGCTGGTGAATTACGAGAGTCGACTAATAACAGGCAATAAAAACATCTTACCGTAGCAAACTCCAAAAACAAGTTCAGATATGGAAATCTCTATGAAAACCCGATACTATGGTAAAAGTGCAAAAACGCGACGTAGCATGGGAACCGAACCCTAGACATCACGAACATGAGGCGTGCCCTCTACCCCTGCGCCACCCAGTCCACAACACCGTGACATTGCGCTGCCGTGAAGAGCTCGCTCTACGGACCCTTAACCATTACACCCTCGTACTCGTTTGCCTCAAGGATTCGGCAAAAACAAAACATGTTCTGTTACTATTTGGAGGACGGGGATTCTCTCTATAGTACTCGTTCTTGCCGTTCCGGCGTACCGTTCAGACAGTTCCCTTGTTAGGACAAGAGTAAAGAATGTGCACCAACTCAATAAGATCTTCGGGAACACCGTGTAAGGCGTACCATATGACCTCACGCGGTACACGATCGAATGCTTTCTCCAAGTCGAGAAAAGCAAGATGTAGTGGTTTTTGTTTCTCGCGATGTCTTTCTACAAGACGATGAACAGCATGAATGGCATCGATTGTGCCGCATCCGGCTACGAAGCCACACTGGTTGTCGGAGAGCCGGACGATCTCTCGAATACGTCCATCCACAATTCGCTCGAAAATTTTCATGCTATGCGAAAACAATCGGTTTCGACGATACTTTGTGCAGTCCGCGGGACTGCCTATTTTTTTCCAGATCGGGATCGTCGTGCTTTGCTGCCAACTACCAGGAACCTTCTTCTCCGCAACAACCTGGTTGAAAAACTTCGTCAGCAACTCAGCGGGATGTCAGCACCTCGACTTCCATAGATCTGCCACAAAATCGTCAGGACCTGTTGCTTTACCTGGCTTCATTTTCTTCAAAGCCCCCTCCGTTCCCTCCACAGTGATCTTCTGCACAGGACCGTGCGTTGGAGGGAGCAAGGGATAGGCCGATGGGCAAACTCTACTGTTGAAGTTTTCTCAAAGTAGTGTCATGCCATCGTTCCATAGCCCTTTTACGAATCATCAGTAGATGACCATTCTCATCGTTGATGCCAAAGAAATTCTCAATATCCTCGCTCTGGCGATGGCGCGCTTTAGCAAGCCGATAAAGTTGTCGTTCACCATCGCGTGCCTCGAATTTCTCGTTGACATCATCATAATGAGAGGCTTTCGCAACGGTCACAGCCTTCTTAGCCACTCCCTTCGCTTCTTGGTATATACGCCAATTGTCGTCTGTCTTATCGCCGAGAGAAGCGTGATATAGTATTTTCTCCTCTTTGTCCTTTTCCTTGACGTCGTCAGTCCACAGCTATGCCTGCTTCTCGATCTTATGCCGCCCAGGCTTAGTCATGCCCAGTTCGGAACGTGCAGCTTGTAATATCGAATCGGTTGCACGTTTCCATGTCTCCTCAAAAGGGTAACCGTCGGCAACCGATATACGAGCAACAACAGCTGCGTCCTTCTCTTTCGTCCGTCTCCACTTGATCCTTGCCGGACCGCATCGCTCGACCTTCCTCAACCTCGGAGAGGCGAACTTAAGTGTGCAGATCAGCGGACGGCCGCAGTCTCGTATGGCACAACGTTCGCATCTGTAACCAGCCTTCGATTGTGATGCTTGATAAGGATAAAGTCCATCTGCGTCTTGGCATTTCCGCTATAGAAAGACACGAGACGGCAGTCACGCTTTCGAAACATTGTGTTCGCGATGGTGAGAATATGTGAATCCGCATACTCAAGAATTCGTTCACAATCAGCATTACGCGCCCCATAACCGAAATCGCCATGACAGCTGTGACCATCTTCCGCAGTCCCAACGTGGCCGTTCAGGTCACTTGCAACAACGACAGCGTCTTCTGGCTGCACCTCTGCTGTCTTCTCATCAAGCAGGGTCCAAAACTCGTCCTTGGCTCGCTCGGAGCAGCCTGTCTGCGGAGCGTGCGCAGAGAAGATATGATACATTCGCTGTTCAGCAGCAACAATAACCTTCATCAAATGATCACTGAAACGATCCACGTTTGTAATCGCATCTAGGAAACGTTCGGAGACGATCACACTAACACCGCTGGTGGTCCCGGGGCACAGAATGGCCTTAAAGCCTCGTCCTATGTCCCTCGATTTGCAACAGGACCACCTGGCTCCTGTACCGCACATAAGTTGATGCGTCTTCGCTTCAGTGCTTCCACCAACTCACTCGAGCGGTCCGTCATCGTACCCACATTCAGCGTAGCTACGCGGGTCTTGTTTACGTTGCGGAACTTTTGGACTAGCCCAGTTGCCCCCCGATACCGTCCTCGCATCAGGGACCCTCGCATACTTTCCACACTTTCCGGGCTTTGCAAGTGCGCGTCGGCTCCCGCGGACTCCGTAGCACTATCTCGATACTCATATAACGTCATCAACCATGTGATGTCACATGGGAGCTCCACAGGCCGGTCTGTCACAAGGGCCTGTCGCCTGCACAATCGAGTGTCCGTGTTCAGCTCGGCTCAAAAGCGAACAGCTTCCAGTGGCACCACGTGGAGGAACGGACATCGCCACCGTTGCTGAAACTGTTTTGACCATGTAGAATTGAAACCTCACTTACTAAGCCCTCCATGAGCCACACGTTTGGTTCCGTACCTCTGCTCAAAGTTTTGGATGAAAAGGCAAATATAGAAATCTAGAAATTTTTCATGTTCGACTCTCGATGAACCTTGGCATCTTTGATGTTGCAATAGTCGAGTAGTTTGTTCAGCGTAGCCAAGATTGGTAAAAGACTTTATTTCGGCTGACGTTTCGGCGTTGTCGCCTTCTTCAGAGCCTGGAAAAGTCGAAGCCACTTGAGAAACTACCCTCCCAAATCCATTTCATTCTGCAGGAAACCACCCAGTAGGTAAAAAGATCAAGAGAGCGACAACGTAGAAAGTCAGTAAAAAGCTAACCTTTATGAGTGGACCAGTGAGCCTACTGACATCCTAACTGAACGGAAGATGGGTGAATGGCATAGAGCCCTTAGGACCACACGCCTTAGGGGCCTAACCCAGAGGTGAAAACCCACATAGAGCGACGTACGGCGCCAGCTCCTGGGTCACAACCAAGCATTCGTCCCTCCTATTGATTTGGGGGGAGGGGGAACCTCGCCGCAATGTACAGTGCCTCGGGAGGCCAGGCGCGCCGAAATCTCATTTTCACACGCAAGGATCTTGATCTCCACCCAAAAAAAAACTGTTCGCATACCGCCGCACCCGGTGGTCGCCCAAGGGAGTGGAGACGTGGGACCTGCGCAATCCATCCATGTGTTCTTTGACCCTTACACACAAGGGTCTACCTGTTTCCCCCACATACTCTTCCCTGCATCCCAAACATGTAATGAGGTAAACTACCCCAGACGTAAGGCAGTCCCTTCCCTTCAGAAAGGGCAAATAAAGCACGATAGTGTTGTGCACACTCGGTCGTACAGACGAGTGCACACAACACTATCGTGATTCGGATTCGGATTAGCTGCTCTTTCAGATTTGTAGGAGGGACTGCTATGATTCTTAGTTCGTTTTGAAGGTCTGCTTTTTGAATGAGGCCACATAATGCTGCAGTCACTTGGTCCGAAATGAAAGGGACGCAGAATGTCAATTTCGACCGGTCGTCCTGTTGGTCTCTTACAGTGGCTGATAGCCGGTACCTCCCACTAGCCCCGCCATTAGGAGCGTATCCGTTTTGTATCCCAATGCTGTGAGCCAAATTCATCGAGCAGGACCTTTCAGCGCCTTCAGACGAGATCATGCGAGCAGTATGGAACGTGTTTTGGGCGACCGCCTTTTTCATGCTGGATGGGTGAGCCGATGTACAATGAACAATTATGTTCATTGTACATCGGCTATCATACCTTTAGGTAGATTAGCTGAGCGTGCCACCTCTACCCATTTCCTTTTTTTCCCAAGCTTCCGGTACTGTCGCCTAAACTCCTTAGGGCTAGAACGGCTGTAGACATATGCCTCTCTTGATGTAATCGAATAATGGCTCTGTCCTGCTCCTGTGAGAGCACGACGAAATCCCCACTTTTGACACTTATCCCGATTTTTATGGCGCCCGATGAAGGCAGGTCCCGAATTTCCTGAAGCCCCCGCCTTTGTGCGGCTGAGAGGTTTGAAGGCACACGCTTTCCAACAATGCCACGCAGAACGGTGAAAAGAAAGCTTGCAAGCATGCGAAACCTGGAGTCCACGGCGATGTTGCGCCCCTGAGACCGTAGATACGTGGATGGGAAGGATGGGGGCGGCATACCTGTGACACCAGCTAAATCAGGACCAGTAGCCTGCGCATCGATCTTTGCTTTGCACCGCAGACGATCATGTAGAGACTGCAGGCTACCCACGACTCTACGTGCCATAGCGTGACACATAGAACGGGCAAGCGCGAAACTGGGACCAAAGTCCAACACCGACAACCGCCTGAAGATAATGTTAGGCCCCGTTCATACTTCGTCGCGGCGCGACGCGAAGTCAGGTATAGTGGCCATATTGATTGTGCGACGCGATCGACCAATTTGGCCTCATTGCGTGGCCATCGCGTCGCGCCGCGACGAAGTATAAACGAGGCCTTAGGTCACCTATGACAGTGACTCGCGGGCTACGTAAGTCATCACCTCTTCCATTACCGCATAGGTAGTTACTTGTAAACTGGTTAGCGACTGATACCTGCTCTCTACGACGTCGTTCTTGATCTCGTCTTGTGAATTTCTCCCGCAGTTTTACTTTGGCCTTAGAGCCCGTTAGGTCCTAAGGCGTGTGGTCCCAAGGGCTCTATGTCATCCACCCATCTTCCGTTCAGCTAGGGTGTCAGTGGGCTCACTTGTCCACTGACTTTCTACGTTGTCTTTCTCTTGGCCTTTTTGCCTACTGGGTGATTTCCTGCAGAATGAAATGCCATTTGGGAGGGTAGTTTCTCAAATGACTTCAACTTTTCCAGGCTCTGAAGAAGTCGACAACGAAATATGTAAAGCCTTGTACCAATTTTGGCTACGCTGAACAAACTACTCGACTATTGCAACATCTAGTAATTTTTATTTATTTTGCTTGGATGCGGACGTAAAGGATAAAGGATAAAGGACGGCGTTACTCAATCCCTTCTGGGATGCGCCAGCGCGTTCTACTTCTACGGGATGTCGTGGAGGCGACATGAATGCGTATTTGGCCATACAATCACTTGCGGCGGCCAGCCGATGAACAAGTCAGCGCTCTATCCTTCCCAGACAAGTCTGGTACCAATTCACCGACCCCGGAGGGATGGAAGGCTTGGTGGGCCTGGGCGGTAAATCCGAACCAGGAGCCTGGTATCGGGTGCACGCGACAGTCGCGCCTCCTCCGACAGCGCTTCATGCGCCCTTTTAGTGTATGTTCAGGAATGAACAATGCGGACATAACTGGGATAAATCCGAAGCCGTAGAACGAAAGTATTTTCCTTCGCATACACCGTTGTTAGCGGTTCAGTGACCGGGAATAGAATTAGCCTTGCAACGCTATGTGAAGTAGTATTTCGATGAATTCTGGCGCTCTGCCATCACGACACTTTTCGCCACCACCATAGGTCTTACTGGCAATGCTTAGAGTAGAAGTTGTTCCTGTTTTGAGCAGGAGCGCGACCTTATCACAGCTACTGTCCGTCTTATTCACTCCTTATCGCATTGCTGTTCAGCTCTATATTCGACGACAAAGTCTACCAGCTGCTCACAATCCGAGACACGTCGCTGTGAAATGGAAGAGGACGTCTGTGGCTCACTAGTACATAAAGAGAGCACAAAAGACAATTTATTTCTGCACGCATCCTTAACACATCATAAACAGACAACGGGGCCGAATTCGACGCAAAGCCGACCATAGAAAATGTAGGAGAGATTCGAAGCACTCATACGCCAGCTCTTAGCAAACTCAGCGCATAAAGAGCGAGGGGGAAAAACGGTGGGCATGAGGAGACCTCTAGCTGCACACGCTTCCCATGCGCCACAGGTTCATCGTTTCGTGGTGACAACCGAAGGACTGTTTGTCCCGCGAACGCCAGCGGGCCTGGAATGATGTCGGGCGGCTGGCCTCCGTTGCAGTAGTCGCCGTTGCAGACGCAAAGCAGGTACTCCAAAGTGAAGTTGTTCGGATATCGTGAGGGGAGCGAGCGCACCATGTAGCACCTGCAACAGTGGAAGTTAAGGCGGCTCCATACGGACTGTGCTGAACAAATTTCCGTACCACTCTCGTCTCTCCGGGAAGGAAAGACTATGCCTTTTTCGTAGAGCAGTTTACGCTTAGATTGCGTATACCTAGCGCATTCCAACACCTTATGGACAATCCCTCTCAATTTTGTACCAACAATGCCTACAACAAACCAAGGCTGTCTATTTGCGCCATATGTGCTTTTTTTTTCATGGGTGGTAGTTGGTTACGTCGATGTTCGCCCAGGACTCCTCTATACACCCGCGGATTTGATTACGAGAGAAAATGCCCGAACCGCGCCGCGTCTGTTTTGGTGGGAGAAAATGCCCGCAACCAGGGGAGAAAATGCCCGCGACCATGGGAGAAAATGCCCGCGACCAGGGGAGAAAATGCCCACAGCCAGGGGAGAAAATATCTGCGGCCACTAAACGGTTTTCGACAGGGTCCACTGCAACAACCACTATAACAAAACACATGGTAATCACGTGGACAGGGTTAAGGTATTTTTCTCATGCCGTCGAGTAAAGGCCATGAGAAATTGTGGGCGTGGCAGCTGAAACCCTGGCACCATCATTTGGATTCCCTAGCAGACTTAATGGCCTTACCGTGATAGAGAAGCTTTGGAGAATATGAGGAAAGATTCTCGTTCCAACAGGCATGCTCAACGGTTAAATTAGTACCAACGGTGTTTTTTGTAAAAAAAAAACACTTGAAAACACTGAAAGGAGCGAAAGAAGCGTTTTTGCCCAGATCTCAATTTCTAGAACGTAAAACTAGAAAACAAGCACATCAACGGAACCTGGTAACATAGAATAACTTTTCGAAGCATTGAGCTGTGAACTGTAGGCCACCTCAACTTTTGAGTTTGTTTTTGAGCCACATGAACGCCACATGGAGTGAACAGTAAGCTGCATGCACTTCAAGGTCATGAGAAGTGGAAAATGAAAAAATGGCAGAACTTGTTTGGGAATTTATTTACAAATTGGTTTTTAGTTTAGGTTTTACTGAGTCTTTCTGATGAATTCTTCATTTTTGACCAATCATTTCCTTCTTTACTAAAACAGGATTTGAACATAGATATTTCAACATTCACTGCTTTCCAAGTGATTCTCATCTGATACACCGTTGGCATCGTAAATACCTGTTGTGCTCTTTTTTATTGAAGTTTTTCTCACCAGGGAATGCCGTCAGCTTCCCATGGAACTTCGGGATGAGACCTATATCACGTGAAAGAGCTCGAGACGCTGATCACAGATATGTAGACCAAAATTGCTAGATGGATCTCCTAAGCGAGTTATGGCCGGCGGAAACCGCCGTGTCTCCCATGTGTTAGGCGCGCTCAATGGGCGCAGTATTGCGCGGTAATCAGCGGTTCGACTATTAGCGCCGCCAGCAGCGGCGGCGGCGCAGTGGTAGGGTGCTCGCTTCACAGGATCGATGGCATTGGTTCGGTTCCCGTCGCTGACGGCTTTTTTGCATTTTGTAACTTATCTTCGACGAGGACCTATAATTCCATTTTTAGCACATTTTTGAGCGAACGGCTGATGGCGACTTGCATTTACGTCTATTTGAAGACGGAAACGTGTTTCAGGTAAAATGTTTTATTCATGACGTGAAGCAAGTCAAAAATTCAAAGCAAAGCAAAAATAAAAAGTAAAAATGAAATCAAAAATCAACAAAACTTAATCAAGATAATTAAACGTATTGAATAGATATTTGATTTTATTTTACTTTGGTACCAGTTAAAAGTTCCGACTCCACAGACACAACTTCGGTCGAACGGTCGTAGTAACGGTATAGGTGGTCTGCGACCGAATCGTGAAAAACGGATGTCAGATTCGTGATCAGCACCCCAAATAACCCCCCTCGACGAAGTTTCAGCGAAATCGGTGACCCTGCCTGGACCACCCTTGGTAACGGTATGGGTGGTCTCCGACCGTACCGTTACTTTCGCTTTGTTGCTGTTTTTCTGAAATTTCCACATATCTGAATAAAGGACTTAAATATCTGAATGGTTAGTTGCAACATAGGTTTTACTAAAAACCCTATTAAAATGACCAGAACCTACGGTGTAGCACCTCGCCAAAAATCTTTTAAGCCACCTTCTCGAAATATAGAGTGTTTTTCGAACATGAAATTTTGCGATCAAATTCTTATTAGAGCTTTGATACGAATGAAACGTTGCGGAAATAGACTGCTGGTCGCGGGCGTTTTCTCCCTTGGTTGCGGGCATTTTCTCCCCTGGTTGCGGGCATTTTCTCCCCTGGTCGCAGGCATTTTCTCCCTTGGTTGCGGGCATTTTCTCCCTGGTTGCGGGCATTTTCTCCCCTGGTCGCGGGCATTTTCTCCGCACGCAACGCGCGCCGTGAGATTCGGGCATTTTCTCCGTAGACCCGCGGATTTCGCGTTCAACGAGAAGAAGTTGTCATTCCTTGTTATGGAGACGGTTGTTCCGCACTGGCTTTTGTAAGATGCTGCTGGAGTGATAAACGCTTGTGTTTACTTGCTTCATAGTTTTCCCCATTGCTGATGACCAAAAGGGAAGAGCATTAAGACCTTTCGTTTCCAAAGAAAAAATATGGTGCAGATGCGCATCGTGAAAAACTAGCACATTGAAGGCGCAAATAGACAGCCCTGGTCTGTTGTAAGCATTGATGGTCTAAAATTGACTTCCGTGATCATGAGAAAGCATGACAACAACAATCTAATATGTGCAAAAATATTGACAGTACGTAGACTCGAACTCAAAAGCCAAACGGTGTCCTTCTACGAGGTGACACTCCTACTGCCCGCGCCATCGATGCACACCTCGTGGGGTGTCATAGACCTTGTTTAGTGTGAACGCGACGCGCGACGCGATGCCATGTGTAGTGGCCGAATGGATCAATCGCGTCGCTCGATCAATTTGGCCACTAGGCCTTTGTCAGACCATCGCTCCATATCGATCGGACAGCGCGATGGAATCGATATGGGTGCATATCATCATACATTCATATTAGGCATCGCTCGGGGTGAGCGAAGGTATGACAAAGGCCCTACGCATGCGTCGCGTCGAGCGTCACGTGCACACTAAGCAAAGCCGGACCAATTGATTCGCACTTAGGCGGACGCTCCGAGTCATCGCCCCAGCCAATGGCGCGTGGACAGGGCGGGACGATGGCTCAGAGCGTCCGCCGTCTCTCTTAGCGAAATACAACACGTTTTCTAAAAATCATTGTAGGAAAGAGGCTGTTTTATGCCTCGAAGGAGAGTATGCATGGCGTCAGCGGCCATAATCAGTTCGCAGGCCCATGCACTCATGTTATAGAATAATTAGAGTAAAATCTGATCCCTTTGTCATGATCTAGGAAACAAAAACCTTCAAAATGAAGAAGTAGCTGCCTTGTCTGAATACATGCAGTAATTGGAAAGTCGTGTCAAAATAGCGTCGCAAAAGCTCACCTTAAGTTGGGGAAATTTTCCTTATGAGAACGAATTCAGTATCACACATTATGCTCGTACAAGATAGTACCATGTTAGCGTGTGGCTGTACAGTTTAGCTCTAGTGCTAACCGAGAAATTACCCAATTGGAATTGGTGCCAAATAGCTTTACAAGAAAGCTTTCGGTCAAAGTACGTAGATGTGACTATACCAGCATTCCTTCGGCATCCGTAAGGAAAAGATTCTTCAGTTTACGTACACTTCCTTGTCGTCGGAAAAGGTTTCGAACTTGCACATTTAGTTTTGGATTTAAAAGAATATAATGAAAAATGGTGCATTGTGTCGTTTACGTTGTGGCTAATTTCGTAAATCATGCTGGCATGGAATTTCTAGAATTCTCGAGGAAAATGCTTTACCAGATCCAATAAGGAAATAGAGAGGCCATATTTACTGGTACACATCTGCCGGAAAAGCCAAAGTAGTCAACCTTGATTGGCTATTATTCTGTCGCAAAATTAATCTCCGTCTCAAGGTATGTATAAATAAATAAGTTTTTTACCCTAATTCATTCCACCTCAGGGAACGCGACACATACCGTTCGGCGGGCTTCTTTTCTTCTCTTTCAAAAACGTATGTGGTTTCGGTCCAATTTTCCTAGTTTCCAGGGCTCCTAAAATCATGAACCGACGCGACTGTCGAGTCATCATGCTTTTCAATTTTAAACTGGAACGTTCTGCGGTAGAGGCATCCCTTAACCTTAGCAGCGCTATTGGAACGAACTTCCCTTGCGAATGAACGATGAGCCCCTGCTTCGAAAAATTCCATTTTGGCGATTTTGGCCTCGAAGAAAAACCGGGTCGCGGGCGGAGATCGACGCTTGACGATTGAGGAGAGATGTTGAAGAAAATCTGGAGACGAGTACGCTACCGTTAGCAGAAGACCTTGGCGTACATCACGGTACGGTAGAAACACATTTAGCGAGAATCGGCAAAGTGAAGAAGATGTCGAAATCAGTGCCACATGAGCTGATCGATGAGCAGCATCTGGCACGTCTTTGCACTTGCTCAAACCTGCTAGTTCGCCTTAAAATGAGCTTTTTGTAAGCCGTATTATAACTGCAGATTAAAAATGGATCATTTACGATAAGAGGAAGCGGGGATTTGTCTGGGTAGATAAGGATGCGCCTCCAACATCCTTTCCTAAACCCGATCTTCACCCTAAAAAATTTATGCTTCCTTTGTGTTGGAGTTGTAAAGGTGCAATACATTACAGCTTTTTGCATCCTGGTCAGGCAGTCACAGCAGAGTTTTGCTGCTGTGATTTAGGCCAAACGTATGAGAAGTTGTAAAAATTGTGGCCGGCAGTGGTGAATAGAGGAGGGCCGCTCCTGTTGCAGGACAACGCAAGAACTCACACCACACAGAACACCCGGCTAAAATTGACCAATTTAGGTATCGAAATTCTCCTTCACGCACCATATTCTCCCGACCTTTCTCCACTTGCTATCCCTTTTTCCGAGCTCTTGATTCTCATTTGCGTCAGAAACAATTACCAAATTTGGCTGATGTTGAACGTGCCCTCCTTGATTTCGTTAATTCCGGTGATCTCAGTTTTTTTTGTAAAGGATTGGTTTCATTACCTGTTCGTTGGCAAAAATGTATAGATTCTGGTGGTTTTTACTTCGATTAATAAACTTGTGCTTAAGCTGAGTTAAAGCAGGTTGAAGTATGCGGTCCGTTTCGACAATTAATTTTGTGACAGCCTAATACAATATTGTACTGACTGCTACCAGTAATGTTTACTCTGTTGCTTTATTTTTTGTATTGTGTTGTTTTGGGTGAATTGCCACGTTCTATAAATAAGCAATAATATAAAATATCAATGTCGAATACAAAATTAGCTTCTCGGTGCAGTAAATTGACATCGTTTCTGCTTCTCTCTCAGTCATTTACAATGTACAAGGAACTGCAGGTGTTAAAACAACATTCAAAAGCTTTTGTTCGATTTGCGAATTCCATCAGAGACAGGAGGAGTACTGGGCTTGCCGAAGGAAGAAATAGACGCCTTCAACTCACCCCTCCGCGTGTATGTCTTCCGACTTCAAACTGTGGCGTAAAATGTACTCCATACAGCCTCGAACGACGAATGTTGTGTCTGAAGCGAGTGCATTGCAAGTATATCGGCTTCATGCAGTGAACTACAGAAACACCCGGATGACGATATTTAGATCGTAAGGAAAGCTCTGGCACTTTTCGTGCCTCTTTGGTATCAGCTTGCCCTAATTTGGACTGCTGGTCAAGTAGTCGATAAGTTGTGCTTCTCAGGTGAGGAAATAGTTCTTCTTCTTGCTGAAGCGCTTTTCATATATCACTTCAACAGTTCTGATTTCTGACAGAACCTTAATTACAGTATGGACAAGACTGCTTTCCGAACTGTTCTACTTCACGAATTCAAACTTGGTCGGACGGTAATGGAAACAGTTGCGAATGTAAACACCGCTGGAAAGAAAGTACCACCTTGGAGCGAACTGTTTTTTATGGTTCAGTAAGATTCGGGATGGAAGAGAATTGACTGAAGACGAGGCACGAGCTGGAAGACCATCGCTCGTAGATCACGATGTCTTGAAGGAAGTAGACGAAAAGGACTCTCGGCAACCAGGGAGATAGCAAGAAACCTAGGGGCCTCCCAAACAGTTGCTGGTGATCACCTCAAGCAACTGGGCATGGTGACAGAACAGGATGTGCCCCACAACCTCACCGAAGCGCAGCACCTGAGGCGAATAGAGGTCGCGTGTTCCCTGATCAGAAGAAATTCTACGGAGCCGTTCGTCCATCGTCTTGTCATCTGCGATGAAAAGTGGATCCTATATGATAATAAGAAGCAGTCTGCTCAATGGGTAAATGCCAACGAGTCTTCGAAACCGTTTCCGAAGCCAGATTTGCATTGCAAGAAGACAATGATTACGGTCTGGTGAACTGCAGCTGGAATAGCCCACTTTTCCTTTCTTCTTGCTGACCAAACGATAACAGCCGAGCTGCACTACAAGCAGCTGCTGCAAATGTATGCAAAATTGAAGAAAAAGCAGCCTTCACTGGTGAATCGACTCGGCGTGCTACTCCTGCACGACAACGCACGACCACGTGTTTCGCGGATGGTTCTCCAGAAATTGAACGAACTGCAGGTCGGAACTCTCCCTCACCCGCCATATTCGCCAGACGTAGCGCCAACTGACTTTCACCTTTTCAAGCATCTAGATAGCTTTTAAAAGATAGAGTGTTTAAAAACCAACGTGATGTAGAATCGAATCTATATTCCCAAAATTTATTCAGTCTAGATCGTCAGATTTTTACGAAAACCCTAAGCTAGTATCAGCTGGCAAAGTTGTATTGATTCTAACGGTGCTTATATTGAATAAAACGGTGCAATTTGAGCTGAGTAAAAGCTTTTCAAAAATAACATGGAAAAACTGCCAGAACTTTCCTCACAACCACAGTTGTTTTCAAGATGGAGTGTAAATGTGCAGGGATGCTGCCGTTTACGTGCAAAGGAACAGCTCTACCGATCCCAGCTACCAAGGCTTCTTCGTTTCCCACACGGGCCTCCATGCGTTCATAGGGCGGCAAACTGGTCTGCTCGCTCGCAGATAAATCGCGGTCTCAGTGGAATCCGTCAATTTGCAGCATAGGTAAGCCTGGCTTGGCAAAATGCAGTTCCGACTAATCCACAACATTTGAGCAGCAACACAGTCACCGATGCGCTCAAAACGATAAAGGCGACACCCGTTTCGCTGTCATGAACAGCAGTAAAAATACCACTAATAACAAAAATACCAAGTACTACGATTCACTTAATCGATTCTCTGTGAGAGTTTCCTTGTGCTCGGCCAAAACCTCATTGGAACCGGTGTTTCTACTGGTTCCCCTCGCCCAATAAGCGATGTGGTGGGTGGACGAGTCGAAAAGTTAGCCAAAATAAGGGTAAGGAATAAGGGCAATAGGCCGATTTCGAACGCGGAGGTTCACGAAAATAGTTTCTTGTCAACTAATTGCAGCTGGAAGCCTTCGGCCATGGGTCTGATAAAGGAGACCATGGAGGACTCTCTAAGTAGCCTGTGCTTTTCACGGTTCTTCTTCGGTAGAGAACTGTGGCATAAGTGAGGGCGAGAGAGATATCGAATAGATAAAGTGAAGGACGTCGCGCTTTCTATTGCGGCTGCTTCAGTTGTTACAAAAAATTTGGGAGGAAATGGAAAAAATGGAATGGAAAAAATCTCGCTCTGGATTTTCCCGCTTTTTGTCAGCCAGAGCGAGATTTCTTCAAAACAGAATGGCGGCTATCTGCAAATAGATGAGCAAGAAGGAATAGGAACATTCTGTTCTCAAGACTATTCTATGGTCGGAGATCTAAGAAATTCGTCGTAAAAACGAACACGCGAAATAGCCATCATGCCCGTGATGATAGGACACACACTGTGGTCGTGTTCTTGTATAAGACTCGAAAGAAGCAGTCGTAAGCGACAGTAAGTGGCGTGAGAAATTGATGAAAACCAAACGACTGCCGAGCGACACAAGGATCCTAACTAGCGTGAAAAGCGCTGAAGAATTCGCAGAAGCATGAACTCACTTTCGATATTCGGTGTCAAGGTGACACATAGCGGAGAAGAAGAGCAGATCTGTCCCTCGATGGAGGGGTGGT
The DNA here is from genome assembly GCA_947396885.1 of Heligmosomoides polygyrus polygyrus. Taxonomy (NCBI): domain Eukaryota; kingdom Metazoa; phylum Nematoda; class Chromadorea; order Rhabditida; family Heligmosomidae; genus Heligmosomoides; species Heligmosomoides polygyrus. The sequence goes on along the minus strand of OX377204.1, from coordinate 50,296,758 downwards.
CCGCCTCTATGGCGACGCTAAACAGATGCTGGATTACATCTTCTCCACCATATAAATGACATCCGCTGTTCTTCAATTCGTCAATTCGTTTAGTCTTGTGACGTAAGGTATGTTAGTCCGAGCGCGTAACACGAAGTGACGCGAAACTGACCGCGTGGACTTCTCTGCTCCTTAGTGAGTCCGAGCAGTAGCTTCAGAGGCCATACAAACACCGCGCAGAATTTGAATTTTGCACATTTTGGGCAAATGTGGCTGGCCATGTAACGCGACCATTGCCGCTATTCGGCTCCCTTTCATTTTTTGAGCCTAAGTAGGTGAAAACGCAGCACATCGCAGCAATCAGTCAGTTCAGAATCGCAACGCATTCTTCTTCTTCTTGGAGGCCCTTCGCATATTAGGCCAATACGAAGATGTGTGCTAAGTGGACAGCGCGCAAGCTAGTTCTCTCGCGCTCATAGTTAGCACAAATACATATACGGAATCCTGAAGCGGTAGTCATGTCGGGCTCGTAACAAGCAGAACTCGTTTGGTGAAAGCAGCTCTAATAGCCAACCGTGCCTTGAGTTTAGCACTACATTAGTGCTGCATATAAAGAACAATATGGAGACTGTGCACATATGTTCTCTCAGCATTAACTTCAGTTCTCGAGCTCCACTGAGAGTAACAAAATCAGCCGAAAGGGGTTTCTCCACTCACCTGCAGGCAGGTGTTCTGGAGGCGATCGGCATGAAGAATACGTCCTCTTGCGTTCCCAGATGGGTGCGCACTCGCGGATCAAGCAACGAATCCGAGGAAACGCAATGGAAGCAGGCGGCTGAAATCAGATGGAAATCGGCTCAGCTGCACATCTGCTGACTCTACGCGAATAGGAGGATAGCAACCAGCTCCATTTGCGATGTATAGCCAACCTACAAGCAGCCATTTTTAAACAGGGAATGAATTCTTCCCGATCTTTCACATATTTCACAACTTTATAGGTGTTGCAAATCAACATTCTTATTTGCCGCTGGCGGCTGTGTTCAAGGAGGCAAAGATGGATAGTTGGGATCATGTTCTGCTCCTATCATCTGCTGTCGTCTTCATACGCTCCGCACCGGTGGACCCTCCAAATGTGGTGGACCTATTCACAAAGATGGTCAACATCCCGCTGGCAGACCAGTTCTTCTGGGGTGCTGTTTCATCGTGCGACTTGGACGGCGAAGAAGACGTGAAGAGCGCCCTACCGTTGGTAGATCCAGATCTCCAGATCAAACTCAAGAAGTGGGAAGAAAAATACAGCAGTCTTCAAGGCACTACAAAGAAATTTGTCGATGAGATCTTTGAATGTGTCACCGTAGAGACGTATTATCTGTTCAAGGCAACAACACGGTGGAACATTCTAAAGGCTCGATATGGTAACATGAGTAGATCCGCCGGCTCCGCGCTGTACAAGGCGTTCCCGGTGCCGTCGGGCACCGAACTGTGCACGCAGCAGACGTCGTGGAAGCTGTGACTCATGGTGACTCCCCCGTTGCTGCTTCATGCTACTGTTCCCAGCCAATGAAAGCTTTTCCGCAACTTTGAATAAATGCTCATGTTGCTAAAAAGGCATTAATTTTAAAACGAGAGAGCTGATAACAAAAGCAGGAGAACTGGAGGAAAAAGGATAGTGGTTCACAGGTCATTTTGCTGAGAAAAGGTTCGTATTTATGGTTTACGGATGTTCAACAGATACACAATGAAAGGCAGGGTCCGCCTTGTCGTCGACCTCCATCTCTCTACTACTATCATAGAGACTGATATTTCGGAGACTGTTTATGTAGTGATCGCAGCTACTCATTCTCCAGCTGCGCAGGCTCGTTCTTGGGAGCCTCGAAAATTACAGGGACTTCTACTTCTAAGCAGTAGTTAGAAGGAGGCCACCGATCGAGAACTACGATTGACCGGGCGCCATGTGGATAATGGATAGGCACCGGTATCACGACGTCACGAGGTGAGCGCATCGTGGTCGAATTTATTTGTTTATTGACGTGCAACATGAACACACGTAAAAATAAAAAATAAAGACAAGAAAGTTAGACAAACCGTAACACCTAGGAGAACCATATAAGGAAACTGAGAAAAACATCAGTTTGCCTTATGAAATAAGCAGCTGCAACTCAGTGACAACCAAATCTAAACAGCGCAGCGTTACATTAAACAAGACACACCGCGAGTAATACGAGTTTGAGAAGCTTGAACAGATGCTCCTAGGATGTCTTGATTTTCACTGAGCAAATTGTTAAACGCTAAATGAAGAAGGGCGCGTGTAGCGCAGTCGGAGGAGGCGCGACTGTGGCGTGCAGCCGATACCAGGTTCCCCGTTCGGATTTCCCGCCCATCCCGACCAAGCCTTCCATCCCTCCGGGGTCGGTGAATTGGCACCAGACTTGTCTGGGAAGGATAGAGCGCTGACTTGTTCATCGGCTGGTCACCGCAAGTCATTGTATGGCCAAATACGCATTCATGTCGCCTCCACGACATCCCGTAGAAGTAGAATGCGCTGGCGCATCCCAGAAGGGATTGAGTAACGCCGTCCTTTATCCTTTATCCTAAGTGAAGAAGATTTTTTGCTCAAGCACGAGCAACTTCGCTGGTGTAGGAGCAAGAAGCCGATTCACTTATTCGATTCGTGTCGCTTATGCCTGCAGAAGGTAGACGGAGATGATCAAAACAAATTCCAAAATTTAAAAATCCTTTGTGATCGTGTTACAAGCCCTTGCTAACAATCAAGAAAAATGTGAACAGTTTAGACAGCTTGTCAGCGACGGAGAGACATCGATTCAAAATACGAACTTCAAGTTTAGATGCACCGACACTTCAGCAGAAGATGGCACTCTACGGAGTTCGCGTGCGTCAGAGACAAGAAGAAACAGGAGATACTGCCCGGAGCTGACGTCATCGAAGGCGACTACAAATGTAAGCGCAACAAGACGAAATATGGACTCAGTATCAGCAGGTCTAGAGTTATGAGATAAACGCCCCACTGCTCTTGCAGCCAACTTCCCAATGTACCAACCACAACTGGCTACATACTTCTACATACCTACATATAGCAGCAGCACTTCTGAATAGAGGCAAGAAGAAGGGAAGGTCTACGACTTTACGGCGAACCTCCATTTCCCACAAAAACGTTATTCTTCCTGTTCACACATCTTCTTATTTCTCTCATTTTTTTCAAGCTTACCCAGTCGTATGCAATGCTCCTGTTTTTATTCCTTTATACTTTCATTTGCTACGTCTAAACCGGCTGCTTGTCACATACGTATACAGCACGTACTGCCATGTTTCTCTTGAGTATAATAAATAAGTAAATATGCCAAAATTGTGGAGAACAGATGGACCCTCTGTCAGTGCTCTGAGCTGATGACGTGGCATTGTTCGCGTCTTCAAGAATGAAGGGTTACGATTTAGACGGTCATGTTGCGTTGCTGTCCGAGCAAGTACTTATAACTGCTGTTTGAAAACATGGCCTCACTGTTTGTCTTGGTTCTTGAATTGCTCTTCCATAGGAAAATGAGGAAAAGCTCCCACGTCCTCTTTGCCTAGGAAAGTCAGCGCTACGAAAACTGATCATTGGTGAAGCACCGCATTTGGCCCAAGATGCTCTAAAAACGCAGTTGCGTTTTGTCAAGTGATTCCTATTAAGACGACCTTTCTGAGTCGATGCAACCGTCCGTTCTCAAATGCCTAGCAGGAAGAACAAATCCTAGGGGCATAGGCTTAGGCTACCTTTGAGCTTTCTAGCTACATAGGCCAAACAACAGGAAGATGCCATGGCACAACGGCTTGCTTTCTGCAGTACTTGCAGGGTTTAAAACGTAGTCGACGGATACCTCCAGAGCAAGTGATGCACAGCATTTCATGCTATGAAGCCATTCCCTGCTCACTCCCTGTCATGGACGTCATTCACTACGCTACGGGTAATTTATCGAAACGCGTCTGATCATCTGACATCTTATGAAGGACGATCAACACTAACACAACTAACACACATTGAAACAATCCTCTCGCAGAGCCGGAGGTACACCAAATGTGCAGTGCTGGAGCAGGTTGACACACCTCAGCTTCCTCAAGAGTAATGAAATTACGAACGAAAATTATGTACGGCAATTTTCAAAGTGACTTATTGAATGTTGTAGGGGGTTGTCTGAGAAGCACCGTAGTGGTTTTCAGATTTCCTGCGGACATCTGGTTAGGTCAAAATTGCAAAAAACCGTATCACTTCAGTGCGGGCCGATAAAGCAAAACAGACTTCTGGAACTGCCATTTCGTGGTTATAATCTAGCCTGCAAAAGGTTTGGGGCTGCAACAGTAGCGGAATTACAGCGAACTCACAATTTGCCTGTTAGCGATACACTAACCGAAGCGGAACATTGAGGTGCACCGCTCACGATCCAGGCGGCAGCGACTGGACGGCCCAGTGGGTGCGGGGGAGAACTTGCAGGAAGGGTCGGGGGTTCGGATCCAGGTTCTGCGGGTTGAGGTTCTGTGTTGCTGGGCTTGCTCACCGCTCTTTTGCCGATGTAAAGTGTGTCTTGAACACTGTAGTGCACCATACTGACGTTATAACCTTATTTTAGCCCGTATTATACGATTTAACAACGATGTTGCCCATTTCCCTCATCATTCTCTGCTAATCGGATGTGTAGAGACTTGTACTTCCACTATTCTTCAGATCGAAAGCAATTTTCGTCCATACCTCGTTTTGTAGGCTAATTGAGGCGACGATCATAAACGTTTTCTCGTGATCGCCTGATCCCCCATTTTGATGAGTGCTCAGGGTTATCAATGTCAGTACATAGAACCTCTTTCTTCAGCTATGTGATCAGGCTTGCTTCCCAATCTTCTATTTTGAGATGGAAAGAAATGCACGAAAAATAGACAATTCAGAAAAGGAACTCGTGTTCAGCAACTTAAATAGTTTCCATAAGCGAGGAAGTGACGAAATGATCATGGCCCCGCCATCCCTACTCACGACACCCACAGTAACCTACCGTGGTCGAAAATGCTTACTTCCAACATAATGCATCTACATATGTTTTCTAACATAGATTGAAAATTTATAGTTGTCGGATGAGCATTGTTTCAGCTAACTTTACGCTCAAGCTCTAGATTCAATTGTGGGAAGTGAACTGCCCCCCATTTTTACAATACAAGCTTGGAAGCTGTTTCAGCCAAGATTTTTTCTCAAAGCCTGCGCTCTTGGTCAGCAAGTTTACTTGTTTATTTATTTATCCAAAGACGTGGAACGTGATCGCACGAATGAAATTATCAGGGAACCCAATGAAAGTCCATTGTTGGCGCGTCTGGAACTTTATATTCACCGGAAGCAGTCTCCGTTCATTTCTTCCGGGTACCCTGTCGTCCTTGCTGTGATGCTTTCTGCTTTCTGGTTCAATTTTGGAATTTCTTCCGAAAACGGCAAACTGAGCAAAACAGTCCAAAAAGCAGAGGACAGGAAACAGTAATTGCGCCGGTTCCTGACCTGAAAAGTGCGCAATTCCGATCTGGAGACAGGACAGTCACGTAGAACGTGTTAGCTGTGAACGTGCTATCCGACTTTATCCGAGTCACCTTTTTTGATAATTGAATGATTTGAACAGCAGTATTATTACGACCTCAGTTTTCATTTTCAACTGGACGCTTTTCATTTCACATTTTCATTGCATATTAGACGCTCCTCTCCGGACATATCGCCTACACAATGCTACTTTTTCCCTAGTTCTATGAAAGCTTCCGAAGGAGAAAATAGACCGTCGGAAAAATACAAAATGCAATGCCTTTCGACTCCAGCATCTGATTTTTTATAACTGCTAAAGTCGTCCACAGCTACTGCCGCCTGAATGTAGAAGGCGAGAACTTTCCGTTCGACCTAACACACTTCTCGTGCTAAACTTCCTTCAAATACACACGACGATGTGTTCCTCTGCGAGCGCCTCCAGATGAAACAAGATCAGTCCGCCGTACAGTTCTTATGCACTTCAGACGCGTTCGCGCACTGACAGGCGGTGTTTCTCTTCACGTATGTACATCATGAATGACGCTCTGCTCCATAGCTGAACGAGGGCAAGTTGGCGAAGCGTATACACGCGTATTCGGGTTTTCAGAGTTCGCTTTTCAAAGCCTTTTTGTCGCCTTTCATAACCTTGTCGCCATTTTTTCAAATCTATCGAATTTGCCGTTTACCACCATACTAACCGTTCCGCTACGCATACATGAATAAATGAGTGGAAAGCCGAAAAGTCGAAAATTTCGCTTCTGGAAGGCCTTTCTAAATTGAAAGACGTGAGAAATATCGATTCGCGAGGCACATTTGAGGAGTTCCTTGACGTGAGCAAAAGAACTGTTCAGAGCGTTTACTGTGAATACTTTCAAAGGATTTTCGGAGCTAAAGGTGTAAATATTATAAGCTCATAAGGAGGAAAGAAAATGAAATCCAACTAATCGCAAATAGGACGGGGTGCAAGTAGAAGTTCTCGCAGTTGCTGTTAAAGGATCTGGTCAAGATACCACTAGCACGAACCTCTGAAAAGAGTTCCTTCGCCGGGCGCGCTGCACCGCCGTAACCACGAATTAGTACTCTACAGTTAGTACAGATTCCAACTCTACAGTGGGTGGAACAAGCCCACTACTCTCAACGGGTCTTCGGTGCATGATAGCTGGGAATTTCTGAACTAACCACAGTGGTTTCTAAACATTTGACATGTATTAGGTTGTCCGGAAAGTCCTCAGCATTTTGTGTTACTACTTCTTGTTATGGCTGGACGATCACAGTGGTGATCGTGTGTAGCGCGCCCGTAGCCGGCTAGTAGAAAGCCGATGACCACCCACGTAGGCACGGTGGTAATCCGCCAAGGCAGGTCAAAGTAACGACCGGCGGGAAAACGGGGCGCATATAAGGCCGCTGCCGAGACCCTCAGGGGTCGTCGTCGCAGGTCGCCGCCGAGGAGTTCCAGCCGCCGCCAGCCTACCTCCATCGCCTCCAGCCGTCGTCGTCGTGTGGCCGTACTATTGGCTAATAAATCTGTAATATTCTGCTGCCTCCACGCACGCGGACGTGAGGCTCTCTGTTAGCACAGAGAGCAGTAAGAAGAGACCCCAGAGGTCCAACAGCAGTCGGAAGAGACCCCAGAGGTCTAGTGAAGATTGTATCCTCAGGGATACAACACTTCTCATTCGTCTACTATTAAGTAAAAATTCAACGTGCATTGCGCGTTAATGCTACTTCCCCTACAGAATTTTTTGCTCTATCTGACTAGATAATTAATGTTTCAACGTTGTTTTACTGTTCTTGAAGGGCTCATCAAAGTAGGTCGAAGGAGCAATTCCGAACGATATCTTATTTTAGCTTCAAATTGGGACAATCCGCAGTCGAGACAGTTCGACAAGTCAATCAAGTGTGGGGGTCTAATAGTATTGGTGGGAGCACTGTGCGCCAGTGCTTCAGTAAATTTCGGACCAGAGATTTCAGCCTCGAAGATGACCTTCGTAGTGGTCGACCTACAGTACGTTTCAAAAGTATGAATGCAATCTAAAACTTGCCCATGTCTCGTTTGGCGTTAATTTCTGCAGAGCCGCACTAGCTCCTCTAGATTCCTCTAGTCGAAAGTAGGTAACCACCCGCTTTCAGGGTTTTGTTTCGCCTCACACGAGAATCAGACTTTTTTAAGAAAATTGGTTGAAAATTGGCGTTTCAAAAATATGTAACCATCAGTAAAAAACAAACATTTACTAAATTCGAAAGTCGATCGGGCTACAATTATTTCTTATAACATCATGCATCGCATTGTTCAAGCTACTGACAAGGTTCTGGATTATTCTGTCTTCGTTGGTATCCCTTGTAATCAAAATTATCACGAAGTCATTGAACTGTCGGTCATTCGCGTAGGCTCGTTGAACCACGATCCCCCACATGTTCTCCATTCCGTTGTTGTCAGATCAACAGACCGGACAGTCCATTGCTTGAATGTTGTGACGGTGGAGCCAATCTTTGGTCAACCTGGACACATGGACTGCAGCGCTGCCCTGCTGCAGTCCATGTGTCCAGGTTGACCAAAGATTGGCTCCACCGTCACAACATTCAAGCAATGGACTGTCCGGTCTGTTGTTCTGACAACAACGGAGTGGAGAACATGTGGGGGATCGTGGTTCAACAAGCCTACGCGAATAACCGACAGTTCAATTACGTGGTGGTAATTTTGATTACATGGGACACCAACGAAGATAGAACAATCCAGAACCTTGTTAGTAGCTTGAACAAAGCGATGCATGATGTTATGAGAAGTAATGGTAGTCCGATCGGCTTTTGAATTTAGTAAAAAGTTTGTTTTTCACAAGTGGATACATACTTTTGAAACGCCAAATTTCAATGAATTTTCTTCAAAAAATTCTGATTCTCGTGTGAGACGAAAAAATCTCTGAAAGTGAGTGGTTACCTATTTTCGACTACGAGGAAACTAAAGGAGCTAGTGTAGCCCTGCAGAAATCAGTGCGAAACGAGATATGGGAAAGTTTTAGAGTGGATACAGTTTTGAAACGCACTGTAGAGCAATCCAGGATGACGAGTTGAAGGAATTGGTGGAAGCTGAACCATCCCAAAGAGTTAGCGGGTCGCGGAAGAGCTAGACGTCAGTAAAACTGCTGTTGCAGATGCTTGAAACGCCTTGGAAAGGTGAAAAAGCTCGAAAAGTGGGTGCTCCACGAGTTGAGTGAGCGGCACAAATTGTCACGTTTCGATATTTGTTCTTCTCTACTTTTACGCGACGAAACTGACCCGTTTTTGGATAGGATCATCACTTGTGATGGAAAGTGGATTCTGTATGACCAGGCCAAACGATCACAGCAGAGTCCTATTGTAAGGAAGTCGACGAAATGCACCGAAAATTGCGTCAACTTCAGCCAGCATTGGTCACCAGAAGAGGCCCGATTCTTTTCCACGATAACGCCCGCCGACACGTTCCACAAGTCACCATTCGAAAATTGAACGAATTAAGGGTTGAAGTTCTGCCTCACCCGCCATATTCTCCAGACCTCTCACCAACCGACTACCACCTTTTCAAACACTTTCAGAACTTTCCCGCTGGTCAAACCTTCACCAATCAGGACCAAGCCATAACAGCTTTCGTGGATTTTGTCTAATCTCGACCACCTAATTTTTCTGCTGATGAAGTAAGTCGACTGTAGACCCGTTGTCTAAGTGTGCTAACTCGAACGGTGCTTATTTCAACTGAATCGGATAAGATTTGAGAAAGCTATAGTAGTTCAAAGCGAAGCAGACAAAACGCTGAGGACTTTCCGGACAGCCTAATATTAGGGGGGGGGGGGCAAAAGTAATGAGACACCCCATGCCGTGTCCATATATCTCGTGGCTGGAGTCTGGTTTCGTGCTTGTCGTATTTGTATGTTTGTATGCTACTTACTGAAACCCATCTGAGAAGTTACCACTTCTGCCCTTTCCAGAAGCATGCCAAAAACCCCAGCCTGTCTCATGCCGAAACCCCAGTCTGACGAGTCGACCTGTGTCGCGAAAATCTCCCCCAATTCCCAACCCCGAGCGGCCTGGGCTCAATATTCACGCAAGATGAGAAGTACGTCTTCTACCTTAACCCTGCCAAGCAGCGAGTCTGGGTGAGGCCCGTTGACCTGTTACCGACCTTCGTTCGGCGAGATGTTCACGGCGAGAACCATCTTTGGAGCTTTTGGGTCTGCGCCCATGGACCGGTTTACCGGAAGCTGTTTCCCAAGAGCACCGCGATGAACTCCAAGGCCATGGTGAACGAAATAGAGGAGATGGGCCGGCGACTCGCTCTTATTCATTCGCAGCGCTTCAAGAAGGTTCTCCTCTTCGACAACGCCGCACCCCATCGGGAACAAGTGACCACGGATAAGCTTGCCCAGCTGGGCTACGTTCACATGCCTCACCCACCGTATTCGCTGGACATCTCTCCATGCAACTACCACTACTACTTGAGCCTACAGGACTTCCTAGTCGGAAGGGACACAAAAACCCAAGGAGTCCTTGACAACCATATCGAGCAGTTGATCAACACCGGGCTCAAGCAGTTCTGGAAGGATGGGATCAGGAAGTTGGCTGAGCGATGGCAGCAAGGTCACTGCCCTTAATGGCAAATACATTCCTTAGCATCGTTGAGTTGTAATTGAGTTATAAGGAGATAAAGATTTTTTTTTCATTTTGTCTCATTACTTTTGGCCCCCCCCCCCCCTAATACTCACAAATTTAGCTGGCTCAAGAGCAGTCACATCGTCGGTTTCGTTTTTTGACAGCAACAGGAATAGACTTCCACTTGGTAAACGAGATCTGACGGTTTTCAGGCGGAACTGCAACCACCATTGCCGAATCCTAATAGCGCTTGCTGCTTTTGCAGACTGCAGTAGTCAAACTGTAGCTGACTGCAAACACCCCAACCAAATGTACTGCACTAAATCGACTTACGGAGCGCCTAAAAGCCGCAACAATGGTAAGTTGTGTAACTGCTTTACTACACTAACGGCTAGCAGTGTTGGGATATATACGATTTTTTGCACAACTTTTCCGCTCCCAACACTTTTCAAATCAAATTGGGCACTTCTGCGAAAAACTTGGCGCATTTGAAATCAAGTTGAACATCCTCCAAATCAAAGTGAGCATACTATTGACTCTCCGACAGGACTAGAATAATTTTTTTCAAGGGCACTTTTGTGTGAGTTTTTTGAAAATATTCGATTTTTTTTTGCCCCAATGAGTGAACACACAGCTTGAAAATTTATAAAAACGTTTTTCAAGGAAACATAGTCAAATAAATTCCTTGTGTTGATGCGCACGAAAGCACCAGTCATTTAGTGAATTAGGTGAAAAGATCCGCCATCACTCGATCAGATTGTCGGGAATTTCACTCGATTGCTGGCAGCAATTCTGTCTGCGTGAGTAACACAGATGTAAACCGCATAACAATAACAGCTCTAAAGAACACATATTCTCAGCGCCTAAAGGTCGCAACAATATTAAGCTGTGCAACTGCTCTCAACTGATCGAGTTCATGGCGCGTCCCTCCTACCTCTTCTTTTAGGTCTCTAAACGACTGCTGCCTTTGTGCGCTTTAAAACACAATTACTCCATTATTTTTCCTTTAAAAAATAAAATTTTTACAAAATTTCAAAAGATGTGTTCAATTATTGGTTGCGATGAATAAAAAATTTCAAAAAAAAATACACTAAACCTTCGTCATGCAAAATATATTATAACCGTGATATATGAAGGGAAAGAAACGGCGACTTCCTGCAATATGTCGGGTCGCTCTTCACCCATCCGTGAGACGCTCGCACCAAGGTTCCGCGACAGCTCCGACAAGGAACGCGAGTGGGACCTCATAAACGTGCTCACTACATAGAGTTGATATCAGGAGCCCTGCTCCCCTTCGGGAAATGTCAAGTGAATCTCGTCCAAACAAAAGCAATTGATGTACAGCAGCAGTACACGACGCACTAGCTACACCATCAGCACTTCGCCCTACACATTTGATTTTCAGATGAAGTCTAAGAGCACCTCCACATGTTAGTTTGCGAATTTCCGAGCATCGCACGCATTCTTAGACATCGTTCGTCCTTCAGAAATGAAGACCTCGCCTCATCAGACTCGAAATTTGAAAACACGGTTGTTATGAACGCCCAAGAGCCATAAGCTGCGCGCTTTACGGTCGTAGCTTCGCTCGCAAGCCGGAAAAACCTCACACGTCATTTTCAATTGTCCCCGGAAAATCCTCCAGTGATGGCTTCAAGGAGGGAGCTTCTATCCACAACGCTCTCAATAATGCTGGCACAGTCACGAGATAGGGCACTTGTCAGCAGTTCTGCGTCGATCACGCATGCTGAGCTGTTTATCTTGCCTGAAGAACCCGAGGGAAACAGCGTCGTTTCAAAATAACTCAAGCCATACCAGCCTCACCTCTGAACATGAACCATTTATTGAGAGCGAACTCGTATCTACAGACACGTGCTGTTGAGAGGCACCGTGCTGCTGTAGGTTCAGATTCAAAACCTTCCACGTAATTCGACGGCTTCGAAATTGACAGCGGGGAAAAGGCAGAGAGCTCGCAATGTAGAATCAAAAGGGCAATCAGTACCTTTGCAGAAGCTGACGATAGGTGATACGAGGAGAATATAATGGAGCGTAGTCATTAGGGTGCCGAGTCGGAGTTCAAAGGTGGTCGACGATCACAGCGACATGGAAGACCAACTGCGAGCAGACAAGTCGCGCACCAGCAATTACTAGCACGCGTCGATGGTCAATATAATAGCGAGTTATAGCTGGCGGCCTGTCGATGTTCTCATCCGAACTCCTAATGGATTCGGCCGAAAGGGCGTTATGTAGGCGATGACGTAGCGACGGGAAGTGGAATAGGTGAAGTGCAGGGAATGCGGCGTCGAGTAGACTCGGCTTGGCTCGGCGGCTGGACAAGGAGCGCGGTCACCGCTGGTCGCCCTCGGCCCTGGCTTTCCACTCCTGAAAAAAACCTTGTTGTTCTTGGAGTAGCAATACTTACAAACGTAGTTTTCGCCGTAGTATGTCGGAAGCGAAAACAAGCCTCTGATCACTGTGAAAGAGAACGTGCAGAACACCTCAAACGCGCCTCGGTATGAAAGCACCCCTACTGGAGAAGAAGACATCATATTTTCCCCAAATCGACTGACTGAAATCACGATCCGAGCACCGCAGGTTTGAGAATGATGGAACAGGGATCTTTTCATAAAGAATGACAGCACCGAAGACGCGCTACAACACCGAACAACTTAGGATGCAACCGAATGTAGCGGTGATATTTCCAGTCAACCAAAACTCAGCGGAAAGTTGGGCCTCGCATGCGATCAGAAATGTATTGCAGCAAATACAGAGTGCCAAGGAGTGCATAAGCATCTGAACTACTATAGTAGGTTGTCAGGGAGCACCTAAAGTGATCCGAGAGTCACCTCCCGCAGGTATTAGGATGGGCTTCAGCTGAGGACCTTGGGAACTTTTCATGCAGGTTCCTTCGCTCCACTGCACCGCGGTCACTAATTGTTGCTTGTTTCCGTTACCCATGATCAGATGAAGTTGTGTCAGTAGCATGCATAGTTTGTGGTAGAACTAGCGCGTCCTCAAAACCTGGTACATGTGACTCCCATTTCGTCGTTCAACACCGCTATATTTCAAATCTTGCACTGCTCTCGAGCTGCGCTAACTCCAACTCTATCAAGTAGCGAGTTCGTCGAGCTATATACAGCGTGGCCAATCTCAAAGCTACCGTTTTGAAGAAAAAAATCAATACCACAGGCTCAATATCTCATTTATAAATTGACAACACGTCACCATCAAAAGGACATCCTATCCTTCCACAGGACTTTGACAATGCGGAGCTACTGGTACCGTACCCAACCCAAAGGAAGGGTAGTAATGTTGTGCACGTCCTCAGCACGCCGAGTTGGACCCAAATGTCTTCTCTAATGGGATGGACCCGCATAGAAGCATGTACCGGCTCTAGTAGAGGGCCAATGCATGTTCGATAAATTGACTGCTCCGTCTACGTCTGCCGTGCTCACCTGAAGACAACTGAACCACCAAATGCGGTGAAAAGCGACGAAATTCCCGTCTCCAGCACATTTTTCACATAATTGATCAATCGAGCGCTATGCTCTGTTTCTCATACAGTTACACTTAATGCTTTACTGAGGACATTCCGAGGCTTACAAAGAAAGGTTCCCAAAGGCCTGAAAAGGTCTGAAAGTGTGCATGCAACTATCATAAACCCCTAAAGGCCCCCACAGAGTTCTGCGGCAACGCCGCTCGCCGCAATGGTTAAGGATAGGGCAAGGACGCCGCCGGCGGCGAGCTCTGCGTCTCTGCCCTATGGTTAAGCATAGGGCCGCGGCGCTGCCGCAGAACTCTGTGGGGGCCTTAAGACACCCCACGAGGTATGCCTCGGCGGCGCAGTTGGTGGGAGGGACGCCTCATAGGGGCACACCGTAGGGGTTTTAAGTTCAAGTCCGCGTACTGCCGAAATTTTCGCACATATTAGTTTATTGTCATTGCGCTTTCTCATGCTCACAGGAGGCAGTTTTCGACCACCAATGCTTACAGCAAACTGAGGCTGACAATTTGCGCCTTCATGTATGCTAGTTTTTCAACAATGCCTATCTGTACCACCACCATATCATACCATATCACCAATAATACCGTAACTGCACACAAATACGTGTACCTCATGGTTAAATATTATGGACCCTAGCCGTATCGGTACATAAGTGTGCAAAAAATAACGTTCTCACCTGAAGGTGTTGTCGGCCGACAACTTTCCACCTTCGCACTGGACTTCACTTCTCCGACAAGGAGAGAGATTGCGGTTGCAAATGCCATAAAACGAGTCCTCTGGGACGCCATATATTGAGATATTGACTGTCAGGAAGAAGAGACGGTTCAAGTTAGAGGTAGCACAGTGAAAATCTGATCTTTCTATGTCTGTCAAACGCGTGGGGGCAGCTGGGTACGTCGATGTTCACCCAGGACCTTTCTCTGCACCCACGGATTGGATGTTCAACGAAGAAGAAGTGGTCACTTGTGTCAGGGGGAAAATTGTTCCTCACTGGCTTTTGTAAGATGCTGCTGTTGGTGTGACACGCGCTTGTGTTTTACTTGTTTCATAGATTTATACCATAGCTGTGGCCTGAAAGAGAAGAGCAAGACAGCACTTTTTATTTTCAGAAAAATGATATGGTGCAGATAGGCACCATACCATTTTTCTGAAAATACCAACTGCGCCGCCGAGGCACAACTAGTGAAGTGTCGTAGGGGTTGATGATAGTTGCACGCGCGCTTTCAGACCTCCTTTTCAGGCCTTTAAAAAAGCGTTCAGCAAAAACTGACTGTGGTTCTGGACTCCGCTGACAGGGCTCTAAATCCTGCTAATGTAGCACCGCAAAAGCTCGCCTTGAGTTGCGAACCTTTACTTGTTAGGCCCTTTCAGGTCCGGCTACAAAACCAAAGACCCCTCGCTAATTTCTTATGACCAAACGACAAAAGAGGCTTCTCAGCAGGGATGTGCGGAAATTTTTTCCAGAAAAGCGGAACACGGAAAACGGAACGGAGGAGCTCAAAAATGGGCGAAAACCGAAATAGGAAACACAGAACGGAAATGACTCAGAACTCACTCTTCATTTAATTTTTCATAAATAAATAAATGTATATCCATAATGGCAGCTTTAACTAATTTGTTGTTAACGAATTTAGGAAACGGGAAAGGCAGTGTGCCACTCTTTTCCAGCAACATGTAACAATAAAAAACCTTGTATTCGTTTCGTTACTAAGATGAATTTCCAAACATTACCAGTGTGACAAATCGAAGTTGTTTCAAAATCTTTCTGTAAATAGGAAGAAAGTATTTTATACGGAATGAACCCAGCTGAGCTAAGATGTCACAGATTTCGCCCCTCATGACACTTGAGCGGTCTTCTGAATTCCTAATTGCGAGAAGGAAGGGCTAAGGTTACAGTCTCGTTTAGCATCCACGACGCGACACCGACACGTTCGCATGAGTTCCATTGTATCATTTGGCAGGATCTGAAGCTCTGAAACAAACTCAGAGGAGGGTGGAGAGGAAAGACACATCATGCCCTCCTCCGACAAGAATAGATCCAATGTCCCCTATGGAGCGCATTGTTAGCAACCTAGCAACCTAAGAGTGCTCATAGAACTCTGATTTAGAGTTGGTGTTCCAGGTCAGACCTAACGAGAAAGGTCAAAGAGGTGACACACAGATTCGGAGATTCTCAAAGCGACCTACATAGGATTGTAGGGCGTTGTCTGTGAAGCACCGTAATGTCCTGCGGACCTCTGGGTAGGTCAAAAATGGAAGAGAATTGTAGCGCTTCAGTGTGGGCCAATAACGCAAAACTGACGCCTTGAATACCCTTGTCGTGATCAGAAATAGTCCAGCAAAAGGTTTTGAGATTCACCCATTACAGAACGTAAGATTTTGCAAATTCCTAATAGAAGCGAGAAGGCACACTCAAGGGAGGCATCCACCAGCCACGCAGCAGCGACTGGATGCCCGAGTGGATAACGCAGTGGACTTGCAGAAGGGTGGTCAAGGGATCGGTTCCGGGATTGGGGCTTGTGCATTGGGAGTGAAGTTTTTTGCATTCTTATCTACGTAACGTGCATTTTGGCCTCTGCAGGGTTCAGTGTTTGCTTTTCAACCTCTTTAACCCCTTGCAGAATATGAACCAATCTAGCCTTCGTTGATTAGAGATACGCCGCTCGCCATTAAACCACGCTTGTCTTGTTGGGTCCCTCGTTAGATACTACCCATGTCTGATCCCTTTATAATGGTCTGTATTCGTTTTGGAAGTGTGTATCGTAGTAACCTCATTTGACCGCTCTTCGCTACTCTAGAGGGATGCAAGGAAGTGGGGATGGACTGCAGGTACAGACACTCGGACTCTTGACACTCCAAAGGCGAAATCCCTTCGTTCAAACCTCGTTTAGGGGTTATCTAGGGTGCTTATCACATCATGGCATCTGCTTTCGGTATAACAGCAGATTACAGTGAGTTATAGTAGACATGGATACTGTGAAAAACTGCATACGTTTTCTTCTTCTGGCTGAACTTCGTTTCCAAGGTATCTGAAACTAAAAATAGCTCTCGAGAAATTTAAAGGCCAAAAACGTAACCAAATTCGTGATCATGCCGCAAGTGAGTGCGGCTAACCTGCCTCACTTACCTGCACTCTACTCATGTCCTAGCATGCTATAATCTACCGGAACAAAAAATGGATTCCAGATTCGTCGTGACTAGTATCCCAAACGCCCTGCCCTAACGAACCTTGGCGAATTTTTTTTTCGACCCTGCAGACATGAAAGTACTTCTGTTCATTCATACCTGTAACGGAACCCACTCCCCCCCCCCCCCCCTAGAGTACGGAAGAGTAGTTGTACAAAAACAGGCAACAATGCGACCAATGACGCACAACGGGTAAAACATTCTAGTTTTGATTCGCAGTTAGTAGAATTAGTAAACGTCACAAGAAACGCGCTCTCCATAGAAATCCGAAAGGGGATCAGGAGGTCCTGATGATGAACAAAAGTACCAGTGATCATGCTCACTACAAGGTTACTATGATACACACTTCCAAAACGAATACAGACCTTATAAAGGGATCACACATGGATAGCATCTAATGAGAGGCCCCAAAGACAAGCTTGGTTTAATGGCCAGCGGTGTATCTCTATTCGACGAAGACTAGCTCGGCTCACATCCTGCAAGAGGCTAGAAAGGTTGGAAAGCGAATACTGAACCCTGCAGAAGCCAAAATGCACTATACGTTGATAGAAATGCAAAAAAAACGCCACTAGTAATGCAAAAGCCCCAACCCCGGAACCGACCACCCTCCCGCAAGTCCACTGCGTTGTCCATTCGACCATCCAATGCTGCTGCGTGGCTGGTGGATGCCTCCCGTGAGTGTGCCTTCTCACTTCTGTTAGGAATTTGCCAAATCTTACGTTCTAGCAATGGTTGAAGCTTCCAATCTTTTGCAGGACTGAGCACAACAAGGGTATTCCAGGCGTCAGTTTTGCGTTGTTGGCCCGCACTGAAACTCTACAGTTCTCTTCCATTTTTGACCTAAGGTGCTTCTCAGACAACGCCTTAATCCTATGTAGGTCGCCTTGAGAATCTCCACGGTCACCTCTTTGACCGCAAGATTGTTAGGGAAAAAGATAGGCATGCTCCGGATATGGAATTTGATTCTTAATTCAAACATTCATGAAATCTTAAATGGCTCTATACTATTCGGTAGTAAATCGTCTCAAGAAAGAAAGAAACCAATTTGGTTATCACACTTTTGACATCAGGGTGCACCACCGGTTTGAAAGCAACACAATCACAAAAAAGGAGGGACGCATAGCTGATCATGTTCTTCAGCCTTTCGTTTAAGTTCAAGAGGTGAATAGGCAGTGCAAAACAATTAGTGGCTGATGAGTCACCATCTCCGTTTCGTGTTCCGGCCCGAAAGAGAGCGGAACACGGAACGGAACAGAAGGGCTAAAACCGGCCGAAACCGGAACATGGCACACGGAACACGTTAACTCCGCACATCAGTGCTTCTCAGTCCTCTTCCCTCGCTACATTGTGAACTCAAGACTTGCACCGCTGTTTTGCACGTAAGTATGAGATAAACAGAATTGTTTTTGATCTGGCAGGCTCAAGGCCCAAAATGTCGTCGATAATGTGGATTATGGCGAGCTTCGTGACTAAGAATAAGAAGACATAGTTGTAAACAAGAACCACGGGAAGCAACTTGAGACAATTAACAACTGTTGGCATTCCTGCATGTGCACACAGCCACGAGATTATAAACTGATCAGCAAGAAAGTAAGCGCGAAACACCCAAAAGAAGGCAGAATGGCAAGAAACTCGCCGGATGCTTCACGTTGCCCCGTACACCTACACCGCGATCGTCCCTCTGTGTCGGCAGCCAAACAGCGGGCAAAAAAAAAATAATTAAACCAACGAGCATATTGGTTCAAAGGGGGTGGCAGCCCCGAATGGATTGTGAAGTAATGCAGAACACATAATTGATGAGAACGGGAATTTCTTGTCGGTCTTCTTCGTAGATCCTGCTCTAAGTTAACCTAAGGCTTTTCAAATCAAAGCTAACTCTTCCAAGTCAAAGTGAACTTTTTCTACATTAAACTAGAGGCTCTCCAAAAATGTTAGAATAATTTTTTGTTAAAGGACAATTTTAGCACTTTCTTTGAAGTTTTAATTCACCTACCCAATAAGTTAGCACACTGTTAGTATTTTTAAAAAAATTGAGAAAAAACAATGATTCAAAGCTCGTTTTGAAGAGCAGGAAGACGGCTATTTTCTGTTGCCAAAACAGAGACATGCCCTCGTCCGAAACTTCGAGATTTTTATTCGATTGATAGCAAAGTATCTGTTCGCTTGCAGTTTCACGCCTGCAAACGGTGCAACGTAAACAACTGAAAAAACACGTACCCTAACTTTCTTGCTATATGTGGGCAGTAATTACACTATCAATCAGATAAACACTGCGACTTGCTTTTCGGGTGCATGGCGCGATCCGGTCCTTTAATGCACTACATGATTGCTGCCTTGCTGCGCTTTAAGGCAACATTCAATTTAATATTTTTCTCACAAAAAATGCAAAATTGTTACACAACTTAAATAAATAAATAAATAAACAACTCTTCGGGCAGGTGATCTAAAAAAATTCAAGGAAAGTTATACCGAATTTTTCTCAAACAAAACATTATTCAAACTATCTTAGTGAGTTTGTAGTTTAACCTGCCTCAAGGTCATTTCTACTTGGAATAGTTCGCTTTGATTTCAAAAGTCTTAGGGTACTATATATAATTATCGCAGCAAATTCGACACTTTCTTCAAACTTTAGACAATTCGCTTGGTCTGCTTGCGTGATATCGACACGGAACGGGACCAGGACATAGTGACACCTCGTCTTCTGGGCTCTGGAGTCGTTCTAGAAGCTGTGTCAACACTGGAGGACATGTGGAGGCGACAGGTGGACGGAGGGGGGTCTCTGCGAACATGATGGCCGGAAAAGGCTGCATTAATCACGTAAGCAGGTAAAATCCGTCGTTTTCGTAGAACAATGGACCATCGCTGTGGCGAGGATAGCGTTGGAACTCCTAGTGGTGCTACGGGTGAACTTCCGGTGAAGCGTAACTGTCTCTACTCCTGGAAGGAACTTCACCGATAGGCTACAGAATTTTCCCCCACTGGTGACCAATTTTTCTCCAGTAGCTCACCAGGAGTCATTCAAGAGATACATATAGGTAGATAGATAGATACAGATAGATGATAGAGATACATAGATACACTCCTTCATACTAGAGCATTCTGAAGTCGGTGAAGTGCTAATAAGATTTCCTGGAAAGGATTGACCACGTTGCTCATCTCCAATAGTAGGTCACCTTGCTACTGAAAGTATCTCGTAGAAGTATGATGCATGGGTCGTCCTACTGAGATTTATGTCAATGTCGTGAATGTAGGCAGCATTGGGAGAGGGTAGTGTACCAGCCAATCAAACCAAGACATAAGACTAACATAGCCATGCCCGAATTCCTACTGATTTTCAAGTGCCTTTCGTTTGAATTCGAATATTCCAAAAAGCACGTTTTTCATATATATTTGAAAACGAATCTTTAGGAAATTCCGTTTTTCGAAGGTATCTAAAACCGTGAGTTCAAGAAATTACCGAAAAAATTCAAATTTCAAATTCAAAATCAAATTCAATCAATTTCAAATTGGAACGCATTCAACTTCAAGCAATCAGAACAATCACGTTTTCGATTATAACCAAATTCGAATGCTCAAAGATTTTCGGCTTTGAAAATCATTCGAATATTCGAAAATTTGCAGGAAGCTACAGTTATTCACGCATTTGAAAGGCTCAGTACGAACGCTATTCTTAACGCTGTTCGAATAGGTGTTGAATGGCTTTCATTCAAAATTGAATATATGAATATTCATGTTTTTCGAATACATTGGAAAAATAGCAGTTTTCGAACGTACTCGAAAATTATGCTGTATTAGAAAACTTTCTGAGACCAACCAAACATTCCCACTCTGAATGGCACGTCCACTCCATGAGGCTTAATTGGATGGCACGTTCCCGCCTCCCAATGCTGCTCACTTTCGCGACATGGAACGAGATTTGTTAAAACGATGATCTTCGTCTTTACCGTAGTTCCCGTAAGGCGCGAGAGACACTGCAGTACTCCCTACCGTCACCCAAACGCTCAACTTTGAACAAGGACACGATTTTTACTTTGCGAGTCTAGAATGCGTACTTTGGGATGCTTTCAAAAACATGCACTTTTTAGAATGGTCACGAAGTTCCTTCCGCCCTAACCAGAACGCGGTTCAACTGCTCATTTGTAACAGCAAGGAAGTGAAAACCTTAGGTTGGGTTAGCGAAGCGATGCGTCACTTGTTCGGTTGGATTTCGTGCACTTGACTGACACCTGAACGTAATTCATCAGAACACGGAGTTCTTCATTTAGTGAATGGATTCTTGCTTTAGTCATCCTGAGCCCAACTTGACCCGCAGTTTTGATTTACAGAGAACCGTTCAAAAACTTTGAGCCAGCAGTAGCGCTTTCAGATCAACAGGAGAGATTTCTTCACTGAAACTCTCAAACTCGAACTCTTGCGCTAGAACGGACGTTCTGACGGAAAAGTTAGCAGGCATGACTATGGATCTGTAGAGACAAACGGTTCTGGCTAGACAGGAGAACAGTACGATTTATCGCTCACATCGTTACAAAAATCTCGGTTCATGATTTTTTGAGACACTCTGTATAACGGCTCCAGTACAAAAATCCCCTTTGTCATGGAAATTCAACAGATTTCGCTACAAAATCTTCCGCGTTTTTCTAAAACTTTGAGGAGCTGTGAACATTGAGTTCTAGAGCAGAACGAAAGGCTAGATGCTTGCACTGGAGAACCCCTTTGCTCAAGTTTCTGATGTTGATGAAGTCGAAGTTTGACTGCTTTACTAGGGCGACATATGAGCTCTCCTCAGAAGCGCAGAAGCCTTCACAACAATCAGAATTCGAGCTGAACGGTAATTGCTCTAATCCCATTGGTCAGCCCAGCACCAGCACGTAGAGGTTACATGCCTTGAAGATGCTACAGACAACGGTCTAGGACACGGCAAAGACGGTAAAAATAGCGCACAAATCGGCGAAGGCCTGATGTTGCCTGGCTAGCAGGAGGCAAAAATGGGCGGATGAAGAGCCGCCGGCTCTCGGAGCTGCGATAAATGACCGAATTTCGTTGTTTTTGCGGTCGGCGTTCCCCGAAGAGACACTTTTCGACCAAACGGAGTGCAGCGATAAACAGCAGCCACGCGGATGGCTTCAGTTTGTTGATTAAAGTAATGGAAGACGCCTGGTCAACCCGTCGAGAAGAATCTTCTCTTAGAGAGACAACCTCAAAGAACATCCTCATTCGGACCGATAGGCACGCGAATGCGACGGCTAGTAGTGCGTAGCTCATCTTGTCCACTCGACGTCATGAATATCTAATGAAACAGCCCGTTGCAAGCTGTGCTTAAGAACATCGTTATCTCCTTCAATGACAATTTCGCTGCACTGCCTCGCATGAACTGCGGAAGGCTGGGCACAGGGGAGGTTTCAGGATCGGTTCTTCTTGGGCTGCAAGTCATCGTCAGCCAGTCTGCAAAGCCATGCTCGAGAACATCTAACAGCTCGAAATGCAGCAAGTACAAGTCAATTCCATTCCATCTTCATAAACAACGCTGCTCTCATCGGAAACAGCCTATAATGGACCCTTTTCAGTAGGTCAACACACACTTTCAAGCGGTTTGTAATCCCAGATCTCTCAGATATTCTAACCCAATGAAACTGAGTCAAGTCAGGAGTCTAAAGCGTTATCCAATTATATCTTTGGAGGTGATCAGTTCTTTTTCAAATCCTGTGGAATCTCTCAAAAAGCAGATGTGATCAATTCCCTCAAACTTCGCCCCTTCAGTAAGGGGAACAAAACATTCGGCACGCAAAGCCTCCACGTTTTCAAGTAACTGCCCGGCAATCTCGGCACCCAATTGCTGCCAAATTTAGGGTGTGCTCAACAAAGCATTCCTGCTCTGCTGAAGTCGCAACTCGGAATCGGTTTAAAACCTTCGCCACTGCTTGAAAAGGTGCTTCCTCTTGGAAATGCAAAACCCCTCTTTTTGTTAAATCATAGCTTTGTCCATACAAACAAATAAGTTGTCAGGAAAATTTGCAACACCATGCTCTAGACAAAATGATTGCAACTTCAATGATTTTTCTCGCAAGACCGAGTTTTTTTTTTCATAGTTCCTGGTCGGTAGTAGAATGGTTAAGCAGACCAGGGCATCGGACCGAGAAAACGATCTGCTGGACAGGTGAGCAGTGTATGTTAGCTGTATGATATCATACCTGCTAAATGCGAGCCTCGCACTTACGTAAGCGCAGCGTTCCAAATCTAAACAATGGGTGTCCACTATACTTGTGCTCTCGAAAGTTTTTCGAATATTCGAACGGTTTCGAATATATGCGAACAAGGCGGTGGGGATCCCTTGGCTGAGCCTTAGCAGAAGCAACATAGGCCATCTTTCGTTCCCTACTCCGGACTTCACCTCCCGACTTGCTCGTCACTAGCTGTGACACGATTAGCGATTCCTCATTGATAAGAGCGAAGTGTTCAGCTCTCCAACTACTTATGGCAACCGATGAATTGTAGCCAGGAAAGCAGCTCAAGTCAGCGACTCCCATACGAAAAGTCCTCTGCCTAGCACTTAATAACTACTGCATTACAGCTCATTCTTAAGCACAAAGTTGTGGCATAAAATGGAAAGAAAGCGAGTAACCACCGCAAGAAACATTGAGACTGAAAAACAACTATGGGATGAAGACGAAGAGCAAGGAGGGGCCGATAATGGGGGAGCAAACCTCAACAGCTCTCTATATACCGGGGAAATTTCAATTGCTCTGTTTAATACTGACCCTTCTTCGGGGCAGCTAAGGGTGAAGTGTAGTTGGACACCTTCTTTGGTTGTGCGCAAGTGCCCGTCAGTCGAGACTTTGGTTGTGCGCAAGTGCCCGTCAGTTGCGCGCAACCATGGTCCGCTCACTTTCAGTAAACACATCCGAGACACAGCATCAAAGCGCGCCCCTGAAATTTAGTGGGGAAGCTGGGAAACTACGAACCGAGTGTGGGTGGACGAGCAATGCCCTCAAGCTTCCAAAGAAGCCCCAATAAGTCAGAGCACTGCTACTTTCGCAGCGTGTACTCACTTTATGTGAGCAAAGAAACACAAGCCCCGTTAACCAAGAGTGAGAGAGCTGAAAGGGAGCAAAGTTTCCGAGCGCAATCAGGTGAAGGTTTTCGTCGGATCACGTTAGAGCGAAAGCGAGCCATAAGACATCGGAGTAAGCAGCATAAGTCCTTGGGGAGATGGAGCCGCCGCCCAAACAACACAGTGGAGCCTGAGCAATTCGTGTGGTGGGCGGCAACAGCATGGACGCCGGGCGGGCAGCAGCTTACTCAACGAGCGCAAGAGGCGAAAACATGACAAGTGAAGAAGCCTTTCCGGAGATGTGGGAGAAGTTCTCCCTCACCCAAAAAGAAAGGTTTGAGCTGATGTATTAAGGTTGGAAAAAAGTCCTTTCATTTTTTTCAACGATTTATTACTTCACAACTATAGTACCAAATCAATTGAAATAAACTTAATTTTGTTCCACTACACTTCTTCAAAGTCTGGGTACTTTTCTAATTCCTCTCGCTTAAAGGACTGCAGTTCTGGAGTCGTACCATTTCTATATCCAATTTTTGAGGTCTTCATCCGTTTCAAAATACTTCTCTCCAATTTCTTCCTTGAGAGCATGGAAGAGATGGTAGTCGGTAGGGGCGAGGTCAGGGCTATATGGTGGATGTGGCATTGCCTCCCACCCAGCTCCTCTGTTGTTTCTCCTGTGAGTCTTGCAACATGTGGTTTTGGCCTCTTTTCTTGGAGAGCTGCGGCAACTTTGTGGAGTTGGCCACTGAATGTGGCAGCAGTAAGTGTCTCTCCACTTCTGAGAGTTTCCCAGTAAATCACTCCTCTGATATCCACCAAACACTCAAGAGAATCTTCCTTTCGTGAACATTGGACTTGAGATCAGGCTTAGGGTTCTCTCCTTTTTGTACGCATTGTATTTTTCTTCGGAACCCAGGACTCATCGCCTGTCACAATCCGCAGCAGAAACGATTTTCTTTCGTCTCTGGACAGAAGACAAGCAACGATGGAGAGCCGTTGACCTTTCTGAGTGTCTGACAGGGCATATGAAATTCGAGCTCCAAATTTCCATGCAAAGCCAAGATTCTTCAGATGGATTCCCACTGTCCTATGAGACACTTCGAGCTTCTCTGCCAGTTGACGTGTCGCCTGCCTACTGTCGGCACGAAGAAGATGGAGTTGTTCAGTGTCGTCCTTTCAGATGGCCTTCCTGACCTTGCTTTGTCCTCGAGTGAATAATCTCCCTTTAAAAACTTTCCGAACCATTCATAACAGGTGCGATGAGTAATAGATCCCAAACCATATATATATATCGTTAATTTGGTCGGTTGCCTCACGTGCCGTAGCTCCTCTAATGAATTCATGAAGAATGACGTGCCGAAAATGGCCCTGAGGTAGATCTGGCGTTGAGTCCGGAAGAATGGGTAGATAATGAAATATAAGAAGGGTCTTGACCTATGTCCGTGTGCGAACGGCAGACAGGTGTGATAGGATTAGGAAATTGTGTGAAGAGACTTTTTTCCAATCTAATAATACCCTCCTAAACTCACTCCAAACACAGTCAAAGTGATTTCGCTAGCAAAGCTGCGTGGCATCGAGTTTTTATCCAACAGTTTTTGGGCTCGTCCTAAATATTACGCTGAAATAGACGAACATGTTTGAAAACAGAATACAAACTGCGCTCTTGAGCTACTTATATCGTTCTGGTAGTTTAGAGGAGCGAAGCCCGTGAAATAGAATCCTTAATTCCATGTTGAGGTCCATTTGGAATTTTCGCTCTCATGAAGTTAGTAATCGAAATGTAGTCCTATTGAGAGCGCGCCAATCTTACCAGGAAACTATCTCAACGGTAGGTCGGAACGACCCAACTGTTGTATATGGGCAGAATCGCCTCTCTCTGGGAAGCAGCAAATGCAAATATATCGACCCCAATACAACTCTGCGCAGAGTTAGGGGCGACGGAAGTTGGGCCTTTGGCGGTGTTAGCCCTATGTCTGCACGCGGAGGGCGGGCTCAAGTTGGCTGGAAACAGCGATGACGAGCGAGCGGTGGTGGCGCAGTGAGTAGAGGGGCGGCGTAATCCCCATAATCGCTGTTTCTAGCCAACTTGAGCTCGCCCTCCTCGTGCAGCTAGGGCTAACGCCGCCATCGGCTCAACCTCCGTCGTCACTAACTCTGCGCAGAGTTGTACTGGGGTCGAGATATTTGCATTTTGTTGTTTCCCAGAGAAAAGCGATTCTGCCCATCCATATATAACACTTAGGTCGTCCCGACCTACCGTTGAGACAGTTTCCTGGTTAGTCAAAAGCGGCGAACGAACTTCAAGACATCAGTAATAGCAAAAACGCGAAATCTATGAAAAGACCGATCCGTACAATCCTGCTCCCTTTTTCCCAGTGTTATCCACAGGCACAAAAAAAGAAACTTTTGGCTTGAAAAAAGTTTATCCTTTATCTGGCTTTATAGATTTATTATATTCACTACCTGCGCCTGATGTCCGCAGTTCAGTCACCTTTGTGAAAGAAGGCCAAAAAAACCCAGCCAGTCATGTATTGGGTGCCATTCGCCTTCAAGTAAAGGCAAACTTATCATCTCCAGCTTCAAAAACTGTGTGGGTTCTTGGCAGTTTCTATGAAGATGTAGAATGGCCCCTTAACACTTTCAATAGACCAACATCATACTCTGCGCCGCCTGCTTTGGATACTCGGATGGTGAAGTCTCTCTTCGGCAGAGAACGAAATGAAAACGGTACCGCATCGCACAACCTTCCACCGCACCTTACCCACGCATGTTACTAGTCCAATAAATCCCAGTTGCGGGCCGTTAGGCAACACAAAACCTCCAACGAGGAGACTCCCACTCGCTCGCGCTTCTATTGGCGTATTTATATTCGAGCGGAGTTCTGAGAGCTCGTGCTAGAGCAGCAATGATAAGCGCTACTCTTCATGAGTGCTGCCACGAGGCTAAATGCGAGCCTCGCACTTACGCGCAGCTTTCGTGAACCTCTGAGACTACATGTGTTTTTTGCGCCGTCTTTTTCACTGCACACGAAAACAATTCGTCCTTGCGAATCTCGAATTTCTCTAGCCTTGGCCTATTCTTCAAGGTTACTACTTTTACGGAACAACGTAATTCAACTGGCCTTTCTCTGCGCTGCGGGCAGCAATCGAAACTGTTGGGCACAGAATTTCGGAAAGTCTTCCGGATTTCCACAGAACATGCTGCGAAGTGATTCCTCGCTGTCCTCCAACCAAACAGAGTATGCCGTCCTGAAAATGAAACGTTATCGCCAAACGAATAATTTCTTCTCCTTCAATCTTGATTTTCCGCAAGTGATGCACACGCTTCGGTATCCACTTATTCACCGACTCTAATTAGGTCGAAAATTTCTGAGAGGCTTGAAGGGTAGATAGTCGGGAGGGGAGAAGATGCGCGAGTTCAGTCGGTGTTTCGATGCAGAAAGGGCGTCCGTTGGGTAATTCACTTCAATTGAATGACGTGTAAGATTCGCGGAGTTAGATTGAACATTATCTTGAGAAAGGTGAACAAACGTGCAGTGCACTCCCATTATAACGCCTCCGGATAAGATAGACGACTCTGCTATAAAATAGGTTTTCTCGGGAGCCGGCCAGCTTACATTTACGCCAATTCAAACGAACTCCGGTTAAGACGCCTCGGATACAACGCCATTCTCATTACAGCGCGGTTCTGAGAGGAACTCTGCGTTCAAAATGACTCTCATTACAACGCGAACAGGTTCAGTTCCGATACCACAGAAAACGAAAACATGTAGGAGAAAGACTGCGTTTGTGATCGGTCCTAACCTCCCACTGCCTCGTACATAGTCAAAAGCGGCTGCAGCGCGAAAATGTGTAAGATTCACATCGACGGTTTTCCCGCGTGCGCGACCCACGAAAGTGTTCATACTCAGTAATATGTCAGTGTAAGACATCCGGTAGTCATTAGAGGCAGACGCGTACTGGAAGATTTCTTCAACCAGAAAATTCAAGATATCGGTTCAATAGGTTAGAATATTCAAAATAAAACTAGTTATCACATTTATTTTAAA
The DNA here is from genome assembly GCA_947396885.1 of Heligmosomoides polygyrus polygyrus. Lineage (NCBI taxonomy): Eukaryota > Metazoa > Nematoda > Chromadorea > Rhabditida > Heligmosomidae > Heligmosomoides > Heligmosomoides polygyrus. The sequence continues at coordinate 50,268,833 of OX377204.1, read as the reverse complement.
GGTGGCGATGTCCGTTCCTCCTCGTGGTGCCACTGGAAACTGCTCGCTTCTGCGAGCTAAGCCAAGCAATGCAGGCGACAGGCCCTGGTGACAGGCCGGCCTATGAACAACACAATGTCACATCGTATGGGTGTATGTCAGTTCATGTATCATAACCTATCGTCTGCGATGATGCTCAAGCCCTGAGAGGTCAGAGGCGTGACGCTACCATACAGCGGACGCACAGCAGCGCTCCACCTGTACGTAGACCAGTTGGTCTCTCAATAAACTCTGACTCATCTCTTGTACTCGCCATCATACCCACTGAACCACCGCATTATTCGGGCGTATAATTCGTCCTTCGCCGTATCGTCGTATACATTTGGTGCATCGGCCTAAAAGCCTAACCAGGATACTATCTCAACGGTAGGTCGGAACGGCGCAAGTGTTGTGTATGGGCAGAACCGCCTCTCCCTGGGAAGTAACAAACTGCAGGTATCTCGACCCCAATACAACTCTGCGCAGAGTTAGGAGCGACGGAAGTCGCGTGTTGGTGCCACGTTGATTCACGTGCTCCACAGCTGACGGGCGCGCGCGGGCTCGTATCGCGACCAAGCGGCGTAGTAGGGAAGAGCTCGGGCTCGTGAACGAGGGTCAGGGGTTTAATCCCGCCGACTGCGTTTGTTTTGCACATTTGCAGAATCCATGTTTATCATATAGGTAATCCACCTGGGGGTATTATAGTGTGTTAGAGCATGTTTACATATAACATACCACTCCTACCGTTAACAAGGGTGGTCTAAACAGGGTCACCGATTTCGCTGAAACTTTGTCTAGGGGGTTATTTGGGATGCTGATCACGAATCTGATATCCGTTGTTCACGATTCTGCTGGATAATATAGATACAGGAAGGCACAGGATTACATTCTTAAAGTTTTTGCCGGTGACGGCAGGTAGAGACAGAATCGTGAAAAACGGATGTGATCAGCACCCCAAATAACCCTCCCCCCCTAGACGAAGTTTCAGCGAAATCGGTGGCCCTGCCTGGACCACCCTTGTTAACGGTATGGGTAGCTTCCGACCGAATCGTGAAAAACGATGTCAGATTCGTGATCAGCACCCCAAATAACCCCCTTAGACGAAGTTTCAGCGAAATCGGTGGCCCTGCCTGGACCACCCTTGCTAACGGTATGGTTAGCTTCCAACCGAATCGTGAAAAATGACGTCAGATTCGTGATCAGCACCCCAAATAACCCCCTTAGACGAAGTTTCAGCGAAATCGGTGGCCCTGCCTGGACCACCCTTGTTAACGGTATGGTTAGCTTCCGACCGAATCGTGAAAAACGGATGTCAGATTCGTGATCAGCACCCCAAATAAACCCCTAGACAAAGTTTCAGCGAAAAATTTCTTTGACCGAAGTCTTATCGGTGGAGCCGGAACTTTTAACTAGTGCCACAAAATATCTATCGTTACATACCTACAGCTTCACACAAAACAGGCTTAAAATAAGTGACACACAGAAGTGAACATTTCAGATAATCTGTAGTTTGAAGCATATGTTATATGTTAACATGCTCTATAACACACTATAATACCCCTAGGTGGATTACCTATATGATAAACATGGATTTTGCAAAAGAGCAAAACGAGGGCAGTCTGCGCGATCCAAACCTCCGACTCCTCGTTCACGAGCCCGAGCTCTTCCCTACTACGCCACCTATGCACTGCGCCGATTCGCGATAGAGCCCTCATCTCGCGGGCGTCCGTCAACTGTGGACCACGTGAATCAACAGGGCGCCAACACGCGACTTCCGTCGCCCCTAACTCTGCGCAGAGTTGTATTGGGGTCGAGATACCTGCAGTTTGTTACTACCCAGAGAGAGGCGGTTCCGCCCATATACAACACTTGCGCCGTTTCGACCTACCGTTGAGATAGTATCCTGGTAAGTCTCCCGTGTCAAAGTCTAACAGCTTTGGGACCTGGAGCATAAAGTCGGTCGAATGTAAGATCGCATTCTTTGAATCCAAGAGAATAAGTCTCCCGTTAAATACCTGGAGCACAAAGTCGATTCTACTCACGATCGCGCTTTCTAAATACGAAAGTTAAGTCTCCCGTACGCTAAAAGTACCTGGAACAGCCTCTTCCCTTCTTCGCTAACAACATTGAAGGAGAATTTTTTAGAAATGGCATTCCATTCAAGGAAATTAGCAATCATATTGAGCTCAACCGCGCTTCATGATTTAGTAACCCGCTACAAAGATCATGCAGTTAGCCTAAACTGCGCAATTCAAAGTGACTCTAACTATGAGAAATGCAAGTCTACCACAGATCATTTGGAAGAGTACATAAGAGAATTAAAAGAGGGTGAACAAAGCCTTCAAAAACCTTTTATCGAGTTAAGGAATGAGTACATGAACTGCAAAGATAGAGCAGAGAAAAAAGAGTTAATGGTTGAATTAGAGGAAATTGAGCGAGAATCTCAACTGCACAAGGTTACTGCAGAAGCCTTCGACCTTACATATAGTTTAAGGGCACGTGTTGACGAATCAAGGTGCAGTAAAGAAAGGAAAAGAGTCCAATTTGGGCACTGCTTTCAAAATAACAGTATAGTTGCTGCCGCAGTTCCAACACCCTCAGTGTTTCAAAGTAGCTAATCGAATTACGAAAACATTGAAGCTAATACCAGTACCGTAACAGTGCAGCTAGCGAAAATGCAGGCAGGTCAAGGAGTACACCGCTCCATAAAGGCTCCGGAGGTGTCCTTACCAAAATTTTTTGGTAATTCAGAGAAATTTCCAGAGTACTGGACAGTTTTTGAGACGCTGGTTCATAAAAATATTGAACTTCACGTCATCGAAAAGATCATTCTTTTGAAGGAAAACTTAAAGGGTAGGGCAAAACTAGCCATACGAGGCATCCAGTCAACTATGAATGGATGGTGGAAACACTGAAGGACAAATACTGTGACTATTCAATAAATAGGTCACAAATTGTCCGAAAGCTACTAAATTTAACGCCTGCTAGAAATTCTGCCAACAGCTGTTCCTTAGTCCTCGGAAAAATTCAGGTTTTAATAAACCAGATGGTATCCGCAGGATATGACGTTAGGTCTACGAGTGAACCAATTTGGACAGAAATTATATTATCTAAGTTTCCTCATGATATTGTAAAACCTATGCTCATAGCTAGCAGAGCAGTGCACAATCAATCAATCGATGAACTTATGAGTGACCTCAAGAAGGAAATTGCCATTGGGGTCTACACTGAGAACAGACTGGGCGATACATTCCACCGTGAGGTCATCTCAACGCCACGTAGATATGACGTCCCCCGACCTCAACCAAATGGGGAATGTATCTTTTGCAGTACTGGCCCGGCGAGTGTGAGAAGTAGTGTGCGAGGATCCCTGGTGCGAGGACGGCATCGGGGCGCAACTGAGCTAGTCCGAAAGTTCCGTAACGTAAGCAGGACCCGCGTGGCTACGCTGAATGTGGGTACGTTGACGGGCCGCTCGTGCGAGTTGGTAGAAGCACTGGAGCGTAGAAGAGTTGTGCGGGAGACGAGGTGGTCCTGCCGCAAGTCAAGGGACATAGGACGTGGCTTCAAGGCCGTTCTATGTGGAAGTCCCAGGACCACCAGTGGTGTTGGTATAATCGTCTTCGGGCGTTTCCGAGACTCGATTGTAAGCGTCGAGCGCTTTGACGATCGATTAATGAAGATCGTTGTCGCCGCTAAGGAGCGACTCTTCCACTTCTTCTCTGCGTATGCTCCGCAGACTGGCTGTTCCGTTCAGCCAAGGATGAGTTTTGGAGCCTGCCTGCTGAGAAGACAGCAGAGGTACCGTCGAAGGACTTCATCATCGTCGCTGGTGACCTCAATGGACACGTAGGCGCTACGAAAGACGAGTACAGCTGTCATGGTGGATTCGGCTATGGGTTGCGTAACACAGATGGTTATCCTTGAATATGCGGATTCGCATAACCTCACCATAATGAACACCGTGTTTCGCAAACGCAGCTCCCACCTTATCTCGTTCTATAGTGGGAACACCAAGACGCAGATAGACTTCCTCCTTGTGAGAGATCGTGACCGAAATCTCGTCACAGACGCGAAGATCGTGCCGTATGAAACGGTCGCCCCACAGCATCATCCGCTGATCTGTACATTGAAGATCGCTCCTCCGAGGCTGCAGCAGGTTGAGCGATGCGGTGCTGCAAGAATCGAGTGGTGGCGAATGAAAGAGAAGGAAGCAGCTGTGATTTCTCGCGTACGGTTACCGACAGTCACGGCTGTCGACGAAACTTGGAAGAAAGCGACCGACGGGATACTTTAAGCTGCGAGGTCAGAACTTGGCACTACGAAGCCTGGACGACGACAGGTCGACATGCAGGCATGGCTGTGGACGAACGATATGAAAGAAAAGGTTCGAGAGAAGAAAGCGCTTTACCATGTGTTTCTCGGCGACAAGACCGCCAGTAACTGGCAAAAGTACCACGAAGCGAAAAAAGCTGCCAAGAAGGCTGTGGCCGTAGCAAAAGCCATTCATTACAATGATGTCTACGAAAAGCTTGAGTCGCGTGATGGTGAGCGGTATTTGTACCGACTTGCGAAAAACCGTCATCGCCAATCCGAGGATATAGAGAACTTCTTTGGCATCAATGATGAGAATGGCCATCTTCCTATGGACCGCAAAAAGCCCTTGAAGCGATGGTGCGACTATTTTGAGGGAATTTCGACTGAAGAGTTCCCTCATCCGGCCGACCCTTCTGCGGCTCCTATCCACGGTCCCGTCCACAAAATCACTGTGGAGGAAACTGACGCGGCTCTGAGGTTGATGAGACCGGGCAAGGCGACTGGTCCAGATGACTTGCCAGGTGACTTATTGAAGTCGAAGTTCTGGTACTCTGCTGAGTGGTTGGCCAAGTTTTTCAACCAGGTTGTAGCGGAGAAGAAGGTGCCTGATATTTGGCAGGAAAGTACGACGATCCCGATTTGGAAGAAGAAGGGCAGCACTGTGGACTGCTCAAATTACCGTCCGATTCGGTTGCTCTCGCACAGCATGAAGATCTTCGAGCGAATCATCGATAGCCGAATTCGCGAAATCGTCAGGCTTTCCAGCAATCAGTGCGGCTTCGTGGCTTGTTCTGGCACTATCGATGCCAGAGAAGCATCGCGAGAAACAGAGGCCGGTGCATCTTGCCTTTCTCGACTTGGAGGCCCTCGATCGCGTACCGCGTGAGGTTACATGGTACGCCCTACGACAACACGGTGTTCCAGAAGAACTTGTTGAGTGGGTGCGAATGCTATACTCTTGTCCAAAGAGTCGTGTGCAAGCGGCAGCAGGAACCTCGACGGAGTTTACCATCTCTGTTGGGGTGCACCGATGATCTGCGCTTTCCCCACTCCTCTTTGTTGTCGTAATGGATGCCATTACGCGAGATCTTCAGAAAGCCCGTGCCTTGGACGTTGCTATATGCTGATGACGTAATGCTCGCCTGCGAAGAAGGTGAGCTCGAGCGAGAGGTGCAAGCTTCGTGCGACCACCTGGCCATGTTCGGACTCAAATTGAACGTCAAGAAGACCGAGTATTTCACGACTGACGTAAATGAGTCCGGCTCCATTAAGATTAACGGTACTGAGCTTGCACGCACTTCGGTGTTTAAATACTTGGGATCAGCAATAGCCTCTGATGGCAGTCTGATGGTTGAAGTGAACTCACGCGTGAGTGCAGCTTGGTCGAAGTGGCGCTCGTTGACTGGAGTACTCTGCGACAAAAAGATGCCAGAGCGCTTAAAGTCGAAGATCTACAAAACCGTCGTCCGGCCGGTAGCGATGTACGGAGCTGAGTGTTGGCCTGCGACAAAGGAAACGGAAAGTCGTCTCAGTGTAATGGAAACGAAGATGCTGCGCTGGATGGCTGGAGTCACGCGCCTGGATCGCATCCGAAACGAGGCTATTCGGCAGAAGTTCGGTGTCGCGCCGATAGCGGACAAGATGCGCGAAGCTCGCTTACGATGGTACGGCCACGTTCTGCGTGGAAAGGAAGACAGCGTCCGTAAGATGGGCCTTAACTTCGTAGTGTCTGTAAAGCGGCCTAGAGGGCGCCCGAAGCAGCGCTGGTCTGATACGTTACACAAGGACTTCAAAGTAGCTGGTGTCCACCCTGATCTAGCACGGGATCGGGAAAGATGGCGACATGGCACCAGAAAAGCGGACCCCGCCATGAAGCGGGACAAACGCTGAAGAAGAAGAAGAGAAAGATCACATTTATTTTAAAATTAGAGCGGCCGATATAGAGACTATATGCTGTTGCAGGTATTGCTGTGATCCAAAGGTCCTGGATCGCAGGCGGGGAACCCGTACCACCTGCATTCCGGGCAGGATAGACCAGCACCAACATCGCTGCTTCATCGCAAGAAATATCATGGATACATCCCTTTAACGTCCCAGATATTTTCGCGGGCGTTATGTGCTGTTAAAGAGACTTGGGATGCTTTGGGAAACGGAAAAGGAGAAAGTGAGACCGAGAGTCCGTCCTGGTGCACGAGTTCTAGTCGTACCATCCCTTAACATCAGGTTACATGGTCATAATGTTGATCGCGTCTAACTTACTTTTGGTATTATTTATCCTTACACATTTTTATTATACTTTTGAACATTGCAGAGAGTACCTCTCAAGACAGGGTAGCATTAACCATCTTCTTCTTCAGCGTTTGTCCCGCTTCGTCGCGGGTTCCGTACTTCTGGTGTCGTGGCGCCACCTTACCCGATCCTGCGCTTGATCAAGGTGGAGGCGACTCCCGTTATAACCCGAACTTTCGCCAATCCCTTCGAACGCGTTATAACGAGAAAGAACTGTAATTCTTCCCCTCTCCTCGTATCTCACGAGGGTCTCAGGCGTATGTATGAACGGAGAAAATGAACACCACTACGAGAGTCTCCACCTTTCACAGGTAGGTAAGTGGGTACCGTTTTTGCAAAGTCCTTGAGCTCAAGGAGCCAGGGACCCTTAAACTTTACTACAGGGTCGCATGCACACGAGCTAAATTACCGTAATCGGGCGAAATTTCAAAAATGGATATCATGTTCGTGATCAGAGCACCAGATAACCCCCTAGGCAAAGTCTGGGTGAAAATGTTTTTGACCCCTTCCCGACCTCGACCAGTGAGCTAGGGGTTGCGAAAGCGAAACAGTGCCGCTTCAGATTTATCCATGACAATCGCATACTCAGGACACTCATGTCACGGTGAACCATCGTGATCAACTTTTTGAAAGATATCTCTGCACTCCCATCTTCAATAAAAAAATCTCTCTATGTTTGACGTTTTTTAATTGCTCGGCTCACTAGATGAGTTACAAAACCAACGTGCCGCCGTCTAACGATACGCTAGTACGGGACGGTGATCTATGCTCGCCGACTTGCTGGGATGCAGCAGCTGCTGGCCCGTCACCATCAGTGTGCATAGTTGTACACCTTCGATTGGCAGTAAGGTACAAATGACTTTTTTGCAACGATCGGCTGTCCTTCTTTGATCATGTGCGGCACATGCTAGGTGAGGTTGTCTGGACAGCCACTCTCGACTTGTGAACTGGTCCCGTCATATGCCCTTGTAATTGCTTTATTTACGTCTAGTTGGGAAGGTTCATTTCCCATTTAGCCAAGGGTCCTATTGAAAATTGTAAGCGAAGCTAGCTGAGCGTTCTGTGATTTCCATGCCTTCTCTGATCCGATTGATTCCAGCAAGCCGAGACGGGGAGCGATCATGGAGAGGCGACGAGGTGACGATGGCGGCCGGCGGCTTCGAGGACGGCGGCGAGGACGAGGAGCCGAACGACGACAAGCTGATGGCAGACTCCGGCGGTAGCACGACCGACTCCTTACCTCGAAGCTCAGTGATCCACTCTACCATCATGTATTCCTTCCGCCCCATTCTGGATAAACCATATTCTGTATCCCGCGTTTCCACCCCTCATACTTACTGGTAGCAGAGAGTGAGGGATCACGTCTTCGGGAGGAGAGGTAAGGACTTTTCAATCTTCGACTGTTCTGTTCGATTTCGCCCCCTCTAGAGGCATAAACAGATCTGGCCAATCTGATTTTGCCAAGGCTGCCTGGTCAGCCGACTGCTGCAATTAGATGTCGCTTCTCTGACTTTTTGACGGTAGTAGATTAGGTTAAAAATCCGATATCGGTTAGCTTGTAAAAGCTATTTAGCAGAGTTCTCTTTCAGAAGTGCGTGATTTTGGGCATCGTTAGCATGGCTGAGCAGCTCAGTGTAGCGTCAAACGCAGCGATTCCGCAAACAATAACGATTTTGCAGCGAAGTGCGATGGTTAGTTTTCAGTACTGACAGAATCAACGTGTATGGACAGTCCGGTTGAGGTTGAACGCCAAGTTTAATGTGATATGAAGCCGATAACTATTTTACTGCAAGTCCGCTAAGTTTGTTTTACTGATTACTGTAGCGTTTGGATACTTAGTAGGCCTACACCTAAAATAAGTTCTAGTTTAAGCGCTCGGAGTGCAATTTCCATTACAATCAATGGCTCTATTTCGTTATGTACCATTAAGGGATACTATAACGCCTGCGTAGACCTATGTAAATTCTCTTTTTTCTCTCACTCTTTCCTTTTTTTCCTCGCAGCTTAACGGCAGGCATGAGTCATCGCTCCCGCTGATGTGGTAAGAAGCGCGCTCCGTCGCGGTTACGCAACTGCCCGTTTGAATTTCATGACTCACTCCAGATTGAGATCACCGACGTCGAACACCACACTACTGATCCCCAGGTTGGTTGATCTACATTTTCTTTCCTTTTCGTCAGGACGTAACTCACGTATGTGCGATCTGGGAGGATCGCACATACGTGAGTTACTAGTTTCTATTCTACCTTTTTACTTAGCCCCTTTTGTGTATATTACGGGTGTAGCGACAAACGCGTTGCTCTCCTGCTGGAGTCTTGAATCCGAGGTTGTGCTTATACGCTCTCGATTTCGCCGCTCGCTCCAAAATAGGGGTTATGCCGGACGCGTTTCGCTAGTAATTGGGTACACCTCATGCCTGCTGCATCACTTCCCCAGGTTTTTTTTTCTTTCTTTGCGTCCACATCACGTTCTTAGGTTATGACTATGGAAGACCCGCTCCGGGTACGGTACATGACCAGTTCTCATAGAACTTCCCCAGCGAACATAAGAATTCACAACATCGGCACCTTCTGCCGTTCCCATACCCATGGTATCCCCGCAGATAACATTCTTAGATACAACATATCTCCATTCCACACCAGGCTTTGTTTATTTCCCTACAGTAAGCCGACATATCACCCGATGTAAGCGACGCAGGGAATGTGATGTTGATCTTCTGCTAGGTTCCCATATTGAGGCTGGGTGAGAATGTTTCTGAACATCCCACATACATACCAACATTCCGCATCGTCGCTCCACCCCCCCCCCCCGGCAACCCCAGCTATGGGCCCACCTACTACAAGGTCTCAGACCAAAAAGGGTGAGTTTCGGGTCGAAGCTATCCATCAACATATCATACTTTGGAAACATGAGGACACTTCAGCAGAAGATAGTCCTGCACCTGCTGATACCTCCGCTTGGGTGGACCCCTTACTGAGTGTCTTTTAAGACTTGGACGACTCGGCTACTGTTTGGGGGGAAGGACGCAAAGCTTTTTCGCGATGTTGCGCTATAGCAGATGTTCGCCAAGAGTCTCGACATACTTCGCGATTGGCACAGGCGATCAGGAACGAAAACGAGTCCTTGCTCGCAGGGCTAAACAGTTCTTTTCGTGCAATCGATGACCGCATTCGGTCTATGCCCACGGTCGCCACTTTCGACCCGGACTCGTCTGCCCTAAGGACAGTCTCCTTCTCTAGGACCAGAGACGGGGTCCAATTCTCAGTCTGGTTGCGACGATTTGAGGACATCGCACGCATGCATGCGACACAATGTCATCGGAGCAGAAGGCCAATCTTCTGATAGCGTACCTAGACGGTATCGCTAGAGAGAAGATAAGGAACTGTCCGACGAAGATCGGAGGTCCTTCGAATCTACCGTGACTCACTTGAAGAAGTTCTTTGAGGGGCCCCATCAGCGCTACCTGGCCCGCCAGACATCATCATACTGCAAGCAGGAACCAGGAGAGCCGTCAGCTGTGTTCGCCAATCGTCTCCTACATTTGGTTCGATTGGTCACCGCGGGTCAGGACCCCTCGACGCAGAAGGAACGCGTGCTGGAGGAGTACGTAACCCGCCTGCGCCCTGACATCAGATATTTCGTTAAGCTAGATAATCCTTCATCGTTTGAGCAGGCCGTCAACAAAGCTCAAACGGTGGAGCAGCTTCTAGCCGAAGCCGCCGCGGATCGCCTCATTAACCCTGTGGGTCATCCGCCACAAGTGGGAGTCAGCGCCCTCGACTACCCACGTCAGGTGAAGTTCAACACATCCACACGTAGAAAAACTGAAACTGGCTCCAATTCTTTCAGACGCTGGCAGACTCCGGAGCGAAGATGATCCACTGCTAGTCGACTGAGGGACGGTAACGACGACAGCAATCGTCGAACCATGGAATGCTATAATTGTGGAGGTTCGGGTCACTTGCGAGTCAATGCCCTTCTCCAAGACGTCAGCAAGGGCCGAGACCTTCAGGTAGGCGCTCTGGAAATTTTTCTAACCCTCCTCGGGGTAGTGCGCAGAATCGTCAGAAACCCACTACATCTTGGGCTCCATCCGAGGACTTGACGGTAGACAAATCCAGTAGTAAGATAAATGCTTTTTCACTTCCGCTTCAGGAAAGTAAGGCTGCACTTGCTCAAGCTAATGCACGAGTGTCAGCGTTACTGGATCGGAACGAAGAGCTTTCTAAATCAGTTTTTCCCAGACGCTTTTTTGTATGACTGGTCGTGGCTCTATAGCTCCCTGGGGGTTACTCCCATCCAGTCTGGTTTTGCATCACGGTGATGTGAACGGTGGTGATCGACTCTGACGCATACTTTTGTCGTATAACTGTTCTCATGACTATGGATGTCTCTACACCTCTGCTAGCTCTGACGGTCCAGCTCTGTCGTCCCAACACCAAGCGGTATAACTCTCCGAAATCCTTGTGCAAAATGGACGAGTAGACGGTTTTGTATTCCGTCAACTTCTTTGGTGCTCGTTCTGAGTCTATAAAGGTGTTTCCGTTGAACATTGGTGGCCAATGTGGAGCACGGGGTGTGAGGTCGGTTCTCTGGCTCAATCAGGCAGCGTAGCCAAAACGTCCAACCCGTTGGAATTCGAATGGCCATCAGCTCTCTTTGGCTGATGCGTTGAACACAAGCTTACGGTCGTAAGCTGTTACCTAATTTTGACGACCGTTCATAGACGTCACGGCTCCGCAGCACCCGAGTCCCCAGTCGTGATATGCGACATTGCCCTAATCAAGACGAATCGTGCATTCCTCGCGATGGATCCATGATGTTGTGGTCGTCGAGTCAGAAGGAGTAGTGGCACGGTAATAACTCTATGTCATTATGCCCTGATGTCACTGGATGACAAGATTAAGACGCTCGCATTTTCACTGCATTCGGCGTTGCTGGTGGATACTACATATGTATGTAGTGCGCACTATGATGCAGCGACTCGACATTGCCGCATCCTATCACGGAAATGGTAGGTTGCAAATCCTTCCATGTACCTTAAGGACTGTAGGGAACAATAAGGTTTTCGTAAAGCGGGTGACCGCTGAATTCGTCGTTGTTGTCACGAAACTGATCGGGCTCTGCCTCAATCAGCTTGACAGCAATGACGGCACCAAACACTGACTTCCCAGCTACGAAGAGCGTTTGAATGACAAGCAGCGGTATGTGAGAAGTCCCACCTGCACGGCTCGAATCTAGCCACCTCGCAGTGACAGCTGCGCCAGGGGCCCAAGGTAATCGACATTGACGGTGGAGGTGGAGGCAGAGCAGGAATTGACCAGGAAAGATGCACCCTATGGTCGTAAACAGCATCCAGGATCTGATGTGCTCGTCGGTGCTGATCATTTTTGTCCAGTTCAGCTAAGATTTTGTGCTCTGCAAGCAGCGTGAACACTGGATCCGCACTGCAAGGTAGGTTCCCCAAGCGGACACAGATGTCCAACTCGCGCTCGCTCTCTGATCTCCTTCGCCAAAACCGTTCCACAGTTCGAGCAAAAGACAGGTGACATGATACAGTGGAACGGAGCTCGACATAGGTTATCTGGTCATATGCTCGAATTTCGCCTTGTGCACCACCATATGAGTAACGATGTAGGATCATGGCTCGTGCCTTAGCTGGCCTCGAATCCAATTGCTTGGCGTATATCGATGACGTGGTCATATTCGACAGAGATTTCATAAGCCATGTAGCGTCTTTAAGCAAGGTTTTCGAGCGATTCCGAACCTGCAACCTCAAAATCTCAAGAAATTCACCGAAATCGGTCAGGCGAATATAACGTTTCCCGACCACACTGCCAACTTGATAAGTGACTCGTATGACTGGTATATGGATCCACATATAGGCCTGCTGCAGAGTAATCCACAATTGACGGGCTTCTCGAAGCTGCTTTACGCGGTCGACCTCCATGCGGATGAATGAGGACGTATCTGTGATCCAGACACCTGCGGAACGGTGGCGAACCCCCAACCTGCCTCAGATCTCATATCACTCAGAAGAAACTCTACCCGCACCGGGTAGTCCAGCAGATTCGGAATTGTGGCGGTGAACGGTGGATCCTGCTGTCGTCCTCTGCAGTTGCATATGACGAGACTGCAGAAGACGCTGCTCGGAAGACCTTAGCCATCGTCAACATAGCTGATTCCCGAGAAGTGCGTTAGCTGTCGAAGTCGACAAGTCGATCAGCTAGCCAGGCTGACTCGGTAAGAGTAAGTTTATGGATCTACAGCGGTACAACTGCCTCATCGGGTTGGCCGGCAGAAAGAGCATATCGATACAGCTGATCTCGGGCATCGATACAGCTGATCTCGAGCCTGGACGGACTTCGGTGGCTCGGAAAATCAGGCTGCACACGAGCACTTCTGACAGCATAACACCTTCATCATTGCACCCTCACGTACGTTTTTCCAGCTGAAGTGAGCAAGGGTTTGCGTGATCGTTACAGCTTCCGGGGCTCCTTCGAAGGCCATCTTGTAGTTGTTGATGAACGGACCTCTCCGCTTCGCTGACAGCAGTAATCCGTAGCGAAGTTCACCCCAAACAGGAGGCGTAATGAATGCGAACCTTGCGACTCTGAAGAAGATCGTCACGTCGGGATCCAGCGCTGCTGTGCGTTGCTTCCGAGCCCGACGAAGATAAGGAGCCCGACGAAGATAAGCATCTGGCGAAGCCAATGCGGCCAGTATGGACATAAAATCGTACACCCACCCAAATTCCCGCTCAGAGACAAGCTGCTGTCATATCCGTACTTGTCAGACTCCATATTGTAGGCAAATCTGTCCAGCAGGATGCAGTGGAGTTCGCCGCGATCGGGAAGGAAGACGAAGAAGTCCTTGGCGACTTGGCCATCAGGCACGCCCAGGAGCGTCACATCGACCCAAAAAGGGAAGCTGACATTTATGCCCAAAGTCTGTTAACCTCCCTCCACTTGGCACGGCGAACGGCTTCCGACATCAACAAAGATGCGAGACACGTTCAAAAGGCACTATAATGATCATCACCTTTCTTCATCAAGGTTCGAGTAAAGACCGTGTATTTCTGTTTCTGGCTGAGGAGCGACACATGCTTCTGAACACGATGCGGTTCCCACGCCAGTCCCTACCGTTCATGTTCTTGACGGAGGCAATGGTCTGCACCACTCTGGTAGGACGTCTTCTAGAAAGGGCATCGCCGCCAGCAGCATATGCACGATCACGTTCTACGAAGAACAGTACCGACGTCTGGCTGATTTTGCACGCGACACCGGCGTAGATCTTTCCACCGTGGATGCCATCCAGGGCAGGGAAAAGAACGTGGTTGTGCTGCTTACCACGAGGACGGACTTCCAAGCGGATGCAGGGAATTCTTGGACGATCCGTGTCGAATGAATGTGGCGCTCACGCGCTGCAAGCACGGACAGTTCGTGTTGGACCACCAGTCCTCGCTTGCGGTTGTGCCGTTCTGGAGTGCGGTTCTCGCGTGGGCAAGGTAGCACGGAGCCATCGTTCCAGCCATGAATTTGGGAGACTACCTTCCACCAGAATAGGGTAGGTTTCTCAGTTTGTTCTAGAGATCGGTTTTGTCACGCATATTTCAGCTAAATTCTGGGTCACGATCTTTTGGTGAAAAGGGGGAGGTGTAAGCGAAGCTAGCTGAGCGTTTTGTGATTTCCACGCCTTCTCTGATCCGATTGATTCCAGCGAGCCGAGACGGGGAGCGATCATGGAGAGGCGACGAGGCGACGACGGCGGCCGACGGCTTCGAGGACGGCGGCGAGGACGAGGAGCCGAACGACGGTAGCACGACCGACTCCTTACCTCGAAGCTCAGTGATCCACTCTACCATCATGTATTCCGTCCGCCCCATTCTGGATAAACCATATTCTGTATTCCGTGTTTCCACCCCTCATACTAACGAAATCAATAAAAACCATATCAGAAAATAAAAAGTGTCGTATATAGAGGGGCAGCTAATGAAAATCTCTTACTAAACTTGCACTTAGCAGCTTATAATGGAATACAGGTGAAGTTGAGAAGGTGATACATACGAAGCGGGGAATTAACATTCAAAAAAGGCAAAAATTCACACGGCCCGGTATCTTTCACCACCCCTTTATTTCCACGAAGGGCGCGCACAAACGTGTTAGGTGTGTGCTGACACTGCAACTCAATACTGGACTTTCACGGCTGCTAACTCCTTGGGTTTAATGACTTTGCAAAAATGAAACCTGTCTTCCTACTATTTCAAGGGCTGAGATTCTCGAGGTGGTATTCATTTTTGTTCATTTTTTCCCGCCAGACATACGCCTGAGACACTTCCCTGGTTAGATGCGCATTCTGTCAACGTGCATAACTATTCTACTTTCGGAAACTCTACTTTCAGGCAGGCTGAAACATCAGACGGCAGACGACTGTCGTCTCCACTGACATCTGCATCACAACTTAATAACACCAGGTTTCAGTGGTCTCCGTGGAGGCCGCAAGATTGCACAGCAAAGTAACTTCACCACTAACAAAGCAATCTCTTGCCCAATTAATAAAGCGAATTCAATCTCCATATAATACGCCCAACAGGTTTCTTGCATGCATAAAATGCACAGCATTAAGCAATTTTTAAACTTTTCTTGGACTCTCACATCCCTTAAGCATCTTTTATACTCTGGCCGAGGAGCGGCGCCACGCCCCGAATTTGACGCGCCGCTGCGCGATTACAGTTAGAAAGGAGCGTCAGAGACGCGTGGCCACAAGCTTCTGCTTACTACGGTCCGTGAGCCATGGATGACGAAGGAGACTGTCCATGAGTCATTCGAGAACCAAAACAGAAAGGATTCGTTCGGCTAATCAGCGGAATGCACCTTGCTAATTTTAGTGGAGGGTTTTCTGTGGGGAGCGACGAATCCTCTCTTAAGACTGGTGTCGAAGTAGTCCGCTCAAACTACGGTTGAAACTGTTGAGGGTGGTATTGAGTCGAATCCCTTGTTATGCAAATGGCACTAAACGACCCTTTCCTTTGCAGCACGAGTGAGTCCGAAAGTAAGTTTGCTGGAAGGTACTCATCGTAGAGAATCAGTCAAAATTCTCCCTTATGTGGTCATTCCGATGTCATTGTGCACTAAACATATCTTTAGCGTAGTAGGTGAGACTTCGGAAATGTCTGCAGATCTCCATTTCATTCCTTGGTTACGGCAGGTACGAGTGACTAAGGTTATGGTCACGGACTTTGCCCTAACTCCAGCTTGATTTTAAAAATGGATGTTAGATTCGTTATCTGCACCTCAAGTAGCCCCCTAGGCGAAGTTCGGGCGAAATCGGTGATTATGACCTTGACGGCCTTGGTCACCCGAAAGTACCGTAATCCATTTCAAAATTTCAAAAACGGATGTCAGATTCGTGATCAACACCCTAGAAACCCCCCCCCCCCCGGAGTGAAGTTTCGTAGAAAAACATTTTTTTCGATCTCTCCTCTACCTCTGGAGTCCTAAAAGTACAATAGCGCACCCATTTTGCTACGCCCTTTTTGTTCAGTTGATTGGGGAACCTAAACAAAAAGGCCATAGCAAAATGGTTCATCCGGTGTGAAATCTCCCACTCACACCGAGTCTGCCGCAGCTGATTGCGCCGCGCCGCGCCCTTCCCTCCCGCGGCACGATTCGCCGAACACCGTAACCCAAAATTCCGTCAAATATGGTGTTTTGGGGCGGCGGAGTATGAAAGCGATGCTGCGCCGCCAGGCGGCGCGAAAAATCGATAATTATGCCAACCATCACGCCGCGCCACGCGGTAGCAAGAGTATAAAAGGCGCCTTAGACGCAACCTGTATCGAGTCTCCCTCCACCTACAATGCAAATCAAAATGCAGGCAGGTGCAGCTCGCCTTACGACCTCCTGTCGAGGTTGCTTACCAGTATCCATACCATCCTCCACATTTGGTAGGGTCCTCCTCACACTGGCTGCAGCACCACATTTCGCGAAGACGCAACGCGAGGTGCGGGAACGTGCAACGAGATTACTCCTATCGAAATCACAACAGCCAATCATATGCCCTGCCAGTGGGTGATTGGCTACCGCTGTTACGCTAGGAGCAACGGCGCGTTGCCACACCCCTACGATGTGCCTTCGCGATTTCAGGTGGACTGATTATGGTCCCCGCGAGGGGGGATGCAGCTGCCCACGAATTCTAGGGCTCCCCGGGGGGTCAAACAAACTAACTTCTGTATTTTTTTTTTCTATCATGCTTCAATACTCAACACCTGAACAGAACACCAGTTCGCAACAAAGCAGGTGACCAGCTTTTAAGAAGATTTTCGTGAACGTTAGAAAATCAAACCTTGCATTCTCCTTTCCTTTGATGGATCCAAAGGATAGTTTCTGCTGCTTTGATGACTGCGGCTTGCAGGGCTAAAGCAATTTCCAACATATGAAATCAGCAAATCATCAGTCGTCATCTTCAGCACAGTTCTATTTTTTTCTAACGAAAACATAACGTAGCGCTTCAATTTTATGAACAAATTCTTTTCCACGCCCAATAAGGCATGCTTCCTACAATTTTTTTTCGTTCAGACTTAAAGTGTCAAAAAGCCACCTCTTCCTCCCTTACACGTTTCCGAGCAATTGAAAATGAGCTATCGGCATCGAATACTGAAGAAGTGTCCATGGACGAAGACGGCGATCTCTTAAAACAGCGCATCAGGTTACGGAATACTTCGCTTTTTGCAAAAGGAAAAGCTGAATAGAAACGCCTTAAGCAATTGGAAGAGAGCCATACCTTGAAAGGGTTTCGAGACATGTTTCTTACTGGGAGGACAGTTTCGTTAAGCAAGGTATCGTCACTTCGTTGAGTGAAGGTGGAAGCTTTAGTGGAACCTCTCCCGCTTTGCTCCTCTTCATCATCTCCACCGTGCTCGACTTCCAAGGGTAGCATTGTAGTCGACACATACGTCTCCTGATCCTCCATGAATGTCTGGAAGAGTGACTTTTCCGGAAAAGTTGTTGCCGCGCCACATTGAATAGGACTAACTGGCCGTTGCTGTACGGCAGCAGACTTTTTCTTTATAGACATCGGTCGCAGGATGGGATCATGGTTTGCAACGGTGTGAAATGAGTCTGAGAATGATGGTTCGCTTACTGCTACATTCTCACGTCCCTTGGCAGCAACCTGTAAATCAACGTCTTCGTAAAGGGGTCCCCAGAGAGCACAAAATGGCTGTGCCAGCTTTCTCCTGCAAACCTTATCGGCAAGTGTTGACTTTTTCAGCTTGGCAGCATAGTTGCACATCATCTGAATTCCCTTTGCGGACGTGACGAGACCCGCCAATTCAGCAGCTCTTCCATCTCTTTCACTCCTACACGCCAAAGCAAACAGTTTGACAAGCGCTTGCAAATGACTTGCAGCCAGCTCCTGCAATGAATTGAAAAATAACCTTGAACAGAGACACGGGGGAGAAGTGACCGAATTGTAGCGAACAACTCATCACCAATAACCACCTCTCGTCGAAATCGTTAAAAGAACAGTTTTAGCGATAAACGAACTTTAAAGGATAGAGGATAGAGGAAAGCGTTACTCATCCTCATTTTGGAATGCGTCAAGTATTCTACTTCCACTGGATGTCGTGAAAGCAATTTGAAGGCATCTTTGGCTTATACAATGACTTGCGGTGTCCAGAACACGTCAGAGCTTTATCCTTCCTAACAATTTGGTACTAATTCATCAACCCCGGAAGGATGGCATGCTTGGTTGGACCGATTGAGAAATCCAGACCAATAACATGTATTAAGTGCTCGCGACAGTCGACACCTCCATCGACTGCGCTCCCTGCACCACAGGTTGCCCTTGATGTACAGCTTCAAAATTTCAGGAGTAGATAGTACCCAAGGCCTGAAGTAGCGATGACGAGGATCAGTGTTAAACAGGCCAGAAGGGAAATACTCGCATGTATAACATTTATCACGTTAATTATGGCACCGACTCTATGCGCCGGACTTAATTTTAGGCTTCAAATTACGGGGAGATCCTGACTCAGAGTCTTCGAATATTTGTGCAAAAATAGATTTTTTCTATCCGAATTGCAAAGCTGTTTTTGCCACTTCGTTTTCTGCTTTGTGTATTTCTCTCTTTCTTTCGCTTTCCTACCGAGGAAACAACGTGAGGTAGCTGAAGAGAAAAAACTACAAAAATATTGAGCTCCCTATGTGCATGTATTTATTTCGCCACGTCACATGGCCAATCACGGAACCGTGGCAGAGGCACAGAATCCGGCTCGTATCAGCTGATAAGTCAGGTATGTACTGACTTCATCGACAACGCGTACGTTTTTCATAGTCGAAGCACCGTCACCTCTCTTTCCTAACAAGCTAGTGCGATTGACTAATGCCAGTGCCACTGTCAGGAGGGAAGACGTCAGTCAATCTCAGAGGGCAGGAGCATGAACATTTCACTGCATCGCACGTTGCCCACCTTGAATGTATGCATAATTTTCGTCGCTACGCGCACCGATGTAGGACATAACACGGTGAGACTTCTACACTCGCGGATCTCCATGAAAATAAGACAACTATCGACTATCGATGCTTACTGAATTTTGCTGCAGTGAAAATTATTTTGTACAGTGCTTTCAACTAAAAATGATTACTACATATGTATTCCAATCTTCCATTTTTGTGGCTAGCTTCATTCTGAAGGAGAGGACGTAGAAACGTTAGCCGAAATAAAACTTGAAACAATCTTGGCCTACAATACATAAACTACGCAGGATATCTATAGTCAATCATCATCATCATCATCATCATTTTCATTAGCGTCTGTCCCGCTTGGTGGCGGGGTCCGCTCTTCTGGTGTGGTGACGCCACTTCTCCCGATCAAATGCTTTATCAGGGTGCACACCAGCCATCTTTAAGTCCAAATGCAACGTATCTAGCCAACGTTGCTTCGGACGTCCCCTGGGCCGCTTTCCAGGGACCTTAAGGTTCAGGCCTATCTTCCGGACGGTGTCGTCATTAGCGCGAAGGACGTGGCCGTACCATCGAAGACGAGCTTCGCACAGCTTCTCGGCTATCGGGGCGACACGAACCTCTGTCGTATGGCGTCGTTGCGAACGCGGTCCAAACGCGTAACTCCAGCCGTCCATCGTAGCATTTTCGTCTCCAATACACTGAGGCGGCCTTCAATTTCCTTCGTCACGGGCCAGCACTCAGCACCGTACGTCGCTACTGGGCGAACGACTGTTCTATAAACCTTCGATTTAAGGTGTTCAGGTATTGTCCTGTCGCAAAGCACCCCGTCAATGAGCGCCACTTGGACCAGGCTGCACTCACACGCGCGTTCACCTCCAACTTTAGGCTGCCATCGGACGTGATCGCTGATCCGAGATACTTGAAAGATGTAACTCGTGAGACCTCAGTACCATTGATCTTAATAGATCCGTGCTCATTCACATCCGTCACCAAGAACTCCGTCTTTTTGACGTTTAGCTTGAGTCCGAACAATGCCAAGCGATCACACCATTTGTGCCTGTCGCTCGAGTTTGGTTTTATCTTCACATGCAAGCATGACGTCGTCAGCATAGAGCAGCGTCCAAGGTGCCGCCATCTGGAGATCTCGTGAGATCGCATCCATCACGACCACGAAGAGCAGTGGGGATAGCGCAGATCCCTGGTGCACCCCTACAGAGATGGGAAATTCCATCGAGGTGCCCGCTGGCGCTCGCACTCGACTCCTTGGACGCTAGACGCCGACGAAGAGTACAGAATGCGCACCCACTCAATAAGCTCTTCAGGGATACCATGTTGCCGCAACGCGTACCATATAACTTCTCGCGGAACGCGGTCAAAGGCCTTCTTCAAGTCCAGGAAGGCAAAATGCACCGGTTTCTGTTTCTCGCGGTGCTTCTCTAGCAGAAGACGTACGGCGTGAATGGCATCAACGGTGCCACAGCCAGAGACGAAACCACACTGATTCGTGGAAAGCTGGACGACGTCCCGGATACGTCGATCGACAATTCGCTCAAAGATTTTCATGGTGTGTGAAAGAAGGCGAATTGGACGGTAACTAGCGCAGTCCGCATGACTGCTCTTCTTCTTCCAAATCGGGATGGTCGTGCTTTGCTGCCAGCTCTCGGGCACTTTCTTCTCAGCAACAACCTGATTGAACAACTCTGTCAGCCAGTCATCAGGGCACCAGCCCTTCGACTTTCACAGGTCGGCTGGCAGGTCATCGAGACCAGTGGCTTTGCCTGACTTCATCTTCCTCAGAGGTGCTTCGGTTTCGTTCACTGTGATCTTCTGAACGGGACCGTATACAGGAGATGCAAAAGAAAATGCAGGATGGGCAAATTCAACATTGGAGATCTCCTCGAAGTAGTCGTGCCATTGCTTCACAGCCCTCTTATGATCCATCAGAAGATGTCCGTTCTCGTCGTTAATGCCAAACAACTTCTCGACGTCTTCTGCTTGGCGACAGCGAGCTTTGGCGAGTCGGTAAAGATAACGCTCACCATCGCGCGTTTCCAGTTTTTCGCTGACGTAGTATGCGGCTTTAGCAGCAGCCACTGCCTGGATATCTAGTCAATATGCCATAATTTCTCGAAAGTCGAACTTGGACGATTCCGTACGAGGCATAAGACCTGACTGAGAGCAACGAAACACTGAGCTGTTCATCATATAGCCACTGCAATTCGTTGCGTAGACCAAATAGCCATAAGACTGTTTTCACGAAATCCCGTAGAATCGGAAGGGGTGACGTATGCCACAAAAGAAATTGATTAACTCAGAACTTTATTCTATTTACCCTAATATCCTCAAGGGCTACAGTTCGCATACTATTACTCATATGCCCTCATAAAATCGCCACACTTCGACTGCGAAGTCGCCGTAATCAACACTGTCCCACCGTGGATAAAAGGATAACGAATAAAGGATGGCGTTACTCAATCCCTTTTGGGATGTATCACGCATTCTACTTATGATGCAGACTTGAATGCGTATTTGGCTACAATGACTCGCCGTGTCCATCCATCCGATGAAGAAATCAGCGCTTTCCTCCCGTCATACAAGTCTGGCACCGATTCACCGACCCCGGAGGGATGGAAGGCTTGGTTGGCCTCGGCGGGAATTCCGAACCAGGAACCTGGTATCGGATGCACGCGACCGCCGGCACCTCCCCCGACTGCGCTACACGCGCCCTACCAAAAAGTGACTGCCAGAAAAAGGACTGAAAGCATCGAATTCATACGACATAGCCTCATACTATAACAAGAAGAATTGATTTTTTTCCCTTAAGAGTTATTATCCACTGAAAAAAAGAGCAGTAACTATACTACCGATGACGAAAGGTTTGATTTTCTTTTTCAGTTTCAATAGTTGAGAACTATATAAGCACAAACCATGGGGTCAGACGGAATCGGGGAACTGCGCGCCTCACTTTGCTGTAATTCGTTGAGGAACAGCTCCTGCTCTAGCTTCGATTTGTCAGATTCCTTAAAAATACATCTCAACAAAACGTTTCGATGATGGAAAAATTGATGTTGAATGTCCTTAATTTGCCTTCTTTTAAAGCTTTAAAGATAGCTCAGCATGCCCGTTCACTGCTGGACACATCTATAAGAAAGACGAAAATATACCGGAGCGCAGTATGGAAGCATCCAGGGCGCTATAAGTGGTGTCATTTTTACGGCGACCAACGGATGTTTGCTGCCCTTACAATACAGATACCTGAAACATCAGAGTATGAAAATTCCAAGCGCGGAAAGAGATGACCATAAGCATTGATGGAGAAAACGTAAGGCCACCTTATCTGTCGCTGACGTCCTTCGGTCACAGCAATTGGCCAGACAGCGTCCGACTTGTTAGCTATTTCAACGCTTCCGTCAAATATGGGAACCCAGAAACCGGCAGGTGCCAGAAGATTCACGACATCTTTAAAGGAACGTTAACCTTGACAGCAATTCTAACACATCTAAAAAAGTGCCCAAAACAAATCAAAGTCCTCAAAACCGGAAACTAATCAGTCGCATTAAAACATAGCACCTCCTAGAGGGAAATGGAAAAGATCCGTGGAAGCCAGAAGACGAACTTGTAAGAAGTTGCACACTATTTGGAGCAGTAGCTGGCTGTCTAAAATGGCGAGCAGAAGCACGTCTGGGGCAAAATCGCCTCCAGCGCGCGATGTAAACTTGCGATAATTGCATCCTAGCCCCTGTATATGCTTGAGGTCCATCCATAGCACAACACAATCACCTTATTATTCCCTCAAAAGCTACAGAAAACAAAATGAGGGAGGTCTGCGGGTTGGGGTCCTCAAAGAGATGAAAAAAGTTTACAAGAAGGTCCTCAAAACAAGGAACGCCTAAAGCGATCAAACTACAAAGCTCGCTCGTTTGAACAACTTGTCCTACAACTTCAAGACAGGCCCTTAATTCAGAATGGAATGGAAATGCTGTCAGTTTGGAACATCCCTTAATCTGATTAGTATGACTGCCTTCTCATAAGGTTAAATGATTCCAGAAAACCTACAAGAGCTATCCATGGAAACGAGTTGCCCGTGATTTGTGTATCCTAACCAAACCAGATGTTCCTTCCTTGCTACCGGCAAGCTGACAAACTTCACACCATTCCCAGCGTTTTGGTGCCACCATTTGCTATCCACACCATAGACAGAGATTGTGTGCTAAAGTAAAGAAACTTTGGGGTGAATACTCACTAAATGCTACGACCACGTTTCGAGAGCTGACCTGATAGTTCGGCTTCTGACTTCTCCCCGTTTCATAGTAGTCACCACCTGATATTGAGCAGATCGCGATTTGACTTCCAAAACACGCACAAGTCAAAATTGGACCTAAATTCATCTGATGAGTGATGTCTACCCCAAGTAAGCCTCTAAACAAGGCCTCGGTTTCCACGAACTTGGGTGTGAGATGACATGGCGCTGGGTTCCTGTCAAAGTGAAAACTCTCAAACTTCGCTTCGTCGTAACAACGCAAATAAGCTCTCGCGAGACCTGCAAAGGAAGAGACTTGAATGCGTCCGTTAATCTGCAAACTGTTAGTCCCGCTAACTCTAATACCGCTATCAGCCCGCTCCACCAATCTATAGACGTTATTATAGAAGCTTTATTTTCTAGAGTAATGAAAACCGTAGAATAAATAATTCTTAATTAGAAAAAGATGAAATAAGCCAACAAATTCAAGGAAACATTCACTTGTAACCGCGTTGTTTAATCAAAAGCACGAACCAGGACATCTAGAGCGCTCTCTTTTGGAGGAAGTTTTGTGGTCCACCGCTTCGATTCGCTGTCCCAAGAAGAGATATGAATGACAAGTAGCTCGCTGCAAAATGTATCACTTTAAAAACTAGCTGTGGCCAGAACTGCTTCGAAATTTCTAAGCTGCATTGTTTACCCCATGAGACTATAGGTTGTGAGAACAGTGGCTTTGGGAATGTGACACATAACTAATAAAAGAAATGTGTGAACGGTACGCCGGAACGGCAAGAACGAGTACTATAGGGAGAATCCCCGTCCTCCAAATAGTAACAGGACATGTTTTGTTTTTGCCGAATCCTTGAGGCAAACGAGTACGAGGGTGTAATGGTTAAGGGTCCGCAGAGCGAGCTCTTCACGGCAGCGCAAGATCCCTCAGCCGTGCAGTGGGTGGCGCAGTGGTAGAGGGCACGCCTCATGTTCGTGAGGTCTAGGGTCCGGTTCCCATGCTACGTTGCATTTTTGCACTTTTACCAAAGTACCGGATATCCATAGAGATTTCCATATCTGAACTTGTTTTGGAATTTGCTACGGCAAGATGTTTTTATTACTTATTATTTGTCGACGTCTCGTAATTCACCAGCAATGCCCGAAATATGCCAAATGCGATTTTATATGAAACTTTTACTCGACAAATTGTTCTCGTTGTCAATGTAAGAAATTTTGACGCAGGAACAACATGAAACTGCGGCAAAAAGCTAGAAAAATGCTTCAAATGCAATTTATTAGTGTCGGTGAGGTGAGTGCCACCAGTGTACTCACAGTGTAGGAGGGGGCCACATGATCTTTAACTTGACCTACCACCTCAATCAATATTGTCGCCTCTGTTATGCATACAAAGTCGCGCGGTCATAAAAGCTGCTGCCGCCAACACTGACTCTACAATGTCTGCTAACCCTCGAGTGGTCATTCACCTACTGATACTGAAGTGCGGATCTCCACTGGATGCCGTCCCTTCGAGAGACGAGATGAAGCTGGCGGAAAGGATAGCAAGTGTCCTACAGGATTTCAAACTGCGACAGCTGGAAATCG
Organism: Heligmosomoides polygyrus polygyrus; assembly: GCA_947396885.1. Lineage (NCBI taxonomy): Eukaryota > Metazoa > Nematoda > Chromadorea > Rhabditida > Heligmosomidae > Heligmosomoides > Heligmosomoides polygyrus. The sequence continues at coordinate 50,243,909 of OX377204.1, read as the reverse complement.
ACGAAGTGGAGAAGCTGGAGGTAGTGAAAAAAGAGGACCAAGAGTTTCAACCAGAAGAGGATTGTGCCGGAGTCACGACACCACCAACCCGTGAAGGAACTATCACGTTTTCGGGAGGACAGATCGTTTCGGAGAAAAATGTTTGGCTATACTAGAATTGGTATACTACATAAGTTTGAGAACTGGGGAAAGTGGACTGTATCGGGATTCCAGGCTTGGGCTGCAGCGGAGTACCACTGGGCAGGAACTGTGAAGCCAAAAACAAGTTCAGAAATGGAAATCTCCATGGAAATCCGATACTATGGTGAAAGTGCAAAAACGCGACGTACCATGAGAACCGAACCCCAGACCTCACAAACATGAGGCGTGCCCTCTACCACTGCACCACCCAGCACACGGCACAGGGATCTTGCGCTGTCGTGAAGAGCTCGCTCTGCGGACCCTTAACCATTACACCCTCGTACTCGTTTGCCTCAAGGATTCGGCAAAAACAAAACATGTCCTGTTACTATTTGGAGGACGGGGATTCTCCCTATAGTACTCGTTCTTGCCGTTCCGGCGTACCGTTCAGACAGTTCCCTTGTAACTCGGCGACGACATGCCCTCGATACTTCTGCAGTAAGCGAAAATGTGCCTTGCGATGCAGGGAATAGTGATGCATTGTTTCTTTCTTCTTTTCATATGCACCTCCTACATCACTGGACACTTGTTGAAGACAAACATGATCACACTACAGTTCGACGGCACACTACCTTCAAATATCAGGGCTATCTATATGCACTGACTTCACGACAACGAGTGCGATGAAATAGATTGAGAACGAAAAAATTTACGACAAAACATCATATCATCCCATCATACGCTATAATAACGGGCTAAGCGATTAGCCATGGAGCACGTCAAAAAATAGGGGCGGAAACATCAGCGGCGCGAAAATATCAGAAAATACCCAGACGCCTTCTACGTGCCTGGCGATGCCGTAGATGTACCGAACTCGTCGGCAAGCATGCCTGACGATGCCGTAGACGTGCCGAACACGTCGGTAGCCGTGCCTCGCGATGCCGTGGACGTGCCGAACACGTCGGCAGCAGTGCATGGTGAGCCGTAGACGTGCCGAACACGTCGACAACCGTGCATAGTGGGCCGTAGACGTGCCGAACACGTCGGCAACCGTGCCTGGCGATGCCGTGGACGTGCCGAACACGTCGGCAACCGTGCATGGCGAGCCGTAGACGTGCCGAACACGTCGGCAACCGTGCATGGCGAGCCGTAGACATGCCGAACACGTCGGCGACCGTGCCTGGGCATTTAGATGATCATCGACGGGAGGCATTCACAGCAGGGGAGGCAATCGATATCGATCGATATTATCGATTTTTGTGGATGTCGTCTAGGCGGTTTAAAACTTTAGCCCTGGAGGCAGTCGAGCTCACTCAACACGAATCTGAAATTCGCTTTTGAAGTACTGATTACCATCAATCGATACTGATCAAGTTACCGAGCGCGAAAATAGCGGAAAATACCCAGACGTCTTCTACGTGCCACGAATTTAGAAGATGTGCGGAATACGTCGCGTGACGTGCCTGGGACTCAAAGGACGTGCCAAAGGCTTCGCCCAGCGTGTTTGGGGATCGGATTAGACGTGCCGAAAACGTCGTCCGGGTGGATCAGTGAGGGGGACCAGTAGCAGTAATGGGGGACCGTTTCAATAGGGGAAGACCAGTAGCGGGGATCCAATAGATCGCCCTATCACACCATATACTATACGTACTGCGAGCCTTTTGTACTCCTAGGTAGGGAAGAAAGCTGTGCGAGTAGAGCAGCTAACTTGATGTGATTCTCCTTACCATTAGTTTAGTGATACTGCATCGCGCGAAGCGCGAAAGTGCGAGAAACGCCGATAGGCGTGACGGAGCACTTGTTTTGAATAAATCACCACAGCTATGAGAAGGTGCTGCAATAAATAACTGCCACGACGTTGTATAGACGTAAGCGATCGACATTGAAGGCTTCGCAAGTTTCGATCACATCAAATGAACCCGCAATAAACTACTCAACTTCGATACTTTATCTCTGAATCTGGGCAGCCTGATAGGAGACGAATCACTAACCTCTGCTCAGCCCTTCCTTCAGCTTTGCTCGCTAACGCGACGGCCTGGTCTGAAAGGTCAGCCATCGCGTATTCCGCTATTCCGTTGTCAATAACGATAGTGGGATGAAGAGAAGCGTCATGGAATGTGATCTGAATACAATGTCGGGTTGAGATAAAGGACAAATGCAACTCTCCTGGCGCACCTCTATGCTGCTTCCATCGTCTCCTGAATACGTGCGCACGACTCCGAACGAGTTCCATTTCTTCAAAAAATGGAGGTTTCTGGATGATGTATTTCGTTTGCGAGAAAGAACTTACTAGATAACGTTGAGTAAGGTGATCGGGAGAAGCGCCCGACGCAAAGAATGAAGGAATCGTTGGGGGTTTATAGGCTTCAATCTGAGGTGGGGGAGCACTTGTGAGAGAGCTAAAAAAGATTGATCACACTAGCTAACAATTTCCAGCAATCATTTGCGAATGGCGATACGAATGGAAAATAATCGACTTGCAGGCAGTAAGCAAAGTAACTGATTTCTATCATGCTCCCACTTACTAACTTTGTACTTTAGCAAAACAATAAGTGCTGAAAAACAGCAATGAATTGGATGCATTGGATCAATGATGAATTGTGAAGAGGAGTCCACGAGAAATAATTGCATCTGCCATTAGATGCAACGAAAACACTGCATAAAACTCAAGATGAAACAAAACAGCTTAGAAGGGAGAGAAAGTGGTTCGGTCAATATCACGGCCTAAGCAGAAATCAAACGAAAATAACTGACTATGGAGCTACATCGCGGACTGGTGTGCCTCTCGATGGCGCTTCGTTAGAGATGGTGAATCCAAAATCTTCGAGTTGACCGGATCCGTCATCACCAAAGCCATACCTCTTCTTTATGGCACCAATATCCGCAGACACTGAAATTCCTCAAAATATGCCTAGTACGAAGACCACTATGCATAACCCCACTTCTGAACGATTCATGCTTTACCGCGCAGCGTCAGCGTAACTTCTGCGAGATGCACAATCATTTCTCGAACGCCCCCGCAACTGGTAGCTGCCGAATTCACAACCCCGAAATTTTTTTTGTGGAAAATACAACAACTGTTTGACATCCTAATAATAGAAGAAATCCACCATACTTCTAGTGTCTCCGTCATCTTCAGCTTCATCGTTGATAAACCCTCCCACTTCTGGTCTCTCCGCATCACTGTCACTGTCGCCCTTAATCTAGTCCTTTCAGATAACCAAGGTTCGTTGTATTTGAAGCACCACCCACCTTTTCGTCATCAGACTCATCAGAGTCGTCCCCTTCAGTCGCTTTTTTAGCAGAATTAGCCTTCTTGTTGACCGACGTTTCGGAGGTGGGCGAAGGAACTGCGTTTTTCAGCATGCAGAGCCCTTCCTGCAAATTATCCGCTATTCAGATAGGTAGGATCAGGTGCATTTAAGAAAATCGGATGGCTTAGACGATGTAAAAAATCGAAACTTTCGTTTGAAGTACAGAAAACACATACCTCCACGTCAGCCAGAACAATATCCTTATCATTGAAAGGACAAAATTTTGTACTCGATATCGGTGGATTCCGCCCTCGTTTGTATTCGTGCTGTGAGAGGACAGATCTGCAACAGATTGTTTGGATCTTTCGAACGCAATAAACGATTCAACTAACCGCACTTACAACATCGCGATCCCATTTTGAGAGGCGCGAATTTAAAGAATTTACTCTCAGAGCTAATCGTATACTGGGTAATCAGAATCTGACGAGGTCGGACACCAATGACGAGATGCACCCCCGTCCTCTCATAGTACTTTAGATTGCAATTAAAATCGGAAGCTTGTCCACTACAATGCGATGTATTTGCAAAAGCTTTCCACGGCTAGCTTACGTAAACCTTTACAGAATTGTTGAGCCTTCATACTACAAAGAAAAGAGTTGCGCGACTCCGGCATGGAACTTGGTCATTAGGTTAATGCCTCAGACATATTTGTAGACAATGCTGCCCCAAATATGTATCCTATGCTCGATCCCGTTTCATAAAGAGAAGGAATAAAGGATGAAGAACGTCATCGCTCAATACATTTACGGATGCGCCACTTATTCTACTTCTACGTGATAGCCGAGGAGCCAATTCGAATGCTATTTGGCCACGCAATGACTTGCGGTGGCCACCCGATGGACAAGTCAGTATTTTACCGTTCCGAGACCAATCTAGCACCACTTCACCGAGTCCGGAGGGGTGGAACGCTTGGTTTGCCTAGGCGGAAAATCCGAGCCGGAATCGGGTGCACGTAACAGACAGACGCGCCTTAACGGCTTAAAGCTCTTTCAAGAAGAACAAACTCAATGACTTATGATTTATGGAAACACGGCCCATCGCAACCTGAATTGTGCATATCACGATTCTATCTAATGAACGTGTACTTGACCTATACAATAGATTGCGGTGGCCAACAAAACAAATCAGCGCTTTATCCTTCCCAGAGAAGCCTAGTACCAATTCATCTATCCCGGAGGGATAGAAGGTTTGGAAGCCTCCTCAGGGAACTCGAACCAAAAAACACGGTATCGGGTGCGTGCGACGGCCGGTACCTTCTTCGACTGTCCCACACGCGCCTATATGCTTCAATCCTTCTATTGGAGCTTCCAAAATGTCGCAGCCTTCAACTGTTAGTCACTCAGATTCCAATCCAGCAACTTTCTTAATAATATCGTCCTCTTAGAGAGATCAAACTCAAATACTTCACTAATTCAGTGGTAATGCGGGAAATACCTGTCCGTTACTTTCCAAAGGATGATTTTGTTCGACAGAGTGGATGCACACAAGTAGCGACCGCATCGTGACAGACACGACGTTGAAAAAACATCCTGGAATTAGCCGCACTTTTAAAGAGCACTCCTTCCCTTACGTTTATAAAAACTGCTAACCGATGTTGTTCCATCCGCCTTAAAGCTGGTGTGGGTTAGATTCCACCCTTCTCTTGAGATCACTTTGACACATCCTTGAGATGGAACAAACAGCTCTGAACCGTCCTTGGACCATGTCAATGTATGTCGAGGCTTTTCCACACTAAAGACTGGTATGGTTACAAATGCCAGCAGGCAGAATCTACGACGGTGACATTACGTCTTCTAGAGGTAAACACTCAACGACACCTTAGGTCGCCGAACGTTGTGAAGAGGTGTTCCAGGGAAGCCAGTTTTTCGTTTGTTATAATGTTATAAATACTGACGGTCCCATCACAGCAAGCCACTGCGTACACCTTAAAGCAATGTCCACTCTTACTGAACAAGACAATGCATGATAAAGTCTCACCTCTTCTTTTGGATCTATTGCGACAGAGAGAACCTCGCCAAAGGTGTCGACCCTGTCATACTGACCGCTGTCCTTTAAGCTCACCTTTTTGACAGTAAAATCACTGAAAACATGGCAGTGAGCCCGAAAATTGCTCCACTCGTGCAATACACGGTCAACGAATCCTAGCTTTTCGGAAATCCTTTCAATTTTAAACGCGTGATTTATTCACCGAAATAAATCTAGAAGCTGTAAACATACATTGCAACACTCAGCAATACTTTCGCATCACTGTTGCCTGGAACATGTGAAGAATAATCGCAGTTTAGGCCTTCGGCCTCTTTCCTTTTATAGATCCTTTTATAAAAAATCTGACTTCATCTAATGACTTCTGCATCTCTTTCACAAATTGTATTCCATTCAGTACTGCAACCAATAAGGCCTATTCCGAAAATTCTTCACTTTCAAGCCACGATATCTGTTTCAGCCCAAACCAATTGTCTCTATCATGAAGTTTGAGAGATTCTAAACATGCCTACTACCCTTAGAAACTTCATCCTTAATATTTGGCTCCCAAAGGACAACTCGTGTTAAAATCATAGTTCATCATGTCCAAGACGTTAAAACGGAGTTGTGCAGAATCAACAACCAGAGGAAAACACCAGTGATAACCTTTTTGTCATGAAATACTTCGATAAGTGAATGAAGCCGTCTTCATTCTAAAGTCTTGGTGGCAGACCCACGATCCGGTCATGAAATCTATCTTTATTATATGTTGAGCGTATTAAGAACCAGAAACACAGCAACTATTAGCACATTCCATCTAATGAACAATGTCATATAAAAGTAGATTCTAGAAGAAGAAGAAGAAGTTGAAGAAGAGAAGACTCCACTTTTTTGCCTTTATTTCTCTACTTAGTTTCACAGGCAGCATGCCTTTGTTACTTGAAAAAAAGGTTGCCCGTCTAAATCACGGTATTTAGTGCATTAATAACTAGTTCCAAATCAGTTCATACCTTTCCAGGCATCTTCACAACTAACCAAGATATTTACCTATTCATTCAAAATGGATAAGCCTTCACATCAGGGATGAGCGGATTAACCGTTATTCGTTATCCGGTTCCGGGGGTTTTGGCCTATCCGTTTTGTTGTTCGTTATCCGGCAATTTTGAGCCGGATAACGAACAACAAAACCTGCCTGATAACCAGGTTTGGACGTGTATTGGATAGCTGTGTAGAAGCTTCACAATCATAGGAGTGATCTCAAGCAACAATAGAGGGCATTTAAATCTAGAGGGATGAGGTGACTTCAGGCACAGGTGACGTAGTTGGGAAGACGTCTAACTTCCAACCTTCCAGGGTAGTTAATGTTAATGTTTATTACGTCGCGAAAGGCAGACGCGAGATAGAGATAGAAGTAGGACAGTACAAACAAACAAAAAAACATCAGAAAATGCACAATCAAGCTAGAATTGGGTGTGGTCGATCTCCATGACTAGAGTCCGTCAAACATAAGCAACATTTTTGATGCGTACCGCTTGAACTGGGGTATGGAGTAAGCATTTGACAGGTTTTTCGTGATTCTTAAGTAAGCGCTACCTGCTCTATGCGTAAAGAAGCAAGCACGAACTGATGATCTCGGACAAGGCAAGGCTATTTTCATTATGCTACCTCTAGTTCGGGAAGGCATCAAACTATATAATCTCATAATCACAGCCACACTAGGTTGGTGCAGAATTTTATGAACGAGACAAACATCAAATACCTTTCGTCGTGATACGAGAGATGGAAGATCCAAATGTCTATTTCTGAACACTGCGTTGGGGATGTTGGAGTATAAGAAGCCTCCCATGCGAATAAATAATTTCCTAGTAAAATTGTTTTGGATCTTCTCAATTCTGGAGATATCTTTTATCCTAGTAGGGTTGAATACTGTAGTGCTCGTTTAAACTAATGGGCGTATGTAAGTCTTGTAAGCCCTTATTAAAAGAGCTCTGTTCTTTGTAGAAATGGCGTTAAATATGTGGAATGTACGCAGAAGCGCTATCCTACGACGGTGGTTTTTCACATGTTCAGAAAAGTCTAGTTTGCTGCTGTATGTGAAACCAAGATCTCTAATGAACTCCACCGGTGTGATGTGGAGACCATCCACTTCATATGTATGTTGTGCAGTTGACGGTATGCTGCTAATACGCAAGAAACTCGTTTTGTGCGGAGCCAAGGGGAGTTGCCATTGTTTAGACCAGGAAGCCAATAAGTTGATTCCTCTTTGAAGACATAATTCATCATCAACACTATCAATCATCATGTATATTTTTACATCATCAGTTCGTTTATACCATACATCTGTGAAACCTACTATGGATTGAATTGCTCATGAGCTTGTCACCACAAGCCATGTGCAGACCAAGAATGAATACAAGCTGCCTCGATGGATATTAGTGACGGTCAGAAGTGGAAGGCTTGGTGCATCCCAAGAAGAATTATTTAGTGCCGAATTTAGCGTCCGCTTCCACGATTGCAGTGTGTAGGGGGCATGCGGCAAAGGTATCTTAGTTTTTACTGATAGACTGTTGTAGCGCATCAAACGCGTATCGCTGAGCAGTGATGAACACAGGCAAAATAGGCACAGGTTCAATCTAGATGAATGGAGAAAGCGACGCTCCTACAAATTATTGAGGTGCGTTTACAGAAACGATTTTCCGCAAGCATTTTCTGTAGTGCAGTTGAACTGCACCAAATTGATTTTCCGTCGCACATGTTGGAGCTTCATTCCACAGGGTGCGGCAAAATTACCCGTGCACTAAAAAATCAATCCCATTTTGAAATCAAACTTCGAATATCATCTAACTATCAAATTGATCTACTACAAACACGACAATGCAAAGCATGCTAGCAGTTTCCAAAATGATCGCCTTCAGCCTCCACACAGTCCTTCAGAAGTTCGACAAACGCTTCGCATGAGGCCTGCAGGTACGACTCATCAATTTCGTCCCAGGATTTCAAAAGCGCTTCTTTAGAGGAGTCCAAATTTGGGTGTCTGGTAGAGCAAGCATTTTTCTCTAGGACGGCTCACACAGAGTAATCCAGCGGGTTAAGATCCGCAGAATTGGAGACCATTCGTCGTGTGCGATGAAGTCAGGCAGTTGCTCGTCGCACCAGTCCTGGACCACCTTCGATGTGTGCTGAAGCAGAATCTTGTTGAAATCACCACTAGGCTTCCCCGAAATGGGAATCGGCCCTTGGCTTGAGAACTTTTTCCGGGACGTCCTTGCAAACCGCTGCGTTGATTTTCAGGCCAGCTTCAAGGAAAATAAGTGGAGATTTTCCTGAAGATGTGACTCCTCCCCAAACCATAATGGACTGAGGCTTTTCGCACTTCTCTGATCCTTTGGCGGTAGCATCAGAAAGCGAGTCCCCACTAATCCTCTCATTTTGGACGTTGAAGACTGGATTCAACGTGAAAATCTTTTCATCAATAAAGACGATCTCTCGAACGCGTGCCACCGTGAATCGTTGCAGCAACGTTTTGCATCTTTCCAATGTCCTCTTAATCATATTGTACGTAAGAAGCTGGCATTTCAGCAGACTATAAGGGAACGTCCTAAGTTTTCCCCTGACTATCCTCCTTATTTACCTTTCGCTTATTCCTACGTCTTTTGCCATCTGGCGCATCGATCTCCTGGCGTTCCTTCAGATTTTTTCTCTCACGACTTTCACATTTTTCTAATTAGTAGCTGTCGTAGGGTGCCCTCTTCTTTTTCTATCCTATTCGGTCTTCGATTTCTTGTAGCGTTTTACTGTATCCTGAACCGTTCTTCGGGGCACGGAATGGATCTTTACAATATCTCTCGCTTGCTTGTCGGCCTTATGAAGTTCGATAATAGCACTTCGTAGGTTGGAACGCCTAACCATTTTGTACACAAGTACGTATGTGTTCCACAAAGTTCAGTCAACAGTTCAGCTGTTTTACGCACCCTTTCTCTCGTTCTTCCTATTCGTATTAAACGGCAAAAATATGAAAATTTTTACATTGGACTATGGAAATAAGCTTGGATGAACAAATTCTCAATCCCTCTTTGTCTTTTCCAGACTTTGATTAAGGTGATCATGGCGAAACATCAGCAGAGTAGAGCTTGCAAAATAGTTTTAGTTTCATAGCTTGGTGGCCTTGCTCGCGGAACCTCGTGAAGGAACTGCGGTTCTCAAATCGAACTGGGCATCGGTTTGGGTGGCAATGAAGAAGCGTTTCTTTTTACTGGAGTTTTTTGAGAATCCATAGAATCGTGAGAATCTTATAGGGCCTCGTTAAGGTGACTGCACTAAAAAACCCCGTTAAAGTCGTTAGAAAAGATTTTGACAGCAGTTGCGTTCGATGTCTGCTGTTGAAACTAGAGCAGTTTAAGCCCACTTTTATTTTTATTGTTTGTTCGATATCCGTTTTTCCGTTATCGGGCGATTTTGGACACAATTATCCGTTATCCGATATCCGGGTCTCAAAATTTTGTTATCCGCTCATCCCTGCTTCGCATCCAGGTGCCAGATTCATCAATGACTTACAGCAATCTAACGGTGAAAATGAAACGGTGAAAACGACTGCCGAAATCCCTGACGGCGCGGCTTATCAAGCGATATGGTGAGACATTTCATTTTCACCTTTGAGCGGACACGTTTCAAACGAATTTGGTATACTCTTCAAGCAAATTGTCTTGAAAAGTGTCCGAATTAGCGTAAAAATTGTATAAACCCTTTGAGCTTGTGCCGCCGTGATGATCCCTAACAAGCATAAATGCTCACGATCTTCAAAACAAACTCATTATTTGTTTACCTGAGTGTCACTTTGCTAAGGTTCTAGCCAGAATAAAAACAAGGTGGACACATGGGTGCTAAGTTCATGTTCCGGCCTTCGAACTGCATACTACAGTTGGGTTTTTTGAGGGAAGAGGAAGGCTGCAGTCAGCTGATCACCGTCAGCTGATCACCGTTTTATCAGTAAGTTCAATTCCTTAGTAGCAATTAAACTTAATTAGGAAACTAATAGTAAATAGGTAAGTATATTGTATAACATGATATTTAATATATAAATGGATAAAAATTTTCAGAAAAGTAATAAAAACTAATACATACAATAATAAAATAAACAAAAATTAATCTTGATGTTCTAATGCATTTTTCCCTTGAAAATTTTTAAATTTAAAAATTTTCAAAAAAATAAAAAATAAAAATTAGTTAAAACACTTTGCTTAATTAATTATGTGATTTAACAAGTCAAAAAAAGTTATAGCACCTCCCTCTTCACTGATGAGCCAACGGGGAGGTGGTATAACAAAAAAGGTTCGGCGCTATGTGACAACAGAGGGGTTAGCGAAATTCAACGAATCACCTAGAATGCGACTCAGCACATCCTAGGTGATTCGCTGAAAGGAAATAATTCACGGAAACAATAAGGAAAATGAAAAAACACTCACCTAAGTCACTTTACGGGAGCCCTGCTTTGTTTCGCGTCTGGTGACTCGCCACACCCCGGAGTCCCTTCCCTAGCTCAATCTGTGCTCTCCTCGGCGACAGCGGAGGAGAGCACGGAAAAGGCCGGACTCTTCCGTCTGGAGTCTAACCTACCACGTTCGGAACCGCGCTCGCGGGGGCGAGTGGCCCCGCAACCATTCCAAGCGGACCACTCCACGGGCGGGCGCACGCGTTGCACGGCTGCGGTGAGTTTTTATGTTTTTTTGCTTCGAGTTTTTTAGAGGTTTTTTATTTGTGTATAATGTAGGAGGGAGGGAGGAGGGGAGGCGCGCCGAGGGTGGTGAGAGCGAGGGGGGATTCAGATTTGGGCAGAAAGGGACTCCAGCGTGTGGCCGAGTTACGCACCCGTGTTTAAATTGCCTACACACCGAAGTCCCTTCCCTTGCCCAAAATTTGGAAGCAAATTAAAAAAGAGGAGTATCTGTCCTCAGGCTTTAAGTTACTCGGGCGACCCCCACCCCAGGCAACCCTGATGGAAATTCGAGAAAAGAATCGAGAACTTTTTCCATGTGTTGCGTGCTACATCTTGAATAGTGCGACTTTCAACTGGCTTACCTCCCTCCAGCTACTACATAGTTTTGGCTGGCATCCACACTAGTAACCTCGAGCGAGAACGTGAACAGCTGTTTGCACGACTCGATATCATCAATTGAGCACTGTCCGACAATCCTCTTATCAACTCCGGTCAACAAATCAGACGTCGTCATCCCGATGAAGACGTCTTTACCCTGCATAGAGAACGCAATGAAAAATAAACGGGCCTTCGCAATGAAAAATAATAAAAAATAAAAATATGCAACTCACGTTCCATGCAATACAGCTGTGCGTCGCGTCTGCAACGGTTTTCATGTCAATAGCCTCTCTTTCATTAATCGTCTTCTCGTCCCACACGTACACCGTGCCGTCAGTGCCGCAAGTAAGAAACTAAGAAAATGGCCACTGCACTTCCGAAACACTTCTCGAACACTTGTCTCTACATTTAATGGGGTGGAGCGAGAAGAGTGTGGGGAGGGAAGGCTGAATCTTCGATACCATATGGTACTATAAACCGGCTGAACATCGTTCAGGCTTTGTAATAAGTTAGAAGTGCTTAAAAATATGTAGGAAATCTTTGGACCCATATTCACGCAATACCTCCTACACCCACCACTGCAAGGAAGTAGAGATGAGATCCCTCTATATTCACTGAAAAGACCAGAAAGACTTTCCATAAACACGAAACCAGAGTTAATGAAAGGAAGAAGCAAACCTTGTCGGATGTTGCTCCCCTGTCTGTACAGACCATTACGTGACCTTTCACGTGAACATTTCTGACGTTCGTGAAAGACATGACACCTGAACATTTCGTTAGCATTGCGGTAAAGTATTACCGACGGAGCAATGAAACTTCGGTCACCGATGAATACAAAAAACAGGAACAGCAGTGGAACAAACAGAAATGTAATTGGGGTAAGACTGACAGCTGCTAGAACCAAGAAGTAGAAATCATGATTTACGCGATCAGTCTCGTTGTGGTACCGCTCCCACTCCTCTGGCCCTGATCCGTTGTCATACCATCGCAGCACAGGCGTCTCTGCGCAGCGCCGAATTCGGCGGAATCTTTCGGGGTGAGTATCCTTCCACCTTGTCATTGATACGCCTCACTTTGCGAGTGCTTCACACTTTCGAACCAACCTTATGCTTCGATCCTGTCGTCCTCATAAGATGTGGATATACGACTGGCGTTGCAGCTTGCATCGCCTCATCCCGCACCTATTTTCGGCAACTCGTGCTGCTTTACGACGCAATTTTTCTAAGAAGTTCCCTTCACATGTTGCTAGGGTCAGCACACCAAATTTATCGCTAGATCCGCTATCGAGTGCAAGTTCTGGTACGGTAACGGACACGAGCGTCAACACTTTTGCTTGGCAGCAGTGAAGGATGCAACTTCTGTCGCCAGTTGCGATGTCGATTCTTCTAGTGCAACGCAACGGGGCTGCCTCACTTGGTGGCCCCTCCGAGCCGCGTTGCGTCCTAGGGAAACGCTCGAGAGTTCCGTGAAGTCCTAAGGATGGATCCCAACGGAAACCCCCGTCGACCCGCAGAATCGCGAAGCCGCCGGCCGTGGGACGCACACCGCTGTTCGAATTCTGGCGGTTCGCGCCGGGCGGACGGCGGGGGTACGGTGGCGAGTGCCGCCGCTGCGTGGATGGCGCGCGGAGCGTGGCGGCGGGCAGCCACGCAGCGACGGCCGCCGTCGGCGCGGCCGAGTCGCCGCTCGTCATTCGAAGCGCCTTCTTCGGAAGCTCGCCCACCGTCCGCCACGATGGTCAAAGGGGTGGGTCGGGCTCTCGCCGCTGCTCGTCGGCTCCGAGCCGTAGGGGCTCGCGGGCGTCGTTGTTCCGCTCTCAGTCTCGTGCTTTTAGAAGCTCTACGGAAACAAGGACAACTTCAGGACGCAGAAGGTCTTGATCGCCGCCAAGCTCGGCAATGTGGAGCTGCAACTGGCCGGAGACGCCCCGCCAGCTGACAAGTTCCCTCTTGGTGTGGTTCGTTTTCGCGGATCTTCTAAATGCTTGCACGTCTTTCTTATTTTGGTTATTTTCCTGGATTGTGAATCTTCTATCAAGTGGCTCTGCTCGGGTTGACGGGCTATATACATTGGATCCGAATGAATCATTTTCGGATATCCGATTCGGATATCCCGATCCGAATCATCCAATTATCCGGCCACTGCGAAATTGCCCTTATCCGAATCATCCAAAAATCCGGGGTCCTCAAAGTCTCCCTTATCCGAATCATCCAAAAATCCGGGGTCCTCAAAATCGCCCTTATCCGAATCATCCAAAAATCCGGTGCCCGCATAATCGTCCTTATCCGAATCATCCAAAAATCCGGGGTCCGCAATATGCCATTATCCGAATCATTCAATTATCCGGGCCCTGCATGATTCGGATAACCCGTTGAATTTCCTCGCTCCGTTTTGAAATCACGCATCATGGATAAAAGCACATTCAAAACGAATTTCGTGGGCGGGCACGCTTCTAGGTCATACGCTCTCGCGTCACACATTGAGATGGTGTCGTAGTGACGCTGAGTACATTTAGCATGCTGCTGAGCGTTACGCCGATCTTGGCATCTTTTTCTTCAAATATCATGTTGCACTGCCGGGGGACAGGAAGGACCGGTACTGAGGGAGAAAAGGGATTAACAACGTACTCTGATCGGTACTTCGCTGTTTCACATTGTATAGCATTCGGCCATGAAGAGCAGCACCGTCCCGCACTTTGTGCTGCATGAAATTAAATGTTATTCAACACTTGTGGGTCTACCATTTGATGAACTGTGTTAGACCATTTCTGGTGTAATACGACATTCATGTGCCTTCTTGGGAACGAGGGAAAGCATTGAATACATGGCGATCCCCCCCCCCCCCCCGACCCAATTTACGTCACTTGATAATGGCATTTTAGAAAGCCTGGGTCTTAGAACAATTCATCTTGGATAAGGGATGTGAGGAATGTTCCGCATGGAGCGCATTGTTAGCAACCTAGGAGTGCTTATAGAACTCTGATCTAGATTTGGAGTTCCCAACCTAAGGTTACTAGGGAAAAGGATAAGCATCCTTCGGAGGAAAGGAATTTGATTCTTGACTCAAACACTCATGAAATCTTCGTGGACCTACACTATTCGACAGTACATCGTTTCAAGAAAAGAAAGAAGAATCCAATTTGGTTAGTGTTTCGACATCAGGATGCACCACCGGTTTCAAAGAAACACAATCACAAACGCATAGTTAATCTCTTTCTTCATCCGTCCGCTTATGTTCAAGAGGTGAATGAACGCAGTGCAAAGCAATGAGTGAGTGATGAGTCACCATTTCCGTTCCGTCTTCTGGATCAAAAGAGAGAGGAACACGGAACGTAAGGACTGAAAATGGCCGAAAACCGGAATTAGGAACACGGAAGCGGAAATTCCGCACATCTCTGTCTGGAGTGATCCAGCTCTTTGATATTTCCTTCCTCGACGAGTAGTGAGAGTCTTCCGATACGTGCACTGTTGTTGTTGTTGGTAAAGGATGGGTTCCTCTTTAAGGAACGGTAGTATTCTGATAAACTGTATATTGCGTCAATGAGTCGGATATCCGATTCGGATATCCGAAATCCGGGGTCCGCGAAATTGCCATTATCCGAATCATCCAAAAATCCGGGGTCCCAAAAATTGCCCTTATCCAAATCATCCAAAAATCCGGGGTCCGCAAAATGCT
The DNA here is from genome assembly GCA_947396885.1 of Heligmosomoides polygyrus polygyrus. Lineage (NCBI taxonomy): Eukaryota > Metazoa > Nematoda > Chromadorea > Rhabditida > Heligmosomidae > Heligmosomoides > Heligmosomoides polygyrus. The sequence goes on along the minus strand of OX377204.1, from coordinate 50,228,747 downwards.
CTTATCCGAATCATCCAAAAATCCGGGGTCCGCAAAATCGCCTTTATCCGAATCATCCAATTATCCGAAGATTTTCGATCGGATTCAATGCATAACGGACTAGCATGGTTTCCAGCAAATGGTGCTGGTGTGTTTAGCAAACCGCACCTAATTTTGTTCCAAATAGGTCTCCTAGGGGTAATCTGCAATGGGAGGAGGGAATGTCATAGTCGTTTGTGCGGAAATATCTTAAGCCTGCTATATTATTAATTATAATGCCATATAAAGTGCGCATTGAACAAGTGCTTGCGAAGTAGCGCGCGCTGGTAAGAGACGCCGAGTCTGCGCCTCCTCGATGCGCACTAGCCGCGGCGTTTAGGCTGCAGCAGAGGTTGCCCAGGGCGTCAGCCTTGAAATCTCGAAAAGTCTTGAAAGGCTTCTTCTGTTCTCTTCTTCGGTGACATGGAGGAGGGCACAGATGGGCAGGGGAAGGGACTGCAGGGTGTGGCTGGAGTGACGCACCCGAGTTAAAATTGCCGACATCCTGTGACCGGATTCATCAACGACCAACACGCGGGTATACGGGTTAGAGAAGCCACCAGTTACCCACAACGAAAACTGCGTCTGTCTCTTCCCTTATCCCTAGCGCTTTATCCCGCATACACGGGGGTCTAATGTTGATGAATCCGCCCAATGGAGTTGCCTCCCTTGTCCATTCCGGAAGAAGATAAGGCGCAAATAGGGTCCGGGGAGGGGGGGGGGGGTCACCTCGGGTGACTCGCCACACCCCGGAGTCCCTTCCGTAGCCCAATCTGTGCTCTCCTCCGCTGTTACGGAGAACAGCACAGAAAATGCCACACTCTTCCGTCTGGAGACTACCACGCTTGGAACCGTGCTCGCAGGGGCGAGTGGCCCCGCAACCATGGTCACCTTCTAACTACCATGGCGCCAAAAATAGACTCTCTTAGTGATTCCATTTATTTTCGTATGCTGAGTGGTGTCACCTTTTTCTATATTAGATGCATCACAAAAGGACAGTAGGGATGTGCTATCCAAAGTCCACAATAGGACGTTTGTCAGTCCGTAGGTTGCAATGACACGGGCATTCCTCACTGTCGCTGCCACTGCGGCAGCGGAAGTGTGCACAGCCCCTCACTGCGGCCTCCGCTGCCGCAGTGTAAAGCCCCTTTCATACTCGTGGCGGCGGCGGCGGCGGCCCAATGGTTTAGCATAGGAAGGCGGCGGCGATGACGTGCCCGAGCGGCGGCCACGGCGGTGGAGGGGTTTTCATACTGGCAGCGGCGACGTCGCCGCGGCCACGCCCCGCCACGCCCCTGGCGGCGCCGCCGCCGGGGCCGCTGCCCGAGATGGCTGGGGCCATTTCGGGCGGCGGCCACGAGGGGCAGCGAGAGCGGCGGCACAGACGAGACCGCTGCGCGTACGCGCGCGCCAAACGCAATTAGCTCTGGCGGCGGCCGCCGCCACCCCTAGGCGGCGAGAACGGACACCGCCCCTCCACCTGCCGCTGAAGCGGCGGCCGCCGCCGCCGCCGCCCCTCGGACGAGTATGAAAGGGGCTTAAAGCCACGTGCACACTCCGCTGCGGCAGTGCGTCAGCCACGTTGAAGCATAGCGTGGAGGGGCGGAGTTAAACTGCGGCAGCGGAGGCCGCAGCGAGGGGGTGTGCACACTTTCGCTGCCGCAGTGCTCCCGATAGCGGCCGCAGCGGCAGTAGCAGCGAGGAATGACCCGGGCATTCCTCACTGTCGCTGCGTGCGGCCGCAGCGCAATCCGGCAGTGCCGCTTGCGCGAGAACAGCTCCGCCCACATTCCACTGCTCGCTGCCCGCTGCAAAGTGTGCACGCGGCTTAACTCCGCCCCTCCGCGCTATGCTTCAGCGCGGCTGCCTCACTGCCGCAGCGAAGTGTGCGCGGCTTATCAGATCAAGCAGTGATACATACTCCAATCCTTTACTAATAATTAATTTCTTTGATAAATGCGACACCACACGAGGCATAATGAGTGTTTGAATGTGCCTAGATTAGGACTTGTTTTATTTTTAAAACGATGAAGTCAGTAAGGCGCAGCGGTCTTTTCGGCTAAGGAGTCAGATTACAAGTGATCTGAACCTAAATGTGTTTACATAGGAGTAATTCTTGCTGCACATTGCTCCTGCACAGAAATCAGCTAAGCCCCGCCGTCACCGGAGAAGAAGCAGGCGATCGGGCTCGCGGAGATCGGTCTCGAGACGCTCACGATCGAGCCGCTCAACGTCAAGATCCAGCTCGCGAAGACGACGGAGGAGGTCGCGCTCGTCGAGGTCCCCATCGAGAAGGCGAGGCAGGTCGAGGAAAGTCGGGGCCAGAAAAAGCCGACGCTTACGCAAACAGGCGGCTGCTGGAGGTGGTCGTAAAAGGAAAAGCCATAGATCGCGCAAGCACTCCGCCAAGCCAGCTGGAGGAAGGTCGCGACGTCGTAGAAGATCTGTGCGAGGATAGTTCAACGAGATGCTCTATGTGAAAAACTAACTAATAAATGTGCGACTCGTGAAAAAAATTCACCAAAAAATATGCAGAAGAAACAAAAATGCAAGCCATTTCGTCCGATAATCACAATAATCGGCACCTTTCAAAACTTTCATTCAAACCTTTACGTGTCAGTAAGCTCCATGTTCTATTCCAGCAAAACGCCTTCGGGTGAAATTAGGCAGTGATTGCGCTTTGTAAGGCTCAGAAACATTTCCAGTTATATGGCTGGCAATAGTAGACAAGGAAATTATGCGTACCGCTACAAATACCAGCATATTAGAAACATAAGCCTACTATCATTGTCTTGGAGCCTATCCCAAAACTCACATAAATCATCAAGCTACTAAAAGTGCGATGAAAACAACACCGGGATCGTAACCAGCGCTCCCGAAAACCCTAGCGCACCTACTTCTACCTTGGGAACCATACATTTTATGCGTGAGACAAGCCTCGATCCTCTTGACTCAATCAGCCATCACGCTGGAATCACGCGAACAGCTGCCGCGACTGCTCGTCCGCGCGAGACCCCACCCCCAAAATCTTGTGCATTTGTGCGCACCCAAAATACCAATGGAGGCGGAATAGGAAAAAACTACGATTCACTGAGAAACACCACCAAGATGACCAGAAGTTCGACGCTCTAGATGTTTAACTGTTGGGATATGCATCAGCTTCTCTTGTCCCTAAGCTTGAGAAGAGCTGTGGCTGACTCGATAAGGTATATTTGTTTTGAGGAACTATCTGCCGTACATGTGATCAGATTGCTTCGTTAATTGTGGAAATCCCATGTAAGTTGGATATGGGAGGTTTTCTTGGTCTGCTTCAACCAACCATTTCTTAAAGCAGCAATCCCTATTGTTTGAGGTTGCTCCTGCAGCTTAGTTCTAAACCTACAAGAGCAGCTGGAAATGAGATAGCTTGGTTCTCCAAACAACAGTGCAAGACTGGTTCTTTTGCGTTCTGAAATACCGTTTCAAAGTCTTTGTAGCCAACGTGTTTGGTAAAATTTTCATGTTCTTTCACGTGGCCTTTCTTTGTGCTGGCGCCACCCACAGCAAAAGAATAAGAAGAGCAACAAAAATCTTTGTCGATTTCAAATGAACAAGTGCCGTAAAGTAATGAACAAGTAATCGCCTAGTGACAAAGGCAGCCTTTTCCGCTTCCTCCTTCAGCTTCAAAAAATTCGCAACATAAAAGATGGATGTATATGAAAACGTCGGAAACAGAATTCATCAGAAGTGTCGTTTTGCTCTAACCCATCTTAAAAAGCCCGTATTTCTCCCTTGATGGATCGAATGGATCATGGGTCTGCTTGAACCACCGACGACCGTAAATATGCCCCCGCCTGCTACAATATCTCAAACCTGCACATCACCCAAGCCGTTGGAGCTCGTTTTTGTCATTGAGCGCGCAAGGGAGTCCAGGGCAGATCCAATCCACTCGTGTGAGAACTGCTTTCGTTGCTCAGGGGAAGTCCGCAGCTGGGTTTGCGCAGGAAATGCCAGCCAGTTAGGTAAACATCAAAGTCCCTTAAAAAATCTAATCCAATCAGTAGAAATGCAAAAATCCCGTGACACAGTAGAATCGAAACCCGACCTCTATCGCATGAAGCAACACTCTGACGCGATCCACGACGCAACGGCAGGAGGCGCACGCTACAGTATCCCGCAAACTTGCAACATCTCTCGGGCGGAAGGTGGTTAGATCTAAGTAAGACGGAGACCTGATAGGTTATGAGTATTCCATTATTTAATTTTTTATATAATAATAGGATGTAAAGCGGCAAGACATGGATCACTGACTGTCAATGGGTGCACGGCTCAGACTCCATGATCTGTGATGGAAGATGTCGATACGCCTCACCGTTCGCTTCTGCTTTATGCGTTCTTGCTGGCGTGTACTTCTTTCTTTAGTTACCTACGCATCAGCAACGGCATATTAGGTTGGCCGAAGGTGTTTCGATCGGGCAGTCGATATATCGATCGATCGCTCGGACATCGACCGACATTATCGACCGTTTGAGCGGCGCTATAGTTTCTCTGTCACATTTAATCGATCGCGCTGGGTGATGCGTGATTACGATCGCAGTCGGAAGGTAGCGCAGGGATTCAATATCGATCCATATTGTCGATCGTTTGAACGGTGCTGTCGTTTCTCTTTTAGCTTCATCGATCGGGGTGGTTATTGTGATTTTGATCAGTTTTCTCCCCGACCTAAGTGATTAAGAAGGCTTATGGAAAGCCTCAATTGCATGGAGAACATTTGATCAGGTAGTCAATATCGGTCGATTTTAGCGATCATTTGAGGGGTTCTATCGGTTTTCTCTCACACCTAACCAATCGGGTCGAAGTTGCGTATTGAGTTGGTCGATGGAAGCGCTTCACAGCATTTGCAGTGCTTCGATCAATATTGATCGAAGCGCCCCAATTGCTGTGAAGCGCTCTTCTCTCGGATGCATGGAAGAAAGGAAAACGCTCCTTCTGATTTGGAAATTGATCACTTTAATGTTTCTCCATGCACAGGTCCTCCAAGTTTCAGCGGTGGTCCAGGACAGGACAGCGAAGAAAGTTGGTGGGACCTACACTCGGTTCTACTTTCAACCAAATCTCGTCTCTAGGTCCTCAATTTTCGGCAGTGATTTGCCCATAAGCATTTCCGCAAAAAACAATTATGATACGCGTTCTTCCCATGACAGATTTCCCCTAGTAGACCTATTTTGAACAAGATTAAGTGCGGTACACTAAGTAAACTAGTACTATTGGCGCTAAATTTCGCGCTGCTCATGGAAGGGTTTAATGGGTTGTCGCAGACTCGTTTCTGTGTAGATCCCAGTCTGCATCAGCTGCAGTTCACTCATTACCTAGTTGCAGACTCCAGCTTTCGAAGGAGACGTCAACTTGTTTGGAGCTGAGTCAATTGCGATCCATGTGGCTGGATGTGCAAATGCCTCCGCCAAGAACGTGAGTACGTTTCTTCTGCTGTTTTTGTGCAGCAGTACCAGTGTCCATCACTTAAGCTGCTTTGTTACAGTGTGCCGAGACCGTGCAGTGGATCCAGTGGGCTGAAGGGAGCTTGCTTCCGAATGTGCTTGGATACGTGCTCCCTTCGGTTTCCGCTGCTCATCTCGACAAGAAAGTGAGTTCAGTGGAGTGTCCCCATATGAGATGTGGGCCTTAGAGTTTTATATTTAAGGTCGTTGACTCATACAAGGCTGAACTTCTAGCTCAACTAACGCACCTTGATGAAATCCTTCTGTCCAAAACTTTCCTCGTCGGCGAACGCCTTTCACTGGCAGATATTTCTGTTGCCCTGGATCTCCTTCCAGCTTTCCAGGTAACTGCTTAGCTTCCTACTTTTCTCCCGTGTGCATTTTATCCTAATAGCGTTCTAGCATGTTCTTGATGCCGGTCTCCGTAAGAAGTTCGGAAATGTTACGAGATGGTTCCAAACTGTTGTTCACCAACCTGTAGTCAAGGATGTTATCCATGAAGTCCAACTATGTGACAAAGTCGCGCAGTTTAACCGTAGGTGCTCAAGGATTTGTGTGGTAAATGTGTTATAAACATAGGGTGTTTGCAGAGGCCAAGTTTAACGAGCTATCTGCCAAACACACCTCCAGGCATGCCGCACCAAAGGAGAAGAAGGAAGGTGAGTTGTACTTAGGCTTTCTGGGCTTTTTCTAGATTTTCTGTGCGCTTTCTATTTTGGCTCCGTATATTCACGCTTTCATTCCGCAGCAGTGCTGAGAGGAGATATCACTCAGAATTTGTAGCGGTCTTAGGGACTGTTATAAGGTGGTATACACTTACGGGCGATTTCATTACGAATACTTTCCTGTCTTGGAATGGCTGTAGTGTCTGACCGTTTCCTGAATGTTATTGTTGTGCGTAGGTGGTGCATTTATTCCGTGCTGGGGCAAGAGGATTATCAATCCAATAGACATAGGATCCGACGCCGATTTTCCGGATAATCGGATGATCCGGATAGGCCATTTTTCAAACCCTGGATCTTCGGATTTCGGATGAGGGTTATTTTCGATTCCGGGTTTCGGATGATTCAGATTAACGATTTTTCATCGCATCGGATATAGGATATCTGATTCGGATAACACCCGATAATGCGTAGTAATAGAGGCAGACAATTTCTTCTGCATGAAGTGAATTAGAAGAGTACATCAGTTGTTAGAATCTTTGAGAAATGAATCGCCAACGAAAAATACCGCATGATCACGCCGGACAGATTCTGAAGTAAGTGGATGTTCTCCTAACACAGGTGAACCATTCTCGTGGAACCCCTCCCTCCCTTGAGCCATCAACAGTCGAACGAGGGAATATGAATGCTAGGCATAACACTGCTATATGACATAACACCACATACTGCTATATGTCCTTGAAAGAATTACTACACGGCTTCAAAATTTGGTTTGTGAAAGACCCCGCGGAATCTGGAAGAAATCCACGCCAAATATTTAACTATGAAGTTTGCTCCGAGAACGTCTATCCATCAGCAGTGTGCGTAACTACGATTTACCACATTTTCGGCCGTAAATCGTAAATCTTGACCTTTGATGAACAAGCACACAGATCAAGTATTCTCACTTTCATTCTGTGTGCCACATATAAGAGTTCACTAATAATAATAAGAGTACTGCGTTTATGTGTCGGTTGTGAAATGGCATACATTTCACTCTCGTTTTCGTATAAATTTTTTACCAGACGTAGAGCAGCCTACTGACAGCCAACCGTCTGGTTAGGAGCTTCACCACCAAACCCCGATAATGAGCATCGCGGTGCGGTTATTCTCAATCACATACGATTATACAATTTATTTATACGATTTATACCTCCAAGTGTGACCCCCTCCCACTCATCACATAGGATCGTGCGATTCCCACTCGAAAGTGTCTAATCTGCAGAAAACTAGATGCAGTTAATCGATATTGGTCGGCCATTCGATACTGCTTCGTGCCCAGTGGCAGACACATGCGACCGATTCTATACTGGTAATTTCCCCCAACTGTGAATATATACATACATGAACGTGCGTTGTCGCTATTTTATAGGGTAAAGGATGACGGGGTGGCCTGTCTTTTGATTCCGTCCACGTGCTGCGTAACGCCTATAAAATCTCTTTTGAGCCAGGATACTAATTAAACAACATGCATAGCATTTCTTCTGGATCCGGATGCTTGCTGCAGGAAGTGCACGTTGAACAATTTCTGCGATACGCTTTCTTAATCAAGACGTACATTGGACGGAGCCTGTTGCACATCTTTTGAATCCTGGCGCTCGGCGCATGATCCTCATCCGTACCCTGATGCGCTGCCCACTGACACATCACTAACTTGGGTGGTTTGGTACCAAGGTTATGAAGTCGGCTGGCATATGCCACAGTGTCCAAGACATTCGATTTTGGTCCCCCTCACTGTGACGGAAAACGTGAAACGGATCAACTGAATTGTATGTAGTTAAGAGTGTTGGAAAATGTTTTCACGCTCTACTCACGTAATTATCTACATTAATTCGACAGAGTGAAAAAACTATCTGTTGGAAAGAATCGCCTTTCATGCGACACACTAAGGAGGCAGGTAAAATCAAAAGAAGACTATTGCATCAGTTCTACTGGCAATGCTAATTAACATAACGTTTACAAGGCCTCACAAGCCTCGACCAACGGACAAGTCGCGCCCTTAACATTTCTAAAAGGGTTGGAACCAACTCATATGTCTGAGCAAGTTGGAAGGCTTAACTTGCGATGGTTTGAAATCCAACCTAAATTTAAGGTTCGCTTGATTTCGTCGCATTGCAAGTTAAGCGTTTTTCCGATTTTTTCCGAATCATTGGAGTTCCGAGTACCCCAGATCTTCGGATGGTTCAAATGAGGGTGGTTCGCCTGGCATCCTTCACTTCTCGGTTCACCACTGGAGTAGAGCACACCAGTGCTGTGTAAAAGATGCCGTGTAAGGCTACCTCACAAGCTGACCCCCAACCCGAGCCATTTTGCGCCTACAGATCAAGAGACAGGATTGTGACCCCATCGAGCGACTACTAATTTAAAAGTGAGTGGGGTATGCACCATGACGCCTTGTAAAGGGCTATGACTCTATGAGAATTCTCGTCGAATGATAGAAAAATCCACGCGAAAAAACCGAGTTAGCAACGGCGTAGAGTTCGGCAGCAGAGCGTACTAACATCCTGTTGTCCGATATTTATCCGAATCATTGCATTTTTCACAACCCGGATCTTTGGATGATTCAGATGAGGGCAATTTTGAAAACGCCGGATCTTCGGATGATTCAGAGAAGCCTATTTTGGGCCGATCCGGATTTCGGATAATACGAAACCGGATAAATCCGGGCGGATATCCGAAAATGCATAATTCGGATCCCATGTCTACCGTCCAATTGTACTATGGTTGGTGACGATGCGTGCAAGGTATTGCTTCTTTTAGCTGCGGGTTGCAAAATTTAACGGTCTTACAAGGGAATAACAGGTCGTCAGAGGGTATCGGGACGAAATACGGTTCAGCGGATGCAGCGTCCATTGCAGCTATGTATATTTCGTATATGAGACGAAAATTGGCGAAAGCGTAGGGTGATGTGGATGAGGAGGCTTACCTTGTATCAAGAGGTTAGTCACCATAGTAATAAGGTACATGAACACCCAACAAATGTGACGAAGCTCGTTCATGATAGTGGTAGAACACAACTGCGTAAAAGTCTTAATTTGTGCAGCACGAAGCGTATACGGCTGCCATGCATTGTGGTCCCGCTGATTCAGTTAGGGCGGGAACGTCTTTGAATTCTAACTCCGCTAGCTTCCCGTCAGTATTACCACTCGCAAGACAACTCCGAACTACGCTGCTAAGCACGTGAGTCGTAATGATTAAAATATGTGGTGTATTTGATGCAGTGCTTCCCTGACATTGTATTTAGAAACTGCAGCAAAAGTTTTTCTTGCAGTGCTTCCTTGACATTGTATTTAGAAACTGCAGCAAAAGATTTTCTTAAGTCTTATGACCCAGCTAGCTTTTTTTGTGGAGGTCTTGGAGGTTGCTCGAATTAAAGTCTTACATCATTAGACGTACAGAGGTTTTCGTTTTGCCACTGCGCAGTCAGCATTCCACATAACATTTGTCGGAAGGCGTTACGGCGGTGGCATATAAACGGCTTTCGGCCACGGATAGGATTTGCTGTTTTAGTGCGTTCTTTCCGTGGTTGATGTGTCTGGAGACTTTCACCGCTTGGCCGTGTAGATCGCGCTTGTATGATCACAGCACGTGTCGCTGGTGTAGTCCCCACATTTCCGCCCTCTCTGGCATCACTAATTAGACAGTTAAGTGTTGAACGCTTTGCTGACGTAATATTGTTCTTAGAGCGACTAATGTTTGATATGTGCGTATCCAAATGGTGATCCATGATTGCTAAATATACGTGTTGTTTCAGAGAAGAAAAAGGAGCATGGAAAGCCGGCGCCAAAACCAAAAGAGCATGAAGCTGACGATGGTGAGGATGACGGTGTCGTGGCTGAGAAGTCGAAAGACCCATTCGCAGACATGCCGAAAGGAACATTCGTGATGGACAGCTTCAAGCGCGTGTACTCGAATGAGGACACTGCCACGAAAGCCATCCCCTACTTCTGGGACAACTTTGACAGCGAAGCCAACTCCATCTGGTATTGCGAATACAAGTTCCCGAAGGAGCTCACTCTCACCTTCATGAGCTGCAACCTCATATCTGGTAGGTGATTTGCTTCAGCTGTATTAGAGTGCAATGCGTAGAGGTTGTTCTTCAGGTATGTACCAACGTCTCGAGAAATTAAAGAAAAACGCCTTCGCTTCAATGATTCTCTTCGGGACCGACAATGACTCGACGATTAGCGGCGTCTGGATGTGGAGAGGTCAAGAACTCGCCTTCACGCTATCTCCGGATTGGCAGGTAGGGATAGCCTTCTAAGTACGCCTAGGTTCGGGAGACAAGTCATTTGGGCAGTTCTCTGACTATCCAGTGTTACATTCTCCCAAAAGAAGTGCGACATCTCGTCGGTCGATGTCATGATTGAATCGTCCTCCATTATGCTTGCAACATTAGCTTCGCCTAGAAGAAAAATCGTGTTTACAACAGCCTGAGGGTGATGTGCCGTTTCAAGGTGGACTACGAGTCGTACACATGGACGAAGCTGGACCCCAAGGACGAGAAGACGAAGAAGTTGGTGAACGAGTATCTTATGTGGGAGGGCGACTTCGACGGCAAGAAATTCAACCAAGGGAAGATTTTCAAGTAGAGTATTCCCCATGTTGAGATCTTTGTTGCGTTGTTGTTTCTAGAGATAAATATCTACCCGGTTTCTCCATGTTCTGTTGCTTCTGGCATCGCTGTGAAGTTTTAGGTCGGTGCAGTTGTGGAGACAGAACTGAACGCTCAAGAGCTCGGGGTGTCGTGTAAGTGGCTGCAGAGAAACGTGGTTTATAGTTATGTTCCTGGTGGAGGTGGTAGATTAGGATTTCTGTGATGTGCAAATAGTCAAAATTGCGGCATGCACCTTGTAACAAGCATTCGGCCCATGCACAATCAATCGAGTCTCCAGTATTATGCTTCAGGCGGGTGCATGGCGCAATTTTGGCCATCTGGACGTCGTAGAAATCTCGCTGCCTAGTGCTCTTATGTGAGTCTCAAACATCTTCAAGAGCTTCACTAGCAGCAATGTTGGAACCACTCAAATAGTAGCTGCTTTTTTAGGATACCCTGCATTTTTCCCAAACCGTAGTGTTTTTAAGTTTAAAACCTCCAAAGAGGCGCAGATCAATCGATAGGCCCCGTTGTGGGGCATTATAACAAATATTCAAGCGAGAAACATTCCATCGTGTGCAGGATGCTAGGTTTCAGATGAGTGCATGGGGCAATCCACGCCGCATTTTGAGACACCCAGTATTCGGCTTGAAATAATCGAAGAATGGAAATTTGGAGGAGTGAAGAAAAAACCGAACTTGCATTAGGTGTGCTTCAAGCCGATATACAGCAATATAGGCATTCATAAGGGTGATCCCGTATCACCGCTGATCATTGAGCCTCGATGGGCAACTGGCAACGCCTTCGTTCGTCCCTGTCGTCGCTTGGTTTGGTTCGTGAGGCTTCTTGCTCTTGACGAAGCTAGGTACCGTTTCGCTCATGATATAGCGGCGGAGCAAGCAGGTGGTCCGTCTCACCCAGACGATCTCGTGCTTCAGCGACAAGACTTCCGCCATAAGAGGAACATAGCCACCTAGCTGGCACGCTGTTAAGAACTCCAATTTCGGCTTCCAAAAAAACTTGGCATAAAATTGTGGCAAAGAATCTTGGCCTTCTTTATTTATATTTCGGGACGCGAGCAAAGTCGCGTTGCAAAACAACAGCTGTAAAAACCGAAGTGCAGATGAACGATGGAAACACACGAACAAAACAGCATATAAAAATACAAAAAATATAAAAGCAAGAGTGCCAATATGAAACCTAGGTAAAGGAGCGGAGGCAACTACCTCAAATTAAAATTACTTCCTCTTAAGCTTTTGGTCGAGATGTCTCCTAAATACATCACTAGGCATTTCGAGTACCTTGTGTTCAATCAAAGACACAATTAAGCGTAATGTTCTAAAGGAAAAGAAATCTGACTTAATCCTACTTTTGCAACCGAGCCGGGAAGCTTTAACCTTCCAGCCCTAGTACTACTGGGGGTTACATAAAAAAGTCCGATGAGTAAATATGCCCAGTGATGTATTCCTTGTATAAGAATGTTATGCATCATCATTAAATCACGCTAGTTGTGAGAATGGCAGAGTGAAAATACCTGCAGGGAATGCCACATTCGAGCTATGCTTCAGTGAAGAGTGCAAAATATTCTAAGGCGATGGAAAGTCTTACAAGCTTCCAATCTCCCCGCTATACAGCACAACTGACGTCAAGTTGAAGCATGGAGAAGGCACATTTGTCACAATCTGTGCTAATCCCGACTTCTGTTCGAGATCCAACACGTTACTCAGCATATCATTGCTAGGAAATCCACACTGTTGGCCGGTTGGAGCAATTGCAAACGTAGCCGTTATCACGTATCTGCTAGCGCTATTCATGTTTACTCTCGTTGGTATCATCAAATACCTTATCAAGAGCAGGAGTAGTGTGGCTGCACCAGCTGTCCAGATAAACTGTATCAGTGGTGACCACGTGGAAAATATTGGACTTCATACCTGGAATCCTTCCCCACTGAACGGTGGTATCCTTATCACACTGTGCATAGCGATTATCACATATGGGCCGGTTGAGAGCTGCCAATACGGATTTACAAGACATGCAACTGATATTGTTCGTAACCAAAGCGGCACCTTCTCCACCAGTGTGCGCTGCGACTTCCCGGCCGACGCACCAGAAATGTCCCGGTTTATGAGCGTATGACGGCGCTCTGATGCACTAGGAGTATGAAGGCTCGTGCACAGTTCGGCAGCGCAGTGAACCACCCATGTTGTAGCATAGGCGGTTCACTGCGCTGAGGGAATTGGAGCTCCCATTTTCACCGCGCTATGCCGTGGTGTGGCGTGTGGCTCGCGGGATTGCGTACCATGCGCGCCTCTGCTGGCAACCTTCCAGCTACGCAGCGCTACCGCACCGCGCCGACGTGGGGGATGTGGCAAAAAATGAACATCTCAGCTCGGTGCCACAGCGCAGTGAAACTGTGCACGAGTCTTTATGGTTCCTTTGTGCTTACCTCTGTGAGTATGATGGCTACACAAGAGGGTTTATTGGGACCGTAGTGGTCAGTGGTAGAAATATGCTGATGTCAGCCCAGTCGACACAGACACAGGCGTGGTCTCTTTCTATCATGCGAGGTCACGCTAAACAAACACTTATGGAGGACTTCTCGTTATAGAGTAGCAGATAAGCACGCATGGAGAAGGATGAAAGGGGGAGCCGACAGTTCTGGCGGAATGCCAGAACATATTTCGTTCTCCTGCTCTTGAGTGTGGGTATGCCAAGCTGTTTCGCCCTTTCAGTGCCGTTAGGAATGAGAGTAAGTGAGGCCAGGCCAAGGCAACGCATAACTACCTTCCGCGTGAAATTGTTTGTACACTTTCAAGCAGGTTGATATCTTTCTGTTTGCATAGGTTGAAAACAGTAGTTCCATTTTCCATCTTGGGACGGACATATATATCTTATAAGCGTTTGAAAGAACGTTGACATTTTTAGTTCTGAGAATTTTGAAAAGATCGTAGATACGGCGGTTTTGCTTTACTCGCAGTTTTACTCCACTTCAAAACGATCTCCACCGGCATAGTATACCGCGTCGGAGGTATCATTTCCAGTCGCCAGGATTTGAGTTTTTTCAGTGCAGAGTGGTAGGTCCCATTGCTTGGACCAGTTGTAAATAGAATCTATCGCAGCTTGCAGGCTAACTCTATCAGCTGAAGATTCGATGGTCTTATATATCTTGATGTCATCAGCGTACATGGCGCAAGTAACACCGAAGGAGGAGACAATATTTGAGATTTCATAAGTGTGTCCTAAGAACAATAGTGGTGACAGGACCCCTCCTTGTGGGGCGCCACTGGAAATTTCATAGACTGGAGAAAAGCTGTCGCCTACAATACCGCCCGCCTCGCGCGGTCAAAGTGTTGTTTTGAATTTCTACGACTAAGGCCTTTGTCATACCATTGCTCACCCCGAGCGACGCCTAATGATATGCACCCATATCGATTCCATCGTGCCGCCTGATCGTTATGGGAGCATATCATTAGGCGTCGCTCGAGGTGAGCGATGGTATGACAAAGGGCTAATGCGATAGTCAAACCATCGCGATGCGACACCACAGGTGCCGGTCGCAGCGCGTCGGTGCGAAGGTCAGCGCTGGCTGGCAGAGCTGCCCTGAGAGGGCGGTGCCCAAGATCCCCATTTCGGCTTTTTCTTGTCTTGGTGACTGGTTGCCTTTGTGTCACGTGATCGCTTTGCGATGCTATGAAAGTAGTCCTCCTTGTGATCTGACCATGTTATTTATTATGTGAGGTGCTTCGTATGGTACGAAATACAGCTTTGGATACAGTGCTTCATTCGGCGAGACGTCCTTTGTTCAGATTCTGGTTAGGAAACTTGGTGATGACTTTATCACCTGCACTAGTAAGTACTGATTCTCTGTGCAGGATTCTTCACTATCATTAGCAAAAGGTGTTATGATAGTTGCCGAAATCCAGCTGTGATGACTGTATGGTTTCGCCACAAATCCCTGGGAGGGGGCGTTCGTATCGGCTGGTTGTAGACGGCGCGGCCGAACGCCCAGGTGGCCATACCTGCGGCGTCATCCCCTGCTCGCCGTCTCCACTCACGCTGTGACACCCGTCGCACGCGCGGCGGACAACGGCCCGACGGAGGCCCTCGTCGGCGGCCCCACGACGGCGGCCCGACGGACGAGCGGAGCACGCAGGTCGACCAGATTTGCTGAGAGTGCAATCAATGGGATGTTCGGAGGATTTGCAAAACCAGTGTAGAGATACATGATAGTGTGAATTAAGCATAGCTCTACATCAGAATTTCGAGCTCTATCTAATGAGCTCTACCTCGAGCCTATCAATGCTACCGTTGATGAAATATTCTTCAACTTTAAAACTGTAAAATAATTCTTCGCAAACCTGCGACGAAGCTGTGAAGGGTATATTTCTAGGCTAAAATTTCACACAGAATTCAACTACGTCGTCTAAAAACCTTCCAGAGGAGCTCTTTTTTTTAAAGAAAAATTGTGCGTATCACACCGTTGGGGACATGTCTCCAAGCCAACATTCTACGCAGAATTCAATTACGAATTCACTGCTTCCAGGTAATCACTACCTCTCCCCCTGGAGGTACTGCCCCAGGGCTCGCTTGCAGCAAGCAAGGATCGACTAATAGCTGACCTCGACCCCCTGGACCCACTGCTTCCAGGAGACCGAGATCTTATGGGTGGGCAATGAAAGGCTATATGTGTTCAGAGATCTCGATTACCCCGAGGGCTGAAGTTTCGCACCGCTTGATTGACATCCACAAAGAACAGATAGTTTGATCAAAATCGATTGATGACGATCGAAACATCAAAAAAGGACTCCAGATTCGTGTTCAGCGGTCTCGATTACCCCCATGGCTAATGTTTCAGACGGTTGAATGACATGCACAAAAAATACACACAATCTTTTATATGTAACAAGTGCTCCGACACGCCTAACGGCGTGTCTCGCACTTGCGCGCTTCGCGCGACTTTGCAGCATCACTGACCTAAAAAAAGGTAGCTTGTGTCAAACTTAAAATTCGCTAACATCTAGGACCTGCTGCGCACTTCATCGGCATCAAGCCGTTCACCACTTCGGTACCTTCATCATAGACATTTTCTCCACACCGTCCAGTAACATCATTGGTTTGCGCTACGCAGTACTTCGGCCCCTCCACTGTTGACGCGTCTTCCAATCCGGGCGCCAGCTTCCCCCTCCCTCGTTTCTTCTTTCTAGATCTATTTGCTGGTCCGCCTTTACTGGTCTTCCCCCCCCCCCACCTTCCTGGTCCCAGCCCCTGGCCCACTTCCTTGTTTTCACTATTGACCCCCTACTGGTCTCTTCTTGCTGGCTTCCCCGCCCTGGTCCCTCCTTCAGGTTGTTCCTTTCCTTCCTGGACGCTCACCTGGTCCACTCTAAAGGCCCTTATTTCCCATTCTCCACCACCCCTTAGTGGTCCTCCCACGGCAGACGTCGGTTACACGTATTCGGAATCAGGGCTCAGAAACGCACGCAGTTGCCGCTGAGTCAAGCAGGAGAGGGCTGCGCTTCCTCTGCTGCAACATCCCATGTTAAACAGTAAACGTTGCCCTCGAGATGTACGCAAAGGCGTATCTCGCGCGGGTAAAATTTTCTGTTCAACGTGGGATAATGTTGAATTCTGAATACGGCCACTCGTCACACGACGTCGGTGAACCGCTTCTCGCTCTAGATGATTGTTGAGCGACGTATGGGACCCGTATTCTGAATCCAGATGCTCAGAAACGCGCGCAGATGCTGCTGTTTCAATAGAGTGGAGGCTGTGCTTCCTCTGCTGGAGGAGCATCTCATGCTCAATTCTGATTGCGACCCCTCGTCGTAGGACGACGGTGTCTTCTCTTCTGACTCCAGAAGGTTGTGGTGCGACGAAGGGAACCCGTCTTCTGGATTCTGAAACTCAGAAACGCGCGCAGGCGCTGTTGTGTCAAGCAGGAGGAGGAGGCGCTTCCTCTGCTGCAACAATATCCCATGTTGAACGGCAAACATTGGCCGCGCGAGGTACGGAGAGGCGTACCTAGCGCGCGTAAAGTTTTTGGGATAATCTTGAGTTCTGCATGCGGCCGGTCGTCGTGTGACGACGATGAGACCTCTGCTTCCTTTCTTTTCGATCTTCTGAATCCAGACGGTTGTTTTGCGACGAAGGGAACCCGCCTTCTGGATTCAGGGACTCAGGAACGGGCGCAGACGCCGTTATGTCAAGCAGGAAGAGGCTGCGCTTCCTCTGCTGCAGCAGCACCTCATGCTCAATTCTGATTGCGACCTTTCGTCGTAGGACGACGGTGTCTTCTCTTCTGACTCCAGAAGGTTGTGGTACGATGAAGGGAACCCGTCTTCTGGATTCAGGCACTCAGAAACGCGTGCAGATGCCGTTGTATCAAACAGGAGGAGGCTACGCGGCCTCTGCTGCAACGACATCCCATGTTGAACGGCAGACGTTGCCCGCGCGAGGTACGTGGAGGCGTCGAAAGGGGTTCCATGAGATTGTTCATGGTATCACGAGGCGTATCTCAGCCAGGTTTCCAACCTGAGTGAGATACGCCTCATCATCTACAGGGCAGGGAGCTAACTCAATTATATAGTGGTAGATAGGATAGTATAGCAACTTGGTGATTGAATTCTGCGTAGAATGTTGGCTTGGAGTCATGTCCCCAACGGTGTGATGCACACTATTTTTTCTTCAAAAAATAGCTACTCTAGAAGGTATTTAGGCGACGTAGTTGAATTCTGTGTGAAATTTTAGTCTGGAAATATACCCTTCACAGCTTCGTCGCAGGTTTGCGAAGAATTATTTCTCAGTTTTGAATTTGAAGAATACCTCATCAACAGTAGCATTGGTAAGCGTGAGGTAGAGCTCATTAGATAGAGCTCGAAATTCTGATATAGAGCTATGTTTGTTTCACACTAACATGTATCTTTACACTGGTTTTGCAAATCCTCTGAACATCCTATTGATTGCAGTCTCAGCAAATCTGGTCGACTTGTGTGCTCCGCTCGTCCGTCGGGCCGCCGTCGTGGGGCCGCCGACGATGGTCTCCGTCGGGCCGTTGTCCGCCGCGCGCGCGACGGGTGTCACACACAGCGTGAGCGGAGACGGCGAGTAGGGGAACGACGCCGCAGGTATGGCCACCTGGGCGCGCGGCCGCGGCGCCTACAACCAGCCGATACGAACGCTACGCACCCCAAATCCCTCTGCACAGTTTTCCGTCCTCAGACTCAGTTTGAGCTGTTTATAGAGTTTCACCCAGACTTTCTTGACATCAATAAATTGAGGATCTCCGAGAGAATTTAAAATATGATTATCAGTAGCTTTCCAAAAGCAGAGACGACGCAATTGCTCCCAAACAGAGAAGTCTTGGCGTAGAAGTGCTAAGCATAGTGTGTGACCCTCAGGTAGGGAAATACTATTGGATAAGGGTCTACCACTGCTACTTCCTATCGTAATTGCTGATTGATTAGTTTGTTAAGAAATCATCACAATGTAGAGGCATTAGTCCTCGTCTTCCAAGGCGTGCTTCAACTGTTTTTTCGGGTAGCTAGTCAAGCCAAAGGATAAGTGCCTTTGAAATATCGGCTCGTTGTGAAGTCGCCCATGCTGTCAAGGGATATTCTGACTTGGTTAATTCGGAAACTTTTGCACAAATCTGAAAGCCACTATATTTTCCGATCAAGAGTATTTATTCACGATCCTATAACCCTGAGAAAGGATTCAGTGCTCAGCGCTTGCAATATTTAATTGAGAGAAAGTGTTGAAACCCTAGCACTGGGTTTCTATCAGTCTGCTAGTGCAGAATGTTTACCGTCTGAGTGCAATGGTCTGAAGCGAGGCCACAGATCAGCTGAATAAAGGTGAGAGCGTATCTCTTTCCTATGGAAGAGACTAGCAGCTTTCAGCACAATTTAGCAAATTTTAAGTATAACATGTACTAGTGTAACGAGACGTTAGTGGTTTTCGCATCACAGAGTTATCGACGAAAATCAGCTTAGAGCCATAAAATATATTGGTGCGAGAGTTGCTCCAGAAAGGAGCTGGGTTCCCTAACCGTATACCTGGACCTTTCTCCAGATGAACTAATAAATCGATTATATCTCAGAAATAAAAGTATCGATCTAACTTTCCAAATTGTGCCCAAAATTCAGCCGATTTCGGCGTTAAGAGTACTTTAGCGGAATACGCTTTTTAGCAGCTTCCATACTCAATTTGCCTGGATCCTGTTCCAGATGATGATTCGATTACAAAACTCGAGAACGTAGAATATCCGAGTTCGTTAGGCTGTAGAGTGAGTACGCACACCGGTGAGAGGTACATGTTCATAATGTTCGGGCAGATCTCGAATAACCTGGCTTCCATGTCCGAGATACCAGGATCCGATCCAGATGAGGGATTCGATTGCACAAATAGAAGATGGGAATATCCCACCTCATCAACTTGATAGCGGGTCCGAGAACTTATGAGATGTACATAATTGGTTGGAGTGTGCGAACAGTTCCTGAGTTAGCTAGCTTCCTCAGTTCCATGATAAATGGATGTCGGTTTATATGAAATGTGGAGAGGTCACATTGTCTCGAAGTCTCTGTAGAGCATTCCTACTAGGTTTTGGAACACATTTGGTCAATGTTGCAATTTTAGAATTAATCGAGCAGATATCGAGAATCTAGCTTCCATAACCAATGTTCCTACATGCTGACCTTGGTGTTTATTGGAGCTTGTAGTTTGCGAAAATCTTGAGTTCGCATCAGCGCAGTTCTCTTGAATAGTTTATCCAGACGAAACTTATAGCGGAGAGCTGATCTTGGAAAAGCCCGCTTTTCCGTAGCCAGAGCGAAAGAATCTCCTAGAATTTACTTGCGGTCAAAGGAATTGCAAAACTGTAATAGTGACGGACCGCATTCTGTCTGCTTCTTTGTGAATTCATGCAACGAGAAAATAAGGCACTTGTGAGCCAATGTAGACTTCGCTCAGAAAACACTCATCGAAGAATGGAAGAAGATTCAGTTTTGCTTCTAGCCATGTGTAGGAGCTTCCCCGACGGCAAGGTGATACACCTTCTACAACCGATGCCTAAGACATAGTACACGGCCAGCGTTGGACTAGCCTCACAGGGTAACAGAACGGAAACATTGTTCTTATCGTGTTGAAGTTTCCGGACCATTAGTCTGACCTCTGCTAAGTCGTTTTAGCTACCAATGTTCGGCGTTTTAACGCCTCTAGGAGAGCGCTTTTCGAACAGGGCTCCCTTTTTCGAACTTATGGAACGTGTCGCGCAGATAACTGCGCACTCTAAGTGTTAGTGTATTCGGTGACCACACGAATATGTTATTCGTAACTATTTCTCTTGGCAACCCCTCGCGCTTTAATTGTTCCGTTGTTGTTTTTGGAGCAGAAATACAAAACGTAGTTTTCGCCGTAGTACGCCGGGGGCGAAAGTGGTGTTTTAAATTTCTACGACTAATGCGATAGTCGAGCCGTCGCGATGCGACACCGGAGGTGCCGGTCGCAGCGCGTCGGCCTCGAAGGTCAGCGCTGGCTGGCGGAGCTGCCCTGAGAGGGCGGTGCCCAGGACCCCCATTCCGGCTTTTTCTTGTCTTGGTGACTACCCACACACCCGCCCATGTTAAGAACTAAAGTCTCTACAACTGGTTCTGTGTTTAAAGGGCATAGCTCGTTATTGACACACCACCATTTCCAATGTATGTAATTTGCCTCAAATTAGGTAAATAGTTCTCTATCAGAGCAGCCAGGGAGTTCTGTGGGCACATTGCCAGGGCACATCTCGGAAGCCTTAACCACCACCCCTAGTGTCTGAGGGGTAAATTTCCCACGTTTCTTGAAGAAGTCCAGCAAAGGACTTCCCGTGTCACCTTACTCTAGTCGTATGGCGCACCGTTGCTGCTCCTAGGTCTTACACAGCCTCCTTGGCAAGAGAGGTAGCGAGGTACGTGGCTCATTTAGAATTTCAGTTCTTATTTAGCCTAGGGAGTTCACATCAACCATTAATGCCAGGCTTAATTCTCACTCCGGTGAGCTTGTTGCTTGTTTAGCCGCGGCAGTTGGAGCAACTTTGATGCACACTTCGACGACTTCAGACATATGCGACTTCAATGCTGATGTACGCATTGGATTCGTCACAGCTCTGCCTTTGCAGCTATTGCCAGCAAGCAACGATTTGGATTCCTCACAGTCCTAATGTTCGCGGCTATGTCTGGGACATATATTACATCACAGCTACTACTGTTACCCGTGCCTTCATATTAGCAGCCAAAGCTTCGATTTGTGGTATTATATGATTTAATGATAACTATGCAGCTGCATAGTTCGCTGGATTCCGACAATTATGTTAATCTTGAGTGCATTGGTAGCATCAAGGTTGGTCGTACATAAGTAATTCACTGCTCATATTAGATCGTGAATGTCTGCGATAGTGCCTAGTGTGATTACTGCATCCTCTGATAGTGAGTAACTCAAGGTCATTTTGCAGCTGTCTATGGCCGGCAGCAGAGTCTTGCGGGTGCCGCGGACCCGCCATGACAACGGCGGGTGGTGCGGCGCGCAAGGGCTGCTGTACACAACTCTGCGTACTTTTGCCAGCAGTTACGACCTCTAAGAATGTCAGAGATGAAGTAAGCAGAACGCTTTTTCTTTTGTAAAGAAGCGTTTCCTAAGCCAAGTTAGGAGTTCTTTAATCTAAGCCCTGCGAAATCTAATAGAACACTTCTTATAACCCAACAGTTCTGTGCCATTTTGCGCTTGCTCTCTTTTTTGTCGATCTGCCTCCACTAAAAGTTCATCGCTTGTCAAGCAGCTCGAATATAATGTGCTAGCCCTTGTGATGACAGCGTTCCGTCCGATGCCCTGTTGAGTTCGGAGGTCTGATCGATGTAGTTATACCTCGTGCTGAAAAGAACGGTCTGCTTTCTTGTTGCATTTATGTGCAAAGGTTCTCCTTAAACCTCAGACGACTAACTTGTGACTGGAAGATCACGGAGATTTTCCAAGCAGGTTAGCTAACATCGTACTAAGGTTTTTTTTGCGTTACGTTTTGAGTGCAGGATTCCATACACCTCCATTTGTCGACACTACCAGTGATTATATTGTTGGTTGTCAAGCTTCTTTATGGACAGAGATTATGCACAACCTACTATATCCCTAGCATGTAGATTCGTTTAAAAAAGTGTTTAAAATAGATGAACCATAATGGACACCCATCTATCACGCCCTCCGGCGGGTCTCACCCGCAGCTCCTGGCGCTGCGGGTGAGAGCCGCCGTGAACTGCGGCAGCCCTCGGGACCTTTGCGTGCGGCGGCTCCGCGACAACTCGTCCGCGCCGCGGCTTCCACCGCAGTGGCAGCGTGGGTCCCACTGCGGCGGGAGCGATATGGACGAGTTCTCGGGATGCTGCCGCGAGACTCTGTAGAGGCCCTATAACAGATTACACTTCAACTGGATGGCGCACTACTTGGCGGCAAAGACAAGAAATAAAGCCTTCTCCCTCCGTTGTTGTTTTTGGAGTAGAAATACAAAACGTATTTTCGCCGTAGTATACCGGAGGAGAAAAAGACGATTTGCGACAGAAAAATCCGTCGCAAACCATCGCATGCTCGTAACTCATTTAATTTTGAGCTGTTTTAGGAACTGTTGGTACCGTTCGATTCGTCTCCTCGAGATCTACAGGTCCATGTATAAAACTTTACCAGGCCAACGCGTTTTCGCTGTGGGTGGCCTAAAAAAATAACTGCAGCAGGCTTTTGCGAGCAGCGAGGCTTTTGCGGCTTTTTTTTTGGAGCACCTTATTTTCCAGGACGTGCATGTGACGTGCCGTGTTTTCGGAGTATCTCAAGCATGGCGTGCGTTGTCAGTGCTCTGGCATGCCTGGAATGTTCCAGAGTACGCCGTGCACAATGTATGTATGATCGAACCTATCAATCGAGTGGAGGAAAGCATGTTCACCCCGCTTCTATCTTCCCTTACTGGAAAATGTAAAGCCTTCAAGAATATTTCGAAGCGCTTGGAGAAATTTATCAGAAATTTCCAGACGCCCTACTCGGGGATTACTTCAATCTCTCCCGGTGAGACTTATTGGGACACGGGTGCAATGCGTATAGAGATGGACCTATCAGTCGAGTGGGTTCGACAACTGGTAGAGTGAGTGTTTGGAGAATTCTATCATAAATTTCCAGCAGCCCTACTAAGGAATTGCTTTAAGGCTATCCAGCTAGCCTTTAGAGTGTGCCGTGAACAATGCATATAGAATCGAATCTTTCATTCAAGGGGGACCGCTTGCAAATTGCACGCGTGGGCGTGTTAGGAGCGCAATAACTCTTTAGAGTTCAAGTCGTTTCGGCTGCAACTCGTGGGTCTTGTAGGCAGTAAAACGTTGTAATAGCGTAAAGTAAAACGGTGTGGCTTGGGAAGAGGCAATGTTACAGAGGTGCGAAAATGCAGGTGAGGCTTGTGTGACGTATTTTTTCCGATTTCGGTGGACCACTGCTGGAAGACGCAGAGGGCTAATGGCCTACAAATGCACAGGCGAGCAGAACGCTTGAGGTTCTTTACGACGACATGCTCTCAACTCTCTCTAGCTGATTAAACTGCCTTAGCACCAGCTGCTATTTTAGGGCGGCGGAGTTTTAGTGTTGAGGTTTCCTGTGCCATTATTCGCCCAGGTTAGAGTGTTCGACACTATCAGTTTCACCGCTTTGTTCGACATGAAAACGCTATCGAATGGTACCAATTTCGACCGATTTTGGGAACATCGATTTTTTGACAATTTCCCATCGAGGACGGGGGCGCTCCAGGCCGAGCCTGCACGGACGATGACGTCATCGAAAATCGATATTTTCGAAATCGGCCAAATTTTCTCGTCCAAAATCATCTAGGGTTATTTGGGGCGCTGATTACGAAGCCAACGTCCGTTTTTGAAAATTCCACCGATTTCGGTAGGTTTTGGATATTCTTCTGGATAATTGGAGGTGGTCGGGTCAGGATCACCGATGTTGCTCAAACTTCGTATAGGGGCGGGAACTTATTCGGGGTGCCGAACACGATGCCAAGTTCATTCGGACGATTACGGCAGGAGACCGCCCATTCCGATTACTGAGGGTGATCGGTGGTCCTGACCCGACCACCCTCAAACGGGAAGTAACTACTGAAATCGGCGGAATTTTTAAAAACGGACGTCGGATTCGTAATCGGCTAGATGATTTTGGACGAAGTTCGCACGAGGAAATTTTGCCAATTTCGAAAATATCAGTTTCAATGACGTCATCGTCCGCGCCGGCTTGGCCAGTCGCACCCACATCCTCGATGGGAAATTGTCAAAAAATCGATTTCTTTGAAATTGGTCGAGATCGAAATTGGTTGACACCATTCGATAGAGCTTTTTGTTGTGAACAAAATGGTGTTATTGGGAGTCGAAACCCCAAATATGGGCGAGTAAGAGGGCAGGAAAATTTAACCACCAAGTCCGCCGCCCTAAAATGGCAGATGGGGTAGGGCAGTTTAGGCAGCTGGGGAGTTGTGAGCATATCGTCTTAAAGCACCTTAGGTGTTCCACTCGCCTACGCATTTGCATGCCCTTGACTTGCCCCCGTCTTCGCGCAGTGGTCGACCGAAATCGGAAGAAAATTGGGTCGCACAAGCCTCACCTGCATTTTCGGAGTGCTGTAATTTAGTCCATTCATAAGCTACATCGTTGTGCTTCAGAACACTTTAAGAACATTGTATTGCCTACAAAGTCCTCGAGTTGCAGCCGAAAGGATTTGATCTTGATAGAGTTATTGCGCTACGAACTCGCCCGCGCGTGCATTTGTGAGCGGTCGCCCCACTACATTGATAGGTTCTATTCTATATGCATTGTTCGCAGCGTACTCTAAAGTCTCGCCGGGGCGGAATACAGCAATTCCTGAGTAGGGCAGGCGGAAATTTCTAATCTAATCTAAATTCAAACGGTCCTATCGTATATGCATTTTGCACGGCCAATCTCTATTCTCGCTTCTTAAAACCTCTCCATTTGTATAAGCTGCTGTCAGTGTGCACTAAAGCACCTAAAGAGGGTAGGCGTTGCTGTTTAGCACGACATTTGAGCCGCTTCCGCTCACTCGATTGATAGGTTCGATCCTGCATGCATTGTGTGCGGCACACTCCAAAGGCTCGTCGGACTGACCGGAGCAAATCCTAAATAGGACGGCCGGTAATTTCATATAAAATTCTCCAAACGGTGCAAGATAGTCTTGAAGGCTTTACATTTTCCATCAAGCGAAGATAGAAACCCAGTGGACATTCTTCCGCCCATTCGATTGATAGGTTCGATCTTATATGCATTGTGCACGACGCACTCTCGGAACATTCCAGGCATGACAGAGCACTGACAACGCACGCCATGCTTGAGATACTCCGGAAGCACTGCGCGTCAGATGCACGTCCTGGAAAATAAGGTCCTCCAATCGCAAAAGCCTGCTGCAGTTATTTTTTTAGGCCACCCACAGCGAAAACGCGTTGGCCTGGTAAAGTTTTATACATGGACCTATAGATCTCGAGGAGACGAATCTAATATTATCAACAATTTCTGTAACAACTCAAAATTAAAGGAGTTATGAGCATGCGACGGTTTGCGACGGATTTTTCCGTCGCAAACCGTCTTTTTGACCGCGCGACGAGGGCAGTATTGTACACGTACTTGATAGGTTTTTTTACCAGCAGTGAATTCTTTTATCTACGACCAGAAGTTCAACGTCTGGTTGGGGGCTTCGCCCCCAAGCCCCGAGTTTGGAACACCCGAAAGTTTGGAATGGAACATTTTTTCACTCCCACCCCCATTACTGGACCCTCCCCCTGCGGTGGTCCCCCTTAGTGGTCCCCTCTTCACTGGTCCTCCTTCTTTCCACTCCCCCTATTACTGGACCCTCCCCTGCAGTGGTCCTTCTTAATGGTCCCCTCTTCACTGGTCCTCCTTCTTTCCACTCCCCCCCCCCCCATTACTGGACCCTCCCCTGCAGTGGTCCCCCTTAGTGGTCCCCTCTTCACTGGTCCTCCTCCTTTCCTCTCCCTCCCCCCCCCCTTTACTGGACCCTCGAACCGTTCGTCCTTTGCGCGACATCGATGACACTCTACTGAGCCTAGATACGCACTGCGCGACATGGATGACACAACTCCTGACCCGGACGCGTGTCGAGCGACGTCGGTAACACGTCTTTTCAAACCGTTCGTCCTTTGCGCGACATCCGTGACACGTCTTCTGACGCACGCGACACGACGTTGGTCACACCTCGTCTTAACCCGGACGCCTGTCACTCGACGTTTATGAAAGGCCAGATGAACGACGGATGGACAGACGGACGGACAGACACAACCGCTTACTCTTTTATATATAGTAGGATACCAGTCTTGTATGTACTCCTATCAACAACAATTTACCTATCAACTTTGCAGACTTTGTCAAAAGCTTTCGAAAATTCGAAGTAGACGACATCTTCCCTCCGACATCCTTCCTCAGCTTTCTACGGCTACGCTACAGACGAGTTTGTTCGGCTGTCGACCAATATTGTCATTATTACAGCTGACGTTTCGGCGTCTTCGCCTTCTTGAGAGCCTGGAAAGATCGAGAACACTTGTGGGACCGTTCCCTAAAACAACACCATTTGCTCCTACAGAATGCTAGAGAGGTCAGTGAACCTCGCGTGAAGATTTCCAAATTGACCTACCGAGGTTTATAGGGGACTGTCCGAAGGAAATTTGACAATCACCACAGTGGTTTTCAGTTTTCCCTGCGGCCGTCTGGGTAGATCAAGCACTTACTGAAAACTAGCACTTCAATATGGGCCGATAAGCAGGGATGTGCGGAATTTCCGTTTCCGTGTTCCGAATTCCGGTTTCCGACCACTTTGGGCTCTTCCGTTCCGTTCCGTGTTCCGCATGTTTTGGACCGGAAGGCGGAAACGGAAATGGGCGCATTCAACACTAGTTTTCTGTTGAACACAATCAGTTTATCAAGTAAAAAGAGTTCTCCTTCATATAATTGTGAGAGAAATACTGTCTGACAACGTTAGCATTAATATTCTATTATATTGATTAGATGGCCGAAAAAGCTACTCAAAAATGGCAACGTCTGAGTGCATTGCAAAACTAATGTGCCAGAAAAGGCTATGTATGTATGTATGTATGGCATCGTTTGCTAAGAAAATGCACTCAACATTTGGATGATCATAAAATTCTTGATCCATTAGCTACAAGTAGCTGCAAAAACTTTCTAAGCATAGAGCGCAGTGCAAAGGGTTCGGTGAAGGTTGTGCCATGCGCTTGTTGCTCCAAGATTATACCAGTGCTCCTGATGGAAAGTGTAAATCTCAGTTTTTAATTTTATTAGGTGCGTTATTCATCCTTATGGAGTAAAACGATTCACTTTTTAATGAAGCATCACGAATGTCTACCATGAGCTGTTATTTTCATTGACCAGGATGACTTATCGAATTCTGAAACCAATCTATTACGTCGAAGACCATCTAGGAACTGTCCAGCTGTGTCATCTTCATATCAAGGAGCTTCTAGGCTGGCACAGAGTAAATACTCCCACGGAACTGTGGACTTATCATGACTATTTAGTCATCCAGTTATCATCTTAGATCGCAGATTGAATTTTGAGTACTAGTTTTGGTGATCTCCACGGATCTCCCTCGATAGAGAGCTTTCGGGCTCTCTTGTTAAGAGGGATCTCGGGCCGCTTGTCGCAGGGCCACGTGGTGCGTCCCCGGGTGGTGGATAGGGGAATTAGACGCGAACCAAATGCGACCGTGTACTGCCCAGAGACGCAGGTGGGATGCAGGGGATGGACTCCTTGCTCCTGCTTTGTCGGGTCGACGCGTTCCTTGTGCGTGGGAGCGGCATGTTCGTGCACAGTGTGCGCGGATGTGTCCGTTACTGTGCGGATTGTAACTGTGTCGGCTCGGCCAAAAGCTTGCATTCGGTAGACTGGGAGTACATCGTAAGGCGATTCGAGGCCGCCTCAGAAGTCTCGCCCCGTCCCTTCGGGCAGTCTGGCTGGCTGCCCGGAGTTCTTCGCCCGCACGACAGAGCCCGACTAGCTACCCGTGTGTACTCAAGTCAAAAACAGCAGCACTAAAGGGCCTCATTCCTCTGACCCCGAAAGAGCCCCCATTTCTGCTGCGATGGGAAGGACGAGTACGGAGAGGCTGCTAAAATCTCAGGGCCTAACCAGGCTGCGCAAATTGAGAAGGACTAGGATGACGATCTGTACTTACAACGCCCGCACGCTTGCATCGGAAGCATCCGTCGAGGACCTGATGATGCAAGCCAGGAAGATCAAGTACGACGTCATCGGACTGACAGAGACGAGAAGACACCATCCCCTACACGCCGCGTACGACTCCGGAGAAGAACTGTTCCTCGGAACATGCGACAGCAGGGGAGTAGGCGGAGTTGGTGTCCTCGTCAACACGCACTTGGCCATGAACATCGATTCGTACGAGTCTCTGACAAGCCAAATCGGACGTCTGCGACTGAAGCGATGTGGTTCCGTGCCAGCTTTGACTGTGTTCGTCGCGTATGCCCCAACATCCGACTACGACGACGAAGAGGTCGAAGCCTTCTACGTGGAGCTGGTGAAGTTCTATAAGGAAGATCACACCTTCTACAAGGTCGCCGGAAGAACTTCACATCGGAACCCACGGTTTGGAGTGGAACGAGCAAGGTGAAAGGCTGTCTGAGTTTATCATGTCGACCAAGACCATCCATGGAAACTCGCAGTTCCAGAAGCCTCCCTCCCTACGATGGACCTGGGAATCTCCCGGTGGCCAGTTCCACAACGAGATCGACCACATCATCTTCAACCGCAAGTATTGCCTGACCGACGTCTCCGTTGTCCCCAAGTTCTACTCGGGATCGGACCACCGCCTCCTTCGCGCAAGGTTCCGCTTTTCGCGTCAAGGAGAGAAGGCCGCGAAGTTCAAGAAGAGGAGTCCCAGAACGACCATCAACTGGGACCTGTACACCTCTCTTGTCGGCCTTTGGGAAGATGCCGTCATGGACAACGTCGACGAGGAATACGACCGCTTCGTGCACCATCTCCACGATAGTGCTAAGGAAGCTGAGAGCTTGAAGACCATCAAGAGTCGTCTGTCTCCGGAAACTCTCGAGCTTATACGCCAGCGTGGAGCAGCACGAGCGTCAGGCAACTACCAACTGACGTCCGAGCTTGCGAAGCTATGCAGAGAGGCGATAAAGGAGGATCTTAAGGAGAGAAGGGCGGAGGTGTTGGCTGAAACTGCAGAGGCAGGGTTGAGCATACGCAATGCCCGCCGAGACTTCGCTAACTTCAAGACCAAGATGACTGCTCTCCGACGTCCCGACGGAACCGTCACCTCTTCCAGAAGGACCATGGAGAAGGTCATCCACGACTTCTACTCCGATCTTTTCGATAGCCACGTCCACCTGCCCCATGCCATCTTCCGCAGGATGGATACGTCGTCCCCTCTGTTCTCCCTTCCGAGATCCGACACGCCATCTCGTCGGTGAAGAAACCTACAGCACCCGGTCCCGACAGGATCAGACCCGAACACCTGATGAACCTCCCGCCAGCGCTCATCAACACCCTGGCGCGGCTCTTCTCGCGCTACCTGTCGGAATGCAAGGTTCCATCTCAGTGGAACAGACCAGCAGGACCGTCTTGCTGTACAAGAAGGGAGACGTGCACGACATTGGCAACTATCGCCCGATCTGCCTGCTGTCCGTAGTTTACAAGCTGTTCACTCGAGTTATCCTGAATAGGATCGGCCGAACGCTGGACGAAGGACAGCCATGCGAACAAGCAGGATTTCGGACAGGATTCAGCACGATCGACCACATACACACCATTACGAAGCTCATCGAAGTGTCGCGAGAGTACAAGCTGCCGCTGTGCCTTACGTTCATCGACCTGAAGAAGGCATTCGACTCCGTCGGAACTGAAGCGGTCATCGAAGCCCTGCTCACTCAGAGCGTTCCTACTCATTACATCAGAGTCCTTCGAGAGCTGTACAGTGGATTCACGACCAAGATCTCACCATTCTACAACGACGTCGTCGTCAACGTGAAGAGAGGGGTTCGGCAAGGGGATACCATATCCCCGAAGCTCTTCAGCGCCACTCTCGAAAACGTCATGCGCGAACTAGAATGGGAAGACATGGGAGTGATGGTCGACGGCCGGCAACTGCACCCGCTTCGCTTCGCTGACGACATCGTGCTCATAACACCGAGCATCAGCCAGGCGGAGCGAATGCTGGCCGACTTCGATCGTGTATGTGGGAACGTTGGACTGTAGCTGAATCTTACGAAGACGATGTTCATGAGGAACGGATGGGTTTCTGATGCCCCATTCTCGCTCAACGGAACGAACATCTCCGAATGCTCCAGCTATGTGTATCTGGGTCGCGAAGTCAACATGGCCAACGACCTAGCACCAGAGTTGAGCAGGAGGAAAAGAGCGGCTTGGGGAGCTTTCAAGAGCGTCGAAGAAGTCGCGAAAAAGACGAAGAACGTCCGACTCCGTGCCCACCTATTTGACTCCACTGTTCTTCCTGCCCTAACATACGCCTCAGAGACCTGGGCTATACGAAAGCAGGATGAACACGCGATCAGCGTCGCGCAGCGTGGAATCGAGAGGACGAGCTCGGAGTGACACGACTCACGCAAGTGAGAGAAGGCCTCCGGAGTTCCGAGCTTCGCCGACGTTCGAAGATCAGAGACGCTGTCGCATGGGCCAAGTCGTCGAAAATTAGGTGGGCCGGCCACGTACATAATGCGATTCGCAGACACGAGGTGGAGGAGAGCCATCACCGACTGGATTCCGCGGGATGTCAAGAGAACACTAGGACGCCCACCAACGCGTTGGTCGGACTTCTTCGTTAAAGCCCTGAACGACCGATATGACGCTCTTCGTGTCCCTCGAGCGAGAAGGATCCACTGGACCACTCTGGCACGCGACTGGGACGAATGGAGACGCTGCTGGCACCCGCTCGAGCAATTCGATGATCAACGGGACGACAGGTGATACAGGTGACAGTTTTGGTGATCACAATGTAACTGCTAATCTTCAGATCTCTTTGCAGTCATCACGTCTTCCGTGATGCCGCAGGTTTCTAAAAATGTTGAGAAAGATGTCTTTCCTGCTGATCTGAAAATGATTTAAATAGATGAGACTGCTCTAGTTTAAGAATTCAACAGAGTGAGTCCTTAAATGCTGGTCTGTAAGTAGCCTAAAGTGGTTCGGCCGGTTAAGTCTACTATTCAAAAAATTACAGCAACGAAAAGTCACCGAAAACCCGTCGCAGGAACTGGATGTGGAAACAGAGAAGAGACTGCATGCTGAAATAGTGAGAAATAGTGCGACACAGGGGGTTCTGGGTAGTCGCGATGCACTCTTCCTTGCGATTCACCTGTGTATTCTCCACTGCAATCCGGAATGTCTCTAGTGTCCTGCGTGCAGAAGTGTCACTTTCGCGGGGCAGGATCGAAAAGGACACCTGAATAATTATCACATCACGCTGCGGTGACGTCGAACCCTGTATCCTACCCTTGGATTGGACACAGATTGGGTTTCCTAAGGTCGTCTGGATGCTCCTTGACCAGGATGCAGTGGGATCTGCCTGATTCCCCTATGTAATCCTGTCCACACATTCCACATCGCACAAGATATACTACTAGTGATGTCATGCAACCCCCTCCCTCTCGCTACGATGTGCTACGCAGGACGGAATGGAGTACATACGCTCGTGGGTTCGGTTGCGGATGAATGGTGTCTTCAAGGCTGCAGGAGGAACATTTACAGGCCCTACCACTTGGAGATCGGCTCTGCGTATGCATCTGGGTCTCTCTGCACCCACTTCGTCTGAGATGAAGGGCACACAGAAAGGTATCTTCCCTCGTTCTCCTTCTGGATGGACTATCTGCAATAGCGTGTGTTCTCTGTCGCTTCTGTTAACTTTTGCGACCAAAACTCTTGCACTAGGCGGGATTCGAACGCGCACCTTCTGCTTTCCGGACAGCAATGCTACGCCTTACACCACTTGCGCTGTTTG
Source organism: Heligmosomoides polygyrus polygyrus (assembly GCA_947396885.1). NCBI lineage: Eukaryota > Metazoa > Nematoda > Chromadorea > Rhabditida > Heligmosomidae > Heligmosomoides > Heligmosomoides polygyrus. The sequence goes on along the minus strand of OX377204.1, from coordinate 50,196,882 downwards.
ATGGAACGGAACTTCTACGACATAGTACATAGATGTGTCCTTGGTAGGAAGATACCGTGGATGTTCCGTTTGTTGATTCAGCTCTCACCTTTCTAGCCACCGGGAAAACAGCGAAAAAAGGTTCACCTAAATTGAGGTATCGAAACGAGCCGCTCAGCTTGAGCGGCCTTTTTCATGTCATGATCAACATATGCATCTAATTATTCTGAACTCTTCCGACCAGGTCGACGTTTTTTGTCAAGGATCAAAAATCGAAGCGCAGATACCGATTATGGGTCTCACGTAACACCTACATTACACGAAAGTAGATGACCATTTGTTTTAGCAGTTTGAACTTTTTGAAGCGTAGACGTACAATTTCTTCAGAAGTGATTTGTGATGCAGGTCGATTCTGAAATCACTCTTTATAAGGAAGACGCGTCTCTAGCGTCGGTACCTTCCCCAAGTACTCACATCATTAAGTTTATTAGAAGTGCTTTTCGATGCCTGACTGTATTAAGAGACAGAGTGATTTGTCAGCAGGAAGATGATAGGCAATAGAGATAGTAGGATAGTTATCAAGTCTTATTTATGAAATTGCTCAAATATTTATATTTTCCACATTGTAGCAGACACAAGTAACCCTGAAAACTGGCAGGAGGAAGTTGGTGGTAAATTCCGCAATCAGGTGAGATGAGATTTATGCGTCTGATCGAGGGCAGCTTGCTTCCCTCGGTAGTACTCGGTGAGTGCGTGCTCGACGAAGCAGTCCTTCATGCTGTCAAATCTCTCCAGGCACTGCAGGTGCGAGAGTGCCACCTGGTTGCTGTGGTCGGGGCTCTGAAAGTGTTCGCAGTACTACACGATGATCAATCAAATGTTGTGACGCTACGGCTTAGGCTGGCGCAGCATCTACCACTCGTAATCACCGGCCAGCACTTCCATTCGACTGTTTGTCTGTGCTACAGAGGAACCTGCTTGAGGAATGACTACAGGGCCTCTCATGCGGTTTATGCTCTGAGTGAGAGGGACTGCTCGTTGCAAGACTACTTTGGTAGAATTCCACTGAGAGAGTAGAGTGTGCTCCTGCAAAGCACTCATATAGGCTTTGGAACTTCATAGAGCCAGGGGTAATAATGAACATCAAACGTTTCTACAAGATGCAGAATCCCAACGCAAATGTCGACTTGCTGGTACGATGTGCAGAGAACACAACAGTATGGATATTTAGATAGCGGTCAATTTCTTAGCACTGAGTGCAGATTCTGCCACGGTCGAGCTGAAATGGCTGTTAAGCGTTGGATTTTATTCACAAGAAGGCTTCTGGCTGTTACCCTCCAACAGCGGAAGACATTCAGAATACTCTAGTCGTAGGTTTATTTAGTGTGTGAATGTTTCTGTTCCGAACGAGGTTGCAAGATGGATCAGTTTCGTTGGACGACCTGATGTTTCGATCTACTCGTCTTCTGGGGCCTACTGATTCTCCGTTATCTCGAAGCGACATCGCTACGGCTGCTGCTAAATTTACTTCTAGTCTTGTTGACAGCCATATGCTGAACGCATAGCTTGAAAAGTTATGAACGCTTGGATTTAAGAACCAAGAACGGCAAACAGCTTCGCGGTGACTTACATGATATACAGAGTGCGTAAAGAGTATTGATGCCCCTACTTCTTGTTTCAGCTCCAACTTTCTCTTTCTACTTTTCAGAGTTTTTGTGTGTAATTTTTGCTGTCTATATTGTATTCAAAAAATATTCTTGTAAAAACTGAAGAAACATGATACGGTCGTGGTTACGGTGACCCTTTCCTGGCTGTTACCAAAGGAAATGAATACTTCATTAACAAGAGAATTAGGAGGTGTTCGAAACGGTCGGTGAGGAATGAGGTCAACAACCCAAACGTCAGCCGCGGCTCTGTCATAATAGATGATGAATACAAGATGTCTAAGCGATAACGTTTGATTCCAAAATTATAAATCTCTGTCCGATAACGGCAAACAGATAACGCGCGCAGGTGTGAACAGCTTCTCAGACGAGCATAGCTTAAACGTGAATCCGCTAAATTACTCCTTTTAGGCGATTATGAAGAATGAGGTCTGTGCTACTTTCGACCAGTCGCAGAAGGCTACCCTGTTCAAAGCACAGGACGAAATTCAGGCGAGGCGAGGCGCGTGCTCATGAATTTTTCCGTCGTTTTCGCTCCTGTATTCACAGTAAAGGAGCCAATATCAATTACGAGCTATTCTATCATGTTTGTAAGATCATTTTCCATACTTCTCAAGTAAATATTTTAGAGCTTACTGCGCATTACTATTTCCACAACCCCCAATTACTGCGTCAATACTTTTTACGCACCCTGTATGTCCATGGCATGGACTCCAAAATATGTTTTCGGAAGCGTAGGAAAAAGCAGTGTCTGAAGTCTTAAGGTCTCATGACTCATGTCAGAACTCTTCATTCATTAACGGTTTACATGATTCTGTGCCAAGCAACGTAGGTGTTCAGGCAAGCCAGTGCACTGACAAGTGAGAGAGCTTTGGCCTCGATTGTTTCGCATTTCGTTAACTTAAGAAAGGCCGTCACCGCTGTTAGCCGAATGTGTCCAAAGTTAAGCCGCCAATAAATTGGTCCGTCCGGTGAGCTCGCTCGGCAAAGAAGCAGGTCAACCTTTTCAAAATGTCAGCCAATTTTTGAATTAGAAGTATACCTGATCGCAGAACACGAGACATTGGGAAGAAACTCCCGCCGCTCGACAACAGTCCGAATGATCAGCTCCTCGAGCGGCACAAAATTGGATCTGAGGGAGTGCAGTGGCCGGACAAGGGATGCCGAATGCCAGAGACGACTGTGCCTGAATCATTCAGAGACGAGTTTGCTGTTAGGCTTCGTGAGGTTCTTTACTGTGACTAGGGCGCATTAACGAAACGAGTTTTGTATTATAACCGCTGCACTGCGTGGTACAAGGAGGACTTCTCTGAGTTCGAAACACTTCACAAGCTGCCAGCATTATCACAGTTGTGTCTTCTAGGTTCTAACAAGCTATGATCGAAGCTAGAATCACGTCAGGATGGACGGTGCTTCCCTAACAAGGGTACCTGATCGCGTAGTACTTTGAAATGCTATATACATATTTACATGCATGATGCGATGCAGCTTCGAATGCTGATTCCAAATGATTGCTCCATATCTGCTAATCGCATCTGCGAACGCATTTGTGAACGCTTTCCGTTTGACTCTCTAGCCCTCCACCTGTGCGCAGAGTCTTCTGATCACAGAGGGCAAGCTCAAGTAGGCTGGAGACAGCGCTAGCTGCTGGGCAGTGGTGGCGCAGCGGATGGAGGCATGGCGTGTTAGGACAGCATGGTTTGTGGTTTGACTCATCGGAATAAAGGTCGCCAGAAAGGAAATCAATTTCACCGGTGCTATTGCAGCTCCGAGACACCAGAGATGGAAACGTTTCTTCGCCCAAACATTGGCTAGAGAGCTTGTTAAATGTGCTCGTCACCTGCGTGAGGTCGATTTTTGAAATTTCGATTTAGTACGATCAGTTACTGTAGGTAATGGTTGTTGTAAGCAACTGTGACCTAAGGATTGGCGAAGGGCAGCGCTCACCGCTGTCATGTTGTAGCCATCAAATGTGCACATCTGAAGACAACTCTGGGGAACACCGAGAACTGAGCAGCAGGTCGTGAAGTGCTCGTTCGGCTCCTGCAAAGGCGCTTTATTCCCTGCAGGTCAACACCCTCGGCCTCCTGCCTACCTGTGTGGTGGCGCTCTGCTCTACTCCGCCTTCGTCGTGATAGGTTTTTGCCGCTCGTGCTCGAGCTGCTAAACATCCACCACCAATGCACTGAAATAACGACATGAAGGTTAAGGAATTGTCATAAATTATCGCAGGAAAGAGGCCGGCTGTCGGCGTGACAAATCTAGAAACAACTCTTTTCGAATTAAATATTTGTAAGCGCCGAGAAAAGTCCGTTATTTTCCCGCGTGGTAAGGTCTGTAGGCAGAACAGCGGAGTAGAAAAAACTTCTATAAAGAAGAACTTTCTCCATTTCTGTCTTCTAGTCACAACCCGTTTAACAATTTCCTTGAGCAACGCTAACTGCAGAAACACCAAGAACTTCAGGTTACTAACAACCATATGTTTTTGTAAGATATAAAATGAGGCGGCCGCTCTGAACACTGCCGTAAACGTACGGATCACATCGCATTTACAGATTGCCGATAGCTGTGGTTAACTCCAATCGAGTCTCGGAAGCTCCAAGCATAGGCAAGTGTGCCGACCTATCGTGTGAGCGCGCCTACCCATTGAGGACAATGTTGTATCGCATCGAATTAACCGTAAACCAAGATACTGAACCGTCATACCTATGCGAACACCTGCGCTTTTTATACAACACCAGATATGCTAGTAAATCAGGCCGGATTGGATATATGGCCAAACAGCTTTCAAATTTCTTAAAAAATGGCACCACAATGTTTTTTTTGGCAGAAGGGTGCCATTGGGTGTAAAAGTTAGCCCCTTCTAGTCCAAAAGGCTGTTTCCCTCAAGACTACGAGAATATTAGTGTTTTGGCCGTGGTAAAGGCAGACAGCATGTAACACTAGGAGGTGAAATGAAAAAGCTCACGAAAATGCTGGACATTAGCAAGAAGTTGTGGCTCAGTCGGTTCTGGCTTTTCTAGCCGGGCTAAAGCTGCTTCCTAGGATATGTGAGTTGCACCACCTGTGCTCACGTATGACTGAGGTATCAACCTCATCCCAACGCTAAGCTTAGCGCTGCGGGTGTGTGCGATCCTCTTTCTATGCTCTCTTGCGGATCCTCTCCTGTGAGACGAAAACGAGTTCGGGCGAAACGTTTCTAGATGTGGTGCCGGCTTGCCCAGGCCATTTTTATCAAAACGTAATCCTAATAGAGGCCAATACCAATATTTCTCAATTGCTGCAAACTAACTCTAAACATAGGTGAAATATCTTACCATCGGCAGGCAAAGGCCCATTGGACACGGGGGCGCACAACCGAAACCTCCAAAGCATCCGAAGGAGAGACACTGTAAATAAAGGAGACACTTGTGGATGAGCTCAAAAAGTAAGCCTTTTTCGTTACTGTGTTGACCTGGAAACCAGTGCGATGACCAAGACCACCTTATCGATGAAGGTGGTGCCTTTGGGAAAAACTTGCGTGTCGGAAAACATACTTGGTTGGCCCACTTATTTATACCATGTACTGTACATTATTATATTTCTTTTTGTTCACGTTAAGGTGTTTCAATTTGAAGAAAGGGCTCAAAGCTGCTTCAGTGCCCTTGCTTTCGCAGCGCCTATGGTAGAAATACTCCTTCAAGTCGAGTCCACGTACGCTTCTCAGCATTTATGGTTTCATCGTCACAAAACCTCACAATGAGTAGTTATTAAGTCCGTCGCTGATACATTCTTTTAGCAGACAAAGTCCACAATGCAGAGATTCACAAACACCATCTGCGAATGAAGCTACACATTTCTCGTTGGCAGGAGGGGAATGCGTCATGGGTGGCATAGGCCGAGGCTACGGCTGTCTCGTGCGAGGTCCTAGTGATGGTTCCTACATCGCTGTTATAGAACTTCGAGACGACTACTTGGGAAAGTCCTTCTGACAAGAGGGATCCCTGTCAGTTCTCGAAAAATGGTATTGCTGCTCCTTCAGGGCTGCTCCCAACGGGCAACAGAGAGGTGAACGGCTCGGAAAAGTCTTTCGGGTGCAAGTCTGGAGAGGGCGTGGTCCACCCTCACGCTTCTTCATAACATCCAGAAAGTTGTCCGATAACGTATGTGATGAAAATAGTAATCACGTTTACATGTCCAAAAATATTTTTTATAATTATTTGAATAAATAAATATCCATTATGACTCTAGGAGAATACTGAGCCTAGGGTAAAGCTGTCAGAAAGAGACGCAGAATAACCCCTCCCCTCTGGAGTTGCACCTCCGTTCGCTGAATAGGACAGAGTACGGACGAGGGACAATCACGAAGCTATGAAGTTGCCCGTGAACGAGAGGTAGCAGGATTTCCAAGGTGACTCATTCTACATTGTTGACGATCTCACGAAATTGCACAGCCTACCAAAGTGTTGTGAAGCTGGTGGAGCAACGCTGACATCAGCAGTGTTGTGATGTCTGTGAGAACTGGTGGAGGGTAGTGAGCTTCAACAGCTCCAAGTGTTCATGCAGACTATTCGGATTGAGGCTTAAGCACACGTAACGGCTTAAACACACGTATTCGAAAGCAACGAAGTCGTTAGCTCTCTTCTCATTCTACATGTACGTATATCTGAAAACAGCGTTGACAGGGTGTCTGACCCCCCTCAGGTTGACCTAGGCAAGGAGTCTGGAGGATTTTTGACAAGGGATGTCTGTGACATTAACCCAAATGTTCTCAACATAACCTACATGGTCTTTTAAGGCATCTAACAATGAGCATAAAGGCGGAGTTAGTTTTTTCTGCGGGTTACTGGGTGCCCCAAAAATAGCAAAAACCGTATCCCTTCAGTGCGAGCTGATAAGGCAAAATGATGCCCGGAATGGCCTTATCGTGCTCACAGTTAGATTATTGCAATCTCGTATTTTCCCAGCTTTCTGGAAAGAAGTTGCAGGGTGTATTTGGGTGATCCACTCGCAGCGACTGGCGGCGGCGAATGAATGGCCAACTGGATAGCGAAGCAGACTTGCGGAAAGGATGTCGGTGGTTTGGTTCAGAGAAGCGGTTTACAAATTGCTAGGTGAACGTTACTCTTCGCAAATGGAGAGTACATACATTTTGGCTTCTAACGGTTACAGTAATATTGGGTAGTAGTGAATAACGGAGACGAGGTTCACCTGTATCACCTGTCGTTCCGTTGATATTGACTTGCTCGAGCGGGCCCCAGCAGCGTCTCCATTCTGTTACGTGCCAGAGTGGTCCAATGGATCCTCCTCGCTCGACTGATACGAAGAGCGTCATATCGGTCGTTCACGAAGAAGTTCTTTCACGAAGAAGTCCGACCAACGCGTTGGTGGGCGTCCTAGTGTTCTCTTGACATCCCGCGGAATCCAGTCGGTGATGGCTCTCCTCCACCTCATGTCTGCGAATCGCATTATGTACGTGGCCGGCCCACCTAATTTTCGACGACTTGGCCCATGCGACAGCGTCTCTGATCTTCGAACGTCGGCGAAGCTCGGAACTCCGGAGGCCTTCTCTCACTTGCGTGAGTCGTGTCACTCCGAGCTCGTCCTCTCGATTCCACGCTGCGCGACGCTGATCGCGTGTTCATCCTGCTTTCGTATAGCCCAGGTCTCTGAGGCGTATGTTAGGGCAGGAAGAACAGTGGAGTCAAATAGGTGGGCGCGGAGTCGGACGTTCTTCGTCTTCTTCGCGACTTCTTCGACGCTCTTGAAAGCTCCCCAAGCCGCTCTTTTCCTCCTGCTCAACTCTGGTGCTAGGTCGTTGGCCATGTTGACTTCGCGACCCAGATACACATAGCTGGAGCATTCGAAGATGTTCGTTCCTTGAGCGAGAACGGGGCATCAGAAACCCATCCGTTCCTCATGAACATCGTCTTCGTAAGATTCAGCTGCAGTCCCACGTTCCCACATACTCGATCGAAGTCGGCCAGCATTCGCTCCGCCTGGCTGATGCTTATGAGCACCATGTCGTCAGCGAAGCGAAGATGATGTAGTTGCCGGCCGTAGACCTTCACTCCCATGTCTTCTCATTCTAGTTCGTGCATGACGTTTTCGAGTGTGGCGCTGAAGAGCTTCGGGGATTTAGTATCTCCCTGCCGAACCCCTCTCTTTACGTCGATGAGGAGTCGTTGTAGAATGGTGAGATCTTGGTCGTGAATCCACTGTACAGCTCTCGAAGGACCCTGATGTACTGAGTAGGAACGCCCTGGGTGAGCAGGGCTTCCATGACCGCTTCAGTCTCGACGGAGTCGAATGCCTTCTTCAGGTCGGTGGACGTAAGGCACAGCGGCAGCTTGTACTCTCGCGACACTTCGATGAGCTTCGTAATGGTGTGTGGCGGGAGGTTCTTTCGGGACACGAGGTTACAACCACGGCCGTGCTTCGCCTATTCGAATAAATTAAGTCGCTGACCACGAATTTGTCACTTTTTCTAAATTATCAAGTTTTTGTGCATTACGTTTTATTTCAGTGTTGAAGATTGAAAAATATGTCTGGCCACATGGGTGGAGAAAGCGATCCTTTTGATGAAAATAACTTTCCTCTCCCACACCTACCGCAACTGGCCGTAATCGACCGAAATTCTAGAAATAGATGTCATATTAGAGTTCAGCACACTAAGCAACCCCTAGAGCGATGCTTGGACGAATTTTTTGATTGTTGATCAGTATCCCAAACAACTCTATGGATAAACTTTGGAAGAAAAAGGTTTTTCAACCTCTAGAGTCGAGGGAGCACAAATTTTCCCATTTGCAATAGGGGGGGGGGGGCGCTTTCCGACATTAATCCGTCAAAAAGTGTTCTTCTTCCAAAGAATTTGAGCGATACTGTGAGCTGTTCTTCCTTCTGTGTGAAAAAAGTGACCAAACGCTAACTCTGCAGCTCTGAGTAAGTCGTAGATGATAATAAAACTGTAAAAACTAATCTCCAAGTTCGACGTTCCTGAAAACTGGGCATCTTGGAAGTGAGTTCTTTTCAATCCTCTTTGCTTACCAGGTTTGATAGAAAATCTTTATTGTGGCCGAGGTTTCGACGAACTCGTCTTTCCAAGGTCTAAAAGAGAAAACTACCGCCCTACAAGCACTCCGAAATGCTCGACGAGCACGAAAGCAATGTTACCACGTTTGGTTTAAGAAAGTCGCACATAACGGTTCTTGTCAGAGAATGCCTGGACTGCAAGATTTTCAAATGGTCCGCTAATTACTTCTCTCAACTAAAAGGGCTTGTCATGGGACAGCGCTTAGAGCCGGCCCTATCAATTTGCTTCATGGGCAAAATTGAACGACCGGTGATAGAACGTCTGCCCATAATGTACTGTCGATACATCGACGATTGTTGGGTCGTAACAACAACTCAATCCGAAATGGATGAGCTGTTTAACATTCTTAACACACAGTCACAGTACATAGAGTTCACGCGAGAACTTCCGTACGAAGGCTGGCTACCCTTTTTGAATACACAAATCAGGGCTTCTAACGGCCAATACCGTGTGAAGTGGTACAGCAAGGACAACTCCAAAAATGTGATCATCCAAGCCAAGCCAGCCCATCATTCTGCTGTGAGACGTGCTGTGCTTCGTAACATGTTTAGAACAGCAACAAGAATGTGTACGGGTGACGAGGAGCGCGAAGTATCACCTATGTTGGCCTGCAAAATTGCCAACCTCAATGTGTATGAAGTGGGAGAAAGTAGAGCACGGGGGCCAAACATGAACGTGTTTAGCAGTAGAATCTGTCTTTCACTGCTTTTCCTTTCGGATAGTGTCACTGCAGTTGTGCGCCAATGGTTGATACGAGCGGGCTTGTATAGGAATGTTGTACTGGTAAACATTGTACCAAGAGACAACATTAAACGGCAGCTTCTTCGCAATTGGTTGTATGACCGTGTCTGCCTAGTGCAAGACTGCGTGATTTGCCCGAATGGGAGGACAGGAGATTGCGCACAAAAGGCGTCATCTACCAGTTGGAATGTTTGACCTGCGGTCATTTATGCGTTGGAAAGACTGGGAGTGGGCTAGGCACGCGCGTTAAGGAACACCTTGCCGGTAAGAGAAAGCAAAGCTTACTAACGCCGCTTGGTAAGCATCGAAGGGAAGCTCACACCGGAGATGACTTCAATGTAAAATGCACTGTGTTGTATCATGAAGACGAAATGGGGACTAGAAAGGCTGTCGAGGCCTTCCGGAACCGGATTCATCAACAATTAAACTTGTGGATATGCAGGGTATAAAGGGTAGAATAAGAAACGAGTCAGGTAGAGATAAGTAAGAGCCAGAGACGCAGGCTTCACGGTGGGTGTCTCCACCCCCATACCCGCGGGTTAGTCGCTTATGAATCAGACCCCTGGATTCATGAACGAAATCCAACCATGAACAATGGAAACGAATGCATCTCCATTACCAGTGATTTCTGGCCTTTGATCCGTTTGTGCGGGCTGTGAGATCGCGTATACTGCTTTGTGCACATTTTCGACTCCCCGGCACTAACGATAAGGGCAGTATATTTGACCATATCAGTATGTCTCACTTGTCCCAAGGTGGCCAGTTGATCCGATTTCTTTGCGCTGGAGGGATCGTTGAGTTCGAACGCACAGATGTGATAACGTTTTCTAGCACTCCTGGGCCGGATTCATCAACGACTTACGTAACTTTAACGGAGAATTGTAAGCTTGTCAAGCGATATGGTGAGCGATAAGCCGCGTTAAAAACTCAGATAACGCGGCTTATCGCTCACCATATCGCTTGACAAGCTTACAATTCTCCGTCAAAGTTACGTAAAGGCTCGAGCACACTTCGCTGCCTTTGCTGCGGCAGCAATGATGAAGAATATCAGAGGCAGCAGATCCATGATATCCTTTATCATTGCTGCCGCAGCAAAGGCAGCGAAGTGTGCTCGAGCCGTAAGTCGTTGATGAATCCGGCCCCTGGGAGCATGTTGTTCCTGGTAAAGTTTTTGCCTTTTCCAGTGAAGTTCGCGGAGTCAAAAACATTTCGAGCTTCTTTCAGGCCTTGAGAAAGGCGAGTTCGTCGAAACGTCGGCCGCAATAAAGATTTTATACCAAACCTGGTAGGAGAAGAGGATTGAAAAGAACTGTAAAACCAATTGTGGTCAGTTGCCCAAATTTCACTCTTCTGGAAATTTTATTATTGAATTCAAAACGCAGATCTCTATTGCTCACTTCAAATCTCGGCGAATGCCTTGACCGCAAACCAGAATAGCACCGTTAACGATTTGAAACGTTACACTCACCGCATCAGGCGCTTCGGGGAAAAGAAGGACAAGCACTACCAGAAGGGATGGTCGCGAACTCATAACTGTTTGAGCTTCTTCGAAAGATCCAGTGGGATCTGACCGTCGTCCTTCTGCGCGCTTTGTTTGCTCGGATCCGAATTTACACCCTGCTACCAGTTTTCACAGCACGAATGGAGACATGGCGGGTGAAGCGACAAATCGCAAACAGAGCGGACCGCGGCTGAAGCGCAGCGCTCGGCACAGCCGGCAAGGGCTGCTGCGACCTCCAACCAGTGGCGGCACCACAAGATGGTCATTCCGCTATGATCTGATTAAGCGAATTTCAAGCGAAAACGCGGCCTCCACAGATACTCAGTGCATGAGCGCTCCCCACCGGAGCGGTGGTGCTCGAGTTTGCGTCTTCGCAGGAACGCAACTAGGTGACAGTTCTGCTGCATCTCACTGTTACTCCGGCAAAGCCCTGAGACATGAACAGCGGAGAAACCGGTGAGTCCCACCTGCTTAGGGTCAGGATGAATTAGTCGATAGCATAGCAAGACTGTTCAGCTACCTCGCCATCATACGGTTCTGGAATGTCGCCGCGTGGTTTGGAGGAGGCGTACAACACTCTGGGCGAGTCACTACCAGGTAAGAACGCTGCTGTCAGCCATCTTGGCCCCGCTGCCCAAATAACAGTTCTCTGAAATTGTTAGGTGCAGGTCCAACCTGGGTGGGGGTCCATCTGATACCCTCGTTCAAATGAATAAATTCGGCGCAAATAGGGTCCGGGGGGGGGTCACCTTATAAAAGGTGTCACCAACACCAAGAAAACGAGACAAGGCACAGTGATAGTAGAGGAAACAAACAAATAATGCTGTAGCTGCGTTTTGTGCTTTCCTCCGCTGATGCGGAGGAGAGTACAGATTTAGGCAGGGGAAGGGACTACAGGGTGTTGCTTAAGTGACGTATCCGTGTTAAAATTGCCTACATCCTGGAGTTCCCTCCCTTGTCCAATTAGGAAGCACATAAGACGCGGATCTATAATCGAAACGAAGAGAGGAGACTGCATTTACATTCACTGTATGTAGCTACTCGCCACGCCGGCCCGCTGCGCCATGCTGTGGTGACCCCCGGACCCTATTTGCCCCATAAATTCTCTTCCGCTCTTACATCAGCGCACTGCCTATTGCCGCATAACTCCTGACGCGTTCCTAACCCGGACGAGGGCGTGTCGACCCCTGACTGTGCGAAAGTGAAGCTGTTTAAATCTGCTCAATGTTTTGTTTCGGTCGGCCTTGTTTTTTCACCTTTCCCCTCAGAGAGAAATGCAGTTTTAGGCATCCAATCCGATGTTTACCAGGGACTAGCACGATCCTGACGAACACACCCTCGAATGCTTACCGTATCATGAAGGCGCGCGTTAGCGATGGAGCGCGAAATCCTTTATAACTAGCATTAAACCCGCGAACCTCTCGTCGCCCAGGGAATGCGGATCTGGGTTCTGCGCTCGAAGAGCGCTAGGGAAGGGACTCCAGGGTGGGTGCCATCTAAGCTGCTCGCGTGGAAACTGCTTTTGTCGCTCAGGGGGAGCCCGCGGCTGGATACTGCGCTCTTCGAGCGGCGAAACGCATACGGCTGGAAAAATGCGCGAAAATGCCTCAAAGTGGCGTGCACGTCGAAGCTCCTCAAATCCCAAGTAGTCAGCTGAAATGCAAGTTTGCCACAACTCTGGTGAACCGAAGCTCTAATCTCGCGCGATCTCAAAAGTATTTAGGAGGGCGCAGACATCTTTCTATCACAGTTTCCGCGCTCCATCGCTAGCCGGTATACGGTAACCATTCGGGGTCCATTCTTCAGGATCGTTTTGCATTGCCAGGGGCCGTATGCTCGTCTACCCCGAGTCTCCACCGATGAGGAATTGGGGGTGACAAGATACAGTCCCCTCCTGTTGTAACGCCTCCGGATAAGACACGACTCTCGATATAACGTAGATTTTCTCTGGGCCTTCCGGCTTACCTTTACGCCAATGCAAATCAACTCCGCTTAAGACGCGTCGGATATAACGCTACTCCCGTCATAGCGCGGGTCTGAGGGAAGCTCCCCGTTCAGAATGACTCCCGTTATAACGCGACCACGGCTCAGTTTCGGTCTCACACAAGAAATTAAGACCAGGAAGATGCTGACCGCGTCTGTAATCAGACATACCCTTCGACTGCTTCGTTCATAGTCACTACCAGCATCCGGGTCTAATACGTTTGTATTAGATGCATATCAGATGCATACTAGATGCAATGTTTTCCTCGCGTGCACGGTCACCAAAAGTGTTCATAGTCAGTAACATGTCGAGCACAGTGGAAGGCTCCTGATAGTCGTTAGAAGCTTCCGAACATTGGGAGATTTTCTCTATCGGGAACGAGAGAGAGAATGTGAAAGCAAACTCTGACGATTCAAAACAATGCCCTAAACTTATGACTCAAGGCTGAAGCTGCTAGTATGGATGCTACATACTGCTACAGGATGTTCTGTCGCAACCAGCACTTTCGCAGTCCATGCGGGACTTGTGCCTGTATGCTCTGCTGTTCGGCCAGGATTACAGCTGCCTCTTTGTTTGACCGCTCTCATCATCCCGAAGTCATGGGATAGTGCTGCTAAGCCATTTGTAACAAGGACGTCTCGGATGTGGCGCGATTTAACAGCGCTGACAGCGTAAAAAATAAAAAAGCTAAAATCCTGGCTGGGAGTGCTGGTTCGATTTCCGCCTGGCGCGGAAGTTTTGGTCACAACAAAAGACCATGCAACATTGGGTTGCACAATTGACGTCTAACTACCTCTGGTACTCTGTTGTTCCTCACACTCGTTTTGCGCACTTATGTGTATGGTAGAGAGTAAGGTAAGGAGAGGGCTTCATTAATGAATTAAAAATGTTCTTTGCCTTCACATTCTCTTCATGGCCACATATTTCATCACTGCAGCCATATTTAGTCATTATATTTGAGTTTAGATAAATCTTTGCGTAAAATGGTGCAAAAAAATTCAACTCTCGTTAGGACGCGATAGCACGGATTGTAACACGGATTTTCTCAGGTCCCTTCAAACGCGTTATAACGGGAGGGAACTGTATGGTGATATCGACTGGACTTCCCGTAACGGGGGAACACGAATATACAGCCCCCAGGGGCCCCGTATGCACGTGTTTTCCCGCTGGGGAGGGAAATCGAATCAATCAACGTATCTTATCACGCTCCAACCCCTCCTTCCACGGGGAAGGCTCGGGGTAGACGAGCATACGGCCTCCGGTAGGCCGTCGATTGGATGTCTAAAACTGCCTTTCTAGTTAAGGGAAAGGTGAAAAGCACTCCAGTATGAGACAAAATCTGGAGTAAATTCAAACGACTGCGCTACCGCACAGTAAAGCGGTCGGGGCGCACTAGACTGGGTCGAGAAGAACATGACTTCTCAAACGGGCACGTGCTGATGCGAAGCCGTCAGAGGAATTAGTGATTTAAAAGAGAGCATCAGGCGGGTCACACGATCGGATTTGGCGTTCTCGCGAAAGTGTCAGAGGACCCCCTCCCCTTGATTGGACTTGCGCGCAATTTTATTGCGACCATCGCTTGGAGCACTTCGCGTACTTGGGAGTCAGGAAAAGTGGACGACACGAAACTGCGGTACTGAGAGAAACCTCACCTAAGCAGCATGCATGGTAGATATACCGTTCGGCTTGATCCGTTTGCACACCAAGTGAATTTTAGGGGATTTCCGATACTTTCACTACGTGTATGGTACACGACAGTGGACGCAAACACCATGACGTCAGTTATGCTGGATTGGTGTAACCCACGTCCTCCACATCAGGGAGGGGCGGAAATTTTGAAAATTTTCCCAGGAAACAGAAAACAGAAAATCGCTTTCGTCAGAAAACAGAAAAGACAAAATGCCAGAAAACAGAAAAATCAGAAGACAGGAAATTTCGAAATTGTCACACGACCTAATTATTCCACTCAAAGATCCATTTTTCCAGTAGCAAATGCTTTTGTATGACTAAAAATGTAGTACCACGGATCTCTCTCGATAGAGAGCCTTCGGGTTCTCTTGTTAAGAGGGATCTCGGGCCGCTTGTCGCAGGGCCACGTGGCGCGTCCCCGGGTGGTGGATAGAGGAATTAAACGCGAACCAAATGCGACCGTGTACTGCCCAGAGACGCAGGTGGGATGCAGGGGATGGACTCCTTGCTCCTGCTGTGTCGGGTCGACGCGTTCCTTGTGCGTGGGAGCGGCATGTTCATGCACAGTGTGCGTCGATGTGTCCGTGACTGTGCGGATTATAACTGTGTCGGCTTGGCCAAAAGCTTGCACTCGGTAGACTGGGAGTACATATAAGGCGATTCGAGGCCGCCTTAAGTCTCGCCCCGTCCCTTCGGGCAGTCTGGCTGGCTGCCCGGAGTTCTTCGCCCGTACGACAGAGCCCGACTTGCTACCCATGTGTACTCCAGTCAAAAACAGCAGCACTAAAGGGCCTCATTCCCCTGAACCCGAAAGAGCCCCCATTTCTGCAGCGATGGGAAGGACGAGTACGGAGAGCCTGCTAAAATCTCAGGGCCTAACCAGGCTGCGCAAATTGAGAAGGACTAGGATGACGATCTGTACTTGCAACGCCCGCACGCTCGCATCGGAGGCATCCGTCGAGGACCTGATGATGCAAGCCAGGAAGATCGAGTACGACGTCATCGGACTGACCGAGACGAGAAGACACCACCCCCTACACGCCGCCTACGACTCCGGAGAAAAACTGTTCCTCGGAACATGCGACAGCAGGGTAGTAGGTGGCGTTGGTGTCCTCGTCAACACGCACTTGGCCGTGAACATCGATTCGTACGAGTCTAGGACAACCCGAATCGGACGTCTGCGACTGAAGCCATGTGGTTCCGTGCCAGCCTTGACTGTGTTCGTCGCGTATGCCACAACATCCGACTACGACGACGAAGACGTCGAGGCCTTCTACGTGGAGCTGGAGAAGTTCTATAAGGAAGACCACACCTTCTACAAGGTGATCGTCGGCGACTTCAACGCCAAGATCGGACTGCGAAGGTCGCCGGAAGAACTTCACATCGGAACCCACGGTTTGTAGTGGAACCGGCAAAGTGAAAGGCTGTCTGAGTTTATCATGTCGACCAAGACCATCCATGGAAACTCACAGTTCCAGAAGCCTCCCTCCCTACGATGGACCTGGGAATCTCCCGGTGGCCAGTTCCACAACGAGATCGACCACATCCCTTAGCACTATCGCGGAGATGGTGCAAGTATTGCCTGACCGACGTTTCCGTTGTCCCCAAGTTCTACAGGCATCGGACCACCGCCTCCTTCGCGCAAGGTTCCGCTTTTCGCGTCAAGGAGAGAAGGCCGCGAAGTTCAAGAAAAGGAATCCCAGAACGACCATCAACTGGGATCTCTACACCTCCCTTGCCGGCCTTTGGGAAGATACCGTTATGGACAACATCGACGAGGAATACGACCGCTTCGTGCACCATCTCCGCGATAGTTCTAAGGGAGCCGAGAGCTTGAAGACCACCAAGAGACGCCTGTCTCGGGAAACTCTCGAGCTTATACGCCAGCGTGGTGCAGCACGAGAGTCAGGCAACTACCAACTGACGTCCAAGCTTGGGAAGCTATGCAGAGAGGCGATAAAGAAGGATCTTAAGGAGAGAAGGGCGGAAGTGTTGGCTAAAGCTGCAGAGGCAGGTTTGAGCGCAATGCCCGCCAGAACTTTGCCAACTTCAAGACCAAGATGACCGCTCTCCGACGTCCTGAAGGAACCGTCACCTCTTCCAGAAGGACCATGGAAAAGGTCTTCCACGACTTCTACTCCGATCTCTTCGTTAGCCACGTCCACCTGCCCCCACGCCATCTTCCGCAGGATGTATACGTCGTCCCTCTGTTCTCCCTTCCGAGATCCGACACGCCATCTCGTCGGCGAAGAAACAAACAGCACCCGGTCCCGAAAGGATCGGACCCGAACACCTGAAGAACCTCCCGCCAGCGCTCATTAACACCCTGGCGCGGCTCTTCTCGCGCTACCTGTCGGAGTGCAAGGTTCCATCTCAGTGGAGGACCAGCAAGACCGTCTTGCTGTACAAGAAGGGAGACGTGCACGACATTGGCAACTATCGCCCGATCTGCATGCTGTCTGTAGTCTACAAGCTGTTCACTAGAGTGATCCTGAATAGGATCAGCAGAACGCTGGACGAAGGACAGCCATGCGAACATGCAGGATTTCGGAGAGGATTGAGCACAATCGATCACATACACACCATTACGAAGCTCATCGAAGTGTCGCGAGAGTACAAGCTGCCGCTGTGCCTTACGTTCATCGACCTGAAGAAGGCATTCGACTCCGTCGGAACTGAAGCGGTCATCGACGCCCTGCTCATTCAGCGTGTTCCTACTCAGTACATCAGGGCCCTTCTAGAGCTGTACAGTGGATTCACCACCAAGATCTCACCATTCTACAACGACGTCCTCATCGACGTAAAGAGAGGGGTTCGGCAGGGTAATACTATATCCCGAAGCTCTTCAGAGCCACCCTCGAAACGTCATGCGCGAACTAGAATGGGAAGACATGGGAGTGAAGGTCGACGGCCGGCAACTACATCATCTTCGCTTCGCTGACGACATGGTGCTCATAAGCATCAGCCCGGCGGTGCGAATGCTGGCTGACTTCGATCGAGTATGTGTGAACGTGGGACTGCAGCTGAATCTTACGAAGGCGATGTTCATGAGGAACGGACAAGGTTCTGATGTCCCATTCTCGCTCAAGGAACGAACATCTCCGAATGCTCCAGCTATGTGTATCTGGGTCACGAAGTCAACATGGCCAACGACCTAGCACCAGAGCTGAGCAGGAGGAAAAGAGCGGCTTGGGAAGCTTTCAAGAGCGTCGAAGAAGTCGTGAAGAAGACGAAGAACGTCCAACTCCGTGCCCACCTATTCGACTCCACTGTTCTTCCTGCCCTAACATACGCCTCAGAGACCTGGGCTATACGAAAGCAGGATGAACACGCTATCAGCGTGGAATCGAGAGGACGATGCTCGGAGTGACACAACTCACGCAAGTGAGAGAAGGCCTCCGAAGTTCCGAGCTTCGCCGACGTTCGAAACGCGAAAATTAGGTGGGCCGGCCACGTACTGCGCTTCGAAGACACCCGCTGGACGAGGGCGGTCACCGCGGGATGTCAAGAGAACACCAGGACGCCCACCAAC
>OX377204.1:50043565-50178520 GCA_947396885.1 Heligmosomoides polygyrus polygyrus | reverse complement strand
AACAATCTTATTAAAAGGACAATAACATTCAAAACAACGAAACAAACTAATAAACCCCAACTAACAACAATTCAAACATGCTTTGTTTCGCCTCTACCTTCATACAAAACATGTTTATAATTAGTCACCCCGAGGCTCATCAGTGAAGAAGGTGACTAATTAATTTAGTTGTTAGTACTGTATTAGGAGATCGTGTTTATAAATTGTACTAACAACTAAATTGTACAAACGAAATCATAGCAAACACTTATGTTCTAACACAAGTGTACTATAATTCAAAACTATTTACACATTGTTACTAACCACTAAATAAATTTTATATACTTATGTATACATATACACATATACACACATGCATATATACACATGTATATATGCATATATATGTATATATGTTCATGCACACACATTCTTTTACATACATTCATACACACACACATATACATACACATATACATATACAAATACATACCTACACAGATATATACAAACAAACACATATACACACTAATGCATATGCATTATTTAAATTTATAATTTATACTTATAATTTATACTGTTTTAATTGTTGTTTTACATCCTTTGAAATCATATTTTTATGATTTCAATTTCTTTGTGAAGTTGTTGTTTTATTAAATTTAAGTAAAATAATATTCAGTTTATTCATTCATTTATTTAGAAAAGTTTTATTATTTTTATTATTTAATTTAATTTATTTTATTTTTTATTAAATATTTTTAAATTTGCTTTTTCAAATTATATTATTATTTTATTTTTTATTTTTTTTAAATTCCTTATTTTTATTTTTTTAAAACTAATTTCTTTATATTTTTTAAACTATTTTTTAAAATGTATGTAATGTAACTTAAAAAACTTACCAAGCGCTGTAAGAGATAACAATAAAATGAAACTGACTATGTTTATGTTAAAGTATATCAACCTATCCTTTTCACTTTCCGTCGAAATACACTTTATGCTTCCATTCTAATGTTATATTTTACTACAAAACCTTATATTATTTTATAGGAGAAGTGTTACTATATCGGTATTTTAAATTATTTGTATTATAATTAAGTAAATTGGGTATAAGATGCAATTTGTTGTGTTGATTATATTTGTATAATAAATGCTTATTTCTATTTAAACATTTAAATATATTTCTTATCTATTGGATAGTTATTTTTAATAAGTCGAATTATCAATTTAATAAGGTTTTCAATAAAATCGTTAAAAAACGTGCAACATCTAACTAATCTCAACGTTTCTGTGAATATGATTGATTTTCTAACTTTTATAGAATTGTTGAGATTAGTTAGATGTTGCACGGTTGCAAAGCCTTGAACGACCGCTATGACGCTCTTCGTGTCCCTCGAGCGAGGAGGATCCATTGGAGCACTCTAGCACGCGACAGGGACGAATGGAGACGCTGCTCAGGTGATACAGATGATGCATGAAAAATTTCATGCATCACCTGTATCTTCACTACCGTATCATCATCACATCAGCGAAATCAAAGGTAACTCAACCTTTCTATTCCTTACTAATTTTTGACAACCAAAAGCTGAGCAAGGTTCAGGGCAGAAAGATCTCTTCGAAAGCGGGCATTGGGGATGACCAGCCAACAATTTCCTTTTCTTCAAGATGGAGAATAATCCAACCCACAGAAACTCGAATAACTAACTAACTAGAACAACCGATTAGTTAATAGGTATTTAAATGCTCCTCAGGACACTAGTTTTAATATCATAATTATATAGCCTTAATATGAAGTTGTAAGTAGTCGTAGATGTGATTTACTGTTAGAATCGAAAAGATTACGAAACCATATTATTAATGTCGAGAAATGTCCTGTGAAGGAAGTCCATGTCAGCAGCACTTACATAATTAATCAAATAAACAAAACGGCACGGCTCAATTTTTACACGAACAGATCCAAAAACGCCACGTGCCTACAATTTAAAATACTCCAGAAACATTATTTTGGAATGAATCTCGTGAATCTACGATACTTTTTTGTTCTTTTTATTGGATTTCAATGCTATACTTTTGTTCGCAGCTCTATTTTCTGTTTTCTGGTCAATTTTTAGCCATTTTCACAGAAAACAGAAAATAGAAAAAATTTGCCCAAAATGGCCAGAAAATCAGAAAACAGAAAACGGAAATTCCGCCCATCCCTACTCCACATGTCTTTACACGTAAACGTCAAGTTGTTAGTGGCGCGAAATCGGTGATCTTTACGCCTACGATCATAGCGAGTGAGAAATACGGAAGACGGCTGCAACGTAGAAAAACTTGAAGTTTTCAATTCAGAAAGACATTAGCGCAAACGCTCTGTGGCAGTTTAGGCAGAGGCTAATAGATAAAACTGATTCCGCCCTATTCAACCTTTGCATTTCTATCGTTTAATCTAAAGTCGGCGCAAATGAGGGGGAGTCACCATCAAGGGCAGTCCTACACAATGTCTTGTGTTGTGCGAAACTAAAAATTTTATACAGCATTGGTGTAGTCTACTCCTAAGGTGAACTGAGCTAGGCCATTTCTGATGTAACTGAACACACATGTGCCTTCCCATCAAGGCTAATATCCACTGAGTGCATAGTGACCCCTCCCCGAGCCTGTTTGCGCCCCAGGTCCACCATGAACCCGTAATACAGCCTTTGTCGGTCGAAGTCGGGCGGAAAATGGCTTTCCCTGGTACTCATCAGCTGGCAAACGCCACTGATGATTTGGCATTTACATGTAAAGCTGTGAAAGACGTATACTACAGCACTGCAGCATAACTGCCGTTATGGTGCTTGCATGCCGTGATGTGTGAGACACGTCGAGAGTGAATGAAGTGCAATTCCTCAGGGTGATCTTAGCGTCTAAGGTCCCGTTTATACTAACGACGCCGAGCGAAGCGACGTCATGTATAGTGGCCAAACTGATCGATCGCGTCGCTTGATCAATGTGGCCACAATACGTGGCGTCGCGACGCTCGGCGTCGAAGTATAAATGGGTCCTAAAGATCTCCGCACACTTTTGCGGCCAGCGGCACACGGCAGGCAGCAAAACTGCCTCGTGAGCGGCAGAACTGCCGCGTAGGAGGCACTCATCCTCAGCTTTGTCACCCTACTCTTTCGCCAATGCGGTTTCATTATCATTATCATCACATCATTATCAGTTTCCCTGGCAAAGCGGCTGCAGCGGCAATAATGCTTTGAATAATTACTGTCACAGCCGCGTTGGCGGCACATCAGCTGCTAGCTCTGCGTCTCTGTCCTGTACTTACGGATACTGATAGATGTAGATAAGGCTGCCGCGTTGCCGCAAAAGTGTGCAGAGGCCTTGAAGGGATTTAGCCGCACTGCTCTCCTAGTACATTAGTTTTTGCATTAAGGAGAATTCACTCTATCACAATGCAAGATGTGTGTGTACGTGTATGTGTGCATGTGTGTTGTGGTGTGTGTGTATGGCCACACCCCACAGCCTTTGTCTAAAGCCCTCCGCACACTTTTGCGGCAGCCGCGTACGCGGCAGGGGCCAGAACAGCCGCGCACGCGGCTTCCACTGGCGCGTGCTAGAGTTCACGCGGCACTCCTCCCGCTCGCTCAATCACCGACGCGGCAATGCGGCAGCAATGCCTTGAAGGATTACTGCCGCTGCCACCGCATCTGCCGCGTAGGCGGCACCGCGTCTGCCGCATCTGCCGCGTAGGCGGCACATCAGCGGCAGGCCGCGCGAGGCTAGTTTTGCCTCGCGCGGCAACTCTGAGTCTCTGCCCCATGCTTAAAGATAGGGCTGCCGCGTTGCCGCAAAAGTGTGCGGAGCGCTTAAACCAGCGCGCTGCGCAGAACACGGCTGTGCACTCGCCGCTGATCGATGTGATCAGTTCTATGACGGGGAACTTACGACGTTTGATTGTCATCCAGAAGTTCCCTCCCCTGCCTAGTGCTCAGAGACCAACTGTAAATACAGTACCAAACTTTGAAGGGCAAAAGACGGTGTTGATCAACTCATTTGGAGTGCGCCACACATTCTACTTCTGCGGTATGTCGCGGTGGCCATTTGAAGACATTTTGTTCTACACAGTGACTCGCGGTGGCCAACCGATTAACAAGTCAGCTCATCCCTCCTAGACGAGTCTGCTACCGGTTTACCGACCCTGAGATTGGAGGCTGGGTTGGGCTGATCGGAAAACGCGATCCGAGAGCCTGAAATCGGGTACACGCGGCAGCTGGCGCCCCTATGGACTGTACTACCGCGCAGCTCTGGCGAAGGTATAGTGAATGAAAACAGAAAAAAGTAAAGAGACAAGAATGACAAGACCCCAATCTATGTTATACTCAGAACCAATAATTGGAGATTTGGATAGGTTCGGTGGTGTCAAAAGGGCCAAAGTTAAGGCTTGTCCCAGTTTTGCGCTCCAAAATCTGATCTTGATTCTTCCTTCTAGTCTCACAGCCCAACTGCTGAAGTGTTTGTAGACCTGTAGACAATGTTTTCACTCCTCCTCTCACACACTAGATGTTTATAGGCTGGTTCAGCAGTCAGAAATTTCAGTGCGCTAGAAATGTTTGCATTCCAACTGATCGGTTTAGGTCTGACAGGTCCTGACAAGGAGAGGTTCAACTCAAGGTGAGCTTTTGCGATGCTATTTTGACGGGATGTAGGGCCCTGCGAGCGGAGTCCACAATGACAGTTAGTTTTTTTTAGAAAGCTCGGTGGCGCAGTCGGTAGGAGTGCCGCCTCATAGAAGCACACTGTGGGGGTTTTGAAATCGAGACCGCGTACTGCCAATAATTTTGCACATATTGGTTTGTTCTTATTACGCTTTCTCATGATGACAGGAGTTAATTTTATACCACTAATGCTTACAACAAACCAATGCTATCTATTTGCGTCTTCTTATGTACTAGCGTTTTTTCGTGGGTGGCAATTGGTTGCGTCGATGTTCACCCAGGTTCCTTACACCCACACGTTTACGCGCTCAACGAAGAAGAAGTGGTCATTCCTTGTCAGGGTGAAGATTGCTCCTCATTAGGTTTTGTAAGATGCTGCTGGTGTGACACGCGCTTGTATTTTACTTGTTTCACAGATTTGTACCATAGCTGTTGACTAAAAGGGAAGAGCAATATGACCTTCTATCTCCAGAAAAATGAGTGCAGATACGCATCGTTGATAAACAAGCACATATGAAGGCACAAATAGACAGCCCTGGTCTATAATAAGCATTGATGGTCTAAAATTAACTCCTGTCATCATGAGAAAGCGTAATCACAACAAACTAATCTGTGCAATGCAGTACGCGGTCTCGAACTCAAAACCCCTACGGTGTGCATTACGAGGCATCACGCCTACCGACTGTGCCACCGAGGCACACATGTGGCTGTGTCCAAGGGTTGATGAGTGTTCCGCACATGTTTTCACAACTCTTTTTCAGGTCTTTAGGAAAGAGTTCAGAAAAAAAAACTAACTGTAGTTGCGAACTCCGCTCGCAGGGCCCTACATCCTGTCAAAATAGCATCGCAAAAGCTCACCTTGAGTTGGGAACTTTTCCTTGTGAGAAACAAATGAGCGGGACGAGTGGGCAGCGAAGAGGGGAGGGTTTTGAGCCCTGACAATAAGTGACTCTTAGTGGGAGAGGGGGAGGTCACCCTGTAAATTTGCGCCACTGACACGAATTTCAAGACTCAATGTGCTAAGCCACGCTGATCTGCTGAGCGCTCGTGGTGGACCGCACTTGATGGCCCCTGTCTTAGAGTGATAGTCACTCTTCTACCCACACAGGTAGAAATCCACTGAATACAAAACCCCGCTGATCAGGGTGGAAGAGCTACGCCGTGACAGACGATGCTTGCTAGCTCATTCCTCTGCGCTATGCTGCTCTTTCTTCAACACAGTCTCGTATTATACATGCCGACCACTGAGCGCGGTTTAAACGCGAAGCCAGAATAGAGAGCATTCTCCCCAGCTGCTTGGTGCTGAAGAATCGATGATGAGATGAAAAACAGGTGTGGTCCCTGTCTTTGATCGACAGCTAGCTCTGTTAATGGAAGGGTGTTTCAGTTGAACAGACCCAAACCGGTGGATCCACTCTGCTGTCGTCGCCACGATTTAATCAGAGCATTCAAAGCACCCAGTTCGTCGGGTGTGTATTTATTTCTTACACGATTCATTCAGGCACCAATTGCTCCTGTTCACATTTTAGTTCGAGATCGACGCAGTGCACCTTCAGCCCAAGTTTCACTCTTTCCTTCGCGGATCTGGACCAAATTCGCGATCACCTGCTCGCTCACGGAAAGCTGAACCAATCGAAGAAGGTAGATAGTGCTGACCACTGGTTTTCAAGTTCACTTTGCCGCACTCCTGCGACCGGCTTCGCGCAAGAAGTGAATGCCTCTGGAAACATTGGCAAAGATGCGAGTATTTTTGGAATTTCAATCGTTGCAATCTTCACACTCTAGATCCGCACGCCTCCATATGATGGGGTTGGCGTAGTACTTGAGATAGGGCATAAACGGTATATAGCGCTTAGGTGCACAGCAGGAGTGCGGGAACGTGCAGCAAGGGTACGAGAGCGTGTCGGCTTCCAGCACAATCGCGACAGCCGATAGCGCACCGAATCCTCGGTGCACGATTACGGCTCAGTGTTCTGGCCGTTTCCACATCTCCTCTGTCCGACTAAGCGACATGTACCGATGCCGAACAGATGGAGGTGTGGAGTCGCGAAGAATTTTATACGCACTGATGGCAGCTGATAGTATTCTACAGAACTAAGCTGTCCAGGAGCTCTACTGGCAGCTTCTGTCTATGTAAATACGCAAAACACGAAAGCGGGCGAAAATTATATCAAGATGACAAAAAACAGCGATATTGTTGAGGAGATAAGTGCGATTTTTAAGCCGGTGGGAAGGAAGCGCTCTAATAGCTAAAAGTGTGGGAAATATCACTGAGTAGCCGGGTGTTTCTCGGGCAGCTGTTGTTGGAACAAGGGATGAGCGAAAATTTTAGAAAACAAATTCGGAAAACAAGAAACCGAGTTTGTCAGCAAGTGAGAATTTACTACTTCGCTTTTCTACTGTACCGGGGAAATGAATTTCCTTCTGTAACAAGCACGTTTATATATAATACATGGCTTATGCTTCCTGGGGCCGGATTCATCAACGACTTACAGCAATTTAACAGAGAAAATACAGCCGAAAACCCGGATAGCGCGGCTTATCGAGCGGTATGGTGAAGCATTTCACCATATCTTCTGTTGATAAACCGCGCTAGAATTTCGACTGCGCATTATTTATGGACCTCAAATAATCGAAGTGCCGTGGTAACACAAACTATTCGATGCAGAAAAAAAAATACTTCGCAATCTTTATTAAGGTCATTAACAATCAAAAATTACAATTCTCATTCGAAGTGCCCTCCACTTGCGCGTATGCAGCTTCTCAGGCGAGTCACGAAGACGTCGCGGGTGGCACGCAGATAGTCCTCATCGAGATCATTCCACGCTTTCGTAAGTGCAGCCTTGAGCGAATACAAGTTGGTGCATCTTGCAGCTGAGATCTTGTGCTCTAAGACTGACCAGAAAGGACAGGTGGACTCAGATCTGGTAAATTTGATATCCATTTCTCGCGGGGGATGAAATCTGCAAACTCCACTGCTGGACGACAATCGAGATGTGTGCAGGAGCCGAGTTTCTTTAAAAGCACCACTGCTTGTCTCCGAAGTGAGAAATCTACCACTATATAATTGAGTTAGCGGTCGATGACGTTTGAGTGATCTAACCTAACTGTGATACGCCGCACAATCCACAGCGAGGGCGGTCGAGTGATCTATCCTAAGTGAGATATCTATTAGGTTGGCAACTAATTTCGTGGACTCTCAAGAATCTTCAGCAAAACTATTTATTAACAAATAACTAATGACAATCTTTTATTAAAATAAGATCCCTCAGAATGCAGAAGTGCTTCCCATATATCAGGTAGCTGGTCTATCCCACGACCATAGAATTATTGTGCTTTTAAGGCTAAGAATCTTTGGAGGTGCATTTTGACCCGGTCCATATTATTAAATCGTCTTCCAACCAAGAAGCACTGCACCGAACTAAAAATGTGGTAGTCACTCGGCGCAAGGTCTGTGCTGTAAAGTGGATGAGTTTGACGCTTCCAGTCAAGGTCTTCTATTTTTTGAGGCGTCCGGTTCGCTACCTTCCCTTCGTTTGGTGGTGTCAAGAAGGTACTATCTTCTGGGAGCTCATCAAGAACGGTTCCAGCATTAATGCTGTAATCTACTCTTCTCAACCTGGCCGCGCGCAGGCTGAACTCCGCTGGCATCGGTTCAGACAGATTTTCAGGAGCGGAATTATCTTTCAGCAAGATAACGCCAGATCACCCGTCGCGAATCGGAAGCTGCAAAAAATCGAAGACTTTGGCTGGGAGCGTTTATCTCACCCACCTTACAGCCCAGGCTGTGCGCCAAGTGACTAGCACCTTTATAGCTCGCTGCAGCACTTCTTGGTTGGAGGACGATTTATTAATGTGGACCATGTCAAAATGCACCTCCAAGGATTCTTGGCCTCAAAAGCACAAGAATTTTACAGCTGTGGGATGGGCCAGGTAGCTGATAAATGGGAAGCAGTCCCGCGTTCCAACAGATCTTACTTTGTTTGAAAACTGTTGTTTGTTATTTGTTTATGAACACTTTTGTTGAAGGCGCTTGAGAGTCCACGAAATTAGTTGCCAACCTAATATCTACAAGTGCTCCGACAAGCCTAACGGCGTGTCTCCACTTGCGCGCTTCGCGAGACTTTGCAGCTTCACTGACCTATAGAAAGTAGTTTTTTTACATAAAATTCACTAAAATTTAGAAGCTGGTGCGTACTTTATCGGCATCAAGCCGTTTACCACTTCGCTGCCTTCTTCATAAACATTCTCTTCGGACCGGCCAGTAACGCCATTGGTTTGTGCTGCGTTTGTGCGGCGCAGTACTTCTGTCCCTCAGGTTGCTCCTCCGCAACCGTTCTCATGCTCAACAGCTGGCGTTTCCAGATACCGTTAACATGCTAAGCCGGGTTCCCCTCACGCGTTTCTTCTTACTGGATCTAATTGCTAGTACGCGTTTACTGGTCTTCCCTCCCCTCTTTAGTTCCTCACCTTCCTGGTCCCAACTCCTAGCCCAGTTCTTTGTTTCCAATATTGACCCCTGCTGGTCTCCTCTTGCTGGTTTTCCCGCCCTGGCCCCTCCTCGAGGCTGTTCCTTTCCTTTCTGGTCGCTCTCCTGGTCCGCCCTAGAGGTCCCCCTTACTGCCCTTCTCCACCATCCCCTTAGTGGTTCTCCTATGTTCACGGCAGACATCGGTGACACGTATTCAGAATCAGGACGCTTGTTGCGTGACGTAGGGGGATCCAGGAGCTCTCCTGGATCCAGGAGCTCAGAAGTGAGCAGTCGCCGCTGTGTCGTGCATGAAGAGGCTATGCATATGGCAGGTTTCATGTTCTTCGTATGAATTTCCTTACGGCTCCTTTCTCGTTGGTTCCCGTCGTGGTCCCGCCTCCTAGGTCAATTCTTCCAGGTAGATTCCTCCCTCCCCCTTGGGATCCTCCTTAGTATCCTACCCCAATTAAGTAGCCCTTCCACGCTCACGACACGGCGACTGCGAGCGAGCGCCCATTGCGCGACATCGGTGCCACATCTTCTAAATCCGGTCACTCTTACTGGTAATGAATCCCCTTGCTGATCCTCCTTACCGTCTCTCCCCCATCCCTGATTGGTAACTCCCTACTGCTCCCTCCCTATTGCCTAAACCCTTCTTGGTGCCACCTCCTGGCCTGCGTCATTGTTCCCCTTACCGATCCCCTATCCCGATGCCTCCTTCAGGTCGCTCCTTCCTGATCGCTGTCGGTTCTCCACCCTCAAAATCCCCCTTCCACCCTTACCCCTTTAGTGGTCTTCTCATGCTTATGGCACGAAGTCGGCTTCTGAATCTGAACGCTCAGAAACGCGCGTAGGTGCTGTTGTCTTAAGAAGTAAAGGGCTGCGCTTCCCCTGCTGCAGCAACATTCTACGTTCAGTAACAAATTTTGCTCGCGCTGTAGATGATGAGACGTATCTTACTTAGGTTAGATCAGTCAAATGTCATCGACCGCTAACTCAATTATATAGTGGTAGATAGATAGATATACCACCACTGTATAATTGAGTTAGCGGTCAATGATGTTTGAGTGGTCTAACCTAAGTGAGATACGCCGCATCATCTACAGCGCGGGCAAAATTTGCTTCTGAACGCGAGATATTGCTGCAGTAGGGAAAGTGTAGCTCTTTACTGCTTAACACAACAGCAGCTGCGTGCGTTTCTGAGCGTCCAGATTCAGAAGCCGACTTCGTGCCATTAGCATGAGAAGACCACTAAAGAGGTAAGAGTAGAAGGGGACTTCGAAGGTGCCTCCACCCTGAGAGCGATCAGGAGGTAGCGACCTGGGGCCGTATGCTCGTGTTCCCACGTTGGGGGAATTTCAATCAATATCAACATATTTTATCACGCCCCAATCCCCCATCGGGGGAGACTCGGGGTAGACGAGCATACGGCCCCTGGAGGAGGCATCGGGATGGAGAGGGAGGCGATAGGTGGAACAATCAAGCAGGTCAGGAGGCGGCCCCAAGAAGGGTTTAGGCAATAAGGAGGGACCAGTAGGGAGTTAGCAATCAGGGGAGGCAGCAAGGGGATTCATTACCAGTAAGAGAAACCGGCTTTGGAAGAACACCAGAGGCGTCTTCCCATCATCTATCGCACCCCAAACCATAGCAGAGCTCGGATGTGCAGTTTTTCCGATGACTCCCTCTACGGTACCGGCTGTGCCGCTTCGTCCAACCACCACAAGCAGCGCGAAAAATGAAGAGCTGCGCAAAAGGCGCCGGGGAGCGCCGTTTCCCGCTCGCCACGTGTCGCGTCTGAGGCAAGTCGCGTTAGTGGCGGCACCCTCAACTTCTGGACGTTAGGCTGATGGAAGGAGCCCAACATTGCGTTTATACGAGCATGGCCTACTGTTAGGAACTAACTGCCGGCATGACACGCGCTCTGAACAATGCATATAAGCCTGCCAGAATCAATAGAGTGGGCGCGACCGCTCGCAGAGCAACGTTAGGCTGATGGGCTGATGGAAGGAGCGTATCCACGCGTTTGGACGAGCATGGCCTACTGCTTGGAACTAACTGCCTGCATGGAGCGCGCTCTGAACAATGCATATAGGCCCGGAAGAATCAATCGAGTGAGCGTCGAGTTCGCATCGAGACCGAGCCTGCGCGGCTATGCGTTCGATGACGTCATCACTTCCCTCAAGTGCGCCAGAGCCTAGTATCCAAGTATCGAATTGCTTTTCCAATGCCTTCCAAATCCTTCGTGGGCCTGGCATTGTCTGACTGCGATTTCCACGCTTCCACTGAGGCTCCAGGACTGCCAAATTGAACGCGCGGGCGTGTTTGGAGCATAATAACTCTACCATGTTTGAATCTTTCCGGCATCAACACGACGATTTTGTAGGCAGCACAATGCACTTGAAGTTGGCTCGAGCACAACGGTGTAGCTAGTAGAGGAACTAAATACAGTTGTGCGGATCTGCAAGTTGAGCTTGTGGAACTCAATTTTTTTGGTCGATAGTTGCGGTAAGAGGAGGCGAGCTAACGGCATGCAAATCCGTTGCCGAGCAGAGCACTGAGGGCACTTTGCACCCTATCCATAGTCACATTGTGAATTTCATAGTCGCAACTTCCCAGCTGCCTAAATTGCCTTAACCACAGCTGCCGTTTTAGAGCGGTGGTGAAATTTGGGTGAAGAGCGTTTTGGAACGGCAGCGGTGAAATTTCTTCTGTCTTTACGCGCCCACATTCGAGTTTTCGACACTCCCAATAATGATCTGTTCGGCTCGAAAAGCTCTATGAAACGGTATCAATCTCGACCAGTTTTGGAAATATCGATCTTTTGACAATTCTGCATCGAGGACAAGGCCGCAGCGGAGGGGCGATGACGTCACCGAAAATCATTATTCTCAAATTTGGCCGAGTTGGATACCATTCGGCAGCGCTTTTGATGATGAATTGAACGGTATTAATTCGAGTAGAGAGAGCTGTAATCTGAGCGAGTAAGGGTGCGGAGAACATCAATCGTTGATGTGCCAATTTGCACGAGCGGGTGCGTTTGGAGCGCCATAACTCTCAAGAGTAAACCCTTCCGACTGCAGCTTGTGTATTTTGTAGTCAGTAAGAAGGTCTAGAAGTACGCCAAAGGACAGCGATGTGGCTTAAGCACGGACAAAGTTACAATGGTGCGAAACAGGTTAAGCCTGTGCAACCCAATTTTTTCCGATTTCAGTCGACCACTGCGGTAGGACGCGGAGAGCTAACGACCTCGAAGTGCGTATGCAAGCAGAATAGTAAAGGCTCTTTGTCATGACGTGCTCACAACTCCCCAGCTGCCTAAACTGGCTTAACCACAGATGCCGTCTTAGGGTGGCGGACTTAACGGTTGAAGTTTCCTGCACTCTTACTTATCCATATCTGAGCTATCGATACTAAAAATGACACCGTTCTGATCATCAGAAAAATCTCTATCGAGTGGTATCAATATCGACCAATTCCGGAAAAAACTGATTTTTTGCATCGAGGACTTGGCCGAGCCTGCGCGGCCGATGACGTCATCAAAAATTGAGATGTTGGAAACTGGCCAATTTTTTTCGTTCAAACTTCGTCCAAAATCATCTAGGGGGCTGTTTGAGGCGCCGATTACGAATCCGACATCCCTTTCTGAAAATTCTGCCGATTTCAGTAGGTTACTTCCCGTTGATTGTGGTCAGGGTCACCAATCACTCTCAGTTGTCGGTATGGACGATCTCCTGCCGTCGAAATGGACTTCGGCATTGTGTTCGGAACCTCGGATAACCCCATCCACTACACCAAGTTTGAGCAAAACCAGTGATCCTGACCCGATCACCCTCTGTTTTCAAGAAGAAAATCCAAGGCCTACCGAAATCGGCGGAATTTATAAAAGCGGACTCGTAATCGGCGCTCCAAATAACCCTCTAAATGATTTTAAACGAAAAATTGGGCCAACTTCGGAAATGTCGGTCGATTTTCGATGACGTCAGGACGGTACCATTGCAGATAGTAGGATCTGCGGGCGCAGCGAGCGGCTGCGTATTCAAATCATCCTCCGTGCAGCTAAGTTTAACTCTTTTCTTTTGGTTTTTTAGACATTCTGTGTTTTCTCTAGTATACTTATCGCCTGGTTTCCCTGTTCTCGTTATAAGGAGTTCAGTTATTTAGACTAAACCGTTTTTCTTCTTCTCGTCGCTCTCCATCTGGTCCTTCTTGCGTGCCGACATCGATATTGACTTTGTTTCTGACGTTCTTTGATCACACTCACAATGTCGCAGGCTAAAACTCGTCAGGCGGGGAAAAAAGAGATTCTCTCGTTGAATCTCAATTTCCCACTGATGAGGACATTGCAAGCATGTCCATTAATGAAGTTATGTCGGCCGTGTTGGCGCGCAACAAGGACCCGGTGATATCAAAGCTCCTGGACGGTCTTGTTTCAAAACTTCCGCAGGAGTTTGCCGCAACTGTTGAGTCAGATAAAAGATCTTGCAGCTTAGTAACCTCCGGGCTCCCTGAACCTGCTGCTGACCTACTGCCGTCGGCTAAACAGCGTGATGTTGAAGACAAAGTAGGCAAGATCATGGATGTGTTGAGTTTGGAGTGTCGGCCGTTGGAGGTGTTCCGAATGACCCAATAACACACGTCCAAGGCTGGTGAAGTTGGTTCTACCTTCTCGGACACACTGGATAACGGCCCTATCCAACTCTCACCGTTTGCGTTCTACTGAATTCTCAAACGTCTTCATTCGTAAGAGCTTGAGTGCGGAAGAACGTAAACGAAAGTACGCCTCACGGTAAGAGTGCAGGAAACGTAATAAGCAACTTAATGCCAGGGCGTGGATTGTGAACCGTGGCGAGTTGGCTCTTGTCGAGGACCTGCCAAAAACTGGGGGTCCGGGAAACACGAGGCTCGCCTCTGCACCTCCCGGGGTGTGAGATGTTTTTTGTTTAATGCACGAAGCCTGAGCAATAAACTTCATCATTTACATTTCATAACAGAGACCTGGTTGACTTCAAAAACAATAAACTCGGAGATTGGTGCGCACTATTCATACAGAGTTTTTAGAATTGATCGTTCTGGAAGTAGGGGCGGAGGAGTGTGCTGCCTCTCCAAATGTACTCTTATATTCAACGAAGTGGTTCTACCCTCCCGCATCAATTCAGATGTGCTCTGCCTTGAGTGTTTCGACACTTCGCTACATAGGAAATTTCGAGTTGTCCTAGTTTATCGGCCACCTAACTCAAACGTAAACGACGACATGAGTTTGGTAGATATACTAGTCGACTTGTGTGTCTCAAAAGAACATTTTATTCTGCTTGGAGATTTTAATATCGACGTTGAGTGGGTTAATTTCAAATCAAATTCTCCCGCTTCTCGCAGACTTGTCGACTTTTTCAAAGCTTATGCGTTTACCCAACACGTTCTGAATCCCAGCCGTGGTAAATCTATTCTGGATATCATTTTGACAGCATCTAATATTGCCAAAAATGTCAATGTGTGCCAGCCCTTTGCATCTTCGGATCACAACTCAATTTCCTTTGATATTGACATTTCCTTTGAACGCTCCAGTAATATACCGTTACCGAACTTCACCAAAGCTGACTACAAAGCACTACAGAGCCCCTACTACAGAGCGATCTGTTGTAAACTGGATCGGCATCTTCGAAAGTTTCTGGCATATCAACAAAAGAGAGCCAGTCTCCGCCGCAACTGTAAGAGCTTTTTCTCACTGATGAGGTGCAAGCTAAGATCGCAAGTTGACCTTCCTGTGCTTGAGGACGAGAATGGAATTCAGTATTCCGATGAAAAACACAAGGCTGAAGCGCTAGCTACGTATTTTTGCACTGTATTTACACCCCGTTCTAATTCAAATTTGGCTGATTTTACGTTGCGATCTACTGGTAGTGGTGTGTGTACCGATATGGTATTGGAACCTAGGGAGGTTTTGAAGATTTTGAAGACTCTTAAGCCTTCTATGTCTCTTCCGTATGATTGTATCCCACAGACAGTATTCAAAAGGTGTGCTCAAGCGTTATATAAGCCCTTGGCGATGATTTTGAACATCTCGTTAATGTTCAGTGAAGTTCCCCACTGAACACAACAACATTTTATGTGGTAAGAATCTATAGTTACCGCTATTCCGAAGCCTAATGCTTCTCCTCACTTACTTTCGTCGTGCCGGCCAATTAGCATTAAGCCTACTCCTATCAAAGTCCTAGAAAGGCTAATTCGTGACGAAATTTCCTCTTGGCTGCTCAGAAATCAACTTATTCCTCGCGAACAACATGGTTTTTTAACGGGAGCGTCGACCATCACCCAGTTGGCAGACTGCAATTTTGACTGGAATATGGCTATAAATGAAGCAAACAGTGTTGACGTCATCTATTTCGGCTTATCGAAGGCCTTTGATAGAGTCAATCAAGATAAGTTGTTGTTTAAGCTAGAGAAGCTGGGGACGTGGAGTTCCTCAGGGAGGTGTTCTTTCGCCTCTGGTGTTTATTCTATACACCACAGACAATCCCACATGTTTATCTACGCATGCGGACGTTAAAGTTCAAATGTATGCCAACGATATAAAGGTGTATGGTATATACAATCAAAACACCAAGGTTTTGGTGCATCAGGCCTTAGCACAATCCATTACTAATATGATGGACTGGGCCAAGACTTGGGACATTCCCGTGAACCTCGAAAAAACTGTTGTGCTGCACATTGGAAAACCGGATAATCCTGAATATTATTATAATGGTACGGCTCTGAAAGTTGTGAAGGAGGTGCGTGATTTTGGAATTTGCGGCTGTCTTTATGATATTCAGAAACTTCGAGGGTACCGATCCTATTATATATTTGAAGCTCTACAAGGCGTATGTAATTCCTGTTTTGGAGTACGGATCCCAGATTTGGAGTCCCCACACAAAGAAGCTTCAGGCAAAAATTGAGAAAGTCCAACAAACCTTAACGCGGATTTTACATTGTCGTTGCAATCCTGACCCGAATTATCCTTCGTCTCTTCGAAGTTATTCTGATCGATTAAGACTTTACAGTCTCAAAAGGTTGCTTTATCGACGAGTGTTCAACGATGTAGTCTTTTGCTTTAAGTTGCTTAATGGTGATCTGAAACTGCGGCCGAGCAAATATTGGTGTTTTCGACCTTGCCGTGGGCGTACTTTT
This sequence comes from Heligmosomoides polygyrus polygyrus, assembly GCA_947396885.1. Lineage (NCBI taxonomy): Eukaryota > Metazoa > Nematoda > Chromadorea > Rhabditida > Heligmosomidae > Heligmosomoides > Heligmosomoides polygyrus. The sequence continues at coordinate 50,162,224 of OX377204.1, read as the reverse complement.
TCGCTGTTAGTTGAGAATCCTAGGCTCAGCAGGAATCATTTTACCAAGGTCTTCAACTCGCTGTTTTTACGGGGAGCTAGATGGCTACAAAAACTTCCCGATACTCTTTTGGAAGCTCCGAACACATCCGAGCTCAGAACTAAATTGAAGATTATCAATCTGCTCCAAGTTCTTGGTATTCTAGACTTTTGATCGCAACTATTTCGGTTCCGGTCTTTACTGCGTTTCGATGAAGCTCACAGTCTTACAATTCTCCGACTTTGCGTAAATGCATTAGAAAGACACAGAAGATGAGCCATTCGAATGATTTCGTGTTTTGCTTGCTGTTATTGTTTGCGCACTATGTTTAGTTTATGTCATAGAGTATTATGTTTTAGTGCACCCACCGCGACGGTGGCTCTCATTTAAGCCAGTGGTTTCCCACAAGTATTTTAAGCATTAACATGATTTATTTAAGTTGCATTACTTTGCGACTTACCGGCCATCTGCACTCTTTGGTAAGATCCTCTTAATTTTTGGTTCTACATAGAGATGGTGGCCCATTGCGACTTGGCTTTTAGGACTGAGCATGCTATTTGTTCCATCTATTTTTCTTGGCTACCTGTCCTAGTTACCAGTCCCATGGTACAGCCAGCGTACGCATGTGTCGAAGTTCTGTTATCTATTGTAAGGCAATATAGCTAATATATTAGTTTCCCTATGGAGTTAAATTATCCTATTTCAGTACATTTCCTACGGCAGTGTTTACCTGGCGTTGCTGAATCTTCTAGGCTCACAATGTGTTTTGAACTTACGTGCTAGGTAATTTGCGTAAAGCGTTCCATAGGGCCACAGGCGCCATGAAAGCCTCTTCTAAGGACTGTCTACGGGACATGCTCTTCGTTGGTCCTCGCCGACATGCGCGCTGCCCGTAAAGGATGGTTTATCTGATTGATTTGAACCAGCAATCTACAAACTTAAATAAATAAATAAATTTAAATTTAATTAATTAAATAAATAATAGCTGGGTGATGTGGACAGGTAGCCTTGGTTTGAACCTGAACAACAGTAAGCGACAAATTCATACATTTAGGGGGGCATGCTCTTTTCTTCCGGCTCAGCTGCAAGCTGTGCCACTTGTTCCTCTAGTTCAAAATTGGTTGCCAAAGGGTTGCAACTGCCGGGTGATTTGTTGTTCTCGTTGCTTTAGTGTTGTCTTTTTTCATTGCATGGCTTGTTTCGATCTTCTTTCCTGGCGTTTTGTGCACGTCTATTTGACGTAAAAATAAATAAATAATAAATAAATAAATTGCGATTGTCGAAGACTCAAATGTGGGTGAGTGAGGGCGGAAGAAAGGTCACCGCTGCCGTTCGCACCTCTAAAACGGCATCTGCCTTGTAAGTACCCAGCGCACTAAATGAACGCAAACGCCATATTGCATGAAGCTTCGCATCTGACCCTTTGCACCCGACATTGCTGACCTTCATTTCAAGCAAAATAGTTGGTTTCTAGAATAATGCATAAGCCCTTGAGCCGGTTCTAATGTTCCGAGGTGAACCTGAAAATTAGATAGCCATGTTGTTTGTCGGCCACGAAAGTCTTGACAGTGACAGTCCTCAATTTTTTGACGATTGATGGCATCGGATTATGGAAACAACAGGGCGATTGCAGTGTCTATGTGCGCATTCCAGCGCAGTCGAAGGAGGCACCGATTGTCGCATGCTTCCGATTCAGGGTTCTTGGTTCTTGCCCAGGTCAATAAGGCCTTCGACCCCTTCAGGGTAGGCTAATTCGTACCATACTTGTCTGTGAAGTATGATATAGCGGCTAGTTCATCGTCTGACAACCACAAGCTGTTCTACGCCATATACGCATCCAAACTGCGTCTACCATTTTCCATTAGAGTAATATGTGGCATATCCCGCACTGACCTTTAATCCTTACTGTCTTAACATAGGATGTGTCCCGCTACCTAGGGTAGCACCCTGGATCCGGAAGTGTGGCTTTCGAGTATTCAAGATAATTGACCGATAGCGGCCTAATCGAAAATCACCTACTACGCCTAAACTTTTGAGGCCCTGTCATTCAAGAAATGTCCTTCTTAGTCGAAAAGGAACGTGGCTACGCAATTCTCAGGATAACCCCAGAACCCTGACACTGTCCCATGGTTTTGTAAGGGATCTTTGGACACGAAATAGTTGCCGAAAACAAAGATTTGGAGGATCAGAACTAAGAAGGCGTGTCACACTACGCGTAAACGGCGTTTAATCTGGCAGGCAACTGAACATCGCGACACTGTAGACAAGTGAATAGCGCGATCTCAGAAGCAAATCTACAATAAGACTTCCATTTCCGTGCTCTTTAAAATAAGCTACAACTGTTGTTGGGAGGATTGGGAGGACATGGGTTTTATGGCAGTGGATTATGGAGCGACTCTCCTTTGGGAGGGCTTGTATTGAGACACTGGTTTTACGCATAAAGCATCTCTTCGATGATCGAGACTGCAGCTGCGGAGATGCAACAAGGCCGAATTATAACAGACGACGAATCTGCTAGGGCAGACCTGTTAGTTACACCTACAACATGGATGAACTGAAACACGGCAAGTCCGAAGTGAAGTGATGGCGGAATTTGTGACGAAACCCACTACGAAAACGGTCGCCTTCCAATTTCGACTATTCTGTAAGGGCAGCTATTTTGCTGTAGAGAGCGCGATGTTACGGTATGAATTCCTGCAGTGGATTTCTATAACTGTGAAATGTAATTTTCCGTCTTTTCACTGGTTTTAGCCATTTTAGAAAACGGAAAACAGAAGAAATTGCCCAAAATGGGCAAACAATCAGAAATAGAAATTACAGCCATCCCTGGTTGAAGCTGTACGCCTTTTGAATGAAAGTGTCGAACGAAAGCGTTCTGCATACCCAGTGAGAAATATATGAGTGTCTGCAGGCATCTGCACTCATACGCGTTCAAGGACTGCTGATTCCTCTCTGTTTTGTTGTTTAGTTAAATTCTTTTTTACAACGGCCGTTGTTTTTGTTACCCGCATTCGCATTGTCTAATGAGTGACGTACACGCGTCATACAGCATTTAGGCGCACAGACGAGGTGGAAGGGTATTCCTGTGATCCCTCGAACACCGTAACGCCTTTGTGCTAACAAGAGGTATCCAGAAAGAGGGGCACACGAGAGGTTTGCTATTTCGCGTGAGCCATAACTGCAGCCGCATCAACGTCAAAAAGGCAATGAAATCCTGGGAAAGGCACATCATGTGCTGAGTATTTAACGTAGACACAGCGACTTCGATGTGTAGGGAATGGTTGTGCCGTGCGCGTTGACACCTGTGCGGCTCTTCCAATGAAGGTTGTAGTAGGCAAGGAATTCTTTTGTCTGTGATCCACTTCAGATGTCTCTCGACTGGCTTGGAGACAACATTTCCATACTCCCGAGTTTGATACCACGTTCGGGAAACCACCTCGAGCACCTTCTCGGCAGGGAGTACATCTTCGTCAAGGACGCTCTTATGGTGAGTATCCCTCTATAACGAAATCTACAGCGGTTACCAAGCATTCTGCCACTTCGAACCGAAAAGCGAAATGAGAGCGCTCGAACAGCGCAGGGTAGCAAGCAGACTCCATTGCCTGCTCCCCTAGACTGCGCGATCTGCAGACAATATGTACCTCGCTCGATTGTGAGAGCACTATGTCAGTCGGATGCAGCAAGCTGATGAGGCAGTCTCGAAGCATAGCCTTATGTGGACCCACCCTTCGCACATGTATGAAGATGCAATCTGAAGCAGCAAATCCCGTGCGCATGCAGAAATAGTTCCCTCGAAAGCAGATCAACGATTGAACCCGCGGATATGCGGCGCAGAGATACGCACGCTGATGCATTCATCTCTATTACTTATGCCCGTAGGTTTAGTTGTTGCTGAATCCGTCACCTGATTGAGGTGATAGAATAGGCACGCCAGACATCAGCAGACACCTGGTTTTTCGTAGTATAGCAGATGATCTGATGAAGAATGCCCAGGAGTCGGATTCATCAATAATTAAACCCGCGGGTATACGAAGTGCAAGAGGTGGAGATTAGATAAGGGATAGAGAGAACGCTTCATCGTGGGTATCTCTACCCCTTACACGCTAATACCCGCGGGTTTTATCATTGATGAGTTCGGCACCATGAAGCGATGATTTCCCGAACATTGACATCCCAGCAGTAGCCGCTAACTGAATCTCGTGTCCTTCTGATGATTGCGATGCCATTTTCCACTACCCGTACTTAAAAAACTAGAATTTCAAGAGCTACACTCGGTTTAGAGCAATTGCGCAGTTTTCGCAAACTCTGTGCGATCGTTTATGCCGTGTGTCATGCCGTGTTTCTTATAGCGTTTTTTGATGTCCTTTCGATGAGATGCCCTCCCGGAAACATTTCTAGAAGCGCTGATATTTATTTATTTATTTATTTATTTATTTATTTATTTATTTATTTATTTATTTGCACAATGTCGTGCGCACAAAAATAGTACATTTAAGAAGGACACAGCACGTTAGAAAATACGTGGTGTTAAAAAATTCAACAAATCAAAACTAGCCATCATTGTTACTTTTTTATGTTAGCATAACTCTTAAACGGCAAATAGAAGTCACTTAGAAGAGATAGAGTTCTAGGAGAATAAAGGATGATGGGTAACTGATGAAGAAGGGCAGTGGCGCGCCAACACTGCAAGTCGTGGGAGAAATCGGCTCCGGATACCAACTTAGTAGGTCCGTCAACTTCATCAGAACCCATCGAAGACGGCTGCTTGGGGAAACGTAAGACGGTAACACAGGCTAATCAGAAACAACGCAGAGAAGTTCTTAAATTTAAAGAAAATTAGAAACAAACAAGAAACGAACAAAATCAGAAAAGTACAAAAAAAGAAGAGCAGAAAGAAAGAGCAAAAAATAAACAAAAAAGGCTCTGAAGTGAAAAAAATGAAAAAATAAAAACACCCAAAACAAAGGATTTCCTGGCCTTAGGAAAGCAAAAAATAGCAGAATCTTTTTTTCACTTAGGCGATACCAGCAATATGCAGTGTTGAAAGGAAGTCTATTCTCTTTAAACCTTTTCTAAAAACATACGCGCTTGGTGCTTCTAATAGGTTAGGTGATAGCATTTGTAGCCAACGAGCTCCACGAAAGAACACAGAATTAAAACCTTTTCTCGGTTTTCTTCTTAATCTTGGGATAGCGAAAGCAATACCTATTAACCTATTACGCCGACCTTGTGTTGGCAAAAATGCCCAGTAGTTACTAGCTTTAAGTCTAGGTTCGCCTTTTAGGATTTTGAAGCAAAACGCTAGATCATTTACAGTGCGTCTGTGCTGTAGACTATTTAGGCTGAATAGTTCTAGCCGCTTTCGATATCTAGGACCCGTTCCAATAGAATTGGTACTGTTTACACAGCGATTAAACAAAATCTTTGTGAAGGTTTTCTGAAACTTTTCAATTTTCTCTATATGCTTTTTTGTGAAAGTATTCCAGATCGGAGAGCAGTACTCCAGTATTGGTAAAACGTACGACTTATACAGTTTGATCAGTATCGTGCTGTCGTGACATTTCAAATTTCTGAAAATTGAAAAAAGGACAGAAAAAGCTCTCGTACTATAATATCAATGTGATTATTGAAATCTAATCTGCTGTCCAAAAAAAATCCCAAGATCGCGAACCTCAGCAACAGTCATGAACGAAGTATTTTCAAGACCAAATTCTACAATGGGCGTTTCACCGATATGGAAAACTGAAGTTTTGGAAGGATTCATAGGATATCACTCGTTTCAGGCACTGGAGCTGCTCTCAGCCAACGGAATTATCACACCAACGGAGCTGGCAATGTCTGAAGATTCCCACATTCTTAGACAGGTCCGACCACCACATAATTCAGCTTGACTGATATGCGAAAGCACATCTCTTTCCCTACTGTGACCCAGCTGATCGCCGGTAGCAGATCTTTACCTACCTCGCGAATCGGTCATAAACTATACGAGGACGCTACATTTACTCCGTGTTCGATATGCCTCCGAGGCTACATATCGGAATTCTGTTAGGCGTCTGAAAAGGCACTCAGTGCTTAGGAGATTCAATATTTTTAGGGTTTCCCCAATAGCTAACACCGCACACCGCGATTTGGGCCGGATTGCTGGGAAGTGTTAGAGCAGAAAGTGTTTTCTTACATAGTAGGAAAAGCTATGTACAGAACTCCACTGAACTTGCTTAAAGACTGAAGGGTCTGGTCCACTCGTACTCATACCACTTTTAGGCAATATATTCTAACAATATTTAGGTCAAGTAAGAAAATATAGGAATAAAGATGCAGAAAATGTGAGTGTTCTCTGCAAACCTAAAGATAGGTGCTCCAAAAGAGAGCAAACGTTAAAGCAGCATTACTAGAAGAGCAGCTTGCTTAATGGGGCTGTAAGGGAAACCGCCTATTCTTCTCTATCCAGCAGAAGAGCATGGAATGGTAAGATTAGCCCGTTGAACCCTAACCTCTTCAAAGAGATGAAGATCATTGGGATCCGCTTCCTCACTACAGAAGAGGAGATCAAACGCTTTTCCTTGGAAAATGTGGGCACAGTGCAACATGCAAAACCTCTGACTCGGAGAATCGGAATCGCTAAGCGCCGATCCAGGCAGGGATAGCGGGATTGCGGGATTGCAATCAGGATCGTATGGTCACCTACTGTGCACAATTATGACGAAAGTTATATCAGAAACGCAGTGTCTCTATGAGTAGAAGGGAGCTAATGTCGAAATGGGCATCAAGGTCAACCAACATCTCATGAATAGGGCCTTTTGGTGCTGTCCTCTACCTCATTCTATTTTCTGAGCATATACGAAGACAACGTACTCGTTTTCGCTTTCGATCTTTGTTAAAGTTCCTAGGGCGTTTGTGTCTTCGTGTGAGGAACGTTTCTCAACGCTTTCACATGCTTTCAGTGACTGATTTCCATCGTATGGTGTTGCGTTACGAATAAATCGAGCGCAGTAAGCGACAATCCGAACCAACTTGGAGTAGCTGCTGAACTTCTCCGTTGGTGTCGTGCCCCGGGCTGGCTGCCACCGGCATCGGTAACGGTGGTCCAGACCCGAGGCCACGTGTGTGGCAGATCGGTGGGACTTACAGCACGCTAATGCTCTTTACCTTCCATCCACGCGGCACCACCTACGTAGGGCCCTGCTGCCCCAGCCGAACCACTGGGTCGATACTGCGATGGACTTTAGCTCCCTGACCGGTCTACGACTCTGCGCCAACTTCCCCGCACGTCTCTGCGCCTTCCCCTTCTCACATAGTATCGCGATCAATAAAGGTGTTGGTATTCACCCATCTTCCCGCAATTCCCGCAGACATTATACAGATGTACTATCTACACAGTACTACTTCATAAAACACACATGCATCTACGAGTCACACAACCCGCCTAACTCACTAGTGGATTCCCCAACAGCAGCCCGCTAGGGTCCGGCGAGGTCCTGCCTGGGGCGTGTGCCCACGAGGCAGTGCTCCTCGCCTCGCACCTGCGGTTACCTCCTCCTGGCGTCCATGCCAGGGCAGATCCTCCTCCAGCTCGGCTCTGCACTCCTCGGAACTGCGATGGTATCGGCACACTCCGGCTTCGGCGACGTCCAGCGAGATAACGAAGAGAGGACGACCAGACACGGCCGTCCGGGGCGGCGGCAGCAGGAGAAGAATGAAACCCGCGCGCGCGTTCATACTTCGTCGCAGCGAATCCAGGCTGCGTATTCTACAGGCGTGCGCGGCGGGACCAGGAGGGCACAGAGACTGCGTCCTTCAAGAGTCGCGACGAAAGTCACGACACTCCGGGCGACAAAACGAAATCGATGAAGGGAGGTACTGCTGAGAGGATCTTACCTAACCGCAACGTACAGACACAGTTAACCGTAGAAGTCCTAACGAGGGCCTAAGTCCTCCGAGTCAACCATGTTGAAACTGCGCAGACACTTCCCCGTTTGCGTGTGAGGACTGTTGTTACCTGGGCGGTTGCGAGGGGGGTTATGAGCTGACGATAGATGTTTGGGGACCTACGAGTTACAATACAAATCAAGACAAGTAAACAGTTGTACAAAACTACTACGTGAATAAATGATCATATGTACACATGGAAGCATCGTCGGCGTCGGCGTCGTAGCTGCGGCTCTATCTCGTGGCGGCTGATCGTAGAATACCGAGTTGATGTAGATGTGGAGATGTAGAATATTGGGTTGATGTAGATCGAGTCGGCTGGCGTCGTGATGTCGTCGACGAAAGACATAGGCCTAATGATGTTTGGCCTACGAGCGCGGTTACTGCGCTTCTGATGGGACCACCAAACTGCGAGTGGGAGATTTTGAACTCGCAAGGACAGTGAGAGAAACCCCTTGGTCGGTTAAGGCACGTGGAAGCGAAAAACATTACCTAATGGCCAATCAAAAAGGTAAGTGCGGTCTCCCAACGGCGTCCCCAGGAACACAAAAGTCGTGTTGTCCGCTTAAGGCGAACTGAAAAGGCTGGAACTGCGCAAAAATCGAACTGCGGAGCAGTCCTGGCGACTGCGAAAAAGAAAACTGGCATCGGCGACAAAGGAACCTGTAATAAAGAATACGGGAAAAGAGATGAACTAGAAAGGACTAGAGAAGTAACTAAATAGAGGTAGTGGAAAACTAAATAGAGACTAAACTACCATGCGAATGGGAAAACAAAGATGCGAACTATAGAATATAATTAAAGAACTAAGAGAGGCTAAGAAACAACTAGCTAAAATAGGAAAGTAAAGAAGGAAATATGTCCATGCGATTCAAGTGATCTTAGTAGTCCTTGAACTGCGCTCTTCTGCGTCTCATCCTGACTTCCCGTGCGTCGGCCATCGCTGCCTCGAGCCTGTCATAAAATTCGTGCTCTGGAAAATCTACTCGCACGTGGTTGTTGTATTTGCGGAAGGCGGTGTGATGCCTTAGGCTCTGGCATGCGCGGCATTTGCGCCTGAGTCTACAATTGCGCTCGTCATGCTCCTCGCCACATTTGAAACATCTACCTCGTTGCGCATGGATGTATAGTCTAGCCGATAAGTTCACGACTACGTGGCAACCTGAGGAGTAATGGTAACCGTGGCAGAAGAAGCAACTAGGAACCACATGCTCCTGTTCTTCCTGGAACTGCGGCTGTAGAGGGTACTGATAACGTGGCGGCATGAAGTCTCTTTGCCTGAAGATGGATCTAGGATCCTGAACAAGCTCAGCAGTGCCCGACGACACTGCGCGTTCCAAACGAATCCTAACAGGCTGAGTTGGAACCGAAGGAGCTGCAACAGCTTGCGTCGAAGCCATCGTCTGATCGGCAACCTGAGCTGGTACTACAACCGGAGCTGTGACTTGAGCTGGAACCTCTTCCTCAGCTGCAACTGCGAGAGGGAACTGCTGGTAAGCCACTAGACCCTGACCTAGCTAAGCGACATGCGCTACCTGATGGGGTTCGTCATAGGGATATCCCCGATCGGCTGCGGCGTCGGTCTCAGGCTCAGCTTTCCTGGCCAACTTGTCGATCTCCTCCGAGAAAGTCGGAGACTGCATCTGACGCTTGGTCCCTGCGCTGCTTGATAGTGCTTGCGGCTGGACTTGTCCTTTCGCTGCGAAGACCTCATCGTCTTGGATGGTGAGCAGCCGTTCGAAATGCTGCTGTGAGAGATCTGAAAGCACTTGCTGTGCCTCAGCGACCGTGGCAGTAGCCAGTGCGAGTGTGTCGTGAACATCTGAAAAATGAATACCGTATTGTGCGAGCTGATCCACCAAGCGTGGCTGATCGTCTTGCCTAAACGCTTGCGGAGTAAACTGATTATGTATTGCGGCCTGCCTAGCTGTGATGTTGTAGATAAGCGACTGAATTGTCATGATGTTTTCAAAGAGCGAAGAGCCTAAATTAAGTGTTGGCGCGTTAGCAAGCATCGTAAGCAACTCCTGAAGCGAATGCGACTGCAGCTTAATACCTTTCAAATTCTGTGCAACAATCAACACTGCGCATTGCGGATACCGCGACTTCTCTGCATCCGACCATTCCGGAAGATAGACTTCCTTCGTGGTGTGGCTGCGAAGACTGCGATATAGATCTGAACGCAGATACGCATCTATCTGAACATAATCGTGCGCGCCGAGGTGCTTGAAGTCAAAAATGTGCTCAGGATTGAGCGCGATAGTCAGCTTCTGAAACAACGCGAGTAGCGGTCTATCGTGGACCGGAACTGCGTCGAGCTGAAGCTTGAAATTGTCTGCGCGACTAAAATACTGTTTCGGATCGCGCTTACGAACCAACGCGAGAAGCCTCTCGGCTACCGTAGGCTCTCTCTTTTGCATCGAAACTGCGCTTAAAGGTACCTCAGCCTCGGGATGTTCCTTCACCGCTGTCAGCTGGCTGAGCTCGTCGGTCAACTGCTTGATCAGCGGAATGTCCGCTGCCGGATTCTTCTGCAGGATTCGAACGAACTGCAGCGCGAGTGCGTCTTCGGTGTCGCTCTGTAGCTGCGAAGTCGAGGATGCCGGCGTGATGTCCTCTGCCTGGCGCGCAGTCCGAAACTGCGCTGACAAATCAGTCGAGGCTGGCTGGACCACTGGCTATCCACGAGGAGTTTTCTCCTTGATGAAAGTCGACGGCTGCATCTCGAAAACACGAGTGGCTGGTTAGGCCTATGCGCGATTACCTGTAATAGTAATGGATAGACTTGAGGCCTACCTGCGCACTAGTCAATCGATACTGCGGCATGATGTTAAAATCGACTAATGGATGATACTAAAGAGCCTAAGGGAAATCTAGGATAGGACAGACGTAACTAAAAGAACTAAGGGAATACCTATAACTACTAAAGGATAACTAATGCTACTAAAGGATAGGAACTACTACTTAAACTAACTAGAAGAAGTAGCTAAAGAATAAAGAGTTTGCAGTGATATGTATGTGCGATGCGCTTTCCGGACATGTAGATAAGTAATAGAGAATGACACGAGAATGACTAAATTTCCTATGCATGTGCAGTTTGCTTACCTACGTGTGCAGTATGGAGTTACCCACGAAATGAATGAGAAGATGGAACATGATAGAGAATAACATGGAGCGATGACAAGGAAAATAGAGAGCAAATACGGTAAAGAAACGATGAGATCAACTTGTGGATAAAAAATGGTAGAGAGATGGTGTAGAGAGAATGATAAGATAAAGAGGTACGCAGCGAAGGAACTGCGTATCAAACATGAGAGATGTGAGGAACGTAGATGAGTGAATCGGAGATGAGTAAATCGAAGTGACGAACATAAGAGAGAGATGTAAACAGAGCTAAGGGTCGAACCAAAAGGGTTTACTGCACGGAATTTGACGCTGCGTGCGGGGGGTTATGACCAGGAAAGATGATAAGAAGAGAAACAGGAGAGGAGAGGAGATAGTGAAAATGAGACAAGGAGGAAGACGAGACTGACTGACGAGTAGAACAATCGAGAATACCGTAGCGAACGAACCGCAACCCGGCACAGAGTGCAACGAGTATTGCGAAATATGTACCGTAACTAAGAAAGGAAACTACGCTGCGCGAACCTAAGTACTGCACATGTAAATGAAACCTATATACCTGGGAAGCGTGTCGAATGGTGTTGAAACGTATCTGCGGATTGGAGAAGCTGCGGGACGGTGTTACTCTGGACGATGACGTGAGGCGTAATGATGACGGCCGCGCCTCTGCGTTAACTGACCCCTAAACACCCTAAAGTGCCTCAGGGTAATCGCCTCAGGACCCGCATCACGCATAACTCTAGGCGATCGAGAGCCGTGAACCGCGTAACCTGGAACAAAGAACAGTGTTTGAGAGAGAGTAGTCAGAGAGGCCCTGACTTGATAACTCAGTGCGCAGTTTACGCTGCGCGTGGTGGCTGTTTCCGCTTAGGTGATGGAGTCGATGACGAATCGGATCTGGGAGAGTCCGAAACGTCTGATGCAGAGATTTCTAACGGGTAGAGATGCGCTAAGGATCTTATTAGCTGTCTTCCAGCGCTCGTCCTAACAGTAGCTGATCTTGCGACGTTGTTCTGACCGTAACAGATCTTCGTGAGTACTCCTAACTGCCACTGTCCTCTAGGCAATTTATCGTCTGCCATGAGCACTGCGTCTCCTTCTTTCGGTGTCTTCGTCGTGGATCTTTTACGACGTGTCGGAGGTTGCTCTCTCTCGCGCAAAGCTGCGAGACAATCTCTATGCCAGATGTCCCAGAAGCTGTCTAGGACCTTAATCGTCTCCTTGTACCAATCGACGAGTCGATGCGAAACGTCCTAGTACTGCTCTGGTAGCTGCGATACTGCAGGTAGCTGAATATTTACTTCCGGAGAGATGAAGTCTATCGGTTTAAGAATATGCGCAAACACGTTGGACTCCCTGAAGGGTGTTAACGGTCTGGAATTGATGACTGCTTCAATCTCTGCGATGGTCGTTTGAAGTGCTTCCAATGAGAGTAGCGATTTGCCGACTGTCTTGCGGAATGCCGATTTAAAGAGTGCGACCATTCTCTCGTAGAATCCTCCCTTCCATGGTGACAGTGGAGCTATGAACTTCCAAACGATCTTGTGACTGGAAGCGAAGTCCGAAACCGTCTTCCAAGTGAAGGGATTGTAGATGACTTCTGTGATCGCTGTCTCTGCAGCATGGAAGGTCATGGAGTTATCGCTGTAGATGATATCTGGCGTGCCTCTACGTGCTAAAAACCTGCGAAACGATAGCAAGAACTCCTGAACGGTGTTATTGAGGATTAGTTCTAGGTAAACTGCCCTTGTTGACATACAGGTAAATAGACAAACCCACGCTTTGTTAACAGTGGTATGTGCGCTTTGAAACTGTATAGGACCTAGATAGTCTATGCCTACAGCCTGAAATGGTCTTGAACGAGTGATCCGTTCCGACGGAAGACTAGGCATGTTAGGGTACCTATACGGAAGTGCGTTGGCTTTCTTACACGTAACGCATGTGCGAAGTATTTTTGCCACTGACCTACGGATTGATGGGATGAAGTAGATTTTGCGTAAGCTTGCAATGACGGAGTACACACCCGAATGATATAGTGCATGATGGTGATGCAGCGTGATTAAGTACATTAGCCTATGACCTGGCAAAAGTAGTATAGGCGCCGTTTCACATGGTCCTACACGCGCCGGACAACGGATAAGTCCGTCATCGGCTCTGCGTGCGTTGAACTGTTCTAAATTTAGCCGCTGTAAAACGTGTTCCTCCTCACGATAATGCGTGAGCACGAGTAGCGTTTCTGCGGCGGCGACCTCTACTGCCGTGATCAACCCCGAAGGGGAAGGGCTGCCAGGGAGGGTAATTTAGATGTTAGTAACCCTTGTGTGGCTAACGAAACCCGATCGTGTAGGTATATGCGTATGAATCTTAAGATGTAGACTACGATGTTAATGAGTCTAGTGTACCTATTGGTACTTGCGAATGGTATGACTGACTTATGAACGTTCTGATAGCTAAGACTCACGTGCACCTTCTCCTCTTCGTCGTTCGTAGAGTCGATCGGTGTTGCTGCGAAATCCTTATCGACGTCGGGCCATTGAGAACAGGGTTTCGACAGCCCTGTCCACCAAATATGTCCGGATGCTTCGTTCGTCGATAGTCCACGAGTCGCACAGTCAGCAGGATTGTCCTGCGATTGTCCGGATGCCTTGATCTTCGATCGTCAACATCGTCTCGCGGATAGCTGATACACGATTACGAACAAAAGTCTTATAACTCTTCTGAGAATGGAGCCAGTACAAGGTGATAAGCGAATCTAAAAATAGATGTACTGCGGCCACCTTAACGTCCAGCTGTTTTAGCAGGTATTGCGCTAAACGTGTGCTAATTAATGCTGCCATGAGTTCTGCACGCGGAATGGTAATTGGCTTGGTGTAGTTGAGATGTGATTTTGCCATGACCAAACGAGATGTTGTTGCAGACTGCGTACGGCAAAGCAAGTAAGCACAACAAGCGTATATGCGCTTCGAAGCATCCCCGAAAACGCATAGCTCAAAAGCTGTTGTTGCTGCGAAGTTGGGTAAGATGTACGTAGGAATGGCTGGTAACGGTGACAGGATAGCTGAGCACAATTGCGACCACTTTTGGCTGTCTTGAGAGCCCAACTGGTCATTCCAACCTTGATTTTTAGCCCATAGATCTTAGATGAAGACTTTGAGCGGAGAAAGGAAGGATGTGAGTAGACCCAATGGATCGTACGTGGAAGCTAATGCGCGTAACGCTGTGCGTTTTGATGCTACCTGTACGTGTAGGGTTTGAACGGGATGTTTAACGTGTCCCTACTTGCATTCCAACCGATGCCCAACAACGTGGCGTGGCTAGCGTTTAAGATGAAATCCGTTCGGAGAATACGCGATTGACCACATCCGAGTTGCACAGAAATTCACGGAGATTCATGTGCATTTGCCTGAAAAGGTGTTTAGCGGCATGATATTTCCTAATGGTCTGCTCGCAAGTATCCGAATCGAGAAGAACGTTGTCCACATAGGTGTTGCGCTCTACTTCCTTCGCCAACTGGGTGGAATTGCGACGAAGGTATAACTGAATGGACGCTGAAGGCATGAACGGAGATGCGTTGACCCCGAATGGTATTCTTGTGAACCGGAATATGCGCAAGTTACTCGACGAAGGTGGACTATTCGTGTCCTTCAGCCACAGGAATCTAGTAGCGTCGCGTTGAGACTTCTGAGGGCGCATTTGATGGAAAACCTTCTCGACATCTGCGATAAGCAAGTAGCGATGAAGCCTTGACCGGAGTAGAAGTCCTGCGAGGTCCGGTAATAGAGTCGGTCCTTGATGGAGGCAGTCGTTAAGGCTAGGAGCCCCTTTCTACCTTGGTGATGCGTCGATAACGACTCGTAACTTCGTAGTGGACGATGACTCCTTGATGGGGTATATAGTAGACTCGATGGTCATCGAACCGATGTTCGTGGACTTCCTCGATGAAGCCTGCCCGAAGATGTTCCTAGATTGTCTTGGCATATTGCGACCAAGCTTTCGGTGTCTGGCTAAGCTTCCTAAACTGGCTTACAAGACGACAAAATGCTAACTGCTTATTGTCCTGAAGCTTGGGATGAGATTCTTTCCACGGAAATTGGACATACTAATAACCATCAATAACTGAGAGGTGTTATGAAACTTATCTAGAATGCGCTGATCCAATTCCGTATCTGCGTCGAGGTGGTGATCATCAACTATGCCAAGAGAGTCGAGCGACCATAACCGTTCGATTGCTTTGTCGTCTTCCGGCGTATCTGCGACAGAGTTCGTATGGGGATGTCGTCGTCGTGTCGTCGGGACGATCCACATGAAAATCCTGGATGCCTGAAACGACAGTACCAAACCTGGAATGTGTTAAGAACATACCCGATGGTAACTCTACTGGGGGATCTGATGTTACTACGTCCCAGTAAGCGTCTATACCGACCAGTATGTCTGGAAGAACTGGTCCACAGGAATGGCACAACGGCATGTCGTATCCTGCTCGTCGAATGAATTCGACGTCTGCGCCTGACAGATGGGGTGGACGCTGCGATAGAGTAATAACGTCTTTAGTCGTAAGGGTTAGCGTGAGCTTCTCTTCGAACAAGTCGACAAGGCTCAACTGCGTAACTCCTTAAGTCTCTGAAACTCTTTGACCTCCAAACGCTACGAAAGTGCGTTGTCGTTTATCCGCTACAGGCAACCCTAAACGCGTTACTGCGTGCGTCGCGATAAAACTGTTCTGCGCACCCGAGTCTAGAAGTAATACTACATCATCGAGGCGGTCGGAATCGCAGACATACGCCTTTGCCATCGCTAGCATAAGGCTAGCGCACTGACCTGAAAAGTATGCGATTGGTTTTCTTCGCGCCAGATAGGTCTGTTGGATCTGTTCGAACTCCTGATCAGTCTCCGAGACAGTGTACTGCGATGGTGAACGCGAAAATGGTCTCCTAGGGCGATGGTGAACGCGAAAATGGTCTCCTTTGTCCCCTGGTGGACTTGAATGTGATGTGAGGGGATGGTGATTTGTACCGTCGTCGTGGCGAATGCGATCTTTCTCGCCTGTGCAATCCGTATTCGTATCTGTCGTCCGAGTGTGAACGATGATGCCGATCGTATGACGAACTACTGGAGCGTCTTCTACTCTTGGATGGACTTCTGGAGGGATAGCGATCCCTGGGCGTCGATCGATAGCGATAATGACGACTGTAGCTATCTTCACGCGACCTAGAACCGTCACGCGAACTCGATCTTCCGCACCTGCGTTCTTGATTCTGGGACAGAAGCTCGTGGTGTTGATGTCCACAGTGTCGGCGTGGTCTGCGTTCGCATGTCGTTACGGAGTGTCCCTGGCGCAAGCATCTGTAGCAGAGCGTAAATGCGCGAACACGTCTACGTCGAACGAACACTGGGATCTTAACGTAACACTGCGATGTTTCATGATCCGATGAATCGCAGAAGTGGCAGATGTTAGCGTCGTGTCTACGCGGCGAAGGCGTTCTCGTCCTTCCCCGCTGCGACGTATTGACATGGACGGCGTAGTCCTCGTTGAGCATAGTTGAATCTTCGTATTTCTCCTTCAACGCAATGATGTTGTCCAGATGGCGCATAACTGTGTCAAAGTCGAAACCTTCTCCTTTCTGGAACTCGAAGTCGTGAAGCTTCGTCTGGATCTCCTGAGGGAATTTGCCCTTGACTAAGTCAAGGATGGGAAGAACCATCTTGAAGTCTTCGAATTTGCGGAGTCCGTGGAGAAGTCCTGAGATGCGGAACCATGTCTCGTGAAGCTCTGATCCTGAGGGTCCGGATTTCGGCAGTTGTTTCAACTGCATGTGAAGCCTGGCTCGTGTCCTATGCGGACGATCGTATCTGCGCTTAAGCGCTTGGACCAGGTCAGCGTAATTGCACTCGTCCGGATCTAAATCCTGCAAGACTATACGCGCGTCGCCTTCGAGCAAACGTCGCAAATATAGAAACTTATAAACAGGTGGAATGCTGGAATTTTTATGAATGGTTTACTCGAAAGCGCTCCAAAAACTGTGAAACGGCGTGATTTCTCCAGAAAACGACTCAAGCGGGAGCTTGTCCAACTGCATAAGCGGTTGGAGTGGGGCTTGCGCTTGTACCTGCGAATCGCGTGCCGCATTGTCCTCGCTCGCTGGCGTCTGCGGAGCAGAGACGTTGTCGTCGAGGGCTTGCATGGCTTCGGAGAGGATGTCGTTGTAAGAGGATGCTGTTGACATCGTGAGCAACTTGACAAGAGGCGGTGACTGTCGAACCCAATATCTGTAACAAACGATGTCTGGGAAGGTTCTTGTCGCGAGTCGGCCCTGGCCGGGAGCCTTTTCACGACTCGAAGCGATCGACGGTGAACGATCGTTGTCGGAAAGCTATGGCTAACCAAAAGGAACAGAGAACTGCGAAGAAGTGGGAGAGTGTATGGAAACTAAGCAGTGATGTTAGAAATGGAACGACGGAACGGGAAGGCTTACTAGTGGGGTTGTAGAGAATGACGAAGGGGTTATGAGATATCCAAGCAGCGCTTGCGGACCGGAGTGCTCCAGCCCGGTTAAGTATCGAAGTTGCGGACGGATCGTCCCTATCGGGCACTGAAAGGCTCTGGGCCGGTTCCCAGCCGCGTCGCCAGAGATCTATCCGTGAGCACTAACACGTCCTTTACCTCCGACGTGCGTGGTGTCGACTCATCCGTCTTATGCTTCACCGCCGCGGGATTACACTCACAGGCCCAGGATGCCATGAACCATGAAATGCGAAAATACGAAATGCGAAGTCTCCAAGTCCTGGGTGGCAATTGTACGCGCGCTTTGATAACCAGTCTTACTGCTTGAATGGCCATATGCATGCTGGCGTCGACCTACGAGGCAAAAATCACTACTCACTGCCTGGGGGTTACCCTCGCCCAGTATGCCTACCACTTGGCTCGTATCCAACAATGACTGTTACCGGAAGGGTTTTCTCCCGCTACCCCTCCTCGAGGCGTGACCCAGCGACTCAGACCCAACGGCGCCTGTCCCCAAGGCGAGCTGCTGCCACTACAGGCTCCAAGGGTTAGATTCGGAGGCCACGGGTGTGGAAAAGGCAATACCTAGTCGTGCTTCCCTTCGTAGCCACTGCGAGAATATCGGCACGTTCCTACACCAGAAACTACGCGCACCCACTGCTTGCCTAGGCCAAACGTACTGCGCTAGCGTGCTTAAGGTCCGATCACTAAAGCCAGACATGTGTTTCCACAAGCCCAACACCAGTCCGATGCACCATGTCGTGCCCCGAGCTGGCCGCCACCGGCATCGGTAAAGGTCCAGACCCGAGGCCACGTGTGTGGCAGATCGGTGGGACTTACAGCACGTTAATGCTCTTTACCTTCCAGCCACGCGGCACCAACTACGTAGGGCCCTGCTGCCCCAGCCGAACCACTGGGTCGATACTGCGATGGACTTTAGCTCCCTGACCGGTCTACGACTCTGCGCCAACTTCCCCGCACGTCTCTGCGCCTTCCCCTTCTCACATAGTATCGCGATCAATAAAGGTGTTGGTATTCACCCATCTTCCCGCAACTCCCGCAGACATGAGATAGATATACAGATTTACTATCTACACAGTACTACTTCATAAAACACACATGCATCTACGAGTCACACAACCACCCGCCTAACTCACTAGGGGAATCCCCAACAGCAGCCCGCTAGGGTCCGGTGAGGTCCTGCCAGGGGCGTGTGCCCACGAGGCGGTGCTCCTCGCCTCGCACCTGCGGTTACCCCTCCTGGCGTCCACGTCAGTGCAGATCCTCCTCCAGCTCGGCTCTGCACTCCTCGGAACTGCTATGGTATCGGCACACTCCGGCTTCGGCGACGTCTAGCGAGATGACGAAGAGAGGACGACCGGACACGACCGTCCGGAGCGGCGGCAGCAGGCGAAGAATGAAACCCGCGCGCGTTCATACCCCGTCGCAGCGAATCGAGGCTGCGTATTCGACAGGCGTGAGCGGCGGGACCAGGAGGGCGCAGAACCTCTGCGTCCTTCAAGAGTCGCGACGAAAGTCACGACAGTTGGCCATATAGGAACTTCGGTGTTTTCCTCTGTATTTGAAGCATATAATGCTGCTTCACATTCTAAACCATAGTTCTGATGGCATAAATCTTCAGCTTTTTTGACTGGCCAAAGTTCGCTTGCTTGGTTAAACCAAATTGGGCCACTCCACCAACGATGTTTGGCTAGATCTTTACTAACTCGCCGTGTGGCACACTCGGCGACGTTCTCGTTCGTAAGCACATGGAAGAAGACACCTTGAGTTGATTCTCGAAGTCGTTTTGCAATAGTGCCTATTTTCTGGACGAGGGTGGAGACGACTGATGGTAACCGTCTGTTTCCTTAAACCCAGCATAGCGCGATAGTTGAATCGCTAAATACGTTGATCTGCTCGAACTTTGTGTCTATCCTTTGAATAGTTGACTCAACAAGGATCAATCCGATGAAGATTGAGAGGAGCTCGAGCCTTGGTATCGTTTTTTCCTTGCTTATGGGGGCTGTCTTGGATTTTGCCGTGAACAGCCGTGAATCCCTCCTATTTCCGCATGATACCGTCGTGACGTAAATGCTGCAAGCGTAAGCTCTTTTAGAACTATCTAGAATACAGATAACATATGCTTTGTGAAACTCTTCTTCTCCATAACCTTCCTAGGTAAGATAATTTCGAAACCGTTTATTTCTGAATGGATTGTTTTCCATGTCGCCTCATCTTCGTCCGAAAGTGGAACGTCCCATCCATACTTTTTCTTATGCAGGTCTTGAAGGAAGATCTTTGCTAGGATTAGAAGCGGCGTGAGTAATCCAAGAGGGTCAAAGCTGTACCTATTGATTTGACACAATACAGTACGTTTGGAGACTTTCACTGATTGCTTTTCAACTCCCTTCAATGAGAGTGTGTCTCCTTCCGCGTTCCATTGAATTCCAAGCACCTTGATAGATGCAGCTCGATCAGATTCAGGTATCTTCTTGTTGACATAGGCTGAATTAGACAGATAGTCTCGTAAGTTCATCCCTATTGACGCAAATAACATCTCCGAGTCAGCATATTTGTGAAGTAGATCATCTGCATTATTTCCTTCCAGAAACACGTTATCTACGTACAGAGAGCTGGATAGCTCTTGAGAGATTTCTGAGTGCGATGCTTCAATGTGCTTTAGTGGGCACTGATTCAGTATTGCAGGGCTGGCATTTATGCCTAAGAGTACTCTGCAAATTCCGAGATGTTTCAGATTACTGCCTGCTCGCAGTGACATATCTTTCACCCATAGGAATCCCGTAACATCTCGGTGATTGGCAGGTAGCCTGATTTGCAAGAAGGCTTTTTGTATACCCGCTACCATTGTGTAGAGATGCGTACGGAATTTCAGAAGCACCTCGTGGATCAATGCTGTTAGTGAATGTTCTTCGTAGATCACGTCGTTCAGGCTGAGCTCATCATCTGCGTGAGAAGAAAAATGAAACACCACTCGTAGATTAGTGGATTTCGACGGTGTCCACACATGTCTGTGTGGGAGGTAGAAAGTTGCGAGTTTGCCGTCCTCTTTCTCAGCTTCCTCAATGATTCCTTACTGCAGGTAGCTTGTAAGCGTGTCGTTATAGAGATTGAATCTTTCCTTATCTCCTAGTAGTTTGCGCAGCAAATTCTCAATCGACGAATTGCGACGTTGAAGTTGAGGTTTCTCACCTCGTCCGTGAACGGAAAACCGGCAGTGATTCTTCCGTTTTCGATTCTAATGGTTTTCCTGTAGCTATCCATAAACTTGACTACAGAGGCTTCATCGGTGTCGCTGTCTGTGCTAATTCCCAGCGATTCCAGTTCATACAGATGCTTTATATTCTCTTTGCAGTCGTCTTTAGTGTCAGCGACGGAGTTGCGATAATCAGAGAACTGCATTCAGAAGTGCTACTCTTTGTCAGAATAGCGGTTTTATCACTAGCACCAGAGATTGTGTAGCCAAAAATCGTTGAAGTTAAGATCAATCCAGACGGCAGCTTGATAACAGAGGTTTAGTGCTTGATGACCTTGTTTAGGAGATCCTGCCCAATGATGATGTCTGGCGACACTTCACGAGAGAATAGTCCTCGTTGAGCTATAGTGATTTTCTCCTTCTTGATGAAATATTTGTCTGTTCTGAATAACTCCGCATTTTTCGTTATAGCAGTCAGTTTATCCTTTGTGAAGACTGGCAGGCTATGTAGTTTTGCGGATCCGTGATTGTCCTTTAGCGTAACACGAAGCTCGTTGGGATTGAAGGTTTCCTGTGGCTCTCCCATTCCAGTAGTTGTGAACGAGATTGAGCTTATTATTGGAAGACCTAGCAATCTTTCAAGTCTTGTTTTGATAAAGCTTCTTTGAGCACCCGAATCAAGCAGTATTGTAACTGATTCGTACTTTGATTCTGTTTCGTTGAATATGCGTGCTGAAGCCATTTGTGGCACACACTGTCCCAGTAGCGGTGGCTGTGGCACTCAGTTGCTTAGAGCCTGAACTCGACCGTTATCCTGGGAATAATTGCTATTTCTTTGTTGCTGGGTCTCGAAGCGGTGGGGTTGCGGCGGTAGAGAAGACGTCTGTGGTCGCTGAGAAGCAGAACTTTGCGGTTAGTTCTGCCTCCTTTCGGCTTGACCTGTTCGTGCTCTACCACTTATCCCAATGCATAGCGACGAATGGTGCATTTTCCTCGTTGCATTTTGGACATTTTTTGGACATTTTCCAACGGCTGCACAGAATTTCGATTTGTGTGACCGATTGAAGCAGTTCCAGCATGCTCCTTGTGGTCTGGCTTCTTCGTCGTGCTTCAGGTGTTGGAAATTTGTCGCAGTACTGAGGAGGATGGAGTCCTTCACATAAGCGGTTCCTTCTTTTGGCAACATGCTTCGTTTGTTGAGGGTGGAGTGTGAATTCACGAAGTTGTTGATCTCTGATTGTCAGTTCCAAAGAAAGTCCTCGTTGTGAGTTCGGTCGTTTCCTGTGGCGTGATGATATCGTCAATCGCGTCCATGATGTCGCTTACTTCGAATGGAATGTCGGCATTCCTTTCCTTTTAGTATCACTGTACTGCAAATGTGTTCCGTAAATTTCGATAAAATTAAACGGCGCCACACTCTGTCTGCGTTAAGTGATACTCCAGTTTGCTCCAGATGTACGACTCGTGAAGAAATTGATGACAGTGTTTCACGACTATCGTCAATTTCTTCACGAGTCGTACATCTGGAGCATCATCTTGGGATTATCATTAGCTCGAGGTATGCGTTCGATTTCGCTGATGAGAATATCTGCCATGTTTTCGGATCTGTCGTACTGCTTTTTCAAGATATTCACTGGTACGCTGTATTTTTCTCCAATAACCTGAATGCTGTTGATTGAAGCTGCTGCTTTACCTTTGAGCGCTTGCTTCAAGAATAGGAATTTGTCTTGTTCAGAGAAGACAACGTCGTCGTGTATCAACGACAGGAAGGCTGACCAGAAGGTGGCAAATTCCCTGAAGTCTCCTGAGAATATTGGGATTTCGAGTAGTGGACGTCTGATCCGCTGGCTTCGGTCCTCTGGTGGTAGTAGACGTCCTTCTTGATCGTTTGTACCGTCATTGTGACTTATAATAGCCTGGTGATTGACACTAGAAGCTACATCAGCTGTGAGGGTGGCTTGCTGCGCCAGTTCCTCTAAACAGAATTCTATTTTGTTGAGCCATTGAACTGTTTGGATGTCCAGACTGTTCGTATCATCTTGCTTGTTTAGATCCATTGTAAACTTTTCCTGCTCTTTTTGTTCGGCTCGTCTATCGATCCTTTCGATAGCTTCCTTGTTCAAGTCTGCAGTCTTTCTTCCGATATACTCCTCGCATTGTGCTTTCTCCGATTTAAATTCGAATGGGTTTCGGAGTTCTTCGATCTGAGATTTTTTGGATCGAAGAAGCTTACATGCGCCGGAGATCTTCGTTTTCAAGGCTTGAACATCGACCATTTCTATCGTGTAAGATCCCAAACTCGCTCGGTCCAGCTGCACCGCGTGTGTTGTGTGAACGCACACAGACACCGCATTTGACGACACCGCCCTAGAAATGCACCTCAGCACACGTGAGCTGCGTCAGCGCCGACGTTGGCATTCGATCGATGCGCATTGGTCTCTTGTGTGCCCGCGGTTGCCTGGCTGCCAGACCTGTCGTGACGCAGTGGGTAGAGGGGCGAGTTCAGGCTTGGAGGTCGGAGGTTCCGTTCCTAAGCATGGTGGCGTTTTTGCATTTCATTCAACTGGCTGGATGAGGTTCAGGGGTTTTAACGTCTACACAATTTTCAGGCGTTTTCTGCTCATTTCCCAGCTGTATGCTTCTGCAGAACCTGGCTGCAGACTTCCCCCTGAGCGACGAAAGCGGTTTCCACACGAGCAGCTTGGATGGCACCCACCCTGGAGCCCCTTCCCTAGCCTGATTCTGCGCTCGAAGACCCCATGAGCAACGAAAGCAGTTTTCACACGAGCAGCTTGCATCGCACCCACCCTGGAGTCCCTTCCCTAGCCTGATTCTGCGCCCGAAGAGCGCAGAATCCAGCTGCTGACTCTCCCTGAGCGGCGAAAGCAGTTTCCACACGAGCAGCTTGGATCGCACCCACCCTGGATTCCCTTCCCGAGCCTAGTTCTGCGCTCTTCGAGCGCAGAACCCAGCTGCGGACTCCCGCTGATCGGGGAATGCAGTTGGAGGGCGATTTTTGGACGACGCCGTCGAATTCAGTGTGTTGTGTGCATTCACACAACACACGCGGTGCAGATGGACCGAGCGAGCTTGGGACCTTAGTTTTCTATTACGTTTTGGGAATTTTTCACAATTATCTGAGATTTTGTGATGTCTGAAATTCACCGGCTATTTGAAATGGTTCGAGTAGTTCTATGCCCGAAGGTTTTCCTACCACGCGGGTATTTGTCTTCTTTCTTAAGATCCTCGGTTAGAATTCGCTAAGAAATTTGGATTTTCCTTCGTGCCCCTCGGTGGAGGACTCCCAAAGAAGGTATTCTTTCGATTTTCTTTCCTTGATCGGAATGGAAATTTGTTCACTCTCTGGTTTCTCCGAAGAGAACTCGCAAAGAAAGCTGATTAAAAACCCATCTGTTTCACTGAGGAGAACTAGCTCACACTTTACTGTTTTTCCACGGTCGATGCACCAATTTGGTGTATGACCAATGGGGTTGCTTTACTATTCGGTGGAACAAAGGCTTATTCTCACGTTGTTATAGTAGAACCCACAATAGTGGTACATGCATCGTATATATACACAATTTCAGTGGGCGTAGCCACGATATGGCGACATTTCGGCCGCCCGGTCGGTATTATAAGAGTAAACATAAACATGGTGCCGCACTCGAGCGCCACGGGAGACTAGATTCATGAGTGCCTACTTACGGTATCCCTAGGTTATGCTTGTAGATGTTATTCAATGGTGCTTATCTTATATTGCTCACCTAAGTATCTCAAGTCTTATCATTCAAAGCGAGATGTCCCATATTATAATACAACAAGTGCTCCGACACGAATAATGGCGTGTTTCGCACTTGCGCGCTTGGTGCGAATTTGCAGCAACACTGACCTATGAAAAGTAGTCTTTATGAAACATAAAATTCTACCATCTAGGATCTGGTGCGTACTTTATCGGCATCAATCTGTTCACCACTTCAGCACCTTCATCATAGACATTCTCTCCGGACCGGCCAGTAACCTCACTGGTTTGTGCTGGGCAGTACATATGTCCTTCAGGTTGCTCCTCCGCAACCGTTCTCAGGCTCAACATCTAGCATTTCCAGATATCATTGACATGTCTTCCAAAGCCTGGTTCCCCTACACGTTTCTGTTTACTGTATCTAATTGCTGGTCCGCCTTTACTGGTCTTTCCTCCCCTCATTGGTCTTTCACCTTCCTGGCCTAACGCCTGGACCACTTCTTTGTTTCCACTATTGACCCCCTACTGGTCTCTTCTAGCTGGTTTCTCCGTCCTGACCCCTCCTCCAGGTTGTTCCCTTTCTTCCTGGTCGCTCTCCTGGTCCGCCCTAGAGGTCCCCCTTACTTCCCTTCTCCACCACCTCTTACCATTAGTGGTCCTCCCATGCTCACGGCAGATGACACGATTCAGAATCAGGATGCTTGTTGTGCGACGTAGGGGCCGGGTCTTTTGGATCCAGAAGCTCAGAAGCGCAGTCGCCGCTGTGTCGAGCATGAAGAGGCAGATTCCTTGTTCTCCGTATGAATTCGCTTTGGGCTCCCTTCTTGTTGGTTCTCCGTCCTGGTCCCGCCTCCAGGTCCCTTCTTCCAGGTGGATTCCTCCCTCCCCTCATGATCCTCCTTACTACTCTACACCAATTAAGTACTCAGGACACGACGACGGCGAGCGACGTCCATTGCGCGACATCGGAGTCACATCTTCTAAATCCGGTTTCCCTTAGTGGTAATGGATCTCCTTGCTGATCCTCGTTACTGACTCCTCCCCCCCCCCCTGATTGGTTCACCTATCCTTCTGGTCCCGCCGTATTGCCTAAACCCTTCTTGGTGCCACATCCTGCCCTGCTTCATTGTTCCCCTATCGACGAACCCCGCCCCCCCCCCTTTCCGATGCCTCTCCAGGTCGCTGTCTATTCTTCACCCCCGAAATCCCTCTTCTACTCTTACCCCCTTTTAGTGGTCTTCTCATGCTAGTGGCACGAAGTCGGCTTCTGAATCTGGACGCTCAGAAACGCGTGCAGTTGTGTTAGATAGATTAGAGAGATTAGATAGATAGATTAGATAGATTAGGTAGATTAGATAGATTAGAATGGTTAGATAGATTAGATAGATTAGATTAGATAGATCAGATAGATTAAATTAGATAGATTAGATAGATTAGAGAGATTAGATAGATTAGATAGATTAGATAGGTAGATAAATCACTCGGCCGCTCCCGTTGTGGATGATGCGGCGTATCTCACTAAGGTTAGGTCACTCAAACGTCATCGACCGCTAACTCAATATATAGTGGTAGATAGATAGATAGTACAATAATATATCTAGGTGTAGACCCTGGTTGGGTATTAAGAACAGGACTGTACCATTGAAAATGTTTTCGAAATTTAGATTGGAATAAAAATGTCGAGTGAGGCGAGCTGTGGTAGAATTATAGTCGCTATAAGCGTCCAAAAGGTATTCTCCAAACTTTTTTTAAGCATCGGCATGGTTATTTGTGACGCTTACGGTTGACTGTCACTCGGATCAAGGTCTGCTAGGAAAAGCCGACTCTTCATCAGTGCAAATATGCTACATTTGCAATCGGAGCGCTTTAAGTGAATGCGTAAGGTCACCAAAATTTTTTGGCGAAAAAGGTTGTAAGAGTTGAAGAACGTCATGACTACTTGTCATCGAACGTGAGAACTTTCAATGATTCCTTGCCTGAAGAAATCCATCGTCCGACAAAAGGAGTTCCACATGACAAAGGATGGAAGAAGACCGTGTTTTGAACGTTCCTGGGCTGGATTCATCAACCCCTGCCGGCGCCAACGTCTCGTTGGGAGCTTCGCCCCAAACCCCGAGAATAGAACACCCGACCGTCTTCTTGTCCTCTTTAGGCCTTCTGTCATTCATTACAGTGGAAAAACTGGTTTTACTATATAGAATGGTATAGCAGCAGGTAATACGGTAGGGCAAAATCTTTAAAACTGCTTCTGTGGGGCCTCACCCTCTACTGCACTTACGCGATTCATTCTTTGGAGTATTTGTTCTACACATGGAGAGGAACAGATAGATCGATTCTTAATCCGAAGTGCTTAATCTGCGGAAACACAAATGAAATCAATTGCTATTGGTAGATCGCTCGATACCGTTCACAGTACACGGGAATAACATTACTCTTCCTTTACTACTTTCTTTACTCATTCTCCCCTTAACTGGTCCTTCACTGGTACCTCATTTATTGGTCCCCTTAACTGGACCCCCACCCCCCCCCCCTCAACGCTCCCCATTGCTGGCCCCACCTCCACTGGTTCCCCTTTATTGATGAACCCTTTACAGGTCCCCCACCTTCAATGAACCTCCCCCCACTCCTTCACCGGTCCCACTCTCACTAGTCCCCTCTTCGTGGGTCCTACTACTGTTCTCACCTTATTGGTCAACCCTTGACCGGTCCCTCCTTACTGGAACATCATCCTTCACTGCTCACCATTACTGGTCCCACCTTCACTGGTAGCACATCGTCTGAATCCGGATAGGCCTTTTGCGACATCGGTGACACCTCTTCCGAACCCAGGCACCTGATGAACGACGTCGGTAACATGTCTTCTCAAGCTGGACGTGCTTTGCGCGCGACATCGTTGACACGTCGTGTGAATCCGGAATCCCTGGCGCGACATCGGTGACACGTTGTTTGAATCCGGACAGGCCTTTCGCGACATCGATAACACCTCGGACGGCTGACGAACGACGCCGGTGATATGTGTTCTCAATCCGGACGTGCTTTGAGCGACACCGTTAACACGTCGTGTGAATTCGGAACCCCTGGCACGACGTCGGTGACACGTCGTCTGAAGGCCGAACAGGCCTTTCGCGACATGGGTGACATCTCAAGCCGCACGTTCTCTGCGTGACATCAGTTACACATCTTAACCTAGGCACCCATTAGCGACATCAGTGACATGTTGTCTGAATCCGATCACCCCTTGCGCGACATCGATGACACCTCTTCTCAACCAGGACGTCCTTTGCGCAACATTGGTGACGTGTCTTTTAGACCCAGACGACGTCAGTCACACCTCCTCTGAACTTGGACGCTCGCTTTCACGATGCGAATGACACATGTTTGGAACTCGGAACTTTGCGTCACATCGGTGATACGTCTTTTGACCCCTCTCAACACGACGTAAGTGACACCACACACAACATTCCCCCCCCCCCACACTTTCCCCAACACACTCCTTCAGCACTCCTGTGCAAACAACAAACAAGACAAATGACCGTTCTGGCTTATATATGGTAGGATGTTGGCGTTATCAGGATTCTCCGCTGTGATTTCTCTGTCAAATCTTTGTAAGTCATTGATGAATCCGGCCCCTGGATGCTCTAGAGCGCACTTCTCCCTGCTGGCGCTGATCGGCAGCCAACATGGAGATGAGCGCCCTCTCGACATAATGCGGCATCTCTCCCAGCGTACATTTTCAAGCACCAAGCGGCTGGGAGGGGGTCAGCATTTTCGGCAGCCCTACTAATTATTTTGTGTTGCACTAAATTAAAAAATTTACACAGCACTGGTGCGGTGTATCCCTGTGGTGAACTGAGCTATTTCTGTTGTGACTGTGCATTCATGTATCTCCTACAAAGG
Source organism: Heligmosomoides polygyrus polygyrus (assembly GCA_947396885.1). NCBI lineage: Eukaryota > Metazoa > Nematoda > Chromadorea > Rhabditida > Heligmosomidae > Heligmosomoides > Heligmosomoides polygyrus. The sequence goes on along the minus strand of OX377204.1, from coordinate 50,133,805 downwards.
TGGATAACCACTGAATGCAAGGTGACCCACTCCGAAACGCTTTGCGCCCACTTTCAGACAAAAGGAAGCGACTCGTTCTAACACGAAGCTGTTTCAGGCCCATCCGCTCGATCGCCTCACGTTCCACTCCCTAGCCAACGTCGTGCGGAACATTTTCAAGGAAAGGCACGAAGCCTGAAGTGAACAGCACCTAGCTGCGTGTCTCATTCTGTGTTAGCAACCTCGATAAACCTTAGAGAACTTCCACCGGTGTTGCTCGTCTCCTCCTAACACAAACACGAACGTGCTCAAAGAAGGGAGTCGCACTAGGATCCTCAGATCACTGCTGCTCAAATCAAAAATTGCCAGCCAGTATTTCTTGCAACGGAAAACGGACACAAGTGATGACCTCAACTTCCATCGCTTACAGTAATTTCAACCTCTCTCAGCACTTTCATGATAAATTTTTGGTCATCCAGATTGGGTTAAAGCGCAGGGGTCGACCAATCCGTCCCTGTGATACATAACGGACACCATCTCTATGAGCTTCAGTGGAGGTAGCTATCGTATTTGGTCTAAAAAATGGACTATTAAGGGTTGGGCACACTCGGCAGCGGCTTTAGTGCGTCAAAAACGGGCGGAGCGTCGCTCTCAGGCTCTGGACATGTTTGCGGTGAGGGGCGGTCGTTCTTTCTTTCTCTGGTGTCGGCATTGGACCACTGCCGACCATCGCTGAGCTGAACGGTTGGCTGGTTTGGTTGAGAAAAGGGCTTTCCTATCATACTTATCTTATCTCTTGCTCAGGAGCGATCGACCTCGAATGACCGAGCTCATTCCGTGAAGCTGACGCTTGCAGCGCTGACGCTGAGCGTCAACGCTGAAGCGAAGTGTGCCATAAGGGCGGAGTGGCGTTGTATCCCCCGCCCTTTGAACAGAGGCGTGGCAAATGTCTGCGTCTCCACTATCTCGTAAGGCAGCCACTAGACTCTCGAGCAAGCCCAGGGGGTTGGGGGTGGGCGGGCCAGGGGGACGAGGGGATAGAACGCTCGACCCCCTGCCATAAGCGCGCCGCCGCCCCTGACGCAGAGGCACGTACTCTGCGTCTCTGTCCTATTCTTCATCATTGGCGCTGCGTCAAGGACCGGGAGTGTGCCCAGCCCTTTATGGTCTGCTAATAAACAGATTCGTACCTTGAGGCCTCCGCATCATCATATCATTATCAGTTTCCGTGGCAAAGCCGCTGCAGTGGCAATGATCTTCTTCTTCTCCTGAGCGTTTAAGGGTTGGGCACACTCGGCAGCGGCTTTAGTGCGTCAAAAACGGGGTGGGGCGCCGCTCTCAGGCTCAGGACATGTTTGCAGTGAGGGGAGGTCGTTCTTTCTTTCTCTGGTGTCGGCATTGGACCACTGCCGACCATCGCTGAGCTGAACGGTTGGCTGGTTTGGTTGAGGAAAGGGCTTTCCTATCATACTTATCTTATCTCTTGCTAAGGAGCGATCGACCTCGAATGACCGAGCTCATTCCGTGAAGCCGACGATTGCGGCGTTGACGCTGGGCGTCAACGCTGAAGCGAAGTGTGCCATAAGCGCGCCGCCGCCCCTGACGCAGATACACGTACTCTGCGTCTCTGCCCTATTCTTCATCATTGGAACTGCGTCAAGCAGCAGGAGTGTGCCCAGCCCTTTAGTCCCGCGCAGTCGCAGGGTCCGCTGTTCTTGTGATCTGTCGCCACCTCATCCTATCAAGGGCGTCATCTGCCGTGGCGCCGACTTCGGCGAGATCTCTCTCGATGATGTCCTTCCATCTTTTCCTTGGGGCTCCTCTCGGACGCTTTCCGGGTGCCTCGAAATCTAGGGCCAACCTTGTGGGGTGATCCTCTGGTCTTCTGAGGACGTGTCCATACCACCTCAGGCGCTGCTCTCTCATCTTCAGCTGGATCGGGGCTGTCTTCATCACTGCCCTAACATCCTCGTTTCGCACCCTGTCCCGACGGGTCCATCCACATCCCACCTCAGCATCCTCATCTCCGCCGCGTGCAGTTGCCGCTCCTGCGCCTTACCCAGGGCCCAGCACTCACTGTCGTAGAGGAGGGCAGGTCTCACAACTGTTCTATAGAGCTTGTCTTTGAGCGTCCTGGAGCATCTACGGTCGCAGAGGATCCCTGTGGACTCCCTCCACTTGAGCCAGGCTGCGTTTATCCGTCCCCTGACCGCCTGGTCCACAATTCCTTCCTCGGATAGCAGTGGCAATGATCTTCTTCTTCTTCTTCTTCTTCTTCAGCGTCTGTCCCGCTTCGTAGCGGGGTCCGCTATTCTGGTGTCATGACGCCACCTTTCCCGATCCAGCGCTAGATCAGGGTGGACACCAGCCGCTTTCAAGTCCGTATGTAACGTATCAGCCCAGCGCTGCTTCGGGCGCCCTCTAGGCCGCTTTCCTATTACCTCGAAGTTGAGGCCTATCTTGCGGACGCTATCTTCCTTTTCACGCAGAACGTGGCCGTACCATCGCAAGCGAGCTTCGCGCATCTTGTCAGTTATCGGCGCGACACCGAACTTCTGCCGAATAGCATCGTTTCGGATGCGGTCCATGCGCGTAACTCCTGCCGTCCAGCGCAGCATCTTCGTCTCCATGACGCTGAGGCGCGTTTCAACTTCCTTGGTCGCTGGCCAACACTCAGCGCCGTACATCGCTACTGGCCGGATGACTGCCCTGTAGATCTTTGACTTAAAGCGCCCTGGTATCTTCTTGTCGCAGAGCACGCCAGTCAACGAGCGCCACTTGGACCAGGCTGCACTCACGCGTGAATTCACTTCGACCATCAGTTTGCCGTCAGACGCGACTGCTAATCCCAGGTACTTAAAGACCGCAGTGCGTGGAAGCTCGATGCCGTTAACCTTGATGGAGCTGGACTCAGTAACGTCCGTCGTTAAATACTCGGTCTTCTTCACGTTCAATCTGAGTCCAAACCGCTCCAAGCGATCACAGCAAGCTTGCAACTCTCGCTCGAGTTCTCCTTTATCTTCGCTAGCCAGCATCACGTCATCGGCATAAAGCAACGTCCAAGGGACGGGCTTCTGAAGATCTCGGGTGATGGCATCCATGACGACAACAAAGAGGAGTGGGGGAAGCGCAGAACCCTGGTGTACTCCGACAGAGATGGGAAACTCCATCGAGGTTCCAGCTGCAGCTTGAACTCGACTCTTTGGACAAGAGTAGAGAATTCGCACCCACTCTATGAGCTCTTCGGGAACTCCATGATGTCGCAAGGCGTACCATATCACTTCACGCGGTACGCGGTCAAAGGCCTTCTCCAAGTCGAGAAAGGCAATATGCACTGGCTTCTGTTTCTCGCGATGCTTTTCTATCAGGAGGCGGGCGGCGTGTATGGCATCAACGGTGCCACAGCCAACCACGAAGCCGCACTGATTGCTGGAAAGCTGGACGATGTCCCGAATTCGTCCATCGACAATTCGCTCAAAGATCTTCATGCTGTGCGAAAGCAAGCGAATCGGATGGTAATTGGAGCAGTCCAATTACCGTCCGATTCAATTATAGCAGTGGCAATGATGCCTTGAATAATTATTGCCACAGCCGCGTTGGCGGCACATCAGTTGCTCTGCGTCTCTGTCCTATACGTATGAATACTGATAGATATAGATAGGGCTGCCGCGTTGCCGCAAACGTGTGCGGAGGCCTTTATCCACTCCAAACTAGAACAGGGGTCAACGACTAACCGCGGGTATAGGGGTGGAGATACCCACGATGAAGCCTGCGTCTCGGACTCTTATCTCACCTCTACCCCTTGTACTCCGCATACACACGGGTTTAACTGTTGATGGATCCAGCATTAGCAGACTGACCCCAGATGAGTAACATGCTCGATTGACCTGGGTCAGATTCATCAACGACTTACAGCGCTCTAACAAAGAAAATACTGCGGCTTATCAACAAGCGATATGGTGAAGTGTTTCACCACATGGCTTGATAAGCCGTGCTATCAGAGATTTCTGCACTATTTTCACCGTTGGATTGCTGTAAGTCGATGATGAATCTGGCCCAGGTCGGGAGCAGAGATGGGCGGAAATTTTTAAAATTTTCCCAGAAATGAGAAAATGAAAAATCGCTTTTGTCAGAAAACAGAAATCAGAAACCAGAAAAGCCAAAAACACCAGAAAACAGAAAATTTCGAGATTATCACGCGACCTAATTATTCTACCCAAGGATTCATTTTTCGAGTAGCAGACGCTTTTTTGTACGACTAGAAATGTGGTCGAGGACAAGCGTTTTAACTTGTGGGCGTTTATGAAAATTTCTAGTACACTCAAAATTCGATAAATCAGCAAATAGTAAACCTTGCCTCAGAGATCCTATGATTCTCGTCATTTGAAGTATGCAACATTACTCATCAGCTCTCCTTCACAGCTAACCACTAACCATTACATCAATAATAGCAATACTATTATTGTGTTTCTTTGAAAAATAAATTCTTTGGTTCTTCCAGGTTAGGGCTAGAGAGGAGACCTACAAAAAAGAGTGGCTTACAAAGGATGAATTTTACCTATCACAATAGTATTAAAACATAGGCACTTATTGCTTACGATACATACCAAAATGAAAGTGTGACCACAAAACAGATGATGCGCTAGATTACTAGTCCCCATTATAAAGAAAACTAGTACTTCAGTGTGACTAGGAGGCTGTCAGCACGACACTTTTTAAATGAGTGTTTTCTTGAATGCATAGACACTGTACAATGGGGATCAAACATATACACTCCCCATCATATTATTATTTATTATTACTCATCATATATGTATACATATCACATTACATCTCAGTGGAAGACTATCGGGACCGTCTTGCTGTACAGGAAGGGAGACGTGCACGACACCAACCTGCCTGCTGTCCGTAGTCTACAAGCTGTTCCATCGAGTGACCCTGAATAGGATTAGCAGAACGCTGGACGAACGACAGCCATGCGAACAAGCAGGATTTCGGAGAGGATTCAGCACGATCGACCACCTACACAACATTACGTAGAAGTATCGCGAGAGTACAAGCCGTCGCTGTGCCGTACGTTCATCGACCTGAAGAAAGCATTGGACCCCGTCGAAACCGAAGCGGTCATCGACGCCCTGCTCACTCAGGGTGTTCCTGCTCAGTACATTAGTCCTTCTAGAGCTGTGCAGTGCATTTATGACCAAGACTCCACAATTCTACAACGACGTCAACGTAAGGGAGGAGTTCGGCAAGGGGATACCATGTCCCCAAAGCTGGACTTGGATGTTGGACTGCAGCTGAATTTTACGAACACGATGCTCATGAGGAACGGATAAGTTTCTGATGTCCAATTCTGTCTCGACGGAACGAACACCGAGTGCTCCAGCTAGTGTATCTGGGTAGCGAAGTCAACATAGCTAACGACCTAGTTGCTGACCTGGACAGCAGGAAACGAGCGACGTGGTGAGCTCTCAAGAGCTTCGAAGAAGTCGCAAAAAAGACGAAGAACGTCCGACTCCGTGACCACTTATTCGGCTGCACTGTTCTTCCTGCACTGACATAGACCCAGAGACCTGATCCATACCAAAGCGGGATCAGCCCCGCAGGGCGGGAACCGAGAAAACATTGCTCGGAGTGCCACGACTCACGCAAATGAAAAAAGGCCTCCGGTGTACCTAGCTGGAGCCGTCACCGACTGGATTCTGCGGGATGTCAAGCAAACACCAGGACGCCCACCAACGTGTTGGTCGGACTCCTTCGTGAAGGCTCTGAACGCTGTTCGCTTCCCTCGAGCAAGAAGGACTCATTGGAGCACTCTGGTACAGGACAGGGACAAATGGAGACGCTGCTGGTGACCGCTCGAGCGATTCGATGATCTACGGAACAACAGATGATACAGGTGACTTATGTAAAATTTTGTGTATCACTACCGTACATCAGCGAAATCAAAGGCAACCATCGCTTTTCTGTCTCTTACTCATTTTTTATAGCCAAAAGCTGAGCAAGGTGCAGAGTTGGAAAAGCAGATTCGGACAAGGCTGCGCAGGAAATGGTCATTGGGAATGGCCGGCCAACAATTTTTAATTTTTAAGCCGGAGGTGGAGAATAATCCTCCCACAGTTAATACCAGCGATTAGTTAATGGCTAATTAAATTCCCATCAGATAAATTTGTAAGTAATCATAGTTGGTGCCAACTACTGTTAAAATTCAAAAGGACACGAAGAATAATTATGAAAGACGAAAAATGTTCTATGAAGGGACTCCATGCCAGCAGCACTTAAACAGCTAATCAAACGAACAAAGCGGCATCGTTCAAAAGTGTCCAATTTTTGGCGATTTTCCGAGTAAACAGAAAACAGAAAAAGCTTGCCCAAAATGGTCCGAAAATCAGAAAACAGAAATTCCGCCCATCTCGACTAGGGAGTTAGGCTCTCAAGATCGGCACGTTCTGGCGGTGGCGGACAATTCGTTTTCCAGCGTTTCCCAACTGCTAACATTTGCCATCGCAGGTTGGTATGGTCGAGGTAACGATAAGAGTGCTCTCGTAGGTGTCCATCTGTGTTATGAGCCTCTCAACAAAAAAGACGCGCTTCCCTTTTCGTTCTCCATCGTCACCTTCCGGGCAAGCGCTAGCGCATCGGATGAGACGTCGACCATCGCTTCGATTCAAGGTTCTCGGTTCGGGTCTTCCCGCCCAGGCCAATCAAGCCTTCCATCTGTGCGGGGTCAGCAAGTTGGTACAACAGCTGTCTGGGAAGGTCAAAACACTGACTTGCTCTTCAGCTGGCCACTACATATATGCCAGATGTTCATCCAAACTGCCTTCACGAGATCCCATTGAGGTAGAATGCGCGGCGCATCTCACAAAGGGAGTGATTAACGCAGACTCTTATCCTTATCCCGATCGTCACCTTTCTACTATAGTATCTTGATGTCCACGTGGTGAGGCAATCGTACAATTCGCCACAACTGGAGCATTCACTTGTGGCTAAAATCTATAGCTTTGAGTCGCTTCGTGTGTACACACTACCCACCTTAAAATCAGAGGTACTGCACCATTTTCCTCGCAGAAGTCCCATTTCAATTTCACCTCATAACATCCACTTCGAGCGGCTTTTGCCAAAACTTGCCCTAATGGATTGGATACGGCTGGTTTCGTTTGGATTCAGAATTAAGGACTTGGAATAAGCCCCACTACTGGATTGTATGCAAGGGCATTTTGTCCGAACACTCTATGTGTGGTAAAATAACGTGGAAAACTGGGGTCGGATTCACCAACGACTTACATAACATTAACAGAGCATTCACAGCGGAAACCTCAGATAACGCGGCTTATCGCTCAGCATATCGCTTGATAAGCCGCACTATCAGGGATTTCGGCTGCAACTTTCTCCGTTAACTTTCTGTAAGTCGTTGATGAATCCGGTCCCTGGATGCATTTTCATGGCAGGTTATTGCAACTCTCGAACCTACAGCACGACAGAGGTCAAGATGGATATTGAGTTTCAGGATTCTAAATGACGAAGTTTCCTCTCGCTTTACTTATTCAAGCATGAAGGGACTTTAATTTTTGGTGTTGTCCATTTCCATAAACTGCAACAGGAGAACAGCAGCCATTTATTAGCACCACACAGAGAACCCGTAGAAGTCACAATATCAGCTTCTCCCAAACAGCTACTTTGCCTTCCACGTACGGACGAACGATATCGGGATGGGATGCCAATATGTACAGCAGCACTCCTGAAGCAAACAGCAACCGTTAAAGAACAGTCAGGTTCACTGAGGAGCGCTCGTATGCCTCAAACTCTACTTCTTCTACTCAAGTCTTGTAACTGAGCGGCAGGGCCGCAGAAGGGGACTGACAATGAGCACAGAGTCGCACTACGTCGACTTTTAAGAACACAGGGATAGCAACCCAGTGAAAAACTCGTCTCAAGCGTCCCCAAATCTAACCTGCACCGAATGTCAGAACCGAAGAGGACAGACCTTTCACGGCGTTTTGAACCGGCGCCGAAAGGCCATCGAGGAGAAAGCAAGGGAACAAGAAGGCAACAATCTGAAACAGACATTTTCTTGAACAACCACATTCCTCTACAATGCCCACTGTCAACAGCAACACGACTGACCGCATCGAAATGTTCACAGAACTTGGATTCCTTCGTAAGAGTTTTCCAGTAGTAGCGCCAGCGAGCAAACATTAGGTCAACGACTTCCTAAACAGTGGGACTTCCAAAGGCATGAGAAAGCGACGTAGAAGAACACTAACAACTGCGAGCCAATGAAACGGGATATCGGCCGGTGACGAGCAGATCAATGCTATGAACAGTCTCAATACCGCCTCCTGAAAAGTAGGGATTGAACATAACATAGAAGGCCTGCACGAAGTTGCATAGGGACAAAACTAAGACGACAACAAGGCATCAAATCACTAAACATCAAAAACATCCAGGCGCAAATAGCAATGTTCAGTGTGCTCAGCCTTATATACGAGCACTAGTAGATCCTTGTACAGTAGGGGGTTGTAGACTCATGGAGACTGTTCCTACCCTCTAGAAAAGAACGCAAAGGGAACAAGCGAAGTGAACCCGATGCGGAGGACTCCAAAGATGTCTAGTGACGCAGCCAGCTGTGGTGATGGGCAGCATTTCACTTTAGTGGTGTAAAAGGCCACGAATTTCGCAGTACCACATACTACCGCCTATGATGCCTGGTTATGCATAGGATCAGGTATAACTTCCTGAAAGTATCCTTAAGCTGCTGGGAGGAACGCACTGACAAAGCAGTGCGAGCACACCACACAGTGAGAGGAACGTACACTGGGGAAGGCAGAGCTCTGCAAAGGCTTGGATGCGTGGCTATCCGCCCGCACTACTTCTTCTTCGTCGCTTCCACGGAGTTTGGATAGAATACGAAGGAGCATTTTGACTGCACTCTTCCTGCCACTAAAGCATTGAAAAGTTTCTCGACAAGCCATGTGCGGTACAAGTAGCGATTAGGAGCTTCAAGTTTGATGAAGACCACTCGTTGCGGACGATGAACAGTACGGTCAGGCATCAATCCCGTGTGTCTAAGCACATAAAGGAGGAACTTACAATAGCAGGAGCAGGTTTGCGGCAACTGAGCATCACCTTGCCGGAGCTCACCAGACTGACAAGTTTTTCCAGCCGATCATTAAGGGAGAGCGACATAGAGCAGAACCCGAAGATCGACAGCATCACATCACTGAATTGCAGTCGCTCGCCGCTTGCACATACTGGTAGCCACAGGGCAAACGGCGGGCACTCACGGCTTTTCACCCTCGTCAGTATACACCTCTATCAATTTCGACAGTTGTTCTTCAACTATTCCACTGCAGCCCAGCCAAAAGTCGAAGAACCTGAAACGTCCTGCAATCTGAACGCCACACGGGAGCTGTACCTCACAATCAGCACATACCTAGACACTCGTCCTAGAAAGCGGTCATCGGCAATGTTGCAAGAGAGAGCTTTGTGCAGAAGGTCACTCGCAGCATCGAAGGAAGGAGCATGGGCTAGCAAGCTGTCGAAAACGAGCTGAAAGCGACGGGGCTTCATATCAGGACCCAATGTCGCATTCCGGGACGCTGCTGTGTGAAGCGAATTCCCTCGACTGCATGAGCTACAGTACTCAAGGTGACCAAAGCTGTTCGCAGAACTAGAAAACTGGAACATGCTACAACAGCAAAAGCCGATCGAAAAAGCACACATCGCTCCTGAAGAGTCCGCGAGAATTTCCTTACCTTCGTCGAAGTGTTACAGAAATTCCTACGATTTTGGGTTCACAAAATTCACACAATTTTCACGCCAAGCTGTACACTCTTCTAAACAAACTTAATGCTTTTGAAATCAAGGTGAACGTCCTCCAAATCGAAACGGGCTTCATGCAAGTTAAACTATAAGCTCTCCAAGATGGTTCTAACGATTTTTTGTTCAAGAAAAATTTGGTATAACTTTCTTTTCTTTTTAGTTCAGCTGCCCAAACCACTGTAACAATTCTACAATTTTTTTTGAGAAAAAAAAATTAAAGAAAGCCTGTTTTAAAGCTCTAAAAAGACAGCAACTATCTAGCGCATTAAAAGAAGAGGTCGCTCCATGCACTCGACTAGCACCATGCGATCTTCATTCGATTGAGAGTGCAAACGCTGCTTACACGAAGCATCAAAGTAAGAATATGTGTTCTTTACGAATGTTTTTGTTGTATCATCCACAGGTGCGAAACGACATGCAAACAGAAACTTTGCTTTGAGTCGCATAAAAACCGCCAGTCGACTTCTTAGGCCTATGTTATACTTCGGCGACGCGTCGCCGACGCTGCGACACGTCAGCGACGGCCCGTCACCGACGTCGGCCGACGCTGACGTCACCAGCGACGTCGCCGACGTCGCCACAGACGCAGCCGACGTCTGTGGCGACGTCGGTGGCGACGTCAACAGATTCTGTGGCGGCGTCGGGGACGTCGTTGACAGGAGAGCATCGGAGCGCATTTTTAGCATCGGAGCGCGCTTTCAATGTCATCATTTGGCCATCAGTCTGCCTGAAAAATTAGAAATATATCTTACAAAGAACAATTAGAGAGAGAACTCCAATTTCATTATGAAAAACGAACATAGAATGTACGGCAGAAAACCGCATAGAATGTAATTTCCAGTCTTTCAAATCAGTGGTAGTAATACTACTACTTACAAAGACGACATATTTGAGTTCGGAACATAAACAAACTAAGCGTTACTTTGCGGAGTCTTTCAGTGCAATAAATCATGCAATTGCGAGATGAAAGAAGCAACACCAAATGAGTTTGCAATTAGCAGAACTGCCATGTACTACCACAAAAAAGACCACCCTGGTACGCTCGTAACGGGTATTTATGTCCGCCATGAGCAGGGCTACGCCCCCTGGCATAGCTGCTATAATTTGCCTATAGCAGGCTATCTGACCCACGATACCCTGAAGTCACTGCCCGCGATATGCCGCGGGGTATACGCCATTGGCCAATAGCCTTTCCGCCGCCCAGTAGCTGCAGTTATGCTGATTAACCTCTCCATTCAGCTTTCGGAAAATAGGTCTGCTGCCCACATTTAAATTCTGTAATCACTAAACTCGCATGCTACGTGTCTTTCACGTCGTTGTCAAGTTCTAAACATCAAAAAAGCAGATAAAAACAGACGTGTGCATGGCGCAATCTATACGTTCATACGTCAAAAAATTCCTATTTGCTTAAGATTTTATATGAGCATTTAACTTCTTCAGTACCTTTTTGTGACCAAAGTTATTACCTTTCTAACAGTGCATTCATTTCTTGAGACACCCAGTATTATTAGAATTAGGCAGTATAAAAAAACACTCACTTCCGTCTATCAGGTAGAGATACGTATATTTTTATGCCTTTTTTCTGTTGAAACTCTGTTATCTGCCTCAATTTCGTTGTTTGTTAAAGAACACACCAAAGTAACTTTTTACATATTTTTCTGCAAGCCTTAAAGAAAACATTTTTCGTTGGAATAGAACTGCTACATATTAAAAACCACAAGAATTCTGTGAAGTCCTCATGTGGCTAACTTTAAATGGACATGAAGAGTAAAAAAGGCACCATTTGTGCCCGCAAGATGGGCGTTTTTGCACTTTCGATTTCGTAATTCGAGGTCCGCCGAGGATGTTGACAGTGCCGGGAACGAAGAACCCACCCACAAACAAAATACTCCCTCTGAGCGCATTTTTTCCCAGCCTTGAATGAGGCCGGCGACGGCCCGTCGCCGTGCACAGCGCGGCGACCGACCCACGGACGACGTCGCCACCGACGTCTGTGGCGACGTCGGCGGCGGAAGTATAACACCCCCCTGCGGAGCTCTCGGCGACGTCGTCGGCGACGCTGTGTTGGGCGGGCTGCCACGCAGTGCGTAGCTGCCCGCAAAGCACAGCGTCGCCGACGTCGGCCGACGCGTCGCCGAAGTATAACATTGGCCTTAGACGAGGGTATGGCGCAGTCTCTTCTTGGCACTAAGAAATTGCCGCCCTCCTGCTCCTTAAAACAAGCTTTTTTCAACAAAAAAAAAAAGAATTTTATAAAATTTCAAACAAAGGGTTCACTCACTGAGCAGGTAAATTAAAACTACAAACAATGCTATACAAAAATTTTCTTGAACGAAAATTATTTTAACCATCTTAGAGTCTCTAGTTTAACGTGAAGGCAGCTCGTTTTTATTTGGAAAATAATCCGTATGATTTCACGTGCGTTAGGCATGTTTTCCAATCTGACGTGGAATGGTACACGTGCTTAAAGAACCAAAAACACGGATGTAAGTAGAAGCACCTGATTTCCTTTGAAGCCGCTGACGTCAAACAGTATCTGCGCTCCGTGCTCGTCGCTTTTAAGAGCGAAACTCAATAAACCATTCAGCACGTTTTGAGCACGGAAGGAAGGGAGACATACGGTGATCAGAGCTAAGTTCTTCGAAATCGTTAGCCAGTACGACGCTGAAGCAGAGCCTTCACTCAAAAAATGAGGCGACGTCAGTTCGTAGACAATCTGAAAATTCGCATACGTATAATACAAACAACACTTTTAGGGAGTTTTCTTTTCTGGAAAAGGGTGTTTACATCCAGTAACCGCACACGGCTCGCGCAGAAATCGGTTATTCAAAGGGAGGAACACTTCAAACATCGACAAAAGGATGTAATAATTGCATGACCAACTAAAAGGTTACTAGGGTACTCTAAAGCAGAATTAGGGTTAACTGTAGGATAGTGGGCGCGTGTAGCGCAGTCGGAGGAGGCGCGCCTGTCGCGTGCATCCGATACCAGGTTCCTGGTTGGGATTTCCCGCCCAGGCCAACCAAGCCTTCCATCCCTCCGGGGTCAGTGAATTGGTACCAGACTTGTCTGGGAAGGATAGAGCGCTGACTTTTCATCGGCTGGCCACCGCAAGTCATTGTATGGCCAAACATGCATTCATATCGCCTCCACGACATCCCGTAGAAGTAGAATGCGCTGGCGCATCCCAGAAGGGATTGAGTAACGCCGTTCTTTATCCTTTTATCCTTTTATATTTGAGTTTCGCAAATTCGAGTAATTATTCGAATTCGATTATTCATGTTTTATAAATTCGAATACGTGATTGTTTCGGATGTAGCATAACAATGAAAATTTTTGTAAGCGACGTTCATTACGGTGACGACTGTTTTCGAGCACACTGGCGAGGAGCTCACCGTTAAGAAAACGCATTTAATATCCCACTACACATAGAAGAGTAGTGTGTGTACGCGCGTGCGTGTTTCCATCAGTCCATCACAACTGGCGTGGGGCATTGCGTGTTGGCGGTACTGACCGCAGTTGATGGCGATCGACTGCGGTTCGAAACTCAGTCCTTGGGGTAGTCGATCTCGCTGAACACAAATTTGATGTTCGTTTTTGAAATGATCGGTTGAAGTTGGTCGTGCTACTGATTTTCCATGGGGAATTCGTTGAGGCGAATCAAATGTATGACCGGTATTAGTCAAATTTTCAAAATCTAGCTTCACATTTGCATTCTCTGCGACCATTACTATCACCAATGTCATACACTCGAATCCTCTACCGAAATTTGCACAATAAACATAAACTCGACGTAGGATTAAAAAATAAACTTTAGATTCGTGTTCGGTAACCTCGATTAACTCAGGCCTGAAGTTTCGAACTTGTTCAGTGATATTCAGGAAAATCGATAATTTTATTAATATCTCTTGATGGCAATCGTTACTGCAAAAACTAGCTTAAGATTCGTGTTCAGCGACCTCGATTCCGGGGCTGAAGCTCACACTTTGCTTATATGACACGATTATATACCATTTCCAGGGGAAATTCAAAGTTTTCAAATCGAACTCAAAATAGTCGCATGGTAAAATTCCAGAAAAACGTTGAAATTTAGTTCAAAAACGTTGAACTTCGACCGAAAATGGTATATAACTCCACGATCTGATTGGTTAGCGATTCCTGTGAGATAATGAACTGAACAAGTAGAGTGAACGGCTTTTTTTTCTCGCAAAAGCTTTGCACTTGTGCGTAGATATTTTGGACATGTATTAGGTTCTCCCATAAGTCCTCGTCGTTTTTTCAACGATTCATTGCGGATTTCGCAGGGCCGTCTCTTGCATAGCGCTGTAAAGCATTCGAAAGAGAATTATTCGCTCTATCAGTGCATGTATTGCATTTTTTATCCTGAATTTTGTCAATTTTTAGGTAGGTGAAGTGAAAAGCGAAAAGTGAAAAAATGGCCATCTGCGCATTTGTTCTCTCCGCTTAGGTTTGGAATTTTTTGCGCAGTTTTTCACAGCAAGAACACGTTTTGGTCATATTTGCCCATTTTTCCTTTATTGATTTTTAGGGACGTCTGACTTTCCCGACCGAATTTTTACCGACAGCTCGGTTCTGTGGTTGGACTTTTTTGCTTGGTGTTATATGTTGTTCGAAAGAGAATGTCTTGCTCAATAAGAATTTGTGCCGCGTTTACTGGCTCATGCTGATTTCTGTCGAATATTAACGATGTCCGTTCCTCCTCGTGATGCCACTGGAAACTGCTCGCTTCGTGAGCTAAGCTAAGCACAGACCTCGAATGCAGACGACAGGCTCTTGTCATAGGCCGGCCAACGAAGATCCATGTCACATCTCATGGTATGCGATAATCCAGTTCTGCTAGACCTGCGTACCTCCACTAATGTCTGTCGTGCCACCCAAAACGTAACAGCTTCCAGACGACTGTTTCGTGACCTTTAGGAAATCTGTAAGCTACGAAAGTTGCAATTCTCTTCCTTGAAACTCAGTCTTTTTGCACTGCGCGCCTCCGCGACTGCTAGCGGTTATCGAGAAGCTGGCGACGAGGGGGTACTCTCACCCGAGCGCTGAGCCAGCTCACTCGACCGGCAGCCGTCGGATTGCAGCCGGAGCGTTTGTTTCTCTGCGCTCTCGCCTTTCCGCTCGTCTGGTTGACCTGTGTCCTTAGACGCCCAAAAAGATGAGGAAGCTCCGATGTTTCGGAACTGGTCCAGGAAGTCTATCAAACAGGTGTGTCTCATTTGGCAAGAGCCATTTACCTTCCAGACCGCTGATTTTCGGAAAAAGACTTACCAATCAAACAAGTTACTCGTTAGTTTTTAGAAGAACGTTAAAGCCTGACATGTTGGTGGCGATTAGAGTTGAGCTTTTCGATATTTTTTTTCGGAAGTCGAACAATCGAATAACTTGATTGGTCGCCGTCTTCGAAAATCGAACAATCGAATAACTCGATTTCGAAGGCACGTTCCATAGAGAACCGAAAGAAGACAGAACAAAGCCACCATTGTGGATGAAAGGAGTTGCATTTAGGAAGACAGCCGAATGATCGTTTATTAGAAGACCGGAATAACAAGATACTTGGTCATTTCTTTCGCAAGTAGTGGACATTCCCCACGGTTGTGGTGCCACCAAATGTAGGGATTTTCCTCACTTCTACGCGTAATTTGTTATCTTCATTTGCGAGTCGATGTCTCAAACTTCTCGCATTATCCTATTACCAGCGGCCGTCACCGGCTTCGCCGGCGCCGTACGCTGGACGTGCGGGCCACGTCAGGCTTGCCGGCTTCGCCTGCTTCGGGTAGAGTGGCCACGCTGGGAACATAGCCCAAACCTAGCTAGGGATCCTTCCTCAGCCAACGTCCGTCGCCGACTTCGCCGGTGCCGTACGCTGGACGTGCGTACGACGCCAGGCTTGCCGGTTGACGGGCAACTCGGCCCCGCTCGTCTCCGCTACTGCTGAGTCACGTCGATTTGCGGCGCGTCTGCCACCTCTCGCTGCCTCTCCGCTATTTCGCGCGCGGTACCGTCTCCCGCGGGACCGTATCTGCCACCTCTCGCTGCGTCTTCATTATTTAGCACGCATTTACCGTCTCGCGTGGGAACATGCTCTTTCTTGAGCGATTTGCACAACCGGCGTCTCATCATAGCGTGATGTATTTCCACACCAATCATATTGTTGGTGATACCACTGAGGAAATACGCTGATCCAGCCACAACGGTCACTGAGTTTCTGCAGGATGTTTAGAATCATATTTGATACTTGTCTTTTGTTTGAGATAAATATTTTAGAACACCCTTTATCAAAGCGTTTGAAGTACAAATGGCAATACATGAATAGAAACAACTGAATCGTGTGAAGCATGAGATTACATTTGCGAGCAAGCATATACCTGAATACAAAGGCAAGTGTGCTAACATTGCTGGCTAAGGTAACAAGGGAGAGTGTAGTGATCCCTACACTCTCTTGTGGTAGGTGGACGACGAGCCGCCTGGAGGAACTGTCTGAAGCGTCTCAGATCACCCTTCGGCGCATAATAGAACGAGGGGCGCTTCTTGGCTCACAGAAGTGGGGCGAACCGGATTTTCAGGATCTGTTATGAAGTGTCAACCTCTGACTTTGCAGGAAGGCACAGGCTGATTACACACCTCGCGCTCTCGATCCTTAAGCGATCGGCATCCACAGCACACAAAGGTGTTGGTCTCTCCGTCTGAGAGTGTCTTCCTATACGCCCACTCATAGCACAGCTGACGATCTCGAGGTAGGATATATATCGCTATATCTGTACCCCTTTGCTGTGACGGAGCAAACATAACTCGAACCGGTTCGAACGACGCCATTTCGCAACAATGGTACTTCCAAATCCCGCCACATCTTCATTCTTCTGGATCTCATGTGAAGTCTCTCCATCATGGGAAAGCAATCGCATGAATTGCACGTGCGGCTAGAGATATAGGGTCGGCGAAGGCGCCGGCACTCTCCCGTGTGGAATCTGCCCCGCCGCGATGACTCAGCATGCTCGGGGCCGAGCTGCCCTGTAATCAGGCTTGCCGGCTTCGGGTATAGCTTATTTTCTTCAGTACACATATAAAGCCGTACGGTTTGTAAGGTAGCTTTTATCCTATTATGTTCAAGAGTCAGCTCTTTGCTCCTGTTTTTCCAGCTCGGACAAGAAAAGGATACGGATAAAGGACGGCATTAGTCAATAAATTGGTGGAGGGGGGGGGGCAGCTTGTAGTCTGTGGTTTTCCGTCTTCGTGAGAAGGCCCATGAATGTCGATTTATGTCAAAAATGGAACAACACAATTCAATGGAACAACAAGGGGTGCAGTGTAGTAGTCTTTAATAACAGTTCCATGTTCGCGCAACACAAAATGCGTTATGGGGGTGCCTTACATGGTGACCCCCTCCTCCTTCGAGCCCATTTGCACAAAGTTAACAAAAAAGCGTGCTTCTACGCATAGTCACTGTACGCGGTTTGAAATTCGCGCGTGGGTTAGTTTTGAAAAGAATGACGATTTTGACGTTCATAGAGCGCGCTTTCCGACGGCGATAATTCGTCCGCAGTTTTAATGCACGCTTAATGAGGAATTGCTCTGACCTGTACATGGTAAGGCAGAACATTTTATAATGCACTACGACCGCGGCGGACGCGACGCTCGGCAACGATCTCGACGAGCTTCCGTGTGTTCAGAGGTGCACCGGCCTACACACACGCAGACTCTAGCGTACGATTACAATACGCAATAACTACCGATACCGAAGAAGGACACGATTGCTAGAATACGCAGGCACGTAGACTCGTTGCAATTGGGACGCCGTACTCCCATCGGAGCAAGAGATAAGAAAGGGCTCTCAACGATGCCAACTGTTTGAAATGGCCCACAGGAATAGTTTAAGTTAGCATTTCAATGATACATGCATACATGTATATTTTGTAAACATAATCACCTTTACAAAAAAAATTATATTTTATCACTTGAAGACGTTATCAGGCGTTTGTTTGTCAAACGCCTGATAACGTCTTCAAGTGATAAAACCGTTTGTCATAGTTTATTATCCGTTATTATTATCAGTTGAAACAACCAGCATAGGATCAACTATACGCACAACTATAGTTGTGCTCTCACAAATTTTTCGAATATTGAAACGGTTTCAAATGCCCGGAATTTTCGAGTATTCGAATTTAAACATAATCGAGTAGTGGTTTTATGGAGATTAAGATCCGAATACATGCGAAAAACGCGATTTTTTAAATTCCGAATTTAATATCCAGATTCGAATGAAAATCATTGGAATACCTGTTCGAGAAGGCTATTCGAAGAAAACTGCACACAACAGTAGATGAGATAGTACACAAATCCATAATATCGCCACCAGAATCGACTGGACAGCAATTTCGTGACGCTGCTTAAAGCTCATGAGATTTTCGAGAATCCCGCTCGGTTACTGGGGTGCTCTACGACAAAACAACACCTGAGTACTTCAAATCAAAGATGTATAGAACAGTCGTCCGCCCAGTAGCGACGTATGGTGCTGAGTGCTGGCCCGTGACGAAGGAAATTGAAAGCCGCCTCAGTGTAATGGAGGCGAAGATGCTAAGGTGGACGGCCGGAGTAACAGGATAGGACCGCGTTCGCAATGACACTATACAAAGGTTCAGTGTCGCCTCGATAGCCGACAAGTTGAGCGAAGCCCCGCCACCAAACGGGAAAACGCTATTGAAAATGATGAGGATTAAAGCCTGAAATGTTCTTGCGGTAGTACGCGTTGGGCCTGGATACGGCGAAGGAAAGGCGGCCGCACACAGCTAGGATGCGGACGCTCATCATTCGGGTGAATGTAACGATATAAGGTCCGCTGTGATAATGTTGGCGCTGTGGTGAAGAAACTCCATCTTGCTTAAAGTAGGAACGGCAGCTGTGGTTTTAGTGTGAGAAGGACGAAATATCATTCAGCAAGGTTCGCTCCAAGGGGACTAATGAAGCACATAAGCGCGCCATCAAGAAGCGACATAATTCGTTGACGTCAGCACAATGGGCAGAAGATGGTCTATGTAGAGAACATCGGAGGTGTAAAGATTGACAAAAACAGCCGGCTCAACGCCAGCTGGAATAAACACGTGGCAGTAGAGCATGGCATAGCGAGGTCAAAGCTCACGAAGGGCTACACAAAGGGGCCTCCAAAAAGAAATGCAGGATTACTGGGCATCATGCGGCAAGGGACGCAACTGAGCAGGTAAGTACCGCGAGAAATAGTGATGAGATAGCATTTATCCTCACGAAAAATACCTGCGCATCTTCTTGTTGAAACGCCAGTTTTAGAAGATTCAGACGGGCTTCCTCATCGTTTTCGAAGTCTACTGCGGACAGCATGAATTGCAAGTCGAGAGGAGGAAGGTGACGGCCGTCAGCCCGAGAGTGTCCCACGATAGCCGGCAGCAGCGCGCAAAATTGCTCCTTGCTACACTCGGAAGCTGCACTGTAACGAAGAAAAACGAAGATGGACATTTCAGAAAAACCGAAAATACGCCTGGATCTAGTCAGCAAGGTTCTATTATAGTCTCATTGGGTGTTAACACCCTAGCGGAAGCAGGCATACCAAAACTGAGCGATAATAGCTCGTAGAACGCTGCCGTCAGCCAGATGAGAGTAGTCGCCCGGAAGTTCTATAGTCGATGTCAGCAGCGATGCAGCAGCCAGCTTCGAGAGGCCTTAGCACGAAAAAGTACTTCTCTGCGACGTACCATTGACATCTACGCACGACTCCAAAAATACCTTCGTAAATAGTCCGTCTCATTTGTTCACCGGCATTGGTGGAAAGCTGCTCTAACCGCTTGCGAAGACGGCTTTCTTGTTTTTTGAATGTTCGGAAGGGCAGATTAGATGCTTGATCAAACAATGCCTGAATAAGAAGTTATCCAATGGGCAAAGCGCAAGCTGAATGAGAAATTGGCTCAGTTACAGCAGTGTTATCCACGCTAAGGTCGCCGCCTTTCACAAAGCTCTCGATGACGTCTTCAGTGGCAGTGTCAGGAGGAAGAGAGCGACTCAGACTGTTCGTTACGATCTCGTCCGCTCCTGAAAATGACAGAGGAAACTCTGCTGCACAACCGCACGACACTTAGGTGTGGCACCCAAACAAGGGAAAAGATCCTCACCCATAGCTGCGGCAAGCATCCATAGCTCCGACCTTGGTAAAGAGATATGGCCACCTGAATACTCGCCGGACAGCTGACCGGATGCACTTCCGTCCATATCCAACTGGGATAAACAGCGTCGTAATGGAAAGACAAGCAGTCTCCGAAGAAAAACACACCTCTGCTCCTATTCGCCAGTCCGAAACTCTATCAAAAACTTGCTTGTCTCGGAAAAATTCCCTGACTTCTGTGGAAACCACGGAGCACACCATAGACAGCGCTGATCGCATCAAAGCCATTTCGACGCATCGCCTATTCTTAAAATAGAACCCATACAGGTGAGTCAAAGAATCTCCAGTACTAATCATTCCTCACTCACAATGGTGACCTGTATTAGTGGTTGCGTCGAAGGTTGGTAGTCGTCAAAAACGAGTGGAAGAAGAAACTCGAGGACGGCCGTCAGCCAAGGCCTCATGGCAGTCTCGAACGCAGCAGTCGCTTCCCCATCCTCCACCTGAAAGCGAAACACGTTGAACCGTAAGGAAAGTAATTATCGAAAGCCACACCAAGGTAGTTGCTGCAGGGGGGAACTAGTTCAGCCCCTGGATTACCAATCTTTCCAAGACGCGCTATGTAATGGAAATAGATCTACCTCACTAAGCCATAGCAAGTTCATTTTCAGTTCAGGGAAGAGTTACAAGAACTTCGAAAAATCACCTGAGCTGAAAATCTTTTCAATTCTCCGGCAAGGACCGCTAATACGACGAACACATTATTCGCAACAAATTCGCTGTCCTTGAGGGCTCGCTTGCACTCTTCAACAATGCCGTCCCGTGCCCTGAAACGCGTTCTAGCTCGCAAGACCCGCAGAGGAATTTCGACAGTCATCTGGCAGACACGGGTTGAAATAGCGAAAGCCTGCCCATTTTAACTCTACCTTATGATGTCGCCACTATTTGCCTGAATGCTGAGCATATTTGCGATACACAGCCTCCAACCGGCAAACAAGCTCACAGCACGGTCTGTGGAAGTGCGCACCTGACACATAAAACTTACTGATCTTCACAGATTACCATGCTCAAGGTTCCAAAACAAACAGCCAGGCACCTCACGTAGAAGGCGACGCAAGAGTCTGGTGGATTGCACCGCGGCGGAGCCCTCGCCATACTCTCCGGTAATTATAGGAAAAAGTGGCAGAGTACACTGCCAGAACCAGGGCGCCTGAAGAGTATGGAAGCAACTTGACGAAAGAGCCAGACGAGGAAGTTCCACTACGTGCCTCTTGGTTGCTTTTCAGCAGAGCACTATGCAGGGAGGATACGAATGCCGCCAAGGCACTTCTACGCGTGTGAATGCGTGTATACAAGGATCGGGAGAGAGACTCCACCTCAGCAGCCACAAGCTTGTGCAGTAGAATAACAAAACCTGTAAGAATGCGTTCTGAGTCAGTTGAGAGCAGATGGCACTGGAAGACAACCTTTGACTTCATCTTTGTGTAATCCCATGAATGTTTCGAGGAGTTTACCACCGGATATATCGGCTACATTTGCCAGGGATGCTGCGTCGAAAGACCCTGTAAAGGCGGATGATCGCGCAAAGAAGGCCGAAACAAATACCAGGCCACACTCACTGATGAAATGCAAAGGAAAATTCAAGGACCATAACTCACCTAAGGCGGCCCAGGCAGCTCCACGAGCCCTTTCGACTCCCGCTCCTTTCCTCTGGATTTGAGTGATTTCGTACAATTCCTTCACACAGTCGAACCCGAAACTCTGAAATAAGCACGACTAACATGAGGAGACCCGAGAATATCGTATCTGTTGCATGTTTTAAGCATCGTGCACATATACTCGTACTGATTTCGCTCAGCTATGCTTAGTTCCTGTGTCTCATCGTAGGAATTTTCATCGCAATCACTCACCGTCGTGCATGTCTTTACTCATATGAGTTGTGCTTCCACATTTTCATCCATCTCGATAACTTCTCGGGATGCAAAATCTCGCCTTCATTTACGCTAGTAGGTCAAACCGTGGTGAGAAATCTGGTTGAGCGACGTACGGCATGGCTAGCTCCTTCATCTAATCATAAGGTCTCTCTGGCCTTTCGCATCGGGTGCCGGTAGTTCGCTCACTAAGGGTTAATAGAGGGAGGACAGCCTCATACCCCACAACTAGAAAGCTATTAGGTTGTAACGAAAAAAATGGCACTGGCTCGCGCCATTTTTTGGCGCGTCTTTACGCGTTTGATCAAGAACAAACCGTAACATGTGGCATATCATTTAGAAGCGCAAACTTTGCTCTACCGGTGAATACCAAATTTTCTATGTAAAAGTGGGAAAACTTTAGAGTTTTATTGACTTTTTTGCAGATGGACAGAAGGGTAATCCGAGGCATTTACTTGTATGAATTCAAGCTGGGCACTACAGCTAAGGAGGCGGACGAGAAGATCAACGCCGCATTCGGTCAAGGACGTTCCACAATTCGGACGGCGTATCGTTGGTATCAGAAGTTCCGGAATGGAGATGAAAGCTTGGAAGAGCATGAAGGTCGTGGGAGGCATAGTGATGTTGATGAGGACAAGCTGAGAGATGTGGTAGAGGAGGATCCACACAAAGGTACCAGGGAGATAGCGAAGGTTCTTGGCGTCAATCACAACACAGTTGCTCGGCATCGAAGGAAATTGGAAAGACCAAAAAGCTGGAAAGATGGGTGCCTCACGAGCTGTCTGAGGAGCAGAGAAACCGACGATATGAGATGTCATCCGCACTGCTTCTACGGAACGAAACGGACCCATTCCTTGATCGCATCGTAACCTGTGACGAGAAATGGATAATGTACGACAACAGGCGACGATCGGCACAGTGGGTGGACAGCGAGGAGAGCCCAAGGTTTTTGCGAAGCCGGAACTGCACCAAAAGAAAGTGATGGTAACAGTATGGTGGTGTTCGCTGGGAATTATTCACCACAGCTTCCTCCCTCCCGGCGAATCCATCACGGCAGAGAAGTACTGCATTGAAAATGAAGAAATGATGAAAAAGTTGAAGGATATCCGGCCGGCCTTGGTAAACCGAAGGCGAGTTCTCCTTCTGCACGACAATGCTCGCCCCCATGTAGCACGAATGACGTTGCAGAAATTGAATGAGCTGAGCATTGAAACTCTACCACATCCTCCGTTTTCTCCCGACCTCTCCCCAACAGGCTACCATTTCTTCAAGCATCTTGGTGACTTCTTGGTAGGGAAAATATCCAAATACCAACAGGATGCCGAAAGTGCCTTCGAAGATTTCGTCAATTCCAGAACTTCTGATTTTTATGCTACTGGGATAAAGAAGCTTGTTTCACGTTGGCAAAGATGTGTGGAATCAGAAGGTTTTTATTTCGATTAATAAACTTGCCTACAAGCCGAGATATTAACTGTTTGAATTTACAGTGGTTCAGTGCCATTTATTTCGTTACAACCTAATATGTTGGTTGCTTTTCGTATACTGCTGTCTGATCTGGAACAGTAGTTACTTGCAGTAAATTGAAATTGCATACTCCCTGTTTCCTTCTCCTATTCCTAGCTTCGTTTGATGTGTTACGACAAAACGACAAACTTGGCCACAACTTTCTGGATCACTGAATAAATGGGCAAAATCAAGGAGGACTAAAAAGATAAAGGGTGGCCCTAACAAAAAACACGCACTCTGTTTCTTCGAGATGTCGTGGATGCAGTTTGAATGTGGTTTATACATATTATCAAATTTAGTTTATTTCACGTATACAATGACTTGCGGTGGCCTGCCGATGCACAGGTCAGTGTTTTCAGACATGTCTGGTACCAGTTCACCGACCCCGGAGGGATGGAAGGCTTGGTTGGCCTGGGCGGCAAATCTAAACCTAGAACCCGGTGTCGGCAGCGCGTGACAGCCGACACCTCCTCAGAATGCGCTCCACGCACCCAGGTAAAATTGTAGAAGAATATATAAGACACCTCCTCGTGACTCTCAAGCTGATCAGCAACTGTTGCGAGAATCCTACAGTATCCAACCAGTGCTTCTTCATATCCGGGTTGCTGGACGCGAGCGCCTAATTGCTTTCGAATGGCGCCGATGTCAAGAATCTGGAAATAGATGCTCGGGATCTACAAAACTGCTTAGCGAATTCTACCTTTTTAATTTATTCAATTGTGATAGAACTTTATTTGACAGCTGCGTAAACAGTTTTCCAGAGTTTTCTTCTGTGCCTACATGGGAGCTAAAACTAGGAACCTTCTTAGATGAATGACTCTGTAGTTGTGCTCTCGCAAAATTTTCGAATATTCAAATGGTTTCAAATACCCGCAATTTTCGAATATTCGAATGGATTCGATAAACTTGATTTTCTGTATATTCGAATACGAATACATTCGAAAAACGTTCGAATTCGAGTACGTTCGAAAAATGCGATTTTTTGAATATTGGAATTCGAATGGAGAAACACCGCATTCGCATATGCAAGACAGCACAGAACAGACGGTTGCTCAGGAGAAAAAGTGAAGCCAATGTCAATTCCTTTATTTAGTAGCAGCATTTATGAATCCATCGGAATCCTCAGAAATCATGTTCGAGCGCCGCAAAAGCGAGGAGGGAGAGTTAGGTTTATTCCCTATTATCTGGTCTTCGAGATGTAAGGAGCCTAGGTCGACCTATGAATTTCTTGATTGCCTTTAAAAATGAAGGTTTTTCTCAATTTCTATCTTTTAATTATTTTTTTTGTGCTGATCATGAGAAACAAAGGTTTGCATCCATGAGATCTAATTTCTTCGAACATTGCAAACTTCGAGGTCACTCAGAAAGGGTCATTTTTGGTAATTGGTGGTTTACTACTTGTTAAAAGTATCATCCAAAAAGCAGGCTTTTAGAAGGATTACTAGTGAAACTTGAAGGCCGATGTGTGAAAATCAACACTGGATTTGTGCTGCTCATTCAAACGGCGTTTCTTTCCATTTATGCGTCATCTTCAGGTATCGGATCGTCAAGTTTATGGTTGCCGAGTCGGACAGGTCTAGTGTCTTCCTGTCGTCGTAGTAATCTTTTCATTACTGTAGGCGGAATCGGTCCGATATCCAGCGCTGTGCTATGGTTCCGATGCACGAAGAACGAGCAAGAAATACAATTCATAAAGGCGAAAATCAGAAAGATACAAGTAAGACAAGGATAATTAGCAAAGAGGAGACTAGATGAGAGCTAAGCCAAGACTGAACCTAGTTGCTTAGATCTGAGGGATTTTATAGACTCTCCTGGAAGCGTGTCTACCGTGTGCTCCTTGGGCTCTCCGTCCGGTACGGTTTTATGGCTCTGGAGCCGTCGCTGGCATACCCACAGGAGCAGGTCATAAACCTCCCCTGGATACGTTCCGCGACCTCATGCTCTTAACGAACACTTGCAGAATACACCGGTCCCGGTATATTCCACAGACGATTATTAAGCAGCATTAACCGTTCGCCAAAAAGTGTTGACAAATCACTGGAGGTTCCATAGCGTTGTTCTAACGCTGTAATTTGTGGACGGTACCGCCAACCGTCCATGAACAAAGAGAGATTCCCGGTTTTTACCTTCACTCTTCGCCACGTGCGGTTTAGAACGTCACTAACATTCCACGATCTTGGACTGTGATCTTGGACTTTTAGCTCTTACCAGAGAAACAGTTCTGATGAGAGTTTGAGACTAAGCGACCACGTGGGGAAACGTGGCAGTCCTTCGGAACCATGCACAGATGCGAAATATGCCGTTTGCTGGTGAGCTAAGATTTTACAATCATCCTGGTTGTCGCAGTTTTCCATGGCGGACGGTGTGAGAACGCAGCGCGCCCTTATTCACACTAGGAATTATACCAAAAGCATAGTTACTCCTTGAACGGCGGTCAAACGCATGATATGAGGCAGCGAGCGTGAGCGAAATCTACCACTATATATTTGAATTAGCTGTCCGCGCGGTAGATGATGAGGCGTGGTCAGAACCCTGTGTGAGATACGCCTCATGGAACCCAGCGCGCACTGCCTTTTGACATGGGACCTGCTTGACATAGCGGCAATTGCGCGTGTTTCTGAGCATCCTGATTTCGAATACGTGTCACCGACGTCTGCCGTGAATATAGGAGGACCACTAAGGGTGTGGTGGAGAAGTGAAGTAAGGGGGACCTCTAGGGTGGACCAGGAGAGCTACCAGGAAGGAAAAGAACAACGTGGAGGAGGTAGCAGGACGGGGAAGCCAGCGAGAGACCAGTAAGGGGGTCAATAGTGGAAACAAGGAAGTGGGCCAGGAGTTGGGACCAGGAAGGTGAGGGAGGGAAGGGAGGGGGAAGACCCGTAACAGCAATTAGATCCAGTATGAAGAAACGAGTGAAGGGAACCTATCGTCCGGATTCGGAAGGCGTGTCAACGATATCCGGACGTTGTTGGAGAACGGTTGCGGAGGGGCCACCTGAGAACAGAAGTACTGCGCAACACAATAGAATGGCGTCACTGGACGGACCGGGGAGAACGCCTATAATGAACGTACAGAAGCGGTGAACGGCTTGATACCAATACAGTGCGCAGCAGATTTATTTATTTATTTATACGTGAAATTCACGAAAAATATAAACAATTCATGAGGATATTAAATGAAATGTTAACAAAAAAAAACATCTTAAAAGGAGAACGTGATGAACAAGAGATTGATTGAGCAAAGATATCTACATTCATGGAAGGGTAAGCAATTAAGTGTTTCGGAAATGTCTGTCTAAAACCCTTTTGAATTTACTCAAGGAGTCAGGAATGGGAGATGTTTTCGATAATTTGACGAATTCGGAATTAGCCCTTTGTGTAAAGAACGTGGCACGCAGAGAAGTCCTAGATCTTGGAAAATGAAGCTTTGCCTGTGCACCTCAAGTGGTGGAATGCAAAATCGTGTAAAACTGTTCCACAGATAGACCCGTCATTGAATTTAGGATTTTGTAGATCATGATGAGGTCGTACCTTTTTCTTTGAATAGCAAGCGAGGAGATATCAAATATTTTACTGCTTACAGGGGAAGGTGGTATGGTGGATCAGATCCTAGACGTTAGCGAATTTTAAGTTTTACAAAAAATACTTTCCGTAGGTCAGTGATATTGCAAAGTCGCGTGAAGCTCGCAAGTGCGAGACACGCCGTTAGGCGTGTCGGAGCACTTGTGAAAAGACTATCTGGTTTGTACCTTTCCCATGCCTCAAAGATGTGCCTCAGCCTCAGCGAAGCAGTCTGAATACTAGATGGGGCATCACCTACGATGATTAAGAACCGATATTGTTTATTTGTTGAAAAGGCCTAAGCCAGCATTTCACGCAATTTCCATATCATAGGGCAAAATCTGATATATCGATCGATATTGATCAGGGAATAGATTCTGTCTACTTTTCAATTATTCATTTCTAAAATGTCCTTACCAATAGTTTCTTCCGCTAGTATGCCAGACCTAACCGACAATGCTTCCACATCATTTCAACATATACCGGCATACCAATCCGAGCTGAGGATTCGAATGCTATCATTACAATATTTGAATGGTTTCGAATACCCGCAATTTTCGACCATTCGCATTTCGAATATCCTACCATATATTCGATAAACGCGATTATTTTGAATAATCGAATTCGAATACAATCGAAAATCGCGATTTTTTGAACATTCAGTTACTGCTCCTTCAAAAAACTTATAATGCCGCATCTAGGTGCATGAATACATTCGACTTGATGCCCAACTAATCAACAGTTGTCTGCTTGAACTTATCCTTGCCATATCCTTTCTGTTTATTGTTATTTTTCTTTCTCTTTCTCTATGTACTTTTGCGTTACTATGTTCTTGTCGGTGTTTCTTCTGAGTACGTGTATTTTTTCAACTCACTGTTCTTACACGTATGGGAACTTTTTTTACCTCACGTAATAAGTAATAAAAATAACTGCTGCTGATATTCTTCACATCCTACGACAACATAGTAGCCGGCGCATGATATGCCGTTTCAGACCAAAGAAAGGAGCTACATTGCGGAGAAGAGCAACCTCCACAAATAAAATAAAAGCTTAAGTTTAAATGAATAATATGAATAAATGTCAACTGAATGTTAGGCTCGTTTCGCCACCTTTCTTCAGAGGACCCTTTTTTCGTTATACCACCTTCCCGGTGACTCTAACAAAGAGAGCTTCCAGAGTGGCCGTGAGCTTTTGCGATGCAATTTTTACAGGATGTAGCCCGTGTGGGGAATCCAAAACCATAGTTACTTTTTTTCGGAATGCTCTTCTGTGGTCGAAAAAAAAAACCGTTTGGATGCGTGAACGCGCAGCTCATAACGCTCTGCTGCCACCCAACAGGATGTGGTCCGTTGGCGCAGTTGTAACAGGGTCGCCTCTCGTGTGCACCGAGCGGGTTTGATGGTTCGGTCCCCGGTGCCGCCAAGACTTTTGCACACATCGGATCGTTATTATTATGCACTTGCGTGATCGCAGGAATCGATTTGTACACGATTAATGCTTTTAGTATTTGAACCTAGCCTTTTTGGGCTTTCGTTTGAGTTACCTCTCAATGGATCGTATTTGCACTGTACCAGATCAGCAACGATACCGTATATGCACACAAACACATAAACTTCACGGGATAAGTATGAATTTGGTTTGATACCGGAAAGCATTTAACATTAACAATAAAACTTTCTTTTCACCCGCCGAGTGCATGATTATGTGATACAGCATCACCCGGAATTTGCTACACAGCAGAAATGGCACCTTGAAAGTAAGTAAATAGCATAGAACATCGTACGAACTGGATTCCATTCGCACGTATTTGCTCAATTGCAGGTTATAAGCCAGACCTACCGGCAGTTCTGCGCTCCGGTATTCCGGCCTTGTCTGGCATACGCTTGGGTGGCGGCTGGATAAGTTGATGATCACCCGGGGCCCTGATCTACGCCTACCGATTATGCCTTCAATGAAGAAGAAGTAATGATGCCCAGGGAGAGGAGGATTGTTCGTCCCTAGCGTTTGCAAGATGCTGCTGGTGTGATAAGCGATAATGTTTTAAATGTTTCATAGCTCTATATCAAAATTGTTCTTGTCATTGTCAGCAATAAAAGCAGTTACTTTATGTGAGCAAGAATTTTTTATGTTAGCGACCCAATAGAATGATATAGTGCAAATACAATCCACTGAGAGGTAACTCAAACGAAAGCCCAAAAACGCTACGTTCAAATACTAAAAGCATTAATCGTGTACAAATTGACTCATGTGATCGCGCAAGCCCATAATAATCTGATGTGTGCAAAAACATTGGCGGCACCGGGGACCGAACCATCAAACCCGCTCGGTGCACCCGAGAGGCGACCCTGTTACCACTACGCCAACGGACCACATCCCGTTGGGTGGCAGCAGAGCGTTGTGAGCTGCGCTCTCACGAGCCCAGACGGGTTTTTTTTTCGACCACAGAAGAGCATTCCGAAAATAGTAACTATGGTTTTGAACTCCCCACACGGGACCCTACATTCTGTAAAAATTGCATCGCAAAAGCTCACGGCCACTCTGGAGGCTCTCCTTGTAAGCTTCCTCACGTTGGAGATATGTATGCGTATGCCTCAGCGCTTGCTACGCCAGAAGTAACATTGCGATCTCGCCCATGCCCACGCCTCGGATGGTCTATGTGTACATATAATCCCGACTACAACAGCAGACTCCAAACGGGACCATCTTCAGAGGTGGCACACAACGCACTTGCGCAGAGGGTGAGATGTGTCCATTCGTTCCCCTTTATCAACTCGCTTTTTTTGGGGTTCACCCCACCTATTGGGGTGTCCAGAAAGTATCTGCAGAAAACTTCGCAAAGCTCCAGATCTTTTCTAGAAAGCTCTCAAGATTTCAACATAAGTGCTATACAAAGACACTATCCTGCTGTATCTGCATAACGTATCCAGCTCCGTCTTCCCTGTCTATTTCACTGTACGATGGCCGAACTGTCTATCCACATTAGACACGTACTCCTTTACGAGTTTGAATCTGGGCACTCCGCTGCAGAAGCCTATCGAAACTCGTGTCGTGTATTCGGCTCTGAAGCTCCTGTACAGTCTGTGTATAGCTGGTTCGAACGCTTCAGAAGCGGGAATAGGAGTCTAGAAGGTGAGCGTCGCTCTGGTCGACCGACAAGGATATCTTTGGATGAACTGAGGAAACTGATGGAGCAGCATCGTATGAAGGTGTGCGTTATTTTGCTGCAGCTCTTGGCCGTTCCCGATCCACCGTGGACAATGGACTGCGATCTCTTGGAATGGTTAAAAAGCTCGGTCAGTGGATCCCACACGAACTGACCGACGACAGCCGGCGAAGACGTCTGGACATATGCACTCTGCTGCCCTCCCAAAGTCGCACCTTCAACTGGCTGGACACCATCGTCACAGGAGATGAAAAATAGGTCCTCTGCGTCAACGGCGCTCGTAAACGTGTGTGGTGCCAACGCGATGAAATACCGTATTTTTCGTAAAAGGTGAAATCCATGCGAGGAAAGTCATGCTAAGCGTCTGGTTGAGAGTTTATGGGGTCTACCATTTCGAGCTGCTGCCTGATATCACGACTGTCACTACCGAGGTCTTCCCTACCCAACTGCTCTATCTAATGAGCTCTACCTCAAGCTTATAAATACTACCGTTGACGAGATTTTCTTCAAATTTGAAACTCTTCGCAAATCTGCGACGAAGCTGTGAAAGGTATATCTTTAGGGTAAAATTTCACACAGAATTCAGCTACGTCGTCTAAATACCTTCTAGAGGAGCTCGTTTTTCAAGAAAAAAATGTGTGTATCACACCGTTGGGGGAATGTCTCCAAGCCAACATTCTACGCAGAATTCAATCACGAAGTTGATATCCTATCCTATTACATACAAAAGAGTTGTGTTTTTTTGTGTATGTCATTCAAGCGGCCTAATACTTTAGGCGTGGTGGTAATCGAGACCGCTGAACACGAATCTGAAGTTCGCTTTTGATGTATTCGATCGCCATCAATCGATATTTATCAAATTATCGATTTTTTGTGGATGTCATTCGCGAAACTTCAGCGCTGGGGGTAATCGAGGTCTCTGAACACATAGTCTTTCATTGTCTTCCCATAAGACCTCGACCTCCGAGAGGAAGTGCGACCAGGGGGTCGAGGTCAACTATTAATCGGTCCTTGCTTGCTGCTAGTGAGCCCTGAGGCAGTACATCCAGGGGTTGAGGTCATGATCATTAATTGCTCTTTGCTCGCTGCTACCAAACCTGGAAGCAGTGCCTCCAGGGGGTAGGACATGTCTATTAATCAATCTTGCTTAGCGCCGTTCATTACTTCTGTGAATGAACTATATAGTGAAGTAGCTGAATCGCCTTTCACTTGTTTTCGAACTTCCAGTGGGACTCCAGGATAAACTCCTTTCTTCGAAGAATAGCCTAGAGCCGCGCCTGACTTTTGTTATGGGCGTAGATATGTAGACAGGGTTATTAGAGCGATAGCGAAAGCGATAAATTGTGCAGTCAATGAATTCACATGTCACGTCTCTTTCACGTAGTTGTCAATTTCTAAACGTTAAAAGAGTTACAGCACAGGTTAGTATGGCCAAGTAGTAGCAGGATTTTAACAAGCAGTCAGCCCACGCAAAATCAATCGAGTCTGAAATGCAATGTTCCAGGTGGGAGCATGGCGCAATCTTGACTACTTGCACGCCACAGAAATTTCGATACCCTGTGCTTTCATGTGGGTGCCAAACATCTTCACAAGCTTCACTAGTACCAATGTTAGAACCACTCCAATAGTACATGCATTTTTTAGGATACCCTGCATTCTTCGCCAGCCGCAGTGTGTTTTTAACCTTCGAACCTTTAAAGAAGCCCACATCAATCGGAACTGCCGCTTTGTGGAGAAATTATAACAAGCATTCAAGCGAAAACAATCAATCGAGTATTAAATGCAACTTTTCAGACGAGTGCATAGCGCAATCCATACCGCCTATTTGTCAGAAAATTTCTACTTTCTTAAGCTTTCACACGAGCCATCAAGTTCTTCAGTACCTTTACTCTGAGCAAAGTTGTCACCTTTCAAACAGTGTATACATTTTTGAGACACACTGTATTTGCGAACATAGAATTCGTAATTGAATTCTGCGTAGAATGTTGGCTTAGGGACATGTCCCCAACGGTCTGATACACACAATTTTTTCTTCAAAAAAGAGCTCCTATAGAAGGTATTTAGACGACGTAGTTGAATTCTGTGTGAAATTTTTGCCTGGAAATATACCCTTCACAACTTCGTCGCAGATTTGCGAAGAATAATTTTTCAGTTATAAAATTGAAGAATATCTCATCAACGGTAGTTTTTATAAGCTTGAGGTAGGGCTCACTAGAAATAGCTCGAAATTCTGATGCGGAGCTATGTTTATTTCACACCAACATGTATCTTTACACTGGTTTTGTAAATCCTCTGAACATCCTATTGATTGCAGTCCCAGCAAATCTGGTCGACCAGCGTGTTCCGCTCGTCCGTCGGGTCGCCGTCGTGGGGCCGCCGACGAGGGCCTCCGTCGGGCCGTTGTCCGCCGCGCGCGCGACGGGTGTCACAGCGTGAGCGGAGATGGCGAGCAGGGGAATAACGCAGCAGGCATGGCCACCTGGGCGCGCGGCCGCGGCGCCTACAACCAGCCGATACGAACGTCCCCCTCCCACTTTCTGGACTTTCCTAATAGAAGTCCATAAATGCAGCGGACAGACAGGCACTTCTATGGCGTCTTGAAGCCTCGGTTGCCTAGGTGGAGTACACTAAACAATCCTCAGGTGATGTACTGCCTCTCATAAGGAGAGCCTACAAAGTGTCGATGAGCTTTTGCAATGCAATTTTTATAGGATGTATGGTCCCGTGCGGGGAGTCCAAACCATGGCTAGTCTTTTCGGAATACTCCTCTGTGGCTGAAAAAAGGCGTGTGAAGACGTGAGCGCGACAACATCACGTCAGGCGGCCCCCGCTGGATGTGGTCCGTTGGCGTAGTGGATAGTGTTGTCGCCTCACAGAAACGCAGTCGTGGGTTCGATTCTCCCACATGCCGGTGTTTTTGCATTTTGCGATTTATCGTCAATGAAACCCTTTTTATTTCCAACATCCTGTAACAACTTATAGCCTCTATATCAGCCGCTCCTGGCTTAAACTAATGTGTTCAAGCATTGTTACTAGTAAGGTCCTCAGCTTAACCGGTTCCATGCTGATATCAGCGGCCGGCCCAACCCCGTACCACGGGTGGGTGCTGACGGACCTCGAGGATATCGCGGATGTTACGTGCGGTCAAACAGCGCCGGTGGTGTAAGGCGAACATCGCTGCCCGGAAAGCAGAAGATGCGGGTTCGAGTCCCGCCTGGCGCAAGAGTTTTTATCGTAACAAAACATCCTGTAACAACTTATTTCCAACATATTTTTGAACAACAAAAATGGCAACAAATCTCGTATACTTTCATCGAGCTCTTTGAAAGTGGAAAGGTAAGAATTTTTGACATCCAGGTTAAGCAAGTCTAACCAGGATACTATCTCAACGGTAGGTCGGAACAGCCCAAATGTTGTATATGGGCAGAACCGCCTCTCCCTGGGAAGTAAGAAGCTGCAGGTATCTCGACGCCAATACAACTCTGCGCAGAGTTAGCGGCGACGGAAGTCGCGTGTTGGCGCCCTGTTGGTTCACGTGCTCCACAGCCGACAGGCTCGCGGGATGAGGGCCCTATCGCGTCTCAGCGCAGTGCGCAGGTGGCGTAGTAGGGAAGCGCTCGGGCTCGAGAGCGGGGGTCGGAGGTCTCGATCCCGCAGACTACGTCTGTTTTGCACTTTTGCAAAGTCCATGTTTATCATATAGGTAATCCACCTAGGGGTATTATAGTGTGTTATAGAGCATGTTTACATATAACATACCACCCATACCGTTAACAAGGGTGGTCCAGGCAGGGTCACCGATTTCGCTGAAACTTCGTCTAGGGGGGGGGGGTATTTGGGGTGCTGATAACGAATAACCCCATAGACGAAGTTTCAGCGAAATCGGTGACCCTGCCTGGGTGGATTACCTATATGATAAACATGGATTTTCCAAAAGTACAAAACAAACGCAGACTACGGGATCCAAACTCCTCACCCCTTCCTCATGAGCCCGAGCGCTTCCCTACTACGCCACCTATGCACTGCGTTGAGCCGCGATACGAGCCTTCATCCCGCGCGCGCCTGTCAGCTGTGGAGCACGTGAATCGACAGGGCGCCAACACGCGACTTCCATGGCCCCTAACTCTGCGCAGAGTTGTATTGGGGTCGAGATACCTGCAGTTTGTTACTTCCCAGGGAGAGGCGGTTCTGCCCATATACTACATTTGGGCCGTTCCGACCTACCGTTGATATAGTATCCTGGTAAATCTCAAATAACCTCACGCATAAGATTTGGGCGTGCATCTGGCCTCACCAACCTCACTCGAGCCTTGGCCTAGAGCGGGCTTTGCATCTCGGTCATCGTTGTCAAACAAGGGCGGCTATTGAAGTGCGAGACCATTCAAGGTGGAAACAATTGAATACGTTAGGCGGTGGAGGGATACACAGAGTAAAATAAAGGATAAGGATAAAGGACGGCGTTACTCAATCTCTTCTGGGATCCGCCAGCGCATTTCACTTCTACGGGATGTCGTAGAGGCGACATGAATGCGTATTTGGCCATATAATGACTTGCGGTGGCCAACCGATGAACAAGTCAGGGCTCTATCCTTCCTAGACAAGTCTGGTACCAACTCACCTACCCCGGAGGGATGGAAGGCTTGGTAGACCTGGGCGGGAAATCCGAACCAGGAACCTGGTATCGGGTGCACGCGACAGTCGCGCCTCCTCCGACTGCGCTACACGCGCCCTTGAGAGAGTAAAATATCGACGCTAATACGTCCTGTTTTGAACGAGTGGTAGAGAGAAGCTTAGATGTTCAGTTGGGAGCAGCGTACTTCGCTTACATGCTTTTTTTGCTGCAATCTTCCATCATTGTTGAACAAGATTGATACATCATTAGCAATTCTTACCAGTAGGTTTGTACGTTTTTGACTCCATTCATGTAAGGAATCTGATAGAATTTGTTGTCTACAACAACTTCTCTTCTTGAAACAGCTTGACTGTACGATAATCAAAAGGGGCCCATGCACTGTACTAGCGAGATCGAAAAAATAGTTATTCATACTTCGCTTACGGGTGTTACTTGGAGTGCTGATCATGAATCTGACATCGGTTTCTGGATTTCCCGTTTTCTTATGACAGGTTAGAGTAGGTGCAAGTGAGGGTGGCGAGGTCAGAAGCATGCCGCTTCGCCCAACCTTTGTGCATGGGGGTTATTTGGGGAGCTGATCACGAATCTGGCATCAGATTTTGACTTGCTTGACCTGGAAATTAAAAATTCTCACCTTTCCACTTTGAACGAACTCGATGAACGCAGACGACATTTGCTGCCATGTTTTTGTTCAAAAATCAGAGACGCTGCCGCATGGGCCAAGTTGTCGAAAACTAGATGGGCCGGTCACGTAATGCTCTTCGCAGACACCCGCTGGACGACAGCCGTTACCAACCGCCTTCCTCAGATCAAGAGAACACCAGGACGCCCACCAAAGCGTTGGTCGGACTTCTTCGTTAAAGCCCTGAGTGACCTATATGACGCTCTTCGTGTGCCTCGAACAAGGAGGATCCATCGGAGCACTCTGGCACGCAATAGGGACGAATGGAGACGCTGCTTGCACCCGCTCGAGCAACTCGATGATCTGTCAATACAGGTTTTTCATCAAAAAGTGCTGGAAATTGTGATAAAGGGTTTCGGCGACAATAAATCGCAAAACGCAAAAACACCAGTATATGAGTGAATCGAACCCACGACCCGTTCCAGTGAAATGACAACACTACCCACTGCGCCAACTGACCACATCCGGCGGAGGGCCGCAGGGCATGATGAACTTTGCGCTCACGTCTACACACGCCTTTTTTGACCACAGAAGAACATTCCGAAAAAAACTGACTATGGTTTTGGACTCCCCACACGGGAGCCTACATCCTGTAAGAATTGCAGTGCAAAAGCTCACCGCAACTTTGGAGGCTCTCCTTGTCAGACCAAAACTAAATCTTCAATAAAAGCAACGTACGGAACAAACGCACCTCCTCCTTACAAAGAATCTGAACGACTGCTACGGCTGCGCTCACTACTGCCGCATCTTTCTTCAGAAGTCCGGAAAGTGACGGAAGCAGTTCGTCTGCTCGATCCCTAAACGGTCACCGACGACCATTCGCTAAGAAGCTGCATCAGCTAAGCTCATAATTGTATAACAGTTCGGGTTAAACGGCTTACGTTGAGACACAAAGCGCGGCCACCAGTGTAAGCTTATCTCTGAGCAGTTCAAAGGAATCATCGTCTTTGGCAATTGCAAGCGGCTTCAAGACATCAAACGCTGAAGGGAACCTTGAAATTTGCGATATTTCAACGAATGTCGAAATGAGAAAAATCGACGTACTTGGTCACCAAATCCGCTAAGAGGCCGTAGGCAGTTGCTCGTTCCTCACCGGTCTGGCGGCAAATGATAGACAGGAAATTGACAGTTGGTGTGACGGCGTACTAAAGTGGAATCTCGTGCAACAAACCAATGCTTGAAAATTCGCGCAGGTTAAAAAAAAATTAAAGCGGTGCCATTCGCAATTTCCTTTTACAAGAGAAAGGTAAGGATTGCCAGATACAAGATTTGAATTCATTTAGACTTTTATAACGCATTCAATTCTGACTACCATTCCACCAAAAATCTATTCTTGTTCTTCAGAAAACTGTGAAGCTTCGATAAGATTTAATAAGGTTTTAAAGTCTATTCATAAAGATCATCTAGATGACGCTTTTTGTTGGATCTTTCCACAAAAACGAGTAAGATCGGAAATAAAGAGCATTTCACCCATAACATTTTGCACAACCGAACCTCTTTTCAAAAACAAGCTACTTAGTGAAATATGAAGAAATTGAGATCATTAAGAATCTTTTAATAGTCTGGGTGCCTGCTGCTCCTGAGGAATCTATCGGAAGTGAAGAAATAAAGACATGAACAAGCATATTGGTCGACATATCGCTACTGTTTACTGTCCGAAGGCAGTGATACTCCTCCAATTCCTGAAGTAGTCATTCAAGAGAGTCAAACACGCGCACGCTCGAACACGAAGCTTTTAAAAGGTTATCTGAAAATCCAACGTATGCTGCAACAAGTCTGATCTGTGGCACGTCTTCTGGATCTGGACGCAGGTTGTACGACGCCTGTATCACGTCTTCGGACGCATGTTGCATTACGTCTATGACACATTGCCGACCACAACATTTAGTTAGCTCGCTTAACTATACGGTGGGAAAGACCAACATGACGGCAAGAAGTGGTAGTTGAACTCAAAAAATACATGAACATTAACAGAAATCTAAAACCAAGAACGTTTCAAACGGAAGCTCTTCAGAAGCCGTCAAGAGAAAGCGTACCCTGCTGACAAAAACTCCACGAAAAGCGCGTAGAACTGAGGATTTGTCCACTTTGAAATGCGGCTTTGCGTAGATCATACTCAGAAACATCACGGCTGTGTTGACCTGAAAGGCGAGGTCAAAACTTCACCTAACATCGCTAAATCAGACAAACAGTACAGTCTCGGGACAACGCTCAACCACTGCCTGAACGAGATTGAAACACTTATCCATTGCAGCACAATTCCGGCAATATGGAAGAAGAGCACAAGCGAACGTCAGCGACTGTTCCTTCGATTGCTAAAACGACACTTCAGGGTTATAAGAAGCGTAGAGCCTGGAAGTGCCGCACGTACCGTACAGGCAGCACTGCCTATCCATAGGTCTATAAACGGCTCGATATTCGCTTCACTCGAAACGGATCCCAAGTAACTGGAGGTCGACATGAGTCCAAGACGCTGCTGCTTCGCATCAACTTTATTGAGGGCGTTAACGTGTTGGCACATGGTGGTCAGCGCTTTTATCTGAGCAAAAATATTCAAGATGAGAAGTACGTCTTCTACCTTAACCCTGCCAAGCAGCGAGTCTGGGTGAGGCCTGGTGACCTGTTACCGACCTTCGTTCGGCGAGATGCTCACGGCGAAAAGCACCTTTGGAGCTTTTGGGTCTGCGCCCATGGATCGGTTTACAGGAAGCTGTTTCCCAAGAGCACTACGATGAACTCCAAGGCCATAGTGAACGAAATAGAAGAGATGGGCCGGCGACTCGCTCTTATTCATTCGCAGCGCTTCAAGAAAGTTCTCCTCTTCGACAACGCCGCATCCCATCGGGAACAAGTAACCATGGATAAGCTTGGCCAGCTGGGCTACGTTCACATGCCTCACCCACCGTATTCGCTGGACATCTCTCCATGCGACTACCACTACTTCTTAAGCCTACAGGACTTCCTGGTCAGAAGGGACACAAGAACCCAAGCAGTGCTTGACAGACAATTATAAACGGCGGATATCAGGACCGACTCACCGTAACCGCAGTGCGGGTCGCGCCGAGACTTTGCTGTCTGCGCCCTCCTAGCTCAGAGATCGCGCGTCCGCGGCCACGCTGCGACGTCCGATCGATGTCTTGTACGCCCGCGATGGCACCGTGTGCAAGTGGGTCGTGGTGCAGTAGGTAGAGGGTTTACTTCATACGAGGGATGTCGGTGGTTCGGTTCCAGGACGCCGCGGCGTTTTCGCACTTCAGCTGAGTATCTGAGATCTGGGAGGTTTCGACGTCTACACGACGTTACGAGTTTTTTGCGCATTGTTTCAGCCGTATGCGCTTCGCCGCTCGAAGACGCAGAACCCAGCCGCGAACTCCCCCTGAGCGAAGAAAGCAGTACCATACGAGCAGCTTGTATGGCACACACCCTGGAGTCCCTTCCCTAGCCTGGCTCTGCGCTCGAAGAGCGCAGAACCCAGCCGCGAACTCCCCCTGTGCGAAGAAAGCAGTCTCCATACGAGCAGCTTGTATGGCACACCATGGAGTCCTTCCCTAGCCTTGTTCTGCGATTGCACAATGGACGTCTCACCCGACGCCTAATGTTACGGTGAGCCGGTCCTGATATCCGCCGTTTATAATCCTGTGTGCTTGACAACCATATCGAGCAGTTGATCAACACCAGTCCCAAGCAGTTCTGGAAGGATGGGATCAGGAAGTTGGCTGAGCGATGGCAGCAAGTCATTGACCTTAATTTCATACACATTCCTCAGCATCGTTAATTTGGCATTGAGTTATAAAGGGATAAAGATTTTTTTCAATTTGTCCCATTACTTTTGCCCCCCCCCCATCCTCTATTAGTAAGCCGTAGACTGTCGCAAATCCCAGGAATGCAGGCCTAGGTCAACACTTTGTGACTCCACCTTGAGCTGTCAGCTGCGAGTGTTAAGCTTCTGCTGAATCTCCCAGTCACGACAAGTCAATCCTTCCATCTTTTTTAGACATGCGACATGGCATCAAACGTTTCAGGAGGGCTTAGGTTCTGAACCCCAATGAGCTTGGTCCTGTGAGTTGTTGTAAAAGCCGTTTCGTAACATTTCGTTAGAGCAGTCCAATGCGTAGGTTTCTTTTATTTCCATCCTGGTCTTCAATATCACGATGCTGTTTGGACGTTTTCAGACATGGAATGTTAAGAATACCTTCGGATTTCAATGTCATCCTTAAAAATAGCGTTTTCTTTAAATGCAGCACGAGTGGGGTACTTCTGAACTCTGCCTCTCAGAAGGGGAACAGTAGACACTTTTGCCCCCCCCCCCCTAATAGATCAACTTATCAGGTGCTCTCTAGATATTTTTAGTATTCATAACTTAGTAACAAACTGAAAACCAGTGTTTTTCTTTTCTTTAGGCAACTGGCAAGGTGAGAATTGATATGCAAAGATATCTAAAGGGATTCAGAGTAACGGCTTGCAATGTCGTCATCAACACGGCAAAGATGGGAGCTTCTGTGTGGGCAACAGAGAAGCCAATGGTGGATCAGTTAAAAGGAATTCATCCACTGCAAGCTTTTTTCGTTTCTAGCAACACACCGTGGTGCAGCGAAACGTCGATATAATCATAGCTAATGTGCAATCATTGATGCGAACGCTATCTAACAACATGAAAACTTTCTCGTAGATGTATAGGAGGCCATCCTGGTCCAAAATTTCACAGCCAGTGCCAGGTAATTGAAAAATACGAGGCATTGTTTGTTCTGCAAGTGAGTTTCCGACGGTTTCAGCTTCTCTGAATGCGCAGCCAGGGCAACTCTAACCTCATTCGGCTATTGGATGGTGTAGGATTTCGAAGTGGCTAAACTCTGATTACAAACAAAACAAAACAAAGGTGACTAGAGGAGCAAGTGATTCTAGCTTGAATCGCTTGCTAGCCTAGGAAAAGGTTAGGTCACAACAACCCCTGTCATCCTCGTCTAAAGTAGAGCAAACCAATCCTCAGATTCATCCCTTGTGTCTCCAGCAACAGCGAGGGAGAGCAAGAATGTCTGTAGGGAAATGCTACCAAAGAGGAAGAAATGGATATACATATGTATATGAGGTAGACACATTCAAAGAACAGGTTGAGAAGTCACTGCATAGGGGGCACGCACCTGTTTCAAATGGTCACCTGAAACAAGTCCTTGCAGCGACTTCGCCAGTTCTGCTCTGAAACATGCAACAGTTCCCGGTCATCTTAGAAATGATGGTTCGCGTTTTTGCTGAAGCCTAAAGTTCCGGGAGGTTAAAGCTGTAGAAGAATGTTTAGATGTGACGAAAACCCTTTTAAACCTTGACGTCGTTGCAATGTGAATATCATAAATGTAGCGTTCGATAAGCAGCGGTGTAAAAGGCCATCCCGGAAGGCAAAAGGTGCGCCAGAGCTTTGATCACAACTAAAGATCCATCTAACAGCTCGATAGCAGCCACTCACTGATGTTGGTACAAACAGACTGAAATTTAAGCCAAAATTCGTCGAACCTGTTGTAATAAAGGGACAGTAACGGTAGAAGTAAGACATGACTTTTGGGAAAACTGTCAATCGATACAAACTCCGGATGTTCTGCTAGGCTCGTAGCGAGCGTAAATTCGTGATCGATGGAAAGCTGAAGAGAACCGAGTTCACGTGCGGACAGTTCTGAAAGAAACAACAAAATAAATTTAAAAGTTGGCGAATCCAACAAAACACCTACCTGAACAGCGATTGAGTAACTCCTTCGTCAAGTGTATGGAGTTAAATTTTGCGTTGATTAAAATACGTGTAGAGTAATTGACTGAGAAGTGTTCCAAGAACAGCGCCATGAAATCATCCTCAGCATCAATGTTATCCAGCAGAAAATGAAGACATAGAACGTTCTCGAAGAGAGACAGTGTTCCGCTACACAGCAGGACCTTCACCACATGTGCGGCGCTGCAAATAAAGAAGCACTACTACTGAAGAAGTGATCCGACTAAAGTGCCGTGTTCAAGTATGACCGTGCTATCCACCGTTCAAGACAAAACGAGCAGAGCAAGAACTGTGGTGGCCAAGAAAAGCTTAATGTAAGAATATGATCAGCTGAGAATTAATCAATGTGCAAATTTGATTAATCCCTAGCTTATCAGAGATTCGCAAACAGGCCACCTTGCGTGCGGTCGTATTCTGTGCCGCTCTCATATTCGTGCTCGCTCTCATTTCTTTTGTGTTGAATACCTTTCCTCTCGT
Source organism: Heligmosomoides polygyrus polygyrus (assembly GCA_947396885.1). Taxonomy (NCBI): domain Eukaryota; kingdom Metazoa; phylum Nematoda; class Chromadorea; order Rhabditida; family Heligmosomidae; genus Heligmosomoides; species Heligmosomoides polygyrus. Next base: position 50,092,153 of record OX377204.1, on the reverse strand, counting down.
TTCATTCGATTAGTTCACTTGTTCCTCCAGGTGTCTAAGTAACTGCTTGGTTGTTTTCATTTGATTTGTTCTTGTTTTTAACCATCTTCTCGGTGTTCTTTTTCCGTTCTTCTTCTTCTTCTTCTTCAGCGTTTGTCCCGCTTCGTGGCGGGGTCCGCTATTCTGGTGTCATGACGCCACCTTTCCCGATCCAGCGCTAGATCGGGGTGGACACCAGCTACTTTCAAGTCCGTATGTAACGTATCAGCCCAGCGCTGCTTCGGGCGCCCTCTAGGCCGCTTTCCTATTACCTCGAATTTAAGGCCTATCTTGCGGACGCTGTCTTCTTCTCCACGCAGAACGTGGCCGTACCATCGTAAGCGAGCTTCGCGCATCTTGTCAGTTATCGGCGCGACACCGAACTTCTGCCGAATAGCATCGTTTCGGATGCGGTCCATGCGCGTAACTCCTGCCGTCCAGCGCAGCATCTTCGTCTCCATGACGCTGAGGCGCGTTTCAACTTCCTTGGTCGCTGGCCAACACTCAGCGCCGTACATCGCTACCGGCCGGACGACTTCTCTGTAGATCTTCGACTTAAAGCGCTCTGGTATCTTCTTGTCGCAGAGCACGCCAGTCAACGACCGCCACTTGGACCAAGCTGCACTCACGCGTGAATTCACTTCGACCATCAGTTTGCCGTCAGACGCGACTGCTAATCCCAGGTACTTAAAGACCGCAGTGCGTGGAAGCTCGATGCCGTTAACCTTGATGGAGCTGGACTCAGTAACGTCCGTCGTTAAATACTCGGTCTTCTTCACGTTCAATCTGAGTCCAAACCGCTCCAAGCGATCACACCAAGCTTGCAACTCTCGCTCGAGTTCTCCTTTATCTTCGCTAGCCAGCATCACGTCATCGGCATAAAGCAACGTCCAAGGGACGGGCTTCTGAAGATCTCGGGTGATGGCATCCATGACGACAACAAAGAGGAGTGGGGGAAGCGCAGAACCCTGGTGTACTCCGACAGAGATGGGAAACTCCATCGAGGTTCCAGCTGCAGCTTGAACTCGACTCTTTGGACAAGAGTAGAGAATTCGCACCCACTCTATGAGCTCTTCGGGAACTCCATGATGTCGCAAGGCGTACCATATCACTTCAGGCGGTACGCGGTCAAAGGCCTTCTCTAAGTCGAGAAAGGCGATATGCACTGGCTTCTGTTTCTCGCGATGCTTCTCTATCAGGAGGCGGACGGCATGTATGGCATCAACGGTGCCACAGCCAGCCACGAAGCCGCACTGATGCTGGAAAGCTGGACGATGTCCCGAATTCGTCCATCGACAACTCGCTCAAAGATCTTCATGCTGTGCGAAAGCAAGCGAATCGGACGGTAATTGGAGCAGTCTGCAGGACTGCCCTTCTTCTTCCAAATTGGAATCGTCGTACTTTGACGCCAACACTCAGGCACTTTCTTCTCCGCCACAACCTGATTAAAGAACTTCGCCAACCACTCAGCAGGGTACCAGTACTTGGACTCCCATAAATCGGCTGCCACGTCATCGGGCCCAGTCGCTTTGCCTGGCCTCATCTTCTTCAAAGCCGCTTCAATCTCCCCCACGGTGATCTTCTGAACGGGGCCGTGGGTTGGAGCCGTGGAAGGATGGCTGGATGAGGAAATTCTACTGTAGGGATTTCCTCAAAGTAATCGCGCCATCGCTTCAATGCCTTCTTGGGGTCAGTAAGAAGATGGCCGTTCTCATCATTGATGCCGAAAAACTTCTCAATATCCTCGGTCTGCCGATGGCGATTCTTAGCAAGCCGGTACAGATACCGCTCGCCATCGCGTGACTCGAGCTTCTCGTTGACATCTCCATAATGAGTGGCTTTTGCGACAGCCACGGCCTTCTTTGCAGCTTTCCTCGCTTCTTGGTACTTCCGCCAGTTATCGGCCGTCTTTTCGCCGAGAAACACGTGATAAAGCGACTTCTTCTCTCGCACTTTTGCTTTCACGTCATCTGTCCACAGCCATGCCTGCTTGTCGACCTTCCGTCGTCCAGGCTTCGTAATGCCGAGTTCCGACTGTGCAGCTTGACGAATCGCGTCGGTCGTTTTCCTCCAAGTTTCGTCGACAGTCGTGACTGTCGGTAACCGCAGGCGAGAAATCACAGCTGCTTCCTTCTCTCTCATTCGCCACCACTTGATTCTTGCAGCACCGCATCGCTCGACCTGCTTCAGCCTCGGAGGGACAATCTTCAGAGTGCAGATCAGCGGTCGGTGCTGTGGGGCGACCGTCTCATACGGCACGATCTTCGCGTCTGTGACAAGACTCCGGTCACGATCCTTCACAAGCACAAAGTCTATCTGAGACTTGGAGCTCCCACTATAATATGAGATGAGGTGGGAGTCGCGTTTTCGGAAGACGGTGTTTACAATGGTGAGACTATGCGATTCCGCATACTCAAGAATGCGCTCACCATCGGCGTTACGTGATCCGTATCCGAAACCACCATGACAGCTGTACCCGTCTTTCGTTGCACCTACGTGCCCATTAAGGTTACCAGCGACTATGATGACATCTTTCGACGGTACCTCTGCTGTCTTCTCATCCAGCAGGTTCCAAAACTCATGCTTGGCTTGATCGGAGCAGCCAGTCTGCGGAGCATACGCAGAGAAGAAGTGGTAGAGTCGCTCCTTAGCGGCGACAACGATCTTCATCAATCGATCGTCAAAGCGCTCAACGCTTACAATCGAGTCACGAAATCGTTCGGAGACGATTATTCCGACACCACTGGTGGTCCTGGGACTTCCACATAGAACGGCCTTGAAGCCACGTCCTATGTCCCTTGACTTGCGGCAGGACCACCTCGTCTCCTGCACCGCACAGAAATCAACTCTTCTACGCTCCAGTGCTTCAACCAACTCGCACGAGCGGCCCGTCAACGTACCCACATTCAGCGTTGCCACGCGGGTCCTGCTTACGTTACGGGACTTTCGGACTAGCTCAGTTGCCCCCCGATGCCGTCCTCGCATCAAGGAGCCTCGCATACTTCTCTCACTCGCCGGGCTCTGCGAGTGCGCGTCGGCTCCCGCGGACGCCGTAGCACTATCACGAAAAACTTGCAATGTCATGAACCATGTGATGTGACATGGGTGTTCGTAGGCCGGCCTGTCACAAGGGCCTGTCGCCTGCAATCGAATGTCCGTGTTCGGCTTAGCTCGCAGAGCGGGCAGTTTCCAGTGGCACCACGTGGAGAAACGGACATCGCCACCTGTTCTTTTTCCGTTATCCTTTGCATTATCGATTTATTTGTATCATGTAGCTCAGGGATCAAAATGAGACCAATGTCGCAGCCAACAACCACCAAAAGGGTAACCAAAATTGTCAGTCTCTCACAGTCGAATCAGGCTGGTTCGGCTGGTTCAGAGAGGTGAGCAGGAGTTTGCCGGGAAGTCGGTAATAGAACTCATCCGGATGGCTATGGAGTTAAACACGGATCCATCCGTTGGGCGCCTCCTAGCTGCTGTCCAGAAAATTCCAGTGGCTTTCTCTGATGTTTTGGAGCGTGAAAAACGTTCTCGCAGGATAGTGATTAGTGGCTTAGAGGAGAGTACCGATGATCTTCGACCTTCTGAAAAGCAGGCTGCCTGAGGGAGAAGTGGGACGTGTTCTCGATGCAATTAATGTAGAATGTCCTCCCACTGAAGTTCATAGGATGAGACGGCCTGACCCAAAACGGCCTCGGCTAGTAAAAGCAGTTCTTCCTTCCTCTACCCACTGGCGTCGTGCTCTCGCCAATGCCCGCTTCGTTCGGAGTTGCGGATTTTCTTATGTGCTCATACGCCGTAGTATGACCGCAGAAGAGAGAAGACGTGACTATGAACTGGGGCAAGAAGCTCGGAAGCGCAACAAGGGTGCAGCCGCCGCGAGTGGATAGTGTATCGAGAGGAGCTGACAAGTGCCTCGGAACTTCCCAGGAGCATTGCTCGCATCCTGATAGATAAAATCGAGCATTTTCAGGTCTTTTCGTCGCAACGTCAGCCAGACTCGGTTTTTATTACAGAAACTTGCTTCAATAACAGTTTTGGACTCAGAAACAGTTGGCCCCATCCCTACTCTGTTTTCCGAGCTGATCGTAATGGTCCCATTGGAGGCGGTGTCTGTTGTATTGTGAAAGGAAATCTTATTGTTGACCACAAAACCTCACTTCTCTTGGGAAGGCTGATGTGCTGTGACTTGACCTCTTCTGTACCGTTACAGCCTCATATAGCGATGTGAGGTGTCAGGGTTGGGTTTGTTAACCACCTATTGGTTTTCATGTTTCACTACGTTTTCCCATCAGGCACCTTGCCGCGGTTCTAATACTATGGGGGTCTGGAGCACCATCATTTTGAAATGGTTTGTTTACTGCCAGATCTTCATGTGCCTCAGGATCACTATCATAATAATACTGCCAGTTTTTGGCAGCTTGTTACAGGCAACAGGCAAAAGTGCTGTCTCTCATACACATACAACTGGCCTATGGATAGTCATCTTCGTAGGCACTGTATAGCACTTATTACGCAGTTATTTTCCCTTTTTTGAGGTGCATAATGGCACCATAGCATACCATGGCAAGCTGGTCTGATTTTCTGCAGTGATCATGTTACTTGTGGGTTGGTTGTCCTACCCTTCTCTGGTTATTTTCTCCTTCATAGATGCGCAGGTTCATAGATGGTGGGCCTTTCCTCAATGTTCTCGATAGCTTTTTTTTAGCGCTTTCGCTGTTTGTAAGTTCAATTCTGAGTTTTTTCCTATTCTTTCCGGGCACTTTTTTTTGCGGCCTGCTCTCGATCATTGTTGGCACATCCCTGTGGATGTATTAATAATAAAAAAATATACTCGCTTCATTACCGTTTACCGTCCACCTGATTCTGCTAAGAACGATGATGACCGCCTAATCGACCTGCTTCGTAATCTCACATTAACTCATGTCGACACTGTAGTGGTGCGAGATTTTAATTTAAGGAATGAATGGTCAAGAAACGTGCATTGAATTCGGCCAGTATGAGTTTCCTAGAACTTTTCCAAGAATGTGGATTTCAGCAGTTCGTCAACAGGTCTATATTTGGTGCAAACATTCTTGATCTAGTTTTATCCTCATCACCCATTGTATTCAGCGTAACTACACTTCCTCCGTTGGCCACATCAGACAGCACTGCATCTTTCTTTTGACATAATGGCCAGATTCGCTGATTTTTCTATATCTCCGCACCCAGAGTTTTTGAGTGCGGACTTATCAGGGCTAGATAGCTGCCTCTGTGCAATAGATACTTACTTTACTTTGATACTTTGATGGTCCTTTGTCGGCTGGAGGTCTTCTCAGCGGGGACCACAACTGTTGCAGACCGCTCGATCTCTGGCTGCTTGCATCCAGTGAGGCAGACTCCGCTCTCTGAAAGATCTTGAGAATGAGTCTGCCCATCGCGTTGGCGGTCGTCCCAGTGGTCTATTATGGTCTCTCGGGAGCCATTCTGTGACACGGAGACTCCATCTATCGTCCTTTCGTCGAAGCAGGAGTCCGGCCCAGCGATATTTGGACTTCTTCATGTACTGCAGCGGGTCTGCTAATTGCGACTTCTCCCGTAGCTCCGAGCTTCGTAGGCCTTCTTGCCATTGCTGACGAAGGCTTGTCCTTAGAAGACATCTCTCCAGTGCACGATGCGTAGTTTGAATCGCTCTGGCGATTGCCTTGTTGTCGCGCTAGGTTTCCGTCGCGTAACACATCGCAGCAGTACAGAGGCGTTGAATATCGAGGCCCTGAGGCCGGGATCCTTGACCTGATCGGTGACTTCGCGAATCGAACTGAAGGCTGCCCATGCTGCGCGTCTCCTGTGGGCGATTTCAGGAGCGAGGTCGTTATCCATGTTCAGCTCTCTTCCCAGATAGACGGTGGAGTCGACCTGTTGTAGAGCGACTCCATTTAACTTTACGAGTCCCGTGTCACACCACTGGTTGACCATAAATTGTGTTTTGGACATATTCATGTCCAATCCAATCTTCATACCTGCCACATTGAGCTCGTTCAGCATTTCCTCGACTTCTGCCGTGCTGGTAGAGATGAGAACAATATCGTCGGCGAAGCGAAGGTTGCTGATCCGTTTACCGTCGACAAGGTAGCCTTTATCGTCCCAGTTCAAGTCCTTCATGGCATCCTGGAGTGCCGCTGTGAATAGCTTGGGAGAAATCGTGTCTCCCTGCCGTACTCCCTTCCCGATAGGAATTTTAAGCTTTCGATCGAACAGCTGGATGGTAGTCGATGTGTTCGAGAAGCATTCGTCGAGAAGTCGGATGTAGGGCGATGGTATACCAGCGTGCACAAGTGCGTTCAAAACGGCGTTGATTTCCACAGAGTCGAACGCTTTCTGGTAATCCACGAAGACAAGGACAAGTGGGAGGTGGTATTCGCGGCTCCTCTCGATGAGCTGTGAGACAGTCTGAATATGGTCCATGCAGGAGAAATCCTTGCGAAACCCTGCTTGCTCCACTGGCTGATATTCGTCCTAGCAACGCTCCATGCGATTAAGCAGTATCTTGGTGAAGATCTTGTACACAACCGAGAGAAGACTGATGGGTCGATAGTTGTTGATATCCTCCTGCTGACCTTTTTTGAAGATTAAAACTGTTTTCGACTCCTTCCATGAGTCCGGAATCCTACCAAGTCGAAGGTAGTGGTTGAAGTGCTTGGCAAGAAGTGAGCAGAGGGCACTGCCACCCGCACGAAAGAGATCAGCAGAAATGCCGTCCGGTCCGGGAGCAGTGCCCGGCTTCATCCTTCTGATGGCATGAGCAACTTCTGATTCCAGAATGGGAGGTACTTCCTCAGCTGGTGGCATCAAGCATTTCGGGACAGTGATGGAAGAACGGAACAGATCTGTGTAGAATTCTTGAACGATGGTCTCCATCGCTCGTCGAGACGTTTGCGTTGTTCCATCCTTATCCACAAGGGCTGACATTATTGCCTTCTGGTCGCAGAGATCTCGTTTGCAGCGCTTTATGCTTGAACCTTTCCCAGCAGCTTCTAACAGCTTCAATCTTCTGTAGGCTTGAATGGACTCCTTCACTGCAATTCGACAGGCCTTCGAGATGGTGACTTTTTCCAGATGGGAAGCATTAGGATCCAGTTTAACAGCTCTTCTTTGCTCCAAGAGTTTAATCACATGTGCGTTGAGTCTTGAAGCAGACGGTGATGTGGCTCCGCAAGAGCTGCTAGCACATTTCAACAGTCCTTTGGAGAGAAGGTCGTAGTCTTCCGATGGATCTTCAAGAAGATTCCAATCATACGACTTTATTGCATATTCCAACTCCTCAGACTTGAATGTGGGGATCCTCACCGGTGCCGGTTTATGAGTGTCACGCTTGAACATCCTCTTTTTGAGAGTCAGCTTCGCACGGACAAGACGGTGATCCGAGCCGGTGTCAAATGAAGGCAGCACGGAGACGTCGAACAGACTCCAGCGTCTGTTTGTAAGAATATGGTCGATCTCCCAACGTGTTTCTCCATTTGGGCTTTCCCAGGTCCACCGTCGGTTTGAAGGCTTCTCAAACATAGAATTTCCATGGTAGAGACGGCACGCGGATAGGAAGTCTATCAGGCGCTCTCCGTTTTCGTTCCCTGAGGAAGTTCCATGTGGTCCTAGCCTCCATTCGTCGTGATCATTCGTACCGACGATAGCGTTAAAGTCACCAACGACAACTTTGTAGTAGCTCTTCTCGTCGTTGACAGTCCTTTCGAACAGCTTGTAGAATTCCTCCTTTTCTTCATCTGTGGCCGCAGATGTTGGAGCATATCCATTTATGATGGAGATGGTTCCTTGATCTTTGGTTTCCAGACGAAGAACAGCTACTCGCGGACTGATGATCTTGTAAGAGTCTGCTAGGTGGTGAACTGTCGAATTGACGAGGAATCCAACTCCGCCAATATTCTTTCTGTCCACCTTTGTTCCGATAATGAGAAGCTCGTTGTGGTCGGTCCTTCTTATTGTTTCCGTTCTGCCTTTCGTTTCCTGCAGGGCGATAACGTCGTATTTGATGTTGCGGCTTCTGTAGAGCAGTGTCCGAAGATCCTGCTCAGATGCGATCGAACGACAGTTAAAAGTGCAGACGAATAGGCAGTTTCCGTGTCGTGGTGGGAGGGAGTTTCCGGTAGTCCGATTCCAATGACGTCCTGATAGTTTAACTCCGAGATTAGATGGCCCCTCGCCGGAGGTGGATGCAACCGACGTCGTAGAAGTCCACCTCCGGCGCGCGGAGGACTGGGGCGCGGTTTTAGTTGTTTGAGCCATACCGGTGGTCTGGTTACTCACATGTTCCTGGCCAGGGATACAGGAGAGCCGCCCATACACGACAAAGCGTCGCGTACTGCGTGACCGTTTGTGCCGTTAGCCATCACAAAGTGATGTTCACCCCTTCACCGCGGTGAGGTGGCACATGAAGGTGCAATAGATTGGTTAAGCATATTCAATCAGTACCAAGGATGTGCGGAAATTTTTCTGGAAAAAGCGGAAGACGAAAGGCGGAACAGAAACACTCAAAAATGGCCGGAAACCGGAATACGAAACGCGGAAACGGAAATGACACACATTCGCCGTTTTTTCAAACGAGCATCTGAAACTGCGTCAGAGACGGCTTCTATTGCACTTTTTCTTGCTCAAACTTTGCAGGGTCTTCTACAGATTGTCTTTGATCTTCTCCGATCTTCTACAGATTAATGCTCATCGTCATCATAACATAACAAAGCATGATTTTATAACATTGTTATGATAACCTTTTAGTTATGGATAGAGCAATAAACGAAAACAAATTCAAGGTTCTGTCGCACTATTTCTCACTATTTCAGCATGCAGTCTCTTCTCTGTTTCCATATCCAGTTCCTGCGACGGGTTTTCGCTGACTTTTCGTTGCTGTAATTTTTTGAATAGTAGACTTAACCGGCCGAACCACTTTAGGCTACTTACAGACCAGCATTTAAGGACTCACTCTGTTGAATTCTAAAACTAGAGCAGTCTCATCTATTTAAATCATTTTCAGATCAGCAGGAAAGACATCTCTCTCAGCATTTTTAGAAACCTGCGGCATCACGGAAGACGTGATGACTGCAAAGAGATCTGCATACTCAAGATTAGCAGTTACATTGTGATTACCAAAACTAGTACTCAAAATTCATTCTGCGATCTAAGATGATAACTGGATGACTAAATAGTCATGGTAAGTCTACAGTTCCGTGGGAGCATTTACTCTGTGCCAGCCTAGAAGCTCTTGATATGAAGATGACACAGCTGGACAGTTCCTAGATGGTCTTCGACGTAATAGATTGGTTTCAGAAATCTATAAGTCATCCTGGTCAATGAAAATAACAGCTCATAGTAGACATTCGTGATGCTTCATTAAAAAGTGAATCGTGTTATTGCAGCTACTTGTAGCTAATGGATCAAGAATTTTATGATCATCCAAATGTTGAGTGCATTTTCTTAGCAAACAATGCCATACATACATACATACATAGCCTTTTCTGGCACATTAGTTTTGCAATGCACTCAGACGTTGCCATTTTTGAGTAGCTTTTTCGGCCATCTAATCAATATAATAGAATATTAATGCTAACGTTGTCAGACAGTATTTCTCTCACAATTATATGAAGGAGAACTCTTTTTACTTGATAAACTGATTGTGTTCAACAGAAAACTAGTGTTGAATGCGCCCATTTCCGTTTCCGCCTTCCGGTCCAAAAACATGCGGAACACGGAACGGAACGGAAGAGCCCAAAATGGAAACCGGAATTCGGAACACGGAAACGGAAATTCCGCACATCCCTGCTCAGTACACTTCTATGTCTGATGATTATCGAAGGTTTTGCACATTGCTTTATGACGCTTTTGCAATATTTGTGCCTTTTAGATTTCCTAGATGTAAAGCGATGATATGATAGCGATGAGGGCAGTCGTCCCGCGGAGTTCGGCGCGGGAAACGCGCTCCGATACCACGCTAGCCGCCCCGGGACGACGACGACCGTCCGCGGTGCATCGTCCGTCCGCGGACGTCCCGCGGAAGCTCCCGCGGGAGCATAACAGGGGCCTAAGCCGAACACGGACACTCGAGTGCAGGCGACAGGCCCTTGTGACATGCCGGCCTACGAAGACTATGTCACATCACGTGGTATATCATGTCAGTTCGCGTATATCGAGATAGTGCTACGGTGTCCTCGGGAGCAGGGATGGGCGGAAATTTTGAAAATTTTCCCAGAAAACAGAAAACAGAAAATCGCTTTCGTCAGAAAACAGAAATCAGAAAACAGAAAAGCCAAAAACGCCAGAAAATCAGAAAACAGAAATCAGAAAACAGAAAATTTGGAAATTATCACACGATCTAATTATTTTACCCAAAGATTCATTTTTCCAGTAGCAAATGCTTTTGTATGACTAGAAATGTAGTCGTAGACCAGCGTTTTATTTTATTAGCGTTTATAAAAATTTCTACTACATTCCAGTCTACTGCAATCAGCAAGTTGTAAATCTGGACTGATAGATCCTAGGAATCTCGACACGTGAAGTACACAACATTACTCATCAGCCCCGTTTCACCGCGAACGCCTCAATCAGATAATGGTCCCACTAGTAAGAAAGTTTTAGAGTACCGAACACGATGAATCAGTGATCACTGTTTCCATATTTCAACTCAATTGCTTGAGTTTGTAGACCCACTCTCGCAACATACTCTAAAGCTGTGCAGAGATTCGTTGAGTATTACTGGCTCCGCTAGAATCTGTATCCTTAGTTCGTTTCGTTCTTGGTCATACCTTTCCTTGTAGTAGCCTAGTTTCCGCGTAACTGAAAGTTCTCAGGCCAACTTACCAATGCTCTTTACAGCACCTAGTTACTGCTTAGCCGACTAAAGATGATGTGCACTGGCTTGGTGCCTTACAGTACAGTACAAGATTTTGACTGAAGGAGCTGTCAGCACAACAGATCTTAGGTGAAGGTGTTTTTTTGAATGCGTAGACACCATATAATGAAGACCGAGCATATACCCTCTTTATCACATTATTATTTCATCTCATATCTATATATCATATTAAATCTCAGTGGAAGACCAGCAGAACCGCCCTGCTGTACAGAGGAGTGCACGACATTAGCAACAATCGCCTGGTCTGCCTGATGTACGTAGTCTATAAGCTGTTAACTCGAGTCCTCCTGAATAGGATCGGCAGAACCCTAGATGACGTACAGTCATGCGAACAAGCAGGATTTCAGAGAGGATTCAGCACGATCGACCACATACACACCATTACGAAGCTCATCGAAGTGTCGCGAGAGTACAAGCTGCCGCTGTGCCTTACGTTCATCGACCTGAAGAAGGCATTCGACTTCGTCGAGACTGAAGCGGTCATGGAAGCCCTGCTCACCCAGGGCGTTCCTACTCAGTACATCAGAGTCCTTCGAGAGCTGTAGATGTAGAGATACGACTCATGCAAGTGAGAGAAGGCCTCGAGACTTCCGAGCTTCGCCGACGTTCGAAGACCAGGGACGCTGTCGCATAGGCCAAGTCGTCGAAAATTAGGCGGGCCACGTAATGCGCTTCGCAGACACCGAGTGGACGAGAGCCATCACCGACTAGACTCCACGGGATGTCAAGAAAACACCAGGATGCCCACCTACGCGTTGGTCGGACTTCGTCAAAGCCCTGAATAAACAATATGACGCTCTTCGTGTCCCTCGTGCGAAAAGGATTCTTGAGATACGCTGGCACGTGGCATGGACGTGTTGAGACGCTGCTGGTGCCCGCTTGAACAACTCGATGATCAATGGGACGACAGATGATATAAGTGATAAATGAGAAATTTCGTGTATCAGTACTGTATCATTACAGCAGCGAAATCGAAGGTAACTAAAACTTTTCTGTCTCTTACTAGTTTGTGACACCAAGGAGGAATCTTCATAGTTAGAAAAGCAGCTTCGACGAAGGCTCCGCAGAAAGCGATACTGGGGATGACCGACTAACAGTGATCAATTTTTAAACCGGAGGTGGAGAATAACCCTACCCACAGTAACTCTAGGACAAGTGGTTAGTTAGTACATAATTTAATGCCCTCAGAATACTAGTTTTCAAGTTTTAATATAAAATTTTAGTGATAGTTCATGAGTATGCGGCGCAATTACTACACGAGCACATCCAAAAACGCCACATGCTTTCCATTTAAGATGCTCTAGAAATACTATTGTGGAATGAAGCTCACTATTCTATAATACTTTTTGGATCCCTTTCAATAGATTTCTGTGATAACATTTTGTTCGTAACTCTATTTTCTGTTTTCTGGCCAATTTTTCGCCATTTTCCCAGAAAACAGAAAACAGAAAAAATTTGTCCAAAATGGCCAGAAAATCAGAAAACAGAAAACAGAAAACAGAAATTCCGCCCATCCCTGCTCGGGAGTCGACGCACACTCGCAAAGCCCGGTGAGTGTGAAAAATGTGCTAGAGACCTGATGCGAAGACGACATGGGGGGGGGGAACTGAGCTAGTCCGAAAGTCCCGTAAGCAGGACCCGCGCGGCAATGCTGAATGTGGGTACGTTGACGGGCGCTCGTGCGAGTTAGTTGAAGCACTGGAGCGTAGAAGAGTTGATTTCTGCGCGGTGCTGGAGACGAGATGGTCCTGCCGCAACTCAAGGGACATAGGACGTGGCTTCAAGGCCGTTCTATGTGGAAGTCCTAGGACCAAAGTGGTGTCGGAATAATCGCCTCCTAACGATTTCGTGACTCGATTGTAAGGGTTGAGCGCTTTAACGATCGATTGAAGAAGATCATTGCCGCCGCTTAGGAGCGATTCTATCACTTCTTCTCTGCGTATACTCCGTAGACTGGCTGCTCCGATCAAGTCAAGGATGAGTTGTGGAGCTTGCTGGATGAGAAGACAGCAGAGGTACTGTCGAAAGATGTCATCATAGTCGGTGGTGACCTTAATAGGCACATAGGTGCTACGAAGGACGGGTCCAGCTGTCATGGTGGTTTCGGATACGGGTCGCGTAACGCAAATGGTTAGCGTATCCTTAAGTATGCGCAATCGTATAACCTCACCACAGTGAACACCGTATTTCGTAAACGCGATTCCCACCTCATCTCATTCTATAGCGGGACCACCAGGACTCACCAGGGAAGGGTCTCAGGCGTAGGTCTGAACGGGAGAAATGGATAGCACTGCGAGAATCTCTACCCTTCGTATGTTTCGTTTTTGCTGAGTCCTTGAACCCAAAGAGTTACGGACCTTCGAAGTTGGGGTACAGTATTGCAGCGTCAGCGCGTGCCAACGTGCCTACATGCGCGCGCTGATGTATAGGACGTGGCGGAAGGCTGTGCGGCTAGAGGATCGGTGGCTCAGCAGGTTGAGAGGCTGCTTTACAGGTGCTGGATCAGATGTTCGGCTCCTGTGCTATGAACTGTTTTTGCATTTTTTCATGACTGCACCTCCCTTACCAATTTGCTTCCTCACATCTACTACACACTTGCTTAACTCTAAATTATAAAATAAGGGTCCCATTCGTGCTCAAAACGAAGTTTTGGCAAAAACGTTCCCCATGACCTTACCATTAATCACGTCTACCTACTGTAGCTTCACGTACTACAGTGTAATACGAAAAAACGGGTCAGCCCTTGTACCTGCTGTAACCCGTACCTGCTCAAAGTCACTGTTTAAAATTCGCTGAAAAACACAAAACCTTGTATAATTCAGAAACTGGAAAAAGTGAATGAACCGCAGCTCACAGTAAACCCTTATTTGATAATTTAGAGTGAAATAAATGTGTTGGAGATGTGAAGGAAATAAGCTGATTTAAGCAACTATTAAGGCACAATTGTACTTTCACGACTCCAGAGGTTGAGCACAGGTCGAAATTATTTTTTGCCAAAACTTCGCCCAGGGGTGTTACTTGAGGTGCTGATCACGAATCTCCCATCCGTTTTTCAAATTTCGGCCGAATATGGTAGGTACGAGTGACGGTGCGGTACTGTACCACCAATTTCGACGGCCCGTGGCTCTCTGGGTGCAAGGACGTTCAGACCTACGCCTGAGACCCTTCTCTGGTCAGATAGACTTTGTCCTTGTAAAGGATCGTGACCGAAAGCTCGTCACAGACGCGAAGGTCGTGCCGTATGAGACGGTCGCCACACCGCATCGACCACTGATCTGCACTTTGAAAATCGCCCCTCCGAGACTGAAGCAGGTTGAGCGATGTGGCGCACCAAGAACCAAGTAGTGGCGGGTGAGAGAGAAGGAAGCAGCTGAGATTTCTCGCGTGCTGTTGCAGACAGTCACGACTGCCGATGAAACTTGGAAGAAGCCTACCGACGCGGTAAGTCAAGCTGCATAGTCGGAACTCGGCATTGCGAAGCCTGGATGACACCAGGTCGACATCCAGGCATGGCTGTGGACATATGGCGTAAAAGCGAAGGTTCGAGAGAAGAAGTCGCTTATCACGTGTTTATCGGCGAAAAACCCGATAACTGGCGGAAGTACCAAGAAGCGAAGAAAGCTGGAAAGAAGGCCGTGGCTGTCGCAAAAACCACTCATTATGGAGGTGTCAACGAGAAGCTCGAGTCACGCGATGGTGAGCGATATCTCTACCGGCTTGCTAAAAATCGCCATCGACAGACCGAGGATATTGAGAAGTTTTTCGCAATCAATGATGAGCATGGCCATCTTCTTATGGACCGCAAGAAGGCATTGAAGCGATGGCGTGATTACTTTGGGGAAATCTACAGTAGAATTTCCTCACCCACCCATCCCTTCAATGGCTCCAATGCCCTGTCCAGAAGATCACCGTGGAGGAGACTGAAGCGGCTTTGAAGAAGATAGGCCAGGCAAGGCGACAGGACCGGATACGACGATTCCGATTTGCAAGAAGAAGGGCAGTCCTGCTGACTGCTCCAATTACCATCCGATTCGCTTGCTTTCCTACAGCATGAAGATCTTTGAGCGAATTGTCGATGGACGAATTCGTGACATCGTCCGCTCTCCAGCAATCAGTGTGGCTTCCTAGCTGGCTGTGGCACCATTGATACCATACATGCCGCCCGCCTCATGCTAGAGAAGCATCGCGTGAAACAGAAGCCGTTGCATATCGCCTTCCTCGATTTGGAGAAGACCTCTGGCCGCGTACCGCCTGAAGTGATATGGTACGCCATGCGACATCACGGAGTTCCTGAGGAGCTCGTAGAGTGGGTGCGAATTCTCTAATCTTATCCAACGAGTCGAGTTCAAGCTGCAGCTGGAACCTCAATGGAGTTTTCCATCTCTGTTGGGGTACACCAGGGTTCTGCACTTTCCCCACTTCTCTTTGTTGTCGTCATGGATGACATCACACGAGATCTTCAGAAAGCCGTCCCTTGAACGTTGCTTTATGCTGATGACGTAATGCTTGCTAGCGAAGATAAAGGTGAACTCGAGCGGGAAGTGCAACGTTGGTATGATCGCGTGGAGCGTTTCG
Source organism: Heligmosomoides polygyrus polygyrus (assembly GCA_947396885.1). Lineage (NCBI taxonomy): Eukaryota > Metazoa > Nematoda > Chromadorea > Rhabditida > Heligmosomidae > Heligmosomoides > Heligmosomoides polygyrus. The sequence goes on along the minus strand of OX377204.1, from coordinate 50,076,666 downwards.
GACTCAGATTGAACGTGAAGAAGACCGAGTATCTAACGACGGACGTTACCGAGTGCAGCTCCGTCAAGGTTAATGGCATTGAGCTCCCACGCACTTCAGTCTTTAAGTGCCTGGGGTCAGGAATAGCATCTGACGGCAGTCTGATGGTTGAAGAAAACTCACGCGTGAGGGCAGCTTGGCCCAAGTGGCGTTCGCTGACTGGCGTGCTCTGTGATAGGAAGATTCCTGAGCGCTTGAAATGGAAGATCTACAGAGCAGTCGTCCGGCCGGTAGCGGTGTACGGCGCTATGTGTTGGCCTGCGATTAAGGAAGTTGAAACGCGCCTCAGCGTCATGGAGACGAAGATGCTGCGCTGGACGGCTGGAGTCACGCGCATGGACCGCATCCGAAACGATGTCATTCGGCAGAAGTTCGGTGTCGACAAGATGCGAGAAGGTCGCTTACGACGTTACGGCCACGTTCTTCGTGGAGACGAAGACAGCGTCCGCAAGATAGGCCTTAACTTCGAGGTAATAGGAAAGCGGCCTAGAGCGGGCCCGAAGCAGCGCTGGGCCGATACGTTACATACGGACTTGAAAGTAGCTAGTGTCTACCCTGATCTAGCGCGGGAGATGTAGCGTCATGGCACCAGAATAGCGGAGCCCGCTATGAGGCGGGAGAAACGCTGAAGAGGAAGAAGTTGATGTGATACATCTTGATTTATCTAAAGCGTTCGACAGGTGTCATAAAATACTGCCTGATAAACTGGAAATGCCTGGAAATCCGAGGTAAAGTGCTGAACTGTCTAAGATCGTATTTATTAAATAGAGGCATGACGGTTAGGGTAAAACATACTTCTCCATGAGGTATGCCTGTGAAAGCGGTGCGTCTCAGGGAGGTGTTTTCTCTCCTTTGTAATTCATGATTTACACCGTTGATATTCCTCAATTCCTAAGAACTTCTACTGAGATTAAAATGCAGCTCTATGCTGACGTCTATACTTCGGACCGAATCGAATAATTTCGAATGAATATTCGAATATTCGAATAAATTCGAATATTCGAGTATTCATTATTCGAATATTCGGTGAGGTCCAAAATTCGAAAATATTCATTATTCGAATATTCGGTGACGCCCAAAATTCGAAAATATTCATTATTCGAATATTCGATGATGCCCAAAATTCGAAAATATTCATTATTCGAATATTCGACGAGGCCCAAAATTTGAATATATTCATTATTCGAATATTCGACAAGGTCCAAAATTCGAATATATTCATTATTCGAAAATTTTTTGGAAGGACACAAGTATACTGACGACGTCAAATTATATAGTCTCTGATAATGGAAACGAAACCGAAGTACGGTTGGCGCTTTAGAGCTCTATTGAACGGATGCATCACTGGACGAATTGTTCGGGTATTCCTCTTAACACGGATAAGTGTGTTGTTATGCATTGTGGAGATGACGACGTGCGCTTATATGCTATGGACGGTAAGCAGCTTAAAACCTGCCGTTACACAAAAGACCTTGGCGTAATGTTTGACACTGATCTGTTCTCGACAACATTGATGATGTATTTCGTAAGGCCTACAGCACTCTTTTTGTTTATTTCGTAATATAAAATGTTCTGATGAGGCAATATTGTTGAGACTTTATAAGTCTCACGTGCTGCCTCAACTTGAATACTGCTCTCCAGTTTGGAGTCGCCACTTGAAGAAGGATATTCGCAAATTAAAAAGAGCGCAGCAGGTCTTCTCCCGCTCTGGTATAGGGTAAAGCGCCCTAGAAGTGGACATGCCTAATTAGGTTTAAAGACACTGCAGGAGAGACGCATTGCTTCTGACTTGACATTTTGTTTCCGAGTCCTTCAAAATGAATCAAAATTGTTGGCAAGCAAGTATTGGGCATTTGTGCTATCTAGCATGCGTAATGGTAGTTTCAACGTTCATTATCGTAGAATCGGCAGGAAAAAATATTCTTAGATGTTTATCAACCCATTTAGCAGTTGTGCCAGGTGGATGCAGCTGCTATCATTGACAGTGCTTGAAGCTGAAAATGGCTCTGCATTCAGAAAACAACTGAAGAGACATGACCTCTTGCAGCTGTTAGGAAACACTTAAGGCTTCAGTTTTACCATTCCTACTTCAGATGTTGCAATGTGGTGAGGTTTGCATTATGCTTGCTGCACGGGGATGGAGGGTTACTGGCTGTCTGACGTTAAATGCATCATGTCATGTCATTCATCATGTCACTGTTTTATGACCCTACCAGGGGTGTGCATAAATGAAATTCGAAATTTCGTAAATCGTAAATCGTAATTACGAGAAAACGTCGTAAATAGTACATCGTAAACCGTAAATCGTAAGTCACCTGAACTGTAATGCAGTACAGATGTGATTCAATGTTTATTTAACTGTTGTGTTAGTTTCAGCCTAAGCTGAACAGTTTTCTTACCAAACTATTGCTTTTTCACGGCTTCTTGCTAGCAGAACATCATTCAAACCAAACTGAACACGTTTCAGGAAGGTCAAAAAACTGTAAATTCAAAAACTATACTTAAGCTCTTAGACGTAGTCTATCGTATTAGTCTTGGAATTAGCTGAAACAACTGCGAAAAATTCGCTGTCAAAACTAAAAATTAAGAAATAGTTTCAACCCTGACGAACGCGCCGGTTTAATGCTTAAGTCTGCACTTGTAAGATTTCGAAAACTTTATAGTATTGCTCTACTATTTAATAACTCCCTGCGCTCGCTCGGGCTACCCTTCGCCAGCTCCGTTTCCTCTCCGAGAACCTGCAGCATCGTAAGTGGATTAGATAGGGCAATACGATAAACTCATTCACGCCACCGGAGATGGAGATCAAAACTGTCAAGACCATTTCGACCTTTTCTTGGAATGCTAGCGCTCGATTTTACCGCAGTTTTTATTCCAATTTGCTCAGCCCTATAAAGCACAATGCAAACCGATAGAAGCATTGGTACATGTCGCGAATGGAGCAGCATAGGTAGGAGGGAGCGCGCCAGGCAATAATAACCAGAGCACAGACCGAAAATATGCCAGCCGATCAGGGTACCAACTGTACACGCCCTTTCTGAATCACATGCCCATTCAATGCGGTCTGGCTCGATGGGCGTTCCCATCTCACAATGCTGCCCGTCTTTGCGACATATACATTAGTGGTTTATCCTTTCCACATGAGTGTAACAACTTTTTAGACCCCGCTTCCAATCACGATTGATGTTCGATCGTGGATTTGCGTCAATTCTGTTTGGCAGGGTTAGCATGTACCTGTTACAAACAGAGTAACTCGACGTTATTACCAAACAGAAAGTGGAGCTAGAACACTCGTCTCTCTTTCTCTAAGAAACTGCTTCCAATGTCCTTTTATTATTTATTTATTTATTCAAAACGCTGCATAAGGCAGTCACGGGAAAAATAAATACAAACAAAACACATATTATGGGCTGAAATGGAACAAACTTCGGCAGTAGGAATGCGATGTGCCTTGCTAACACTGGACCGGAAACGGAGGAGCCCAGCCTCCTAGACAGGAGCTTATTTTTGATATTGTATTGCACTTGTTTCTCCCCTGCCTGGTGTAATGGGTGTAAGGAATGTAAGATATAATAGTGTAGATTAAGGGATAAAGGGATTATCCTAGGTAAGATCTGTTCCGGTATGTACTAGGGTCTTGCCAGCCGACCCAACAGTCGAGATGTGTATAGCGATATCGTAGGGAACACAACAGCGGCCCAAGGTCAAGCGGGTTAGACATCTGCCGATAAACCCCATCTGTTATCGGACCACCCGCGCGAGGCTGTCTAGGAAAACACCGCCTACGGAACGGAATCTAGGAACGGCAGAGGACACACGATCGTCACCCAGGCCACCCGGTCTGTCCCCTTCTTCCCTGATCTCCTTCTCTGCCTTTGGGGCCCATTCTGTGTCTATCTTGTATCCATGTCCTCCTTGTCTCTTAACGGTTAATAAAATATATGCTAATACAATTGTTCTGTCTTAAATTCGAATTATAGTATAAAAGAATAAGGAAGGGACAAGGCTAATAACCGGCTTCCTCAGGTGCCGCAACACTACAAATTGGTTCTCCAAACCCTGAGGGAACCGAAGATATTATATGGAGGTCCCGGACGAACTCTAGTCATTTCTACGACCGAACATTGCAATAAAATAATTACCCCACTGTTGCTTGCTAACTTTGTAGGAACTGACTATTTTTACAGCTTAGCATAGCATCAGCTCTCTTACTGAAAATCGCTCTGGTAGAAATCACTTAAAAATTTAAAAATTTTAATAGTAACTATTTTTTTCTCTATCTATAACACTTTCTTGTTTATCACATTTCCAACAGGAGGTTTTAAATGTAAAACATGCATTTTATATTCATACCTCCTTCCCTTCTCTGACGTTCAAATTTCAATAGGAAAATTTTTTCAGATCCATATCATAGTTTTGCCTGACGCTAGGCGTCGTTTTGAAAACTCACCGTTTTATTAATTTTGAATACTCTGAGTCCCTTCTCGGATAAGAAAAGGGAACAACCTAAAATAGCACTCTGTGTCCTCGCTTCGGGTAAGGAAAGGAACACGCTAAAGAAAAAAGAAAAGAAGTGCGCTAGAATTATGAAACAATTCCTGGAACACAGAAGAAACGAACGTACGTACTCATTGCACCACAAATCTTTAAAGTTAGTGCCGGCATTAGAGCGCCAACAAAAATAAAGGGCAAAACACTAAATATGATACTGGGATACATCTGATAAAACACATCCACTCTCTGTTTTCCTCATATCTCTTCCATTATCCGCAAGGATAGATAGTTTTCTATTCCGCCGTCGTAATAACCTTTAGAGCTAAGTACCCTCAACACCACCACCAAGGACGTCAGATCGCAACGACCAAATCTACCGACTACAGAGCAACAACCGAAACCCCAACACCAACCGTGACGTTCATCTTTTATTTCTTGTTTTTATTTTTTATTTTTACGACAGAATTTCACGTCTCTATTTTTTTCCATTAAACAAAAAAAAGAAACAATGAGCTCCCAATCAGAGAAGTCAGAGGAAGAAGTCCTTCTCAATACTTTTACTGCACTAACACTCACCGATGAAATCAAGTCATTACAAAAAGAAATACACCTACTGCAAAAATCCGTCACCAAACTAAACATCAAAACCAAGAACCCTCAGCTAACATCTAAGAAAATAAAAGGGGAAAATTTGAACACAAAGTTTCCCCAAACGCCCTATTACTGTGCACACATGAACACCCAGCTGCCACCGTTTGCCACATCTAATTATAGGAAAACACCCTACTTCATTAATTACAGCGCACCACCGCCATTGTTCCCCGGAAATAGTTACCACACTCCGGTAAAATATTTTAATAACTTCATGACACCACCTCGTAACTACTTACTCCCTGCTTTTCCTAACCAAAATGCCCCAAACAATAGGAAACCACACATAATTTCTTTCTCATCAGTAACGCACCCTCAGTTTATTAATGTTAACTTCCCATCTCGAGCCAAACGGACAACAAAGAGGATAAATAAATCTACAGCAAGGCACGGCGACCATTTATAGATAAGTTATCTGTTTGAAATAAACATATTACTAAACAGGTACCCGATGTTTTTGCGAAAAAATTGCCTGTATCGTAGCCTTAATTTTGACCAGCCATTGTATGCAAATAATTATCCATAGCGCGCCCTTACTCGACCTTTTGCACCTGCTTAATCGTAAGTGCATCAGGGAAGCAAATGAACGCGAAGCGCCGCATATCGGCGTAATCTTTGAAAAAAAAAACCCACTAATTTTGAGTAGCTAATACCCAAACCTCTTCATCTTTAAGCTGCGCATCTAAGTACCCACTGTGCAAGATAAATTAAGCGCGCATAGTACACAACGCACCAAAACCAACGCCTACAGGCATCGACAGCGATGAATACGATTAGCTAGTACCGCTATGGTACAAATACAACTCTTAAAGTGCGATGTCATTTTTCGCATTACCTAACCACAGTTTATGGAGTACTCACTAACTTCTCATCAGGTTATCCACTACGTATAGCACTGAGCGTGAAACCGAACGACAACGTCGTTCCTTTACTCATCAAGCAAAGGAAACTCTTCCTGCTCCGTGATTACATCATATAGGCGTTGAAACGAGGAATGCAAAACTCTCACTCTCGAATCAACTGAACAAGAAAACAGCCTGCGTACAAACCAGTCGTTGCTCAAAGCACCTGCCTTGGTTGTTCCATGATCCCTACACCACTTCCGTTCCTACTCAGTACATCAGGGTCTTTCGAGAGCTGTACAGTAGATTCACGACCAAGATCTCACCATTCTACAACGACGTCGTCATTGACGTGAAGAGAGGGGTTCGACAAGGGGATACCATATCCCCGAAGCTCTTCAGCGCCACCCTCGAAAACGTCATGTGCGAACTAGAATGGGAAGACATGGGAGTGAAGGTCGACGGCCGGCAACTGCACCATCTTCGCTTCGCTGACGACATCGTGCTCATAACCGCGAGCATCAGTCAGGCGGAACGAATGCTGGCCGACTTCGATCGTGTATGTGGAAGCGTTGAACTGCAGCTGAATCTTACGAAGACGATGTTCATGAAGAACGGATGGGTTTCTGATGCCCCATTCTCGCTCAACGGAACGAACATCTCCGAATGCTCCAGCTACGTGTACCTGGGTCGCGAAGTCAACATGGCCAACGACCTAGCACCAGAGCTGAGCAGGAGGAAAAGACCGACTTGGGGAGCTTTCAAGAGCGTCGAAGAAGTCGTGAGGAAAACGAAGAACGTCCGACTCCGTGCCCACCTATTCGACTCCACTGTTCTTCCTGCCCTAACATACACCTCAGAGACCTGGGCTATACGAAAGCAGGATGAACACGAGATCAGCGTCGCGCAGCGTGGAATCGAGAGGACGATGCTCGGAGTGACACGACTCACGCAAGTGAGAGAAGGCCTCCGGAGTTCCGAGCTTCGCCGACGTTCGAAGATCAGTGTAATGGGTGTAAGGAATGTAAGATATAATAGTGTAGATTAAGGGATAACGGGATTATCCTAGGTAAGATCTGTTCCGGTATGTACTACGGTCTTGCCAGCCGACCCAACAGTCGAGATGTGTATAGCGATATCGTAGGGAACACAACAGCGGCCCAAGGTCAAGCGGGTTAGACATCTGCCGATAAACCCCATCTGTTATCGGACCACCCGCGCGAGGCTGTCTAGGAAAACACTGCCTATGGAACGGAATCTAGGAACGGCAGAGGACACACGATCGTCACCCAGGCCACCCGGCCTGTCCCCTTCTTCCCTGGTCTCCTTCTCTGTTTGGGCCCCATTCTATGTCTATCTTGTATCCAAGTCCTCGTCTCTTAACAGTTAATAGAATATATGCTACTACAATTGTTCTGTCATAAATTAGAATTATAGTATAAAAGATTAAGGAAGGGACAAGACTAATATCCGGCTTCCTCAGGTGCCGCAACACTACAAATTGGTTCTCCAAACCCTGAGGGAACCGAAGATATTATACTGGTTCTAAACGGCAGCCCTTACAATGTTAGAGAAATGGAAAAGTTAGTTAGCGGAGAGAAAAGTTGGACTCGAGAAGCCTGTGAACAGGAAGTATTGTGCAACACATAGCATACCAGATCATCAAAAATCAACTCTAAAGGGAAATGGGAATGAGCTATGAGAGGGACCATTAGAGTGGGAACATCTTTATAACCTAGTCCACATAAATTTGGTCGCCAGTTGGTTGTTGGTCAAAGATCACATTTACGAAAATTTACGATTTACGACCCAAAATGTCGTAAATCGTAAATCGTAAAAAAAATTCGGCAAAAATAGCCGTAAATCGTAAATCGTAATTACGCACACCCCTGGACCCTACCAATGTTAATGTTCTAAATAATATTATTCCTTTTTTCTTGCGTTGCTCTCATTTGAAACTACATAGGCTGCACTTCTTTAGAAACTGCAAAGTGAACGCCGTTTGTCCACGAGCAATACCGCGCCATGGTCTTAATGCTGGGATGACTCCTTTTATCATTTTATCACATTACTTTGTGGCCACAAGCTGGGTTGTTAGAAATGACGAGTGACTTGGTTGGCAAGAGAGCTTAGACTTGACCAAAAATGTTTCGAAATGTTAAAAACATGCTGTGTTTGTCATTCTACAGTATGTTTCTGTTTTTATTGTCAACCAGCTGCGGCTATAGAAGCGACAATAGCTGTCCCTGAAAGAAGCATTGCCTCGCCTATGTACGGAATGTTACAACCTGACGCTTAGGTGTTGACCAGCCAGAAATGTTGCTCGAGAGTTCGTTATAACCACACTATAGCTGGGCTGGGTTTTAGAAATCCGATTCTTTCTAATTTCTGTGCGCTATTCTTTTGTTTTCCCAACTTCGCTGCCAACAATTTGTTTCACATAGCAAATTTTGAGACTTCCGTGTGTAGCAAGCCATTATAGCAGGCTGGTGCAGGTTACTTCTTAGCATCAGTAACGCTATCTGTGCATGGAAGCGGCTGACTCCACATTACTATCTAAGTTCCTATCTATACCCCCTTGCCTCTGATTCTTCTGCTCTAGATATACAAATTGGTCACCCACTTCTCCGTCAGGTGATAAACGCTACGGCATGGGATATCAATTTTAAATTTTCCTGTAGATTATATTACAATTTCTTGTAAATTAAGCCATAGGGGTACCACTTATCACACCGACTTATTGCACTACAGATGTCGCAGTTCTAAAGTGTAAAATGAGGAGCGGATTTCTGTTGCTTAGTAGTATTTCAGCTTTCTATATTGTTTGCGAATTCTTTTAATTTTTAATTGTTTTTTCATCAGCTATGTTTCTAGAAAGACGTTTATTTTTGTTGCTTTTCGTTGTTTTCTTTTTCAGCATGGGATCTGTCCTTAGACTTGCATGGCGATGTGTAAAAGGTTATGCACACCTCTGAGTGCAATAAATAAATAAATAAATACCGGCTTTAAACTTACCTCGAAATCTCGAGACTTAGGAGCTCTTCGACAAGAGCAGTCGAGAATTGCTTGCACTTCTGCAAGATCAAGAAGCAGGTGCTAAATAGAGGAATCAAAGTGAACTCAAGCGATGTCCCTTGAAAGAAGGAGGATGTTTAGTCAGTGAACAGTTCTATATATTAGCTTCTCTCCACTTTCACTACAAACAGCCAATGGTGAGAACTGGCGAAATAGCGGGCGAAATGCTCGTTGTCCAAGGTGCAGAAATATTACAGGATGGTACGCTGAACATACAGATCCCGATTCTAGCAATAAGCTTTTCAGCACCCAGCTTATAGATTAAGGGGTGCAATCCTAATAAAGGGGGGGGGGCCACCTTATACACTCATTTAAATAATAGTTGAAACGGAAACATCCGCAACATAATGTACAACGTGAGGCAGCCACTAGACTCTTGAGCAAGCCCAAAGTGTTGGGGGTGAACACGCCAAGAGAACAAGGGGTAGAACGCACGTCCCGCTATAAGGTGGACACCCTCATTGGGACAACACTGACTAAAAGCAAAAAAAAAGAATGAAAGAAAAGCAAAGTAAACCGACCTGGTAATGGAGGGAGAAAGTCGTAGTAATGTGCGAACGAGAATAATAGATGCCGACTTAGGCGTCTCAGTAGAGCATAGTTTAATCACGCAATGAGAACAGACTTCGTCCCAAGTTAGAAGACCTAAACGCATTCGGAACTGACAGGAAAAACGGGTTCGGTCACGTAATTTTGATGAAGGCACTAAAGACTTCATGCGAAATATTGAGCAAGGGCATGTGTGAAGGAGGTTGTTCACAAGTTTGCCCCGGAGAGATTTTAGGCTCAACTCGCGCCTAAGCAACAAAGCCTTCAATTTCTTAAGAGAATTCGTGGCAGTCATGCTTGCAGGACATTCTGACACTTCTCCATCGGCTGGTCACCACAGTTCATTGCATGGGCAACGAACGAATTCATAGCGATTCCGCGGAATTCCCTAGAAAAGCGGAATGCGAGGTGCATCCAAAGACGACAAAACGACCAACGCCGACGTTCAACATTCAATGTTTTCCTTGTGGTAAACACATTGCCCTAGTGGAACCATCTTCGAAGTAAACGTTCATAGAGTAGCTTGGACGGCGGTTTCTTCGCAAAGCTTACGACGTTGTCCCTGCATCATCTAGTTCAGAATACCCACACCCTTACAGGTTTTCTCAGTCACGTTGCAGCCATCTCGCTTGAGAGTCAGCAATTTGACTAAATTCAATCCTTTCAATAACATCACCATTAGCAAGAGGTTTCGAGAAGGCTAACGGTGTAGTCAGATGGTCCAAAAAGCGAACGTAAGGAATACGAGCTGACGCCATAGTTTCTCCACCTCGTCATGTGGTGTAATCACAAAGACTCCCGCTTGACTCTGACAAAAATGTGGAGGCTGGAGATGTAGGAATACTGTTTTCCAGAAGTCCAGCGTTTTTACTCCACCAAGGAACATGACCATATCAATGTCATAATCGAGTACTCTGGATTAAGATGAACACATCAGCCGTAGTAAGGTCGAATGTATGGAACGGACGAGATAGAAAAGTACGAAGCTCCATGCCTAGTTAAGAACTCGCCGTTAACTCGAAGATTTGCCGAAGTGAAATCGAGGGCCAGAAGAGTACTGCGCCCAGAGGTTTTCGATATTACACCGGAGGAGCCGGTAACAGAAAGGCTATTGTTTTCAAGAAGGCATTCGAGACAGTCGGAGCTGAAGCAGTGCTTCAAGCCTAGATAAGGAGTTCCGGTACTTCAGAAAGAACTGTGAGAGCCGTACTAGAGAATCAAGACCGAGACTACACCATTTTGCAACGACGTCATCTTGATCCGGAGGAGAGGGGGAGGCCGGCAATGTGATACCATATCCGCGAAGCTCTTCAGCGCCATGTAGAAGTTTTGTGAGACTTGGAACTGGAGTGAGAGTGAAGATTAACGACCTGTAACTGCACAACCAAAACCGAGATCTCTCTTGTACATAAGTTGCTACACTTTACCAACGATTCTGGACCATGCTGACCCTCTAACATGAAGATATCTCGCACAAGAGGTTCTTCTACTAAGCCATCGCTTCCTCGTCCAAGAATCAAACCGCGAGCAGTGTATTTCATTTACAGAGCGTGCCATTCGTACTTGAAAGTCAAGTGCCAACCTAAGCACCTCCAGTTTCCCTTAGTACTGAGGCAATTTAGAAGTGTGGCTGTTCAATGGTTCAATTGACGCCCAATTAGTTACTGGTATTCCCAGTGTCTCTTCGAAGTGGAGACTGGCCGTTGACTATTCCGCGGTACGAGGAACACAACTTAGATAGCAAGTTTATGGTGAACACAAAATCAATGGTGAGGCAAACAGTGGAGCTGCTGGAGTCGTGTGTGAGATCCTTGTCGCTCGAATCTGCTCCTTATATGCACATCCGTTCATCAGGGCGTGGCTAAATTCAAATAAAAGAGTGGAAGACGGTGGGGCAGACGATGACCTCTCCCGGCGGTGGTGTATCCGCCGGTTTTCCACCGTGGGCACCGTCAATAGAATGGATTACTGTAGGGAATTGAGCCCAACCCAACATGGGGGCCCTCTGGAAATAGGCGTCTCCACCACGCCGATCCAACACCTCCCGGGCTTTCCGCATCTTCCGCGCATAGATTTCCTTTCACCGGAATATCATCAATATCCTGCGGCACACTTACCAAGTGATCGGAATAAATTTTGTAAGATTCTTGATTAATACCGACTGAAGCGATTAGAGCATGATCCGCGCTAGCTTCTTCTGTTCTGAGAAGACCTGACCGGTCCTTTACCAACTCAGGATGTCGAGACCTCCCCTCCTCCCCAGGGAGCTTCATGTAAACCCTGTTTCCGGGCTTAAAAACGTCCAATTTTCCGGTCCTTGGTCGTTTGTCGTATTCCGACTTCATATGGTCATTTGACAGGAAAAGCCCATCTCTCGACCCCTTATTACAAAAAGGTATTTCGTGTAGCGTGGGCGCTTCTGGTGTTACGAACACTCCTTTAGTAGCATTTGCTACTGTCACCGGGCCTACCGCACTCCGCGGAAGGGCCTGTGTTGTAGAAAGATTAAGCTGGATGCCTAATGCACTTAGAACATTCGTTCCTAATAGAAGGGTAGCACTCCTGCCTTTCTGAACGTGCATGATTACTCGAGCTTTGCCAGCTCCATGGATCCTTACATCGGCTTTAACCATACCCAAGAAGTCCATTTGCGTACCTGATGCGTCAAACACCTTCCGCTTTTGGTCATTGCTAACCAATTCTACTTCCTTATCGATGTCGAAGCCTCGACTCTTCGCCAGTTTCAGAAGGCCTGCCGGAAGGATCGAGATAACCGATCCAGTATCTATTAGGGCTTCCACTTCGATTCCGAAGATCGCCGCATTAACTAGGGTCGGTTTACCCACCGCACCAAGTTCTTGAACATCGCCTCTACTTCGGGCGCTCACTGCACCACACCATTCTCCAACGAATGTTGACATCGCTCTACTTGTCGAAGGCTCCCTGGTGGGTCGCCTATTTGACCTCCATGTGGCTGTTCAATGGTTCCATTGACGCCCAATTAGTTACTGGTATTCCCAGTGTCTCTTCGAAGTGGAGACTGGCCGTTGACTATTCCGCGGTACGAGGAACACAACTTAGATAGCAAGTTTATGGTGAACACAAAATCAATGGTGAGGCAAACAGTGGAGCTGCTGGAGTCGTGTGTGAGATCCTTGTCGCTCGAATCTGCTCCTTATATGCACATCCATTCATCAGGGCGTGGCTAAATTCAAATAGAAGAGTGGAAGACGGTGGGGCAGGCGATGACCTCTCCCGACGGTAGTGTATCCGCCGGTCATTCAACCGTGGGCACCGTCAACAGCATGGATTACGGTAGGGAAGTGAGCCCAACCCAACATGGGGGCCTTCTGGAAATAGGCGTTTCCACCACGCCGAACCAACACCTCCCGGGCTTTCCGCGTCTTCCGCGCATAGATTTCCTTTCACCGAAATATCATCAATCTCCTGAGGCACACTTACCAAGTGGTCGGAAGAAAGTCTATAATATTCTTTATTAATACCGACTGAAGCGATTAGAGCCGGATTCGCGCTTGCTTCTACAGTTTTGAGAGGACCTGACCGGTCCGTTACCAACACGGGATGTCGAGGCCTTCCCTCCTCTCCAGGGAGCTTCATGCGAACCCTGTTTCCGGGCATAAAAACACCCGCTTTTCCGGTTATTAGTCGTTCGTCGTAGTCCGACTTCATGTGGTCATTTGATAGGGTAACCCCATCTCTCGATCCCATATTGCAACAGGGTATCTTGACTAGCGTGACTTCTGGTGTAACGAACACTCCTTTAGTAGCATTTGCTACCATCACCGGGCCAACTCCGCGGAAGGGCCTGTGTTGTAGAAAGATTAAGCTGGATGCCTAATGCACTTGTAACATTCGTTCCTAATAGAAGGGTAGCACTCCTGCCTTTCTAAACGTGCATGATTACTCGAGCTTTGCCAGCTCCATGGATCCTTACATCGGCTTTAACCATACCCAAGAAGTCCATTTGCGTACCTGATGCGTCAAACACCTTCCGCTTTTGGTCATTGCTAACCAATTCTACTTCCTTATCGATGTCGAAGCCTCGACTCTTCGCCAGTTTCAGAAGGCCTGCCAGAAGGATCGAGATTACCGATCCAGTATCTATTAGGGCTTCCACTTCGATTCCGAAGATCACCGCATTAACTAGGGTCGGTTCACCCACCGCACCAAGTTCTTGAACATCGCCTCTACTTCGGGCGCTCACTGCACCACACCATTCTTCAACGAATGTTGACATCGCTCTACTTGTCGAAGGCTCCCTGGTGGGTCGCCTATTTGACCTCTGCCCTGTTTCGCCAACGGGGTCATGTCTTGGGGGCGTTCTGGGACGGCAGTTTGCAGCGTAGTGGCCTTCCTTCCCACATTTGTAGCACTGCTGGGTCCTTTCCCCATGATTTGACGTTTCCGCCTCTTCACCAGATACACGCTTTTTGAAAAGTTTTGGTTCTTCCGAGGATTCGTATTTCCTAGGCTTCACTACGTGGGCCTTTCCAGGCGAAGTGCAACGCCTTTGACCATTCCGTACGCCTTGTCACCATGTGCGTCGAGTGCCGCTAACATGTGATACGAATCCTTCCAATCTTCCAAGATGGAGTACAACTTTGAAGCGAGATGGAAATCCCAACTATCGCTCGGGTGTATTTGCCTGGAAATTTCCTCCATGCGACAGCAAAAATCGCTAACCGATTCGCTGTTACCTATTGCAAGATTGTCCCAATCTCTCATCAGTTTCAACTTTTCGCAAAGGTTCCTTCGCGCTTCTTTAAGCGCGAGGACCACCCTGTTGAAACTGCCTTGTCTAACGTGGTCCGGTAGGCCTTTGTACGTCGATCGTGCCGATCCTACTAGGTGATTCACCAGTATGTCGCGCCGATCCCGGTCTGACCACACTGTAGACGGATATTTCACATCTACTGAACGAAGGAAATCACTTAGTGAATTCTTTCCATCATACTTGACGATAGCCGCCACGCTCTCTGCTTTAAACACTTCCTTAAAAACACTGAGCATCCCATCGACAGAACGGGAAATGGCGCTAGCTTGTGAGCTCCCCTCACTACCGTATGCGCTTTGCATACTGCAGCGGACTCAGCTACTGTCGATCCGCTGGAGGAGCTCCGAGGCGATTGTGTCAACCTCTCACTGGAGATTGACCTCCGGTGCCTCTCCCTCCTAACGTTCGTTGCGTGGAACGCAACCTGAGTGCTCTGAATTGGCCCGTTCTTGACTTTCTTCAGTGTTGAGAGGTGTTTCCCGAGAGCTGGCCAGTCAACTGGGCGTTTTTCCGCACCGTGAGAACAGTTCGCCAGGAATCCGCACGGCCGTTGTTCTCCTAATTTTTGTCCGCTGTTCATCAGCCTGTTCGTGAGCTCACTCACTCGGTCTTGCAATTCGCTGTTTAGGGTCCTTAGAGTCTCCAAGGTTGATCCCTGTTCTTGCAATCGCAGCCTAATCGCGTCTGCTTCCAGACCTTGTGCTCTTACAACCGTAGCTACTTGCGAAGTCTCGCAGCCAAGTTCTGTCGCTAAACATTCCATTAGTGCGCTATTATGACCCGCAATTGGCAAAACTGTGCGCAATTCTTCCGGTATCATATTAATTTCCGCAAAAATGCTTGCTCCAGCTTGGTTTTGGACTAATCTAGCCCTTTTCTTAGCGATGTCAACGGTACCGCGGACAGCATCCAGACTGTTCTGCTTCTTCTGAGCAGAAATGTTCCGGATTTGGTCATCAAGTGTCTCATCTAACCGTGAGACAATATGGTCAAACGCGGCCTCTAATCGAGCATCGCCTTGACTAATATCGACTTCTGTCCTTTCATCCGTGGTGTTATCCACTGCCATTTGTACCGGACTGAGTGCTCGTTCCGCAGCAATGTTGCCGCTCCTTCTGCTCATGGCAGAAGGCGCCCGCACACTACGGTTATCTTGGCTAGTCGCTCCGACTTCGGTAGGATTGGCCCCATGTGGCTGTTCAATGGTTCCATTGACGCCCAATTAGTTACTGGTATTCCCAGTGTCTCTTCGAAGTGGAGACTGGCCGTTGACTATTCCGCGGTACGAGGAACACAACTTAGATAGCAAGTCTATGGTGAACACAAAATCAATGGTGAGGCAAACAGTGGAGCTGCTGGAGTCGTGTGTGAGATCCTTGTCGCTCGAATCTGCTCCTTATATGCACATCCATTCATCAGGGCGTGGCTAAATTCAAATAGAAGAGTGGAAGACGGTGGGGCAGACGATGACCTCTCCCGGCGGTGGTGTATCCGCCGGTTTCCCACCGTGGGCACCGTCAACAGAATGGATTACTGTAGGGAATTGAGCCCAACCCAACAGAAGCGAGTTTTCCATTCGAGTCGAAAGTTTGTCGCTTAGATTTGAAATTGATTTAGTATAACTGTCTGTATGAGCTGCTCCATTGCTTGCATTCTTTGTCAATGTTCTCTTTTTATTAAGTAGTGCTCATACAATATTGTTTGGTTCCTAAGTTACGTCTCGTTAACAACACCGTGCTCATAACACCAAGCGAATGACTATGTGCAAAGCGAACTTTGCACCGATTCGTTTCGGGCTTAAGCCGTGGATCATAGGTCTTCGACTTCGGCGACGCTGTTGTCGGCGACGTCGGCAACAGTGTTGCGCGGCCTGCTACGCACTGCGCAGCACCCACTCAACAGCGTCGCCGAAGTTTAGCGTAGGCCATAAGGTGCTCAAGGCATGAACTGCGTACTAGCCGACTTATGGCTAGACAGCGCGCGTTCTAACGGCACTCCTTTTCATATAAATAGGTCGTGCTGTTGCATTTCGAGCAGCATGACGCGGTAGGAACCCTGCATCACAAAATCCGAATACAACTAAAGCATAGGTACTATTGTACTTTTGGTACCCCACTTAATCATGTTTAAAATAGGTCTACTAGGGGTAGTCTGCCATGGGAAGAACGAATATCATAGTCGTTTTTTGCGGAAATGCTTTATAAGCCCGTTATATTAAGTTCTATTTGCCTAAGGCCTTGCGAAATAGCGCGCGCTGGTAAGAGACGCAGAGACTCCGCCTCCTATCCATGCGCACTACTTCACCGTTCCTAGCCTGCAGCAGAGGTTAGCCAGGGCATAAGCCTTGAAATCTCGAAAAGGCTTGAAAGCTCTGTTGTGTGCTCTCTCTCGCTCACGCGGAGGAGAGCACATAATTGGACAGGGGAAGGGACTCCGGGGTGTGGGCCCCTAGGACACCCTTGTTAACCCATTGACGACCGCGCGGCAAATCGCGTGTCTGACGCGTGGGACCGCGCGCTGGGACCGCCTTGAAGCTCGACTCTCGTGTATTCACTACTTCACGGTATTTCAAATGAAGCTCCCTCTCCAATGGGTCAGCCACATATTGGGAAAGGCCGGAACAGGTTCGAAGCAAAACGTAGAAGATGTATTTGCTGCTACAAAAAGGTCAGCACAGAAAAGGGCGCACGTTCGTCACGAATCGTGCAAATAAGGTGACCACACGATGTAGCAAGTGTTTGAAATATTTTTTTCTAAATTGGGTTCAAGTTTTTCACAAGAAATTTGACTAGATTTCTTAACCATGACAATTTTTGTAAGATATACGTAGCTGATCGTGAGTAGTATCTATTTATTTGAGGTTTGAATAGTGTGTAGTGTTGATTTTTTTTATCAAAGCTTTCGTTAGAAGTAAATGATTCTCGGACCACTGTGCAGGTAGCATTGGTAGGATCCAACGAATCTAATGAATACTAGTAAACTATGAAAAATCGAGGAAGTGGGCCGCAGCGAACATTTTTTTAACCGCGGGCTGAAATTGGGCCGCGCGGTCCCACGCGACAGAAAAACTGCGGGCCGAAATTGGGCCGCGCGGTCGTCAATGGGTTAAAATCGCATTCATCCTAGAGGTCCCTCTATTGCCGTATTTGGAAGAAAATAAGATCCGAATCTGTAATCGAAACGAGGAGATAAGACTGCATTTAATTCGCTGCGAGTATCTAGTCCCTACGACTGCGCGCCGCGGCATGCTATGGTAACCCCCCCCCCACGGAGACGGCCGAGAATGCGTGCTGGTAGGACAAGAATGTTTTGCGCGCCATGGAGCAACGCTGTTACAGTAAGATTGCGCGTGGGCTTAAGTGTGCGCGGTCTATCGGTGGAAACACGCGGCCGACCGCAACAGTATGCTAATATTCAGCCGCTGCGGCTATTTCGCATCCGTTTTAGAACATGTGCGTACCAGCATCAGAGGGTGATGTATTGCCCTGAAAATGATCGCTCGGGTCCAATGAACTACACATGCAAGGCATGAGAAGATTAAATATATAGCGTTATCTAACAATAACATGTATGCCATAGTGGTGTGAGTACTATTATCACGCGGTTACTCCGTAGAAGGTTTCGCGCCTTCAATAAATTGGATTTTTTGATTCTTCAGCTCAAGTAGCAGTGTCGATCATAGGAAAAGGCGCAAATAGGGTCGGGGGGGGGGGGGTCACTCCCTACTCAGTGGTTATACGCTTTGGTAAAAATGCACATCTATGTACAGTTACATCATAAATGGCTTACCTCAGTTCACTGTAGGGGTAGAACACACTATTGCTGCAAAAAAAAATCCGGTCTCAAAGGGCTGTTCTACATGGTGACCCCCCCCCCCCCCGGACCCTAGACCCTAGATGCGCCTAGGAAACTTTGTGATAGCTAGTGCAATGAAGCTGGTGCATCAATACAGACTCCTAAAAATGTTGTAACTAGCTGAATGTCTGAATGGTCATAAACTCCTCGCTTTCCAACAACTTGTGCCTTGTTGCTCACGATGTTCACTGCATTGATAGCTTGAGTGTCATTCACACGAATTTGTCCGTTGGAAGGATGTACGATTTCTTAAATTTCGCTATCAGTTCTTTGTTCTATGCAACAATTTACTGTCAAAACCGCTTAAAACCTTGGGTCGAAACAAGTGCAGCACGTGAACATGAATCTCTAAAGTGTGCCTAGAAACTTAAAATCATGCGAGGAGGTCTGAAGCGTATCAGCAATGGCGATGGAGAATTCTACTTCGCTGACTTCAAAAGCCCAATACTTCGTCACGACATCATCAGTTAAGAAGGTCATTTGCACTCGCAGTTACGGGCTGATACAGCCGATAGGCTTTTTAGTACTCATGTTTTATCGAGATGCGATGGTCAGGTTGTTCTATAACATGGAACCACCTAGGGATCAAATCAGGTGTAGAATCAATTCTATAATTTGGAGTCACCTCATGTGAGTTAACTAGATTCCGCTCCAAATTTGGATGAGCTGGTCGTTACAGCTGCCTCACAGTGTTGCAATCTTTGAGTTAATAACTAAGACTGGTATGCCTCTGATTCTACAGAATCGCTGCCACAATAATGTCTGAGTCAGGTCAAATTTAATGGCCATGTTAGTCCCTAATTCAACCTGATCGGTCTAGGACAGCGATGAGAAGTGCCTTCACTTTTATAAAAAAAAACCTTTTTTATGAAACGCAAAAGCGCGTAAAGCTTGCTAATCCTTAATAGACCCTGGAAAGCGATGAGAACCATGGTGGCACTTACGACGGCTTCATCCAATCTCCCAGACAGAAAATCCTCTATATAGAGGAGGAAGGAATGAGTGTGTAGTGGTTCGTCGACAGCGGAAATTAAATTTCCATTTTCCAACTCTTTCTTCGACTACATCAGGCCCCCGTATGTAATTCTTCCCGTATAGTTAGTGGTCGATGGTGCGGAATACCTACTTCGTGCGCTGGGCTACTATGCTTTTTCTGCCTGCCCAGGTCCTCCTATTTTTGACGGTGGACTGGGACAGGCCAGCGATGAAAGTATGTGGGACCTACGCTCGGTTCTGCTCCGTTTTCAACCAAGTCTTGGTTTCTCACATTTCGGCAGTGGTTTGCCCAGTTTTCATACTAACATCCATATACAGAGGAGGACAGTATTTCTGTCTTAAGTCACCTTTTCCCAAATTCATCACACCTCGTGGCTTAAAGCAGAGCGACTGAACCGAAATATCCGACATTGGATTAGGTTTGACGAGCTGTAATAGGTTGTAAACACAACCCTAGACGGAGCAATAGGGCTGCGGACACTCTTCGAAAAGGATCTATATGTAGTGCAGCTGTGGAGAGTTTGTGCTGGTTAGGTATGGAGAGGCGGGAGAAACCACTCAACTAACGACTTGCACTCAACTCTGTTTTCAGCCAAGCTTGAGTTCGTGAAGGCAGGGTAATTTGAAAGTTGCCCTGTCTGGAATTAAGCGTAAACACTAATCTTTAACTGTTTCTCGCTATTTGCTTATATAACTCACCATTAAGTGAGCTGAGCATTTGGTCGCCTTCTTATTACACACGCCCTAGAATTTCATCAATAAAATAGTTTTTGTTGCTATCTGTAACTTTTTCTTGTAGAAACAAAGGCGGTGATGAAATCTGATGTCATAGCGCACGCTTGTACCCGTTCGGAAGAAGTCTAACCCGTAGCGGCAGAATATTAGCATACTGTAGCGCTCGGCGCGTGTTTCCACCGCTACACCGGGCACACTTAAGCCAACGCGCAATCTTACTGTAACAGCGTTGCTCCATGGCGCGCAAAACATTCTTGTGCTGGTAGGGGGCAGAGTCTCTGCGTCTCTTACCAGCGCGCGCTATTTCGCAAGGCCTTGGGCGACTCCAACTTAATATAGCGGGCTTATAAGACATTTCCGCAATAAACGACTATGATATTCGTTCTTCCCATGGCAGATTACCCCTAGTAGACCTATTTTGAACAAGATTAAGTGGGGTACCAAAAGTACAATAGTACCAAAGCATATATATCGAGGCGTACCAGAGTTGACTAGATGTGGTACGCCTTCTGCTGTCCACTGCGAAACAGCATCTCCAAACTGGGTGAAGCAGTCGAAGAGGCAGGACAGGACAGCGACCCTCTCGGCCGGGTTTCTGAACGGAGGCTTCAGCCGGACGAACAGGCCAGCGAGTCCCTGGAACGAGGGAACGTAGGAGAAGTCGCTTGTCGCGGCGACAGACTCCTACCTGGCTCTGGACGATGCGGTTACCGGACGAGAGCAGCGCTCTGATATCAGCGACGTCCAGCCGATCTGCAGCCATTCGCAGTTGCAGTTTGGAATTGGGACGTTGAGCGGAGAGATTGCGTGGACGAGCTCCTATCCTCGCGCCATAGCCAATGGCGCGGAGGAGAGCATTTACGCTCTCTGAGAACATTGCGAAAGGGGCCCTTCGGTGACCATCTCAGAAGACGACACGGCAGAATGGCAGAGGCAGAAGGCTCTGAACGCTTGCGACCTGTTTGTTGTCCGTGACAGGAGCGACTGACTATGAGTCGCTCGTGCAAAGCCTACGAAAGCATTCGATTAGGACCGAGCGATCATCCAGCAGAAGTCGGCATGCGCGTTTTGCTCGAGCGACCAGTAGTTCCTGTCGCAGACTGCGAACAAGCTCTTAGTTGAGAATTCGGAAGACTAGACTGCTGCAAGCGCGTTGGTTCTTCAAAATGCCTAGAGGGGAGTTGGACATTTGAATGGTTCTTAAATGGTGGAGGACTCCCCCCATTCGATTCAGATTAAAATACATCTGAACCAAAGATCGCTGTAGCGGCACGATATTTGAGCGGAACTCTCCTCATGAGCGTTTAGTCCCGCAGTCGTGGGGTCCGCTGTTCTTGTGATCCGCCGCCACCTCATCCTATCACGGGCGTCGTGTGGCGTGGCGTCGACTTCGGCGAGATCTCTCTTGATGGCGTCCTTCCACCGTTTCCTTGGGGCATATCCCGGGCGCTTTCTCGGTGCCTCGAAATCTAGGGCCAACCCTATAGGGCGATTCTCTGGTTTGCTGAAGATGGGTCCGTACCACCTCGTTCGCTGCTCCCTCATCTTCAGCTGGATCGGGGCTGTTTTCATCACTGCCCTAACATTCGTTTCGCACCCTGTGCCAATGGATCCATCTACATGCCCACCTCAGCATCCTCTTTACGCATCGTGCAGCTGCCACTCCTGGCGTTGGCAGGGCCTTGTCTGCGAGGCTCTCTGCACTATTCAGAGCCCAGCACTCACAGCCGTAGAGGATGGTAGGCCTCACTATTGTTCTGTAGACCTTTCCTTTGAATGATGTCCAAGTTCGACTTTCTTGAAACCTGGGCATTTGGTAACTATGTTTTGCTCTTCTTTGCCTGACAGGTTTGGTATAAATTTCTTTATCGCGACCGACGTTTCGACGAACTCGTCTTTTTCAAGGTCTGAAATGTTTGATCCTGCAGAGTTCATTGGGTCAGAAACGTCACGTCTACCCTTATAGGAACAACATGTCCTTAGGAGTGTTAAGAAGAAAGACCACATCCGCCCCCAACTAACTCACCGATATCCCACCAGCGCCAAGAAACCGGCTCAACTGGTCGCCATGGAGCAAGTGAGACATACTGGCCCGGTCATATATACTGCTCCAAGCACGGCGGTATTGAGAATGTATGCGAAGCAGTATACGACATCTCATAGCTCACACAAAGGGATAAAAGGTAAGAATTCACTGGTAATGGAGATGCACTCGTTCCTGTTGTTCATGGATGGATTGCGCCTGTGAATCCAGAAGGCTTCAAGAGCCTTTCTGGTCCCTATTTCGCTCTCATGATACAACACTGTGCACTTCACATTAAAATCGTCACCGGAGTGGTCATCCCTTCGATGTTTTCCAAGCGGGGTTAATAAGCTTTGTTTCCTCTTTCCAGCAAGATGTTCCTTAACGCGGATGCCCAGCAGCCTCCCAGTTTCCCCAATATACAATTCACCGCAGGTTAAACACTCTATCTGGTAAATGACGCCGTTCTGCGCGCAGTCTCCTGCTCTTCCGTACTGACAAATCACGCAGTCTTGCGTTATACATACGCGGTCGTATAACCGATTGCGAACAAGCTGACGTTTAATGTTGTTGTTTTACCAGGACAACATGCGCATCCAAGCTCGCTCGCAACAGGCATTGACGTACAGCTGCAGTGACCTTATCCGAAATGAAAGGCAGTGAAAGGCAGATTTTATTGCTAAACGCGTTTGCGTTGTGCCTGTGTTGCACAGAGCTTCGTCGCACTTCGTACCCATTGAGGTAAGCTATTCTGCAGGCTAACATTCGGGATTCTTCGCGCTCCTCATCACCCGTACACATCCTAACTGCTGTTCTGAACATGTTGCGGAGCACAGCTCTCTTTACAGCTGAAGGATGGGCCGATTTTGCATGGATGATGATATTCTTGGAGCTGCCCTTGCGGTACCATTTCACACTGTACTGACCGTTTGTCACCCTAATCTGTGTGTTTAAAAAGGGTAACCAGCCTTCACATGGAAGTTCTCGCGTGAACTTTATGTACTGTGATTGTGTGTTGAGAATGTTGAACAGCTCATCCATTTCGGACTGAGTTGTTGTTACTGTCACGGTATAGTGGCGACCGCCTCTGTAAGCCACGCCCCTACATGGGTTGGAATGTTGGCAGTCTCCCTAACTGCAATCTTGCTAGATGGCTGTTGTATATATTATAGACTAATAGTAAAGGTTTGTAAATCCTCACCCCCAGGCAGGAGCATGACATGGAGGTCGCGGGGAGATCCTTTAGACTTTTGCTCAGAATTTCTAAAAGAAGTTAACAGTAGGGGAGACTCGTTTTGACGGCCATCAAAACGTATTTATATCTCGAGATATACACACCACACCGCATGCACATTGCACATTTCTCAAGAAGTATGTTGGCATGATTTTTTTTGTACTGAGCATGATTTTTATCATTTCCACTTTTTCGTTTGTCTTCATCGTGGCGCATGAATGAGGTAGGGCATGTAACTAAACAGCTATTTTTCAAAGGATTACTATTACTATTTTCAAAGAATTTGAGCCGCTTACTCTATGCTATTTTTTAAACTCTAATTATCGATTGCGAAAAGTACGATTTTCGCTATTCGCGACAGCAATTTAAAGCGAATATCGAAGCGAATATTTTCCGACTTGGCGTCTTCAAAAACACTAAGTGTGCGGAAAGTACGTTCTTCACGTGAGTCACTGCCGAGTGCAGACTTCCTCCCTTGTGAACCTCGTACTTTTCCGATTTTCCCTTTTGCGCACGTCCTAGATGATTTCTTTGCATTCATGTTTTCGTTTTTTCGTTAATAGCTTAATCAAATCTTTCACTATTAGTTTATCAAAACGACTAAATTATAGCTCATGTTGTTAACCTTCGATTTTTAATCTATCAATTCACTATTCATTTGCTACAGTTCACTCTGCCATTCATGCCACCGCTAGCTTGTATATAATCTGTACATAGGACGTCCAAAAAAAAATCCGAAAGAGAACAAAAAATTATTTTTTTAGATTTATTTTTATTCGATGTTAATAGAACTTCGCCCTTGGCTACACTACCGTATACTAGGTAGTGTCGGCATTACAAAGGAGCCGAAACGTGGCTTCGAGCATACACTCGAGGGCGTCGACCAGAGCTCACAAAAGTACCCACTTGAAAATAGCGGCGTCAACGAGGCTTTAATAATCCCACTCGTAGGGAAAAGAGAGCGGCAACCCATACTGGTCATCTAACGGTAAGAGGCATTACGTCTTCGTGACTGCAGTTGGACGGTTGGTTTCCACTGCGTTCTTTGCTTCCTGCTTCTTCAGCTCTCTTCCTGTCTCCTATTTCTTCATCTTAATAGCGATTCATCAACATAACGGGTACTTATTTAGTGCCGAACAGCTCACCAGCTGCGAAACGGTTTGCTCGCACCGAGCAAAGAAATCAGACGAAACTAACGAGTCGACTTATTAACGAAGCACGGGAAATTGATAACGGATTCATCAGGGGATCTGTTGGGAGCTTAGACAGAACTCTTAATATTCGGGTCAATATAGCGAATTTGTTTCTTTCCGCATTGCAGTGCTGGCCGGATTATAACGGAACTAACATGTCAGTGGTGAAGTTTGTTAGAGAGATGAACGAAAAAGCCAATGCAGCGGGATATGACTAGCAGAAGCTGGCGAGGCTCCTTCCTCTGCAATTAAGCGGAGCAGCCAAAATGAAACACGAGAACTATGATAACGATGTTAATCTGGATTACAGAAAGGTTGTTGACCAGTTGAAAAAAAAACTTTCGTAGCCCTAACTATGTCGAAATAGCGAAAGCAAAAATTTATTACGTGAAGCAGGAATCCGATGAAAACGTGATCATTTATGGTAAACGGGTGAGAGATTTAGTTGCCAACGCTTTTGCCGAAAGCAATCCCATCGCCATTGAAGAAATAATGTGTGAAACATTTGTGCGCGGCCTTACTACAAATCTTCGAATCGCGGTAATGAAAAAAGGCAGTCATCCCAGACTTTCAAGGATCTGCAACAAATTGCAGAAAACGAAAGTCATCTTCTTAAAATTGTGGCGCGTGAGAGGGGAGTAATTGATAACGCCCTAATAAATGCGATCACGGAAGCCGTTCAAAAGGCACAGATTAGTGAAAGCTGCCCACATCGAAATTACCAAAATCAAGGGAACTACCAATGTCAAGAGTGGAATCAATCGCCATACCCTGCTGTTAGTGTGTCGCCAAATTTTTCACCACGTTGGAACAGTAATAGGGCATATCACGAACGTAGTCCTCAATCCTATAACGATAACGGTTACCACAATAGCGGAGGAATTCGAAGCCCACGTGGAGATCACGGACACGACTCTCAAATCCCTAGAAATAACGCTTCTCACAATTACGTGAGAAATTATGATGACCAACATGATAACAGTCGATATTGGGATTATTCTAATGAATTTCCGCACAACTGAGAAGTCACTGTGACGGTATAGAAATCTATTGCATTCAAAATAACGCCCTATATTATAACGAAGGGGAAAATATTCGGTTAGGTAAAGTAGACGAATGTCACCAAGAAGAGATTTTGTAGCAGAGTCACGAAAACTACTTTGCCGGAGGTTACTTGAGCAGTAAAAATACCTTGCAGTAAAATTCACGTACGATTTTACTGGAAGAAAATGAATAACGAAATAGCAATTTTTGTTCTAAGCCGCGTCATTTACCAAAAGGTGAAGTCAAACGATTTCGAAATATTTTTGACATTTTACAAAATATAACGATGTCCATAGAACTGATAAGGACATAGGGAAATTCGGACTATGATTACGACAGTGAATAACTCCCGCAAAAACTCATTTCGAGGTAACCTTAAACATTTTCACCAGAAGGTCGGAAAAACAACGATTGGTAGAATAACGATTTAACATAAACCAAATTCATAACGATATCTAATCAATATTTGAAGGAGCTATGCGAAGACACCAGTGCTCGAACTGGTATCTTGGAAGAAGAGGTACGAGAACTCCGAAAAGCACTTTTGACTTGTCAGGAGCAAGTTGATGCGATGGCAAAGATGGCGAACAAGGACTTAAACCTGGTCGCCAATGTGGGTCAGGCCGATAAAACGTGCCCTAGCTATGCGATGGTTGACGGCTCTAGAGATGCGGTGGCTCCAAGCAAGGCCGGTGGCAGTATGCGGGCAGCGATTCGAGCAATGCCTCGAAGGCACATGATCCGGAGGCCCTATGACCTGGCCCTAGGCTTATGCACAAATTTCGCTCTGTGCGTACTGGAAGGAACCCTCCCATAATCGTCTCTATGTCCATCGACCCATCATTTTAATTCATCATTGGAGTGAATATTTGTTTTTTGTTGTTATATAAAAATGATTGTGTTGTATATTTTTGTCGAGGCCGACAAATTCGAAAGGAAGGGCATGTCACGGTATAGTGGCGACCGCCTCTGTAAGCCACGCCCCTACATGCGTTGGAATGTTGGCAGTCTCCCTAACTGCAATCTTGCTAGATGACTGTTGTATATATTATAGACTAATAATAAAGGTTTGTAAATCCTCACTCCGAGGCAGGAGCATGATATCACGACACAGGAATCATCGATGTATCGGCAGTACATTATGGTTAGCCGTTCTATTACCGGTCGTTCAACTTTGCTCATAAAGCAAATTGCTAGAGCCGGGGCTAAACGTTGTCCCATAGCAAATCCTCGAAGTTGCGAGAAGTATTTACCGGACCATTTGAAGATATTGCAGCCCAGGCATTCCTTGACAAGTATCATTATGTGTGACTTCCTTGAACCGAACGTAGTAATATTACCCTCGTGCTCGTCAAGCATTTCTGAGGGTCTACGGAGAAAATGCCCGAATCTCCCGGCGCGCGTTGCGTGTGGAGAAAATGCCCGAAATAGGGAGAAAATGCCCGCGACCAGGGGAGAAAATGCCCGCAACCAGGGGGAAAATGCCCGCGATCAGGGGAGAAAATTCCCGGGTCGACGAGAAGAATCTATAGCACAACATCATGTGGTGAATAGCAAAAGCGCCGTAATAAAGAAAACAACTTTGAGCGGTAATCACCACTTAGAAAACTAAGAAAGGTTTGAAACTGTGGAAAAAACCGTACATTAGGAGAGCCTTAACCGGACGCATCGTTATTATTATACAATGGTCTATTTCCGCAACGTTTCATTCGTACCAAAGCTCTTATAAGAGTTGATCGCAAATTTTCATGTTCGAAGAATATTTCGATAAGATGGCTTGAAAGATTTTTGGCGAGTTGCTACACCGTAGGTTCTGGTCATTTTAATAACGTTTTTGGTAAAACCTATGTTGCAACTAACCATTCAGATATTTACATCCTTTATTCAGACATGTGGAAATAATAGAAAAACAGCAACAAAGCGAATCAAAATGGAAATCCTATACTGAAAAAAAAACTTTAATAAAAAAGGGCACAACAAGTATTATATTTACGATACCAACGGGGTATCAGATGAAAATCACTTAATGAAATATCTAGGTTCAAATCCTGTTTTAGTAAAGAATGAAATGATTGGTCAAAAATGAAGACTTCATCAGAAAGACTCAGTAAAACCTCAGTAAAACCTAAAAACCAATTTGTAAATAATTTCCCAAATAAGTCCTGCCATTTTTTCATTTTCTACTTCTCATGACTTTGAAGTGCATGCACCTTACTGCACACTCCATGTGGAGTTCATGTTGCTTAAAAACAAACTCAAAAGTTGAGGTAGCCTAAAGTTCCGCAGCTCAATGCTTCGGAAAATGATTCTAAGTTACCAGGTTCCGCTGATGTGCTTGTTTTCTAGTTTTACGTGCTAGAAATTGAGATCCGGGCAAAAGCGCTTCTTTCGCTCCTTTCAGTGGTCTCAAGTGTTCTTTTCAAATAAAACACCGTTGGTACTAATGTTACCGTTGAGCATGCTTGTTAACTGTGTAACGAGAATCTTTCCTCGTATTTTCCAAAGCTTCTCTATCGCGGTAAGGCCATGAAGTCTGATAGGGAATCCAAATGATGGTGCCACAGTTTCAGTTACCCCGCCCACGATTTCTCATGCCCTTTACTCGACGGCATAAAAAATACCGTATCCCTGTCCATGTGACTACCATGTGTTTTGTTGTAGTGGTTGTTGTAGTGCACCCTATCGAAAACCGTTCTGTGGCCACAGATATTTTCTCCACTGGCTGTGGACATTTTTTATCCTGGCTGCAGGCATTTTCTCTCCTGGTCGCGGGCATTTTTCTCCCCTGGTCGCGGGCATTTTCTCCCCTGGTTGAGGGCATTTTCTCGCACCGAAACAGACGCGGCGCGGTTCGGGCATTTTCTCTCGTAATCATTTCTGAGAGTGCCTGTAGAGCTGCAGTATTATCAACGTTGGTGTATAAGGCAGTCACATCAAACGATTCAATTACACAACCTGGTTGGAAACTGCAAGAGCACAAACGTTCCAGTAACTTCTCCGTGTTTTCCAAGTGTGATGGTACAAAGTTGAGAAGCTGACCAACAATCTTGTTAAGGAACCAAGATATCCGATCGGTTGGTCCGTCTACACAACTTATTATAGGCCGTATTTTGTATGTTCCTGCAGTCAATGAGCGTTTGTCTTCTTCAGACAATTTGTGCGCTTTAAGCAAGCTGTAGAACACAGGACACGTCGGCGTACTCAGCGTTAGTCTCTTTATAAGACGTCTATCTATACCAGCCGATTTTCCAACCGATGACCATAATGTGTTTAATCTGCGACACTGCGAATGAAAAGCTTTCTCTGAAGTTTCGCGATAAACGCTGGAATCAGCAAGGGGGAGTTCGGTGATTTCTTTGTCCAAAGCCTGTGAACAAATCACGAATTCACCTCCCTTGTCGCTAACGGAAAGTCGTATTTCATTGCGTTTAATTAGGTCACGAATCTCTTTGAACCCTTCCCATTGGTCCCTTGTCAGGTTCGTTGTTCTGTCATGCCTATGCATGTGGAAAACACGCAGGATATCTGAAGACAGAGTTCTGAACCTAACATCGATTTCTGGAAAGGATTGAGATTCTTTGTAGAATGACCTCGGAAATGGGATCGGCGCTATTGCAGCGTGGGGGGCATCATATCAACGGTTCTTCAATAACAACAGTCAGTGAAATTAAGGACCTGGGATTCCGATACACCGATACTTTAGACTTTCGCCCACACTACAAAGAGTTGTTCAGGGCTGCTTTTACTCGAACATATCACATTTTCAAAGCCCTCACAACGAAGGATAGCAAGGTTCTCATTACGGCTTACAAAACTTATATTCGCCCTATTTTGGAATGCGGAACCGTTGTCTTTTCTCCTCACAAAAAGAAGGATATTGCATTACTTGAAAAAATTCAGAATAACTTTACTAGGAAAACTCTAATAAGGCGTGGTGGCTTTCTCTACGGCAAGATTCCTAGTGCGGTTATCAGAAACAGGTATTTTGGACTTTCGAGTCTATTATCTAGAAGAAAATTATTTGATCTGTGCATGGTTCATAAACTTTTTAGGGAGCAGTCCGCAGCCAACTTTTCACAGTTCTATACTCTGCGTCCCTCAGTAACCAGAGGGGGTCAATATAAATTGCACTTCGCTAAGCCTAAGACCACGGTAAGAGCCACATTTTTCACAGTTAGAGCAGGTTTAGCCTATCTACAAATTACTAAGACTACCTCCCTCCCGGAATCCAAGTACTCTTTCAAACGCATCGCAGCAAAACAAATTCTCTGTCCGTAGATATTTAGGAGCTACCTTTGTTTGTTAGTTTTGGTGTTTGTTGTGTTGCAATTTTATCTCACTCCTGTCTTATACAGAGTATTTCAATAAATAAATAAAAAAAACTTTGAGATAAGGGTGGACTTTGTTCTCGACCGAAGAGCAGTACAGATCTCTTTCGATCCGCCTTCAATCCTTCTCCATATATCAGTATCAAGCAACCGTCGACAAGATTCTTCCTTTGAACTATACTTTAGCAGTGTAGAATGCAATATGTACTGCTTCTGCCTGATTGCGGCTCCAGCAAGGACTTGTAAACAGCCGTGATTCTGGGATGATCTTCTGGCAATCAACATATTGCTCGCACCTTCTTATTCTTGATGAATCTTGGAACAAGGCCGGTTGCTCTGCAGCACTGAAGAAACGTCAACGATTGTCGTGCGACGACAGCCTTCTGGCGGAGCGATAGAGCTTCTCTGACGACGTCGAACATATGCGGCGGTACGTCGTTCAATAATGTCCAAGTTCGACTTTCTTGAAACCTGGGCATTTGGTAACTATGTTTTGCTCTTCTTTGCCTGACAGGTTTGGTATAAATTTCTTTATCGCGACCGACGTTTCGACGAACTCGTCTTTTTCAAGGTCTGAAAGGAAAGCTCGAAATGTTTGATCCTGCAGAGTTCATTGGGTCAGAAACTGCGCGCAGAAAGGCGTCATTTACCAGATAGAGTGTTTAATCTGCGGTGAATTGTATGTTGGAGAAAATGGGAGGCTGCTGGGCATTCGCGTTAAAGAACATCTTGCTAGAAAGAGGAAACAAAGCTTATTAACCCCGCTTGGAAAACATCGAAGGGATGACCACTCCGGTGACGATTTAAATGTGAAGTGCACAGTGTTGTATCATGAGAGCGAAATAGGGACCAGAAAGGCTCTTGAAGCCTTCTGGATTCACAGGCGCAATCCATCCATGAACAACAGGAACGAGTGCATCTCCATTACCAGTGAATTCTTACCTTTTATCCCTTTGTGTTAGCTATGAGATGTCGTATACTGCTTCGCATACATTCTCAATACCGCCGTGCTTGGAGCAGTATATATGACCGGGCCAGTATGTCTCACTTGCTCCATGGCGACCAGTTGAGCCGGTTTCTTGGCGCTGGTGGGATATCGGTGAGTTAGTTGAGGGCGGATGTGGTCTTTCTTCTTAACACTCCTAAGGACATGTTGTTCCTATAAGGGTAGACGTGACGTTTCTGACCCAATGAACTCTGCAGGATCAAACATTTCGAGCTTCTTTCAGACCTTGAAAAAGACGAGTTCGTCGAAACGTCGGTCGCGATAAAGAAATTTATACCAAACCTGTCAGGCAAAGAAGAGCAAAACATAGTTTCCTTTGAATGTTCTTGAACATCTACGGTCGCATAGGAATCCCGTGGACTCCCTCCAGACTGCATTCATCCGTTGTGTGGCCGGTGGTCCATACCTCCTTCTCCGGATAGGTCACTTCCAAGGTAGCGGAATTCTCCCATCTTCTCGACCAGGGGTGTGCGTAAATGAAATCTGAAATTTCGTAAATCGTAAATCGTAATTACGAAAAAATCGTCGTAAATCATCAATCGTAAACCGTAAATCGTAAGAGTCACCTGACCTGTTGCGCAGTACAACTAAATTTCTAAAGGTTTTTTTCTGCTAATGTTAATCAGACGTGTTTCAATATTTATTTGTCTTATTTTCAGCTCAAGCTGAGCAGTTTTTTTACCAAATTATTTCCCTTTTACATGTCTTCTTGCTGAAGAAACATCTTTCAAACCACTCTTCACACGTTTCAAGAAAGTTGAAAAAAAGCTGCAGATCCAAAAACTTTAAAGTTGAAAAAAAGTTGCAGATCCAAAATCTTTTCTTTAGCCAATGCGTGGCATTCCAAAAAACAACCAACAAGCAATAACCAAAGCGCGATATTCGAATTCGGAAGTCCTGTTAATTGCAGAGAAATTGCAGCGAAGGCATTTCGTAACTTTAAAAGTGCTCTTAAGTTCTGAACCATTGACCATCCGATAACATCAGCTATCGTAGTAACCTAAATCTAACTTGAGCACCGGTTTCCTACGCAAGGTTGCCAGCCGATTTTGAAAACATTAAAATATGGTTCTAGAAATAATTCTCTGCACTCGCTCGGGCTACCTCCGCCAGTTCTGTAACGAACGTTTGCTCTCCGCGAGTCTGCAGCATCCTGAACGAAATAGATAGAATAGGACGCGCGCGCTCGTTTCACCCCTCTTTGTATATCAATTTGCTCTGCCATATGAAGTACAATGCAAACCGATAGAAATATTAGTGGTTTATTTTATTCTCGTTAGTATAGCAACTTTTTCGACTCCGCTTCTAATCACGAGTGATGTTCGATCGTGGATTTGCGTCAATTCTATTCGCTAGGGTTAGCGTGAATCTATTATAAACAAATTGACTAGACGTTATTACCAAACTGGAGGAGAATCAAAGAATAGTCGTCCCTCTTTCTCTAGCCATAAAAAACTGTCTTCAATGTCTTTCTGTAGGCTACAGTGGAACTACCTTTGACAGTAGGAGTGCGATGTGCCTGGTCCGATGCTCAGCATCCTGGACAGGAGCTCATTTTTCCAAATATTATATTGTTATTTGTTTATCCTCTTGAACTGATCCGATTCTTAACGGCAGCCCCTTCAGTGTTAGAGAAATGGAAGAATTAGGCGAAGAGATATGTCGAATTCGAAAAGCATGTGCACAGCCTTCTGCCACAGTAACACCTTAGATCATCGAAGACAACTCTGAGGGGCTTAAATGAGCTATTATATAGGGCCTATGACATACCATCGCGAGTGTTGTTCGGGTAGCTATGAACTGCGTAGCTACCCTTGCAACACTGTCGCCGGTGGTATGTAATACATCTTTATAACCCGGCCCACCACATAAATTTGAACGCTAGTTGGTTGTTGATCAAAGATCACATTTACGAAAATTTACGATTTACGACCCAAAATGTCGTAAATCGTAAATCGTAAAAAAATCGGCAAAAATAGCCGTAAATCGTAAAATCGTAAATCGTAAATCGTAATTACGCACACCCCTGTTCTCGACCAGTTCCCCTTGACAGTCTATGATGGGTCCAGTGCTCTGTTCAGATCTGATGAACTTCTCGTACCACAGCTTACCAGCCCCTGTACATCTCTTCTATTATCGTGACATTCCGCACCTGTCTTTAGCATCGAGACTATGGGGCGAGGTATGCTGTCGTAGGCCTTCTCGAGAACCAGGGATGCTAGGTTGCAGGGCATTCGTTTCT